>OZ021684.1:10306058-11506058 GCA_963978505.1 Listrodromus nycthemerus
TAAGCGTGGAAACCGATTGGCCGCAGACGATTTTCGGATTGTGGATCGAGACAATGTTGGGCATTGGTGCGTAGGCCATTTTGGGCAGAAGGCACTCGAATGACAGACGGAACCAAGGCAATGTTTTAAGAGCGTCGTGCACTATCGATGAGTGGTGAGAGTTCGTTGATACATGACAATCAATTCGTTCGACAATGCAGAGCGATCAGTCGGGTCTCGAGCGGCGTCGTTCTCAATTGTTTTGCGATCGGCTTTTCGCACAGACTGGCTCAATTCTGTGTGTGTTTTTCTAAATATTTCTTCGGTGATTCAGTGTTGTTCCTACAGCCTTGGCGACAACGATGTTTCGGTCGTGAAACGTATTAGCAACATTGTTTCAATCGAGGCTAATTCGTCACTCGCACACAAAGCCGATTGCGCGCGCACCGGGTTGACTACAATTGCAGTAAAGGAATCCGGTATGCGAGCGTAGGCCAGCGTCAGCGAGCGTACTACCAGAGCGCTGCAGTATACCGCTCCTCCTGTTATACTATAAACACGCTGCGCGCGCTACTCGAGATCCGGTGACGCGAGGCGCAAGCTCGTGTCACCGACACACAGACTAGAGTCACGTCCTCAGAGAGAAACGCTTAGAAATAGCGAGCGCTTTCGATTCGACAGACGGTCCAACAGATCGCGGCAATGGTTCGTACGATTGGGAAGTCTTTCAGGTGTATCGACCCGCGATTAAACGGGAATCGATCGAGGTGGATGAGAGATTCGCGCGGCCGGCCCCTTGCGCCCTCTTGATCGCATTAGTAAGCGAGAAAAGCCATCCACCGTGCTGTCAACTCCGGACAGAAAATTCTCCACAATCAAAAACCTTTCCTGGATATCTTGACAATATCTTCGTCACATTCGGTCCAGAACTAAAATTTCCAAACCGGAGACTACCGGAGAACCGAGATTTCCACAAGGTAAGCGACCCATTGCAGTAAAAAAAAGAAAATCGTATGATGAAACGGACAGTGACGTGACAATAGTTAGTTCGGCTTTTTTCCCGTGACGTTAGAATCGAGAGAAATATTATTTTCGATGATGACCGTGTACGGAACACTTCGCAGCTCTCGAACCTCGCTGACACTGCTGGTTGTACGAAAGTAGAATTGATTATAAATGCTTTTTAATAGAAACATTATTAATTACTCTTTCGATCGACCGTCTCGAATATAAATCGAGCTGATTCGACTGCCTCTGTCCGTGGAGAACCCGTACAGAGATCCGTACGATAGTATCGCACTGTGCGCGGTCCAACAGTTTGTATGATTTACGAATGGATGTTCAAATCTGTTGCTACGGTCAGTGATCGATGAAGCGCGTGGCAAAGAATGTCCTAATCGTTGATCGGGAGACAACGACATGGAGGCTCAATCACCGAGTGGACATAGAGTACGTAACCTTTGGCTATTCCCTTACTATATACATTATATAATGATTATAATACCGTACAGTCAAATGGTTTGAGTCGCTTGGGCTGCAACGAATTACGAATCCCAGCGAAGACGATCTGCATAGGTGAATCTGTGGTGACGTCATCCGGGTGTACGATGGATGGTCAATGTGTGGATCTACAAAGATATTTCCTACACCACGCTGACAACAATAACCAACCGTAATTAAAACTTACAAAGTAAATAATTTTTACATTGCACGTTGAAAAATTAACGGCTTTAATTCCCTAACGAATTAGGTGCGAATCGATATGGATCTGTGATTAATTTACCGATCGATATAAATTCGTAGTTAACGGCAGGATCGATATAGATCCATCCGACACCGCTCCGCCAATAACAACCAAGCGTAATTTAATTTCTCTCGGGTTGAGACATTTTTACGTAGTACGTGTAAAATACTTTTTATGCTCACACGTGTAATGCGCGAATCGATGCCGATCCTTGCGATATCGCTCTGTTAACAATGAACAAACGTAATTGAAATTCACAAGTAACGAAATCTATAAAGATACGTAAATGATTTGCAAATTGATTTTCATTCCCCGACATTGCTGCGACAATAATAATCAACGGAAATTGAAATTCACGGGTGACGTAATGCTTTACCTGCTACGTTACAAAATGAACCCTCCTTAACGCTCGCGATAATTAAAATCCTCGAGCAACATTTCTATTCTTCACCGCAAAATTAACCCTTCAATGACCGCAGACTCTGAGTCCGCGAATCGTCGGAGATTTCTCCAACATTGACCCGGCTATTAAAATAAACAATAATTAAATTCGACAAAAAAATTTAATAAAACGTTTACACTGTAACTCGCAACAAACGAACACCCTTTCTTCCCAAGCATCGTCGACACACACCCACATACACAGCCTGATAATGACCGCTCGAAAAAAAAATTATATCCCCGAAACCTTCGACTCTGTTTGGACACGATAATTATAGCTCCAACACAGTTGGCTCTGCCGTCCCGTCTAGTTCTTTTCAGCTCGTACACACGATATCTTCGCCTCTGGCATCGGTAACGAGCCCAGTTTCCCTCGCCTCGTCGACTCATACCCAATTTACAAACGGGACAACAGTCGAAACAAAATTTCCTCACAGCCAGTCATAAATTCCCCATCGATTGTCATTATCATTATATATTTTTTTAAATCTTCTTTATCGACACCAATTTTCATTCGGCTATCGAATCAATCAATGCACTCGTCGTCCACTGCCATAACGGCGACGCCCCGCGGGGTTAAACTGTCGATAGATGTAGAAGCGGTTTGTTTAGACTCGGGCATAATGCCCCGCGAACCCTGTAATCATCGCCGTGATGGGAGGGATCTATAGATCACGTATCGTTCAGTTACTCCGACGATGAGGAGAGTCGGGACGGGGATCGCTCGCCGGCACCTACGAAACGCGAGATACCCACAGATAGGATCTATCGTTTTGGAGTTCGCGATCTTGTTATACGAAACTCGCGAACTTCGTGTATCCATCTTCGTGCCGAAAATATATGGCACGGACAGGGACGAGCCATCTTCGAGTTAATTTGCGGTTTCGCTCGTATTTTCGGCTACTTTGTGGCTCTTCCTCGCCGGATCCACGCATGCGAAGGGTCTCTCGAGCGGGCAGGTATCCTCTTGGTAATAATCGCGAGCGACTGGCTACTCATTAATAGACGACCGTTCCCGACTTCGTTCTCTTCTGCCTATAACTATCCTGCTATACGTGCCATTATTCGGCCTAATGGGAATCTAATATACAATTTTCGGCGCTAAAGTCCTCTTCATCATACCGAGTTGTCGATGAGTTTTTTTTTTTTTTTTTTTTTTTTTTGCAGATTCGCAACTCTGGGATCGAGTGCTGAGATGTGCTCGGGTATTTCGATGGAACGTCGAGTGGACGATTGCGAAGTCTCGGACGTGAGGATTCGCGTCGAGGAACGTTCGGAATGGACACCGTTAATTTTGCCAAAATTTTTCGATGGTTCGTGCGTCTGAAGAAATATTTATCGTCAACGATCTTCGAAGAGCTGTGAGCAAATTGAAACATATTTGTAATCAGGAATTTTTTATTGTCAATACATTTTCAGGATATTCATGCTCAACAATTTTTGAGGTTCGACGCAATTCACAAAGAATTGTGCTCGATAATTTTTTTACTTCAATTTTAGTGCGGATTTTCATGCGCTAAAATCCGTTTTTTTTTTTAGGGTCCGGATCGACGACCCAGAACGATTCGTAGAGTGTACGAAAGTATTCCATCGGCCGGCAATCGAATCGGAAACAAAATACAACTCCGCAATAAGATGTACTTCGCTCCTGTATTTTCGACTTGAAAACAAAAATTTCACTCGGCAACATCTGCGCTTCGCATCGAGCATCCGCACCAACGTATTCACGGAATTAACGATGAAACGCCACTTTGCCAGGCTCCGAATGCAATATTCCGCAATAAAAGAAACTCGGCATGGGAACGATGGAGAAATCCTTTAAAAAAAAAAAAAAAACCACGTTATTGGGATTGCATGCTCACGATCTATGGCAAAGTAATTGAAGCCTCGCGCGCGATCGCGCCTTATCCGTGCATGATTTACATCTCGAACGCACGAGGGGAGAGAAGATGATTCGGTGGATCATACGGCGGACATGCGCAGTACGCTCGATCGGCCGGAGTCTCGGGATGCCGAGAACTATTAATTTATTCTCCGGGCAAGTACGGGCCTAAGTACGGTGTAAAGGCGCTTCGAGGCAAGGAGATTCTTATCCGATCGGTCGGGTCTTCGATACCGGCCCGAAGAGAGAGCTACGTACGCGCCCGACGAGAATCTCTCTCCGGATAGAGACTGATTGCAGGGTGGCTACGGCCGGTGTTTGCTTTATAAATCGTGCGCAACGCGCGCTATCGCTCTCTTACACTTCGTCCACGGTACTTCTCGGAGACTCGATCGGTTCGAGAAAAAAATAAATAAAAAGATACACATAATGTGTGAGGGAAGACCGAGTATTTGCCAGATGCACACGAGAGTTCGATTGATATCTTTGATATAAATCCATGGAATTTGATGATTATTTATAGTTCGATATCCGATCGCCGATCGATTCCCAGCGCATTCGGGACTCGCGATACACCGTCGCGCGAATCGACGATCGACGAAATGCGATACCGACTCGGTCGGTAACTGATTCTTTTTCTTGTTTTCCTGGGTGACCGCTGGTATTTTGGACAACGGTTAATTTTATCTTTACAAGCATTTATACAATCTAAATCCGAATTTGCAACATTTTTTTCGAATATCCATAAAATAATATTCTATGAAAATATGCAAAATTATGTATCATTAACGATATACTGATTCGATAACTTATTTCTTCATCTGGAGATGTAGAGAATGGGAGAGGGAAACATTTATTAAGGGCCCTGGAAAACGTTTTCGTTGCGACATTTTTTTCTTCTCGAATTAAATATATTAAATTCGTTAAATAACCATTGTGGTTGCAACCATGATTTTTTGTCATTGTCGTAACTATGAATAACGGACGTCCCTCCTGGGAACTATTTTCGGTATAAAGTCGTTATCGTTGAATCTACTATAAAATTTATTCTCAATACATGCATACACAGAAAAATGTAATTGAACAAAGTGAAAATAAATTAAATAATCCTTCAAAAAAACATTACATTGAAAAAATGGCTGAGGTTAAATTCGCTTATGGGCTGCCAACGACACAGTCTTGGCTTCGTTCCTTCAATATTAAAATAATTATTCGAATTCGTACAGCAACAAAATTCTTTCGCATAGTAATAATAATAATAATAAAAATAATAAAAATAATAAAAATAATAATAAATTAATAAATAATAAATAACGAATGATAAATACAAGCAAAGTGTAAAGGTAAACATAAATGGAGAGGATAAAGGAGCGTTATAGCTAAAATAGGCGAACGATTTAATTACCGAGCCTGGTTCGCGTTTCCTCGAGGCACGAGCGAGACAGACTTTTCGGCGCAACGGAATCATTGCCGAGCAATCGGCAAAGAGTTAACCGACAGCACGCGAGGAGTATAAGGAAAAAAAGGAAATCCGAGCGATTCAAGGTTTTCGAGGATCGAGGCCCGCAGGTGTGGCGAAGGAAGAAGAGTCCTGTGTATCCTCCCCGAAGAAGATTCATTCCTCGACGTGTTCTCCAACTTTCGTGAGGCATTCGCGTCAGTAAAGAGAGCATCTTTCCTCGTACCTCCGTCCCTCCTGTCTGCATTATAGCGTTCCTCTCTCGACGCGGATACTTACAATTAGGTAATAACCCGGTGATTACGCGAAGCTCGGTTCAGTTTCGAACGGGCCTCGTATATTCTCGGCTTTCGTCTTGCAAAAAAATAAAAAATAAAAAAAAATAAAAAAATAAAAACTTTAATTTTTTTTATTTATTTTTTGTTGAATTTTATTTGGCGATCGTCGTCGCTCGCACGCTGGCTCTGCCGGCCGGCAGGAGCGCGCAGTGCAAACACGCCAGGAGGATGATGATGATGATGATGATGATGATCCCGATAATGACGATAACGACGACGGCGATAATGAGAGGTTTCGTGCGCGAACTTGGAGAGCACTCCGAGAGCCGATCGAATTATGAGAAACATGTCTTCCGAACAAAGTTCACGTACGCCCGGGGCATTAGCAGCGTCGAAAAAGCTACCAGTTGCCGATCTCCACCCGATCCGACGTCTGCAAATATTTTAAAATGAAACATCAGAAAAATCATACCAAATGCGGGATATCGTGAATCTTGTGGATCGTTGTTAATCGACATTCATATCGTTATCGGTTACATTTCAAGAAACGAAGAAAAAAATCTTAAAACCGCGGAGAATATTAATTTTCATTTAGCGTCAAATTCGTGGACCGTCCAGCTCGTGGAGAGAGATCAAAAACGTTTTTTCTTTGTTATTTGAATATGGAAGATTCGTGCGTTTTGAGCAACGAGACAAGCCTCGATCGAACGAAATTTCGGAGACGATTAATTCTTACCTCAATACCGATCAAATTATGAGAAACGTATTTTTCAAACGAAGTTCGTGTCGGCCCGAAATATTAGGAAAGGCTGAAAGTTGCCGATCTCCATCCGATCCGACGTCTGCAAATATTTTAAAATGAAACATCAGAAAAATCATACCAAATGCGGGATATCGTGAATCTTGTGGATTGTTGTTAATCGACATTCATATCGTTATCGGTTACATTTCAAGAAACGAAGAAAAAAATCTTAAAACGGACGTGCGGAAAACATGCGTCGGTGCTTTTCCGCGGAGAATATTAATTTTCACTTAGCGTCAAACTCGTGGACCGTCCAGCTCGTGGAGAGAGATCAAAAACGTTTTTTCTTTTTAATTTGAATATGGAAGATTCGTGCGTTTTGAGCAACGAGACAAGCCTCGATCGAACGAAATTTCGGAGACAATTAATTCTTACCTTAATACCGATCAAATTATGAGAAACGTATTTTTCAAACGAAGTTCGCGTCGGCCCGAAATATTAGGAATGGCTGAAAGGTGCCGATCTTCATCCGATCCGGCGCCTGAAGGAAAAAAAAAATATCGGAAAAAATATCTCACGTCGAGAATACCGTCGATGAAACAATAATCTCCGTATCGGTTCGACTGGGCCGTCATGAATAAATACTTTCACCGTAACACCTTACATTTCGTAGAATAAAAAAAAAAGAAGCTAAGAACAGACGTGTGGATATCACGCATGCGCATCGATGTTCTCCATTTGATTTTTCATTTATTATCATTAATTGATGAAAAACAAATTCTGCTTACCACATCACATACGTTTTTGTCGGCAGAGATTATCTTAATCCTCTTCACGGATGACACTCGTATGTTTCTTCATTCGTAATCCCAACGAATTTTTACCTCAGCACCGTTCGATCGATGAATTCCGTCATTTCCGAACAAGGTCCCGGAACATTAGCAGCGTCAAAAAGGCTACCGGTCGCCGATCTCTATCCGATCCAGCGTCCCTGCCGACGAAATAAAAAAAAAAATAGAAAATAGTCCCACATCAAGGATACAATAAATCACGCGATACTCTCGAAATCGGTTCGCCGGGACGGTCATTAATTAACATTTACACTGTGACCGGTTACACTTTGTATAAAATAAAAGCCCGAGGAACGTAAGTGCGGAAACGACGCATGCATCGGTGCTCCGCCGAAGTTCAGCGCCGATCTCGAGTAAACGCGGACCTCGGACCTGTCGGAGACCTTCACCGGTTCGCCGCGGGTCTTCACGGACCGCGGGACCGACGCGCGGATAGAGATCGCAGCCTCTCGCCCTCATTAATAAAATCCTTCCGCTGCCATCCAGTTTAGTCTCGGATTAGCGGGGACGACTCCGGACCGACGTCGCGCCGGAGTCCGGCCGATCTCCCAGCCGGTTGACTGCCACTGGTCTGCCTCGGGAAACGCCCCCTTGTTTGAGAAACCAAGCCGGACAAGAGCAGCGGAGCGCATGCCTCCCCGAGTTGCTTCTTTTCCGTTTTCTTCTTATTCTTCTTCATCCATCTCCTCGTCTTCTTATTATCGTCCTCCTCGCTCGGCGACCGCCGATCTCTCGCTCGGTACCGCGAGCTCTCGAACTTTTGCCCGCTCCTCCTCGGCTATCTCGGCCGGATCGGCTCGCAGCGAACCGCGTGTGTGAGCGTACCGCAAACCGGCGTTGTGTTGGTTTCCCAAGGTGGCCAGTAGTTAGCACTCCATTACACATGCTTACCTATCATCAGGGCACGTCAGTGCACGCCGGTTTACTCCCGCAGCACGATTCCACCTTGCGCGCACCGCATGAATATTATAATTCATGGACCGAAACGATCGCCCCGCATACCGTACAACGTTCCTCTCGTGCACGAAACCCCTCTATCGCATGTCGATAATCCTGCGTTCGCAACGATGGTTACCTTTGTTTTTTTTTTCTGTTTTTTTTTTTTGGTTGTTTCTTTCTTCGATACAAATGTTTTCGAAATATGGAAATTATCGACAATGTTCATGAAAGTAGGAGAACCGGAGGATTATTACGGTCGCACAGAGTCGGTACACGCAACATTATGGCGGATAGTGCGTTTTTTTTTGTTTTTTTTTTTACCTTACGGCATTTAAATGTACACCATTATACCAGGTTGCTTCGTTGATTTTTTTTTTCTTTACCGCACGCTGTGGCTTTTCGCTATTTACACTTTATCACCATTGTCGACAATCCCGCATTCGTGACGATTGTTAGCTTTGTTTTTGCTTTTTTTTTCTTTTTTAATACAAATGTTCAAATCTAATTCTTACTTGTGATTCGTGACTTATTGAATCTGTGAATCTAATTAAACTATAAATATAAATTATTAGATGAAACCAATCAAAACGACAAAACGTCTCATTTTAATTGGTAGGTTTATTAATTTAACTTTTATACCCTGCATAATGTAATTACATTGGAAGATTGATTTCTTTCCTAGATAGATAAACAAAATCTGTAGTAAAAAGATACGTCCCGCTACGCGTGAACCATTAAAAATTGTGATTATTCAGGCATGCGCAGCCAGCAGACATGGCGATTGCCACAGCACTCCATGCATAAAAAAGAATCCGGAAACCACGCTGAATTCTTATTCTCCAGCACGAAATTATGAAAATTTTTTTTAGTCCCGTACAAACGCGAGGCCGTGGATTGGGGAGAGATCATTGCACCGTGCGAGCACGAGAATAATCAAAAACGGCCCAAGGCGAGATGATATCCGACTGGACGATATCGGATCCGGGCCATCGAGGGGTTTCCTTCGAGGGCCAGAGGAGCGAAATAAAGTGTGAACATGCCCGATAAATTTGGCTAAACGGCCGGTGATTTGGGGCCCGAAGCCAAGATAGGCGATCGGCTTTGGGCGATTTTTTTTTTTTTTTTTTGGTAATGAGAACCGGAGCGTCCCGAGGTGGAACTTCGGTGCGGAAAAATTGCGACCGGAGTTCGGTGCGTTCGGTACTCGTCGGAAACGCGAAAGCCTCCTCGTAAGTCAATCGGATGGTCCGCTCGGTCTCTCCCAGACCGGTGCGCTCCGTTCTTCGGAAACAATTTTCGCAAGAAACGGTCGAATGCAAAGAGGACCGCAAAGGCAGCTCCTTCGAGGCCGGAGCTCGGGGACGAAGCAGCCCGAGTAGGGAGATGCTGTAATAAAGCCGATACGGGCCACGGTAATGGGCCATAATGAGGCATCCATAAGTATAGGTAATGATCCTCGAACGGGGCCCGCGGGTACCTCGTCGGTACCCCATTTAGTCCCCTCGTACGTGCAGCTCACCCATACGAGGCGCTTTCCCCTCCCCGCCAACACTCGCTCACTTATTTACTTATTTACTTACTTATACACTTATTTACTTACCCGTTTACTGCTACGGAGCCTCGAATCGTCGTCGTCCTCCTCTTTCCGTTCGCTTTCGCTCTTTCGGCTGCAGCCCCGCTGCGATCCTCGGCTTCGGAACCTGCTGGACCATGAGGGGGCGGGGGAGAGCCGCGAATCAATTTAATCGTATCTCGTTCCGAGAAAATCATAGGTGCCGGACGGTTATTTAGCTTTAAGATACGGGGATACCACGCGATAGCGATGGTTCTCAACCGAACGAAATCGCAGCTTTCCTGTCGGCGGAGGCAAAGATTTTCGTTCGGTTCGTAGTCATTGGGGTGATCGGTGGTACTTTGAGGCTCGGAGGATCGAAGTTCGCGCGGGGGTCGCGATCGGTTTGCCTCGGGTTATCCCGATCGAATCCATTCCCTGCCCAATGAACTCCGCTCCAAGGAATTCCTCATTAATCGAGCCCAAGTGCAGTGTAATCGGATGTCGGCGGACCGCTCATGACCGCGGGTTTCCCTCCTCGAGTCCGCCGGTTCTTCGCTCTTGCGCCATCTTCTTGCGCTGGTGGCGCGACGTTGCGGTCGGTCGGGAAGCGGCGATGATTGATCGATCATTGAAGCGCCTATCATTGGATCGTCAAAACTTCGGCCAGTACCGGTTTTTATTTCATCCGGAACTGCAAATGCTACCGATCCATTGAATTTCCGTTCTCCTTTACTTTTCCTTGAAGTTTTTCTGGTTTTCCGTTCTCGATCCCATCTTCCAGCGAGTGCAGCGATGCTCATCGCGCCAATCCACAATGAAAATTTCTTCCACTCCACTATCCTTTCTTTTTTTTTTTAAATATTCGAAGCCAAGAATGCATCTCGCCCAATCAATAGAAAAAGAAAAACTGAAAGAGACACACGTTTCGCTGATTGCCCGATTATTCGAGGGACCGCCGAGTCTCTCCATTGATCGGCTCTTTCCGGCGCGCCAGGAGATTCGTCGATCTACCGCGCATGCGCATAGGGTTCTCCGAGCCCTATAAACGGGAGCACAATGGTTTCGCGCGTCTCGTTCGTGGGGCAATCTCGGCACATTATAATTGTACGTGTAATTGATACGTATATGGGCAGCGTGAGTTGGACGACAAAGCCCGGCAGGTACGGTGGCGCAAGGGGGAAGTAAAATACGGCTGAGGGGTGAAGAAAATCGAGGTCGCTCGTCGCGCCGCGCATACCGGACGCTCTCTCGCTCTCGGCCCGACTGCAACGTGCATCGGTAAGGCTTTTTTTTTTTTCTCAGCGCTCGCATTCGCCTCTGCGCGTATGCCACGCCGCGAATAAATGGCTTGATTAAACACGCCATTTTGCGCAATGCAATCTTTAGCATTCAGTAACACGACTGGGGCGTCCCCCCTCGTCGTCCCTCGCGGCTCCATTGTGTCTCGCGCGCTCGAGACGCCTCGTCGATCATTTCGCGTTTTATAAACCATCGCACTGTTGTACGGCATTATGAATTGGGCTTCGCCGGCGAGCCACGACACGGCCTTTGCATCTCGCGATAGAGGCATTTTTGCCGACGTCCCTCAACGTTCGCCCCCTCCCGCGGGAATTGCCCGCTTCTTCGGCGCGCACGCGGCGATTAAAAGCGGCGCGACCGAGTCACGCCTCCGTATGTAACCGTCGGTAAGACTTTTTTTTTTTGCCCGCATTGTGAATCGTTGCAATCGCGCGATGCACGTACATGTGTGAGGAATCGGCTCGGAGATTTACTTTGCCGAATGAGTTCGTAATTCGGAGGATTGAGCGCCGGCGAACGGGGGATGAAGCCTGGGGGGGACGTGCCGGAAAAATGGTCCGCTTAGTCGGCGCGTTTCGAGGCCCATTGTGGACGAAACTCTTGCCGGGAGAAGCGGGAGGACACAATGGGCCGTGTTGCGCATTACGACAGGGACTTTGTTAATTTTTTTTATTATTTATTATTACAAGAGCGCTTCAATCGCGGCCTAATGAATTTTACCGTTTTCGGTGATCGCTGGCTATGGACACGAGTTTCGTAACGGATTCTGGATATGCCGCGCAGCTCCATCTTCTCGCTACATATTTTTTTTTTGCGCGAAGAAATGTGACTTTTTTTCATATCGGCTTTTCACGCGGCAATGGTAAAAAAATACTGTTGAATCAACTGAAATTCGGGAAGGGCGACGAAATATTTTCTCGCTACGATAGATACAAAAATTGTTTGGTTCGAAAATTTGTCGGGTGACTCGACCAAAATATATCGTTCGCTCATTAAATTATATTGATCGATCGAGTATTTATATTCGAACGTCCCTGCCCGAATCTCAATCGATGCGACTGTGTGTGTGTTTTTTTTAATCCGTGAGTTCCCACGGTTGCTCACCAAAAGTTGCTCCAATTTGTTAGAAAGCGGGAGTGTTAGAAGCTTGAGCCTCGATCCGGGTTAATCTCGTGCAATTGACAATTGTGTGTTTATTGTCTCGAGAGACTCGTGAGCTTTCGCGATGAGCGACGAGCGCGTCACTCGCGCCTCGCGCCTTTTCGGAGTAACGAGGAAGAGAGGAAGAAAAAACACAAACCTACAAACTAAAAGGGAAGAGGGACGAAGAGGAGAGAGAGAACGAGTCGCGAAGTTCCGAGGGGGGAACGGGCGTGCTCGATGCTCGCGCATTGGTTCTCCAGGATAAGCGATGTGTGCACAGTCGCCATGTTGAAATCCCCTCTCTGTTCACACGTGCTCGAGTTGGAGGGCCGATCGTTGCTCGCACCTACACGAGCTCTCTTCCGACACACTCGAGACCTGCAAACGTTGAGGACACGTTAGTGTGGCAAGACGAGCGCCGAGAAACATTCACGGTTCCAGTGTTTGCCAATGCCGGAGGAGCCGATGCGAGCCGGAGCGGCGAACACGCTCCCTTCCTGAGCCATAGAGCAGGTGCGAGAAAGGGTGAACTCGCGAAGAAAGGAGAACATTTCTCTCGCGAACGGATCGATGGTAATCCTCTCGCTCCTGCGGGCCGCGATGAGAAAAACTTGTTGGAAATTCTATGGAGCCAGGCAAAAGGTTTACACGCGAATGGACGATCTTTCGGTCATTGAGACGCCATTAGCGCCTCGAGCTCTTCAGGCGTAAATCGCCGATAGCTTCCGCATGGAATTACCGACCGCCTGCATACATCTTTCATCTCTCGTGCAATTTTACAAACACTTTTTATACTATTCGTGGATCATGAGAATTTTTTTATAAGGCGAATTCGTTTTGTGATTCAATCTTCGGAAACCGATAATAATTTTAATGTTACTATTAAATTGCAGAGAATATTCTTATAATTTGTTGAATACATTTTGCGAGAAAATTTTTGTTTGAATAATGGATTATGAGATCAATTTAACGAGGGGAGCGTGTTGGGTTTGTCTATTTGAACGACCCGTGAGACAAATTCGATGGAGCGAGTGTACAAAATTTTTTTAGTAATTTTCGAGAAAAATGTGATATCGCCTTGCAACAGAAGCAGCTTCGTTTTTTAAATTGTGTTCTGGAATTGAAACGATGGAAAATTGTCAATATATTGGTCAATATATTGATAAGCTGAGTGCGTTATTCGCGACAAAAATTTGTGTATAATTTGTGCGCGCGAATAACATTATCAAGAAGCTATTCATAGAGTTTTTAACGTGCCGGACTTTAATTTTTCATCGTAATCGTCGATGAAATTTGATATACCACCTTAAGCACAAAAACTTCCGGAACGAGTGAATGAAATTTCACACGAATTTTATTTTACAGCGATGGCTCATGCGGCAGTTGACGCTTTGAAATTTCTACCGGGTTAGTCGCGTCATTGCTTCGAACACAATCGGTCGCGAGAAATCGGCGTGGAACCTTCATCGAGCGCCGTCCGATTCGCTGCGCACTTTCGTCTCGGCTTTTACCTACGAGCGGTTCCCGTCCAGCGGGGATGTACAGGTGTAACGAGCAAATGTATCGGATTTTCTTGCCGGGCGCTTTCGACTTCGGTAAAAGCCGTGGAACGCCGTTAAGTCCGATTCGAGGATTGATGGGTCGAATCGCGTCTGAGCGTTGTTCTGACTTCTCGTTTATTGGAAATTCGTTCGGCGAATCGTTTCGATATGCGTTTTATAAACTTTGTGAATCGACTTAAATTCGATAATTTATTTCGGATCGAGCCGCGCGAAGACGAGGACGATGCGCGATTGAGCCGACGTTTTTCCAATGGCCCGGAAGTTCCAAAGAATCCCGGACACGAACGCCGAAACGGCGGCCAAATGCCTCGGCGATTCTTCTGGCTTCCTCAATTCTTGTGTAAGGCGCGAAAAGTTAACGGCCCATTTGAGTCGGAAGAAAGACATTTGCGATGAACGCATCGCGATATGGCCGATTCACAAATAGCTGTGATTTTTTATGTCTGGTACTTGATTTATTGTTTGAAATGTTTTTTTTTTATTTATTAAAAAATGATAATTATGATAAATTTTATAGTGTTTTACTGTCGACAATGTATATCGAAGCATATTTATTGATGGGTCACGAATAATTTGCAAAATTATATCGAAAATGTGAGTACCGTGGATGTCAGTACCATGGTAAACAAAACAAATAATATTTAAATGAACATTTCCTTGATGTTTTTAATCCATTATCATGTTCAATTGATCTGGTATTATAAAAATTTGTTAAAAACTTCAATTAATTTCAATATTCAACTAATGTTAAACTTTCTTTTATTCTAAGACTATTATAAAAATTGTTATTTTAATTCTACCGTTATTAAATTTTAAAGATTGTTAAAATCAAGAAAGAAAATATCGTGAATGTCTCTGTATAATTATCAAAATCCTATAATTTATCATTTGTTTTATTATTTTTAGAGATTCAGCCAAATATTTTGAATATTTCATTTTGATGTCAGTACCGTGGTAGTGAAATTTCGAATTTTTGTTCCAGCTTCTTTTCTGTTGAAGTTGTAGTAGAGCTACGTTACAGGCTTAATTTTGAGCATAATAAAAGACCAATAACACCCAGATCACAAGTTTTGAAGCATTTTTTATTTTCAAAAATTTTGGGTTGTAAAAATCACAGTTACATAAGAATCACCCATATCGGCGTAACTGCGCGTCGATGACACTTTCATTGGGAACCGGAGCTGCCAAAACGAGAACCATCGCACGATAAAACTACCGTGCATGAACGAATCTTACTTTGGCAACGAGTGCCAATAACGGTGAAAATATTTTTCTGGCAATGCGGGTGAAAAACTCAAACCGGAGCGTTTCAGCAATTTTTGCAGATTCATCGAAAATTTTCTCTGAATTTCTCTCCGGTTTGCTAAATTTTTCTACCATTTTCTCCTTAGAACTTGCAGCAGTCATTTTCGGAGCAAGAATATTTACCAAAAAGCTGTGAAAAGCTGATTTGTTATTTCCGATAATTTACTTCGAGAAAAAAATATACGAGTCGTGTTTAAGATTTATTCATTCAGTTACTCGTACCGAGAGTGAGATTTTTCATGGAAATGTCTTTGTATTTTTTGGAAAAGCTGTGACTTTCTCGGTTCGTGTTGCCCGCTGTTATTCTGACCAGACAAATACGTTTTTCGATGAGATTTTCATGGTTTCATGGTTTGTGTATGATGAGATTAATTCGTAAATTATATAAATGAGGTAAACTCGTCTATCATAAGATATGTGACGAATTGATCGGAGCAAATATGAAAAGCATGTAAAGTTGATTATGGCGAAAAAAAAAATTTATATTTTTTATTATGCGCCGGTGACGCAATAATACACAATGATGCCACGATTTCGCGAGGGTTTAAATTCACACCTGACAAATTGCACAATAACCGAATTGAGAGAAAAAATATTTGTAGCGTTTCTGCATCGACGAAAAGTTGTCTTCACGAAGGAAACGCTTTAATTTTTAACGGAAAATATTCCCGAATACATATACTGAAAATATTTCGAGCATTCTTCAAAGAATAGAACGAGCCACGATCGATAAAAATCGTACGAGAACAATGTATTATTCCTGCAAGAAAACCGAACAAATGCGTTCCGCTTTTAGTAAAAAAAACCACTCAATATTTCTCATAACCAATTGCAATGAATTTATTTTCTAAATTAAAGACACGTCAATATAATAAATATTATAGAATACAAATATATTATCTAAGACGTAAAACCGATATACAAAATATCGTATAGCGCGAACAAACATTAACAGTAATCCATCGATGCGTGAAACTTTGATCAATCGAATTTGTAAAAAATGCCGCCGATTTTCCCAGTGCGCATCGCTCGAGTTATCTTGACACGGTGATAATCGTCCGCTCCGCCGATCCCTTGCAACGAGAAACCGGAACTCGACACGTTATATTCATGAGCGAAAAGTCATACAGCAACTACGTAACGACGGTAATAAGTGGCTAAAAGTCTCGTCGAGATAATCCCACCGAAAAGCGGTGTGTGCCAGAAAGACATTAGAGCTCGAGCGGTGTTCGAAGAAAGGCGAACCGGCTGAAAATGGAGCAAAGTAGTCGCAGTGGAAGATCCGGAAACTGCAGTCCGGCAGCCGCAGCGGCAGCGGCGAAATCCCGCAGTTAATCTACAGCAGAACCGTCCTCAGGATCCTGTCCGCGTCGTCCCCGCGGTGAGGTCCGTGAGAGCGACACGTTACCAGGATCACAGCCAGCCGCTCCACCCACCCGTTGCGACGAGGAACACTCCACAGTCCAGACGTATTAATTAAACGACTCATTTTCATCGCGGGCAACGACAAAAACCGTGAGTTTACCGCCCATCGCCGAGCTAAACGGGAATCCCGCGAGGGGTCCAGCGTCGGATCGGCTCCATGCGAGAGGGATGCTGGGCGTGTAGCGATCGACCTTCGACCAATGGTATCTCCCTTTTGAGGAATTCCGTTGGTTCACGGAACAAACGGTTGCCGCCTTAAGGGTGGTGCTCGAATCCCCACCAGGTAAACCATCGGGAACGATGGTGGGAGAAGCGAATCGTCAGTGCCCCACTCCAGTGGCACGAGCGCTCGTTTAGCCGGTAATTTTCTCAAACACTAGCAAGCGCTCAGGCCAGAAGCATCTGTCTCGGGAACGACGGGTCCGGTTGGTTCGTTTACGATACTCTTATCCGAGGCCGCGAGGCCAACACGCTGCTCCGCGCGTCGCGCTCTCCGTATTCCCTCTTGTCGTTGGGTTTCATCTTGCGGATCTCCTGTGACGCGAGTGACTGTGTGTTCTTCGTTGAGAGGAGTCAGGAGCGAGCCCGCGGAGTTCACTCGATTCGTTGGGTCGGCGGGTGATCGGATCGTCGGTCCAGTGAAGCGGGACCAGGTGGAGAACCTTTGGGGGTTGATCGGGGGAGAGTTCGCTGACCGGTATCGCGCGGATGTGACGCAGTGCGGTGAATCAACCGACGAGGGGTTCGGAATCGGCTCGGGAGTTCCGCGAGCCTTGACTGTCGGTTCGCGACCCGTGAAACCCGTCGCCGGGGAGACACTCGGAGACCGTTCGGCTGGTTTCGTTGATCGTTTTGGTGCCCGATGAAGGATGAGTCGCGAGAGAGCGGTGTACGGATGGGGCTATGCGCAGGGGATGATCTGAGATGCGAATGCCAAGTGGCGACGGTCCAGTGCTGACGAGGACCGGCTCATAGGTTCGGTCTCTGTTCGTACGGTGCGCGGAACAAGACGAGAATCCAGGGATTTTGGGTTGCCGTCGGGTGGCTGGAGGGATCTGCCGGGTGTACCAGCGGCACCGATCCAGGAAGCAAAGATAGAGAGGGTGCGCGTGTCCGTGGAGCCTACGATGATGCCGCTCGCTCCGACGCCAATAGTCCCGGTGCCGTCGAAGCCGAAGATCGGCTTCAGCATAGACTCTATTGTGGGTGGTGGTGGTGGTGGTGGTGGTGGCGGCGACCGGGGCCGCGATCACCAGGATCGTCTTGAGAGGCTTCACGAGCGGGTCGACATCGAGAGGGACGATGGGAGTCCGATGGAGGTCGTCGAGGGTTCCTCGTCGCCGTCGAGGACCGGGAGGCGGGTGTCGGTCAGCCGGTCGCCGGGTGCCCACTCGGAGGGTTCCGACCGGCCGTTGTCCAGAAGTTCCTCCGTCGAGTCTTACCCGACCTCGGGGCGCACGCCCTCCATCCACAACGGACATCATCCCCACAACAACAACAACAACAACAACAGCAACAGCAACAACAACAACAGCAGCAGCGGTCATCACCGCCACCACCTGCACCATCATCATCTGCAGGCGCTGTCGAGTCATCTGATCGACTTTGGAAGAACGCCGACGCGGAGTCACAGCGGCGGTTCGACGCCGAACAACAGCCCGAGTCCGCCGCACAGGATATCGTCCCACGGGGATTCGCCGGTCGGGGCCCCGCATCCGCAACCGCCACCGGGGGTCGTCAGGCCCAGTCCCAATTATCTCGCGCCGCCTCCTGGTGCGGCGACGGCCGCGGCTGTCGCCGCCGAGCAGATCAAGTCCCTGTACGGTCTGCAACCGGGACACGGCGGACCCGGTCCCCAACCGGGACAGAACGAGTACCATACCCAGCAATTTGCCCTCGCGGCCAATATCGCTGCGGCCCAACACTTCCAGGCCGCGAATCTCGCGGTCGCCCTCCAGGCTCATCACGGTGGTTCTCCCCATGGGCCACCCCACGGGCCTTACGGCCATGGAGGAGCACCGGGCGGACCTCATCCGCCTCCCCATCCGCACCAACCGCCGAGGGACAGTTACCCCCTGTATCCCTGGCTACTCTCCAGGCACGGAAGGATCTTTCCTCACAGATTTCCCGGCGGTAAGTTCGTTTGTCTTTTACCCATTCCGGACATTTGTGGTAGCGAATATTGCGCACTTCAAAGGGCCCAATGATCGGTCGAGCAATTCGCACGAACAACCAATTGCTCGACTACGTTCCAAACACTGTCGATGCAGTTCCGCGCTCAGACTCATCATCTTTACCTCAAAAACTTTCCGACCATCAAAACGATAGTAAACTCCCACAGTTGCGAACCGAATTTTCGCGGTCGTTCAAGCGATTGTTCCAACTAAACAATTGATTGGTGACTTTACAACCAACGGGACACAAAACAATTGCTCCAAGCGATCCGGGTGAAATTTTTGAATTTTTGGCTGAAGTCCTGATGTGGTCGCGATAAACCGAACAAGGTTTATCCTTCTGTGTTTTCGATCACTTTAAATTTCTACCAGGGAAGAAGCTGGATCGGCCGTGTCCTTCAGTCCCAAGACGCGATGCAATTCTCCGCTTACCTGGCACGACTAATCGCTTCGCAAACGATTGATTCTCCGACACCGTCACTTTGCAACAAACAAAATACAATTCAATCCGCCGGACGTATTGACCGTCCGGCACTCGAAGTGCCAATCCCTGTGTCAAGTCCAAATCGTTACACGCTACTTTCGTGTCTTTCGTATAAACCTAACAATCCCAATCCGGACCCGATCGTGACTCTTTGAAATTTCTCTCGAGTCTCGGCTTCCCGATAGAAGACCAGCATCCTCTCTACTGATAACCAGTCAGTCTCGAGGCGCGATAGAACGCAACAGAGTAGCGCGGTGTCATCATCGGACCGCGCGTTTGTGCGTTATAAAAACTCCACACGCGTTCTCGTCTACTTCGGATTACACAATGTTTCGTAATTTTTATTTTGTAACGGGTCGACGGCGTGGTCGACGTCCCCGCGCGGTAGCTCCGCTTCGACTCTGTAAATACTGTTCGAGCTATAACTGCGTATCACTTATCTGACCCCACTCTCTCGAGCTCCTAGTCGCTTGGGAACATGCACAAAAAAAAAAGATCTTTTCGCTGTGATCGGCCCGTGATCGACACGAGATCGCGACGGCTAAGTGGAATTGCGTTTTCCTAATGCACGTCTCATTAATCGGTACGTCGTGCGTGTAATGCACTTCGGCGATACTCGCTCATCGGTACCGTCGGGTAATAACCGTACCGTGCGGACGCGCAGGATCGCGTGCGATATTACACTCGAAATCATTCGGGTTCGACACGCTTCCGTGTTATTAATCGGCCCAGCAGCAACCTCCCCCGACTGTCCCGACGGGCTGTCCCGACTGGCTCGTCCAGTTGCAATTATAATATTCTCCGTCGAGACGCTTCGAACACTGTCCCGAATGATTTTTTTTTTTCGACAACTCTTCTGCGGCAGGAGTTTGGCTTTTCTGACCGTCAAGACAATTAGATCGTTATCGGGATAATCGACGTGATCTTTGACGGAGACTCGACAGCTGCGTGGGAAAAGAATTCTGGACCGCGGAGTCTCGGGCTTCACAATTATTTATTCCTCATCACGAAGAACGAAATTTTTTAGAAGACCGGCGTTTTGCAATAATATTCATTTTCTTCATATACATTTTCATTCCAATTAAGTGAAAGGTACACGAGGAAATTATTTTTGACGGATGTATCGAAGTTTCCTTGGATTAAATTCGAGAAAGAAAAATGCATTTGCGGAGCGCAGCTGAAGTGAAATAAAGTGTCTGTGCGAAGAGGAAAAAAATGGGACGAACAGTAGGTAAATCTCGCTCGGAGTCGCTGACTTATCCATCGTTCGTCCGTGGTCTCTGGAAAATCATCGAAGACACGACGTCGAGCTCGTCCCATATAAATCGGCACTGGTCGAACGTTACCGCGGGTGCAGCGCGCGAGTTGCTGCACCGAGCTCGGATTCATCGCCGTTGCGCTCCTGTCGATATTGCGTGTGTGACGGGGCCAGGATTGGCACTGTACCTGGACGACTCGCACGGCAACTCCTCGGGGTCATGCTACCATCTCGACGGCAGCGAGTTACTTCTCCAGAGTCTATAAGGAGAGGGACAATTATCATAAATTTGCCGCAATCGGCACGTGAACGCGAGCGCGCTCGCGTGCGCGTTACGAGCTGGTTGCGCTGCTCAGCAACACCGATCGCGAACGGTCGAATTTTTACGCCGGTTTTCTTTGGGCGCAACGCGTCTCGATCGCACCTTGGACCGACTCTTCGAGATCGGTTCTCCGTAAATTTCACCGTGATCCGCCCGTTTAACGCGACGGAGCGCATACCTCGGACGCGCTACGCGGGGAATCCCGCTAAAATCGTCTCATCGGACATTGTAAAAAATTTTTCGCTTCTCGCTGCAGCAGCGGTGGACGTGTATGGAACTTCCGGAGGGATTCGTCTGACAAGAAAATTGTAAAGTTTTAAATTCAGTTTAAAAACGATGAGAGTGTTACGTAATGCTAAGGTGAATATTCCAGAGACCGACTCGGGGGTGTTGACAATTGTAGTTAATTCTTCTTTGCCGGGCGAGGAAAAGTTAAAATTGATGACAATTGTGGAAGGAAAATTTGTAGAATCAGACAAGTAAATTCCCTTTCCCTTATTTCTCATTCTTCTATTCCGTCGTTACTTGCGAAAAAGACATTGCCAGATACGATATGAATTTTCGCTGAAAAGCGTCGGGAAATTTCGAAATTTGTCAAGGAAAATGTAAATCGTGATTAACAAATAAAAAGTACACGCGAGGAAGCGTTGGAACAAAGTTGGGAATATAAAAAAAAAATATCTCTATTGAATTGCAAACAACTGAGACGTTCTCACATGCACAACTTATCTCTTATGCGAGTTCGGTAATGGGAAATTTCGAATTGGTCACTGAAAAGTGAAGGCATTTTTTTTTTTCAAAAAAAAAAAAAAACCGTCAGCCTATAATAATATTTTCTCCCGTGTACTAAAATGAGAATTCCAAATTTTTATTTGTAAAAAAAAATTACTCCATGAGACGTAAAAATTGCTGAACCACCTAGTATATTTTTCGCAGGTCACACGATCATCATAAATAGTTTTTCCTGCTTACCTGCATCTACCTTAAAATGAAAGGTCTCATTGAATGCCAACGCGATATCCGCTCTCGCGGAGACTTCTCATTAGACCGTACGTCCCGTCGCCCCTATAAAAACTTGATTACGGTTTTTATAATCTCCCTCTGTTCCCGAATCGCTCTCATTGCGTCCGATCCACGAGACTTATTATCTTCTCGTTACGTTTACTGCTCGCTAATAGATCCCAGGAGGCACGTTCCAGCAACTTATGATGCGTATCGAGAGAAAATATAGAATCCATGCCGCGCCCTCTACGTTTCGCGTTCCGGCTTCCATTTTGTCGTTTTGCCCGTTCCGCCCTCCATTTCGTCGTTTTGCCGTTTCCTCGTCGGACCTTAGTGTAGGTGCGTTCTGGTGCATTTCCGCGTGGTTGCCGTGGTCGGATCAACACGCGCACTTAGCTATAACCGACACCATTTGGCGCTCCTGCGCAGCAGCGCGATCACTGATCTATGGATCGATCGCGCGCCTCGACTGGCAAATTCGTCGAGGTACTTCGGACGGGTTGGCTCAATAAATCGAGTGCGAACACTCGGGCGCGAAACGCCCTGCGCAAACCACACGTTCATAAGTAAAACGAAATTTCTACATACAATATAAAAATTCGTTGGAACACGGACTATTTTTTTCGTTGTTCCTAGAACGATTAATATTCCTTCCGGTGTACCAATCTATGAATCCCAACTTTTTTGTCCGGTTAAAAAAAAATTGCATATAAAATGCAAAAATTGCTGCAACTCACAGAATGTTTTTTTTTGTAGATCACACAATGCTCATTAATATTTTACCTCGGACACCAAAGCGGCGATCCGACATTTTTATTTGCTGAAAACAAAATTAAAACATAAAATCTTAGAAAAAAAAACGTTGCTCGAACGTTTTGCCCATTGCGGCCTCCATTTTTTCACTTAATCCATTTCACCGTCAGTTCTTGAGTGTGGGATGCCCCCGAGTGTGTTTCCGCGTGGTTGCCGCGGCCGGATTAGCGCGCGCGCTTAGTTACAACCGATATCGTTGGTGCGCATGCGCGGCGGTGCTCGCGAACCGATCCACGGATCGATCGCGCGTCCCAGCCGGTAAATCCGTACGAGGTTTCTTCGGACGAGTCGGTATAATAAATCGAGTCGCGGGGACTTGGGCGCGAAACGAGCTGCGTCAGCCAACGTGTGTATCATTGACCCAGTATCTGAGTGAAACGTTTCGCCGATGGGTATGCGAGTTACCGAGCAAATACCGGCACTATAATCGCAGCCGTTGCTCGGCTAAAAAAGGCGATATCGAGCGATTAATTGGCCTGAGCAAGAGATCGAGCACACTTGTCGAAATAATATATTTCCGTGGTAATCGAAATAATTACCGAACACATCCTCCGGAGTCTGCGCTCTGCTCGAAGCGGACACGAGAGCCTCGAATTATCGGAAACCCTCGGCTGGAGCTGTTTTTTGACCGGTTTGGATGCGGACGGCGAATGGACGGAAAGGCTCAGCGGGGAGTCGCGGCGCCTTATCTAACAATTAGCGAGTATCGATAAATGACCGGAGCGGATGATAACTCGCTCCGTGTGGTAGAAGGTGCCGAGACCCGCGATTCTCGCCTCGTGAAAACCACATGGGTTTCCCTATCAATGTCTCTCTCGCCAATCGTCTCATTACGCTCCGTCGCGCTCTTCCGCCACTGTCGATAAAACAGACGGTATAAAAAAAAAAACATGAATTACAAAAAAAAGTTACGCGTGTCGAGCGGATTCCGAGCTGGAGATTATTGCCGATAAATAACGGGAGATGAGCCGTGAAATCGGACAAGTTTCGCGCGAGGGATTCAGGAAACTCGACTGCGCATGTGACTCACGGGCTTCATAGGTGAATCGCTGGATAACGCGTTCCCTCGGGCTCTCGGCGAAATATCACTTCCGATCGAACTTCCGGTTCGTGTTGCAGTGGAAAAAAAATGAAAAAAAAAAAAAACAAAAAATCGCCAATAAGACATCTACGCGAGACTAATTTTCATCCAACATCTGCACTTTTCATTGTACAAACCTTGTTCGGAATTGCTGAAAAGGAGGACGTTTATTTTTCCTGTAAAAAAGCGTGCTGACAGGAAACTTCCAATGATGAAATTTGACGTCATGCAGATTTTTTCAGACATCATAAAATGAATGGAAACATCGTTTTTTTTTCTCGTCAATAGCCTTGGGAGACATGTGACGGCAGTTCCGAGAAAAGTATTCCACACAAATAAATAAAAAACCAAACAAAAAAAAAAAGGTGACGGTCACGAATCGTCGGCTCGGGATGAGAAATAAATTAGGGGTCGTTTCAGGGGGTGCACCGCGAATCCGGTGCGGATAATTCTCGAGGGCGGGTTTTCGTGCTGCACTTCAGAGCACAATGCGCGCATAGAAACTCGAGGACTCGGCAAACCCGTGAAACTGCTTTACAATGAAGAAATTTACTGGATAAAGCGTGGAAAAAAAAAAAAGAGAAGCCGAGAGCAACGCGACGCCCATTGCAGTCAAAAAGCCGGTGAGCAAAGCGACGCCCCGCGGAGCGTGTCCGAGGGTAAACGACGCCTCGACAATGACGATTAACCGGCTTTTCTGAATCCCTGGGCGCGCTCATCCCGTCAGCTCTCACTTTTTCTTTCTCCCTCAAACTTCCCTTTTGCCATCGTTTCACGTTACCAGGTAGAGATGGAAAAGTGTCAATTCCCGAGGGGTGTTCGCCACATTGGCAAGACAGCTTTCCCAAAGTCATTATCGGCTGTCGCGCTCCCAATAGTGCCGAAGTCTATAATAGACTCTCTACGCAAAAAAAAAAAAAAATGTTTCCCTTCTGGATTTTTTAAAGAAAAATTGGAGGCGCGCAGTTGCCTACTTTTCAAAAATTAAAAATGAACGGTTCGAACGAATTATTCGGTTGTTTTGGTCCGAAGCTAAAGATCGTACAAAAATTGGCAATCAGTGAAAAAAAAAAAAAAAAATGTTTCCCTTCTTGATTTTTTTAAAGAAAAATTGGAGGCGCGCAGTTGCCTACTTTTCAAAAATAAAAAATGAACGGTTCGAACGAATTGGTTGTTTTGGTCCGAAGCTAAAGATCGTACAAAAAATGGCAATCAGTGAAAAAAAAAATAAAAAAAAAATAAAAAAATTTTTTAATTAATAATGTAATAAAATTTAGAAAGGCCCAAGCTGAAATTCTCATATTTTCGCCGATCCAATTATTTTCCTCCGCAGCTTGTGTGCACAGGCTCTCGAATATTTTGCAATTTGTTTTCCGCTGCGTTCGGTGCGTCTCGTTTCGCGGACTTTTCGCTAATATCGATTATTAGCGCATTCGATTATGCTTTAAATAGGCGCTCTCATAAAACTCACCGTCTGCGGCAGCTTTCCGCCTGAATCGAGCTTCGCGGGAGCTCCACGCTTCTTGCCGCTGCGTCTATCGTTTCCACTCGCAATTTTACGACCCTCGGCCACATGCGCGCAATTGTCGTCGGTCCATATCGTCGCGGCCGCCGACGATCCTTTGTCAGAAGCGAAATGGACTGTTTCGTCGCGGATCCATTCTCTGCTTCGAACGATCCAACACAATAATAACAATAAATAAATGTTGATATTGTCGAGAGAAAACAAGTAGATGATTGATGAATAAAGATATCTCTGGCACTAATTTCAAAGCCCTTCGGCCTTACGGGTAAAAAATGCCTATCGAAATCATTTTTTTCAATATCTCGATCTCATCGGGGGCTCAAACGATGATAGATTTGCTGCGCGTCGAATTGGTTAAAATTTTCTGAGCTAGTTATTTAAGAAGTGCCGATTGAAACAACTCTCGTCGATCTGCGAAAAAAATTGGATACTCGATCCGAGACTCAGTAAATCTGAAAGCAAACGAACGATTCATAGTCTATCGGGAATTTCAGTCGATCGGACGATCCTATTACATCACTTATTTGGTCCAGGTGAATAAGTTTCGTGCAGTTTCGACGTAAAAGCCCCAAATTTCAATCCATCGGGATCGTTGCCGATACTTTCTTAATCTGAGCGCATTGAAACGATCCTCCACAGTATCGTCTCTTCGGATGAGAAAAGTTTGCACCTCGGACGTTGTCTCGTGCGAGAAAATCTTGAACCTTCTTTCCTCTTCATTCGTTACATTCCGTCGCGACTCGCGAACGAAACGATCCGGGATAGTCGATCGAGCACGCGCTCGATCGCGCGATTTCGCCTCGTGTCTACTCTCGGCGTTACACGGATACGCGGACACGCACGCATAACGCACGCCGAGATAGCCATTGCCGTCTCCGCGGTAAACAGCGCGTATTACCATCCGGCCGGGACATAATAATACTAATTATCGCGAAAGAATTTCTCACGGGGAACAAAGTATGGGCGCGGAGTGCGAGAGAATTCGTGCCGCGACTGCGTCGCGCCGCATCGCGGAACGCTGCGGCGCAACGATTAATTAAAAGAGCATTAAGGGCGAGTTCTCGGTGTGGTTTTCTCGGCGAGCTCGCGGTTTCTTCCGTTTCTGATGGCAAAAGCCGTAGAGAGAGAGAGAGAGAGAGAGAGAGAGAGAGAGAGAGCGACGTGGCGCACTTTGCCGCCGCGGTTCGGCAACGCAGGCGTTTGCTCAACGGGTCTTCAACGGTTGATGCGCATGCGCAGTCAAAGCCGCGGTCGTCTCGGGTGTCCGGTTCGCGGTTAACTTTTGCCTCCTCTGGTACCCGTCCCCGTCAAACACGATGCATACGGGGCTGAACCGGACCACGAGATGGAGAACGGGATAATTTGATACCGGCCGTTTAGTATTATTTCGGAGTAATTCCGCGTCGCTCTGGGCGGCTCAGCTGCGCGCGCAGGGGCGCATGCGCGTACCCGGAGATGCACGGGCGCCCCGGCTCCCGTAATTACGGTCCACCGACTCGTCCACTTCGCCTCCTCGCTGCTTCGCTTCGATCTCGAAGCGGGACGGAAAACAAAAAATAATGTAAAAAAATTTTTAAAAATTGAAAAAAAAATTCTGTTTTTAAAGAAATAGTTGCGCGGCTCATCGACGGGGCTTCGGCCCAAGGCGCTGTCTAGAAAGAGGTGTTTGTCGACCCTTTGGACGAGGATCGGGAATTCGCTGATGCCTGAGAGTCTGCTCTCTGCGTCGGCTTTTTCCCTCCTTTCAGTCGACTATCGCTAATACGCTCTTTCGATGGCACGCTATTCCGCGATGGCCGGAGCTTAAAGGTCCACGGGAAGACGCTGAGATCGCGAGAGAATTCTCGCTACCAAGAGGGCTCGCGCTAATAGCTGTCCGCGAAATAGCTTCGTTTCGCGGCTGGGTTTCTCTGTATGTTACACGCTCCTGGCGGGGACTAAATGGCATCGCGTGTCTGCGTTTTATCTCGGCTGGTACATCGACTCTTATCGTGGGTTATTATCAAAGTTTATTGGATGAATCTGAAACCCGGCTGTGGCTTGAAAAAAAAAAAAAAAAAAAAAAAAAATACATATATATTCATATTTCATAACTCCTGTAAAGTATCAATATTCAAAGATGTATATATATATATATGTATAATGTAGAATTAGAGAAGTAATAAAAAAAACGATGTAATTGAACTATCCTTCACACTAATCGAGGACGATACATCAATATTCGAAAGGCATCTATATATAGCACAATAAAAAATTTAATATAAAATGTCGATTGACTTATTATTCACCGTTTTCGATATCGATATTTTCTCAGGTGGTTTTATTCTAACTGTATTATATACCGTTTATCAGACACACTGTGTGATGTTAACGGACATCGTTCGACACTTTGCGGACGGGTTTCGCCCCATCGATTTGCAACAAACGAATGAAGGAACGAATAAATAAATGAAAGAGACCGAGAGAGCCACGGCTCGTCGGTAAAATCGTTGAGCCGCATACGACTCTGCTGGGGTGCAGTGGAGAGCGATTTATCGTGCTCCGCTTTTTCGTTATTATGAGTACGCGAGTATCGCGAACGACTTCCGGCGGTGAAGTCCCTGCGGTATCCGGGACGATCGACAGCCCGCTACGTGAAGTAGAATACCCAATTAGGCGTATGTTACACCGCGCCGTACTGTAAATATTCAGTATTCCGCGCCAGGTAGAACCAATACCGGCATTTATGCTCGGTGTTGCGACCAGGAGCTTATCTTTCTTGCCCGCGACCTTATACATGCTCTTAAGTTATGTATACTTTAGTGCAGATATGTGTAATGCGTATTCACTCCATCGTATCGTGGTAAACCTATATAGCTCACACGTGTACTTTTGTATTAACATACATATTCAGCGGAGATAATTTTTTGCTGGTTTACATGACTTTTCATTGCTATCGGCGACCGATTGCTTTTCTTCGCTCTTCGGTCTACTTGGGAATGCCTTTTCGTACCGCTTTTTTTTTTTTTTTTTTTTTTTTCCCTCCACCGATGCGAGGTCGCTTCGGGCAACTCCAAAAACTGAAAGTTGGAGAGTTAAAAGTTGGACGAACGAAAATTTTTAATGAACTCACGCGAGAGTTGCTTTGAAAAATGTACATGTTATAAATTAAATCGGGAATATTGTTTTTCAGGTCCAGACATACCGGGCTTTTTGCTGCAGCCGTTCCGGAAACCAAAGAGAATAAGAACGGCGTTCAGTCCGAGCCAGTTGTTGAAGCTGGAGCACGCCTTCGAGAAGAATCACTACGTCGTCGGCGCAGAGAGGAAACAGTTGGCGCAGGCCTTGTCCCTCACCGAGACACAGGTAAGAAAAATAAAAATAAATACTCTTTTATATTTCCATTGGACAAATTCCTATCATTAAACGTGCATTTACGCTGCACCTACGTGCGCGTATAGTTATCTCGTCAGAGCCGATAATTTCCTCCTTCTCGCGGATGATGCGTGAGAAGTGCGAGGGTTGATGGACGTTACCCGTCCGATACTTATAGCGTATTATGTATATTTGCCAGTTTCATTCGACCTATTAGTTTATTATTACTTGATTGCTTCGTGAAACGATAGTCGCGCGGTAAATTCACCTTGCGATATCATCGAGGTTTGCATACACTTCAAACATTTTTCTCACCGCAGTCTTACAAACAAATATTAATTTCAATCGAGTAAATATTCTCTCGAACCAAACAAATATTTATCCACTCAAATCAAGATAATAATATCAGTGAAGACTTGACATGAATAAAAAATATTAATATTAATATCGGTTTTAATAGTGAGATTGGAACGAAAATTAATGCGATATTTGTTTCACCGAGGTAGATATTTATCTGCGATTTATGTGTCGAGTAAATGATTTTTCCAACCGGAGTTTCGAGGTGGTTTTTCCAATTTTCATCGACGCACATCGAATTTATTTTCAAGATACCACCGAGCTCTGCGTACAGAACAGAGATTTATTCGTCAGCTTACAAATAAATATTAATTTCATCGAAATAATGCAACGAGAAAAATAAATTGAATAAGTCCAACAGTGTCAACCGCGATTTTAATAGCGATATTGATAAACGATTAAATATTTCTTCGAATCGTGAAAACGATTTTTTTTTTCCGCGGAATCTCAGTGTGGATTTAGAAAAAAATTTATCGAAAAATTTACGCCAGGGCGGGTGTTCGCGAATCGAGTGTGCTCGATAGTGATTCGCGACGGCCGCCTCGATAAAATAACAAAGTGGGACGGTCAGCGAATCCCGCGCTTTAAAGTTGCCCGCACGGCCGAACGACTCGAACAGGCCTCGACGACGCTAATTAGCAGTTAAGCAGCCGCGAGAGACCGGCAAGGGTAATTGCGTTACGTAATCAAAGTGGCGGAATCGGCCACTTACCGAACAAAAGACGCAAATTGAAAGATAATGCCTGAACGGTGTGTAGAACGAGCAGGTGCTCGGACAATGGATCGGTAGAGCCGATCCGGCTCGCGGCTCGGATGCTGCGAGCCTCGGCGAGCGTTTCCCCGTCCGCACCTTTCAATCGTCCCTCTCTCGTGTCTTTATCTCTCGCTCATTATACACTGGTCGCCCCGACGGTTCCGCCAAAAATAAAAAAACACCCGCTTAAAGACACGACATCGCGTGATTTTCATACAAAAATCTAAATCGGAGAATAAATACAAAAGTTTCGTACACAAAAGATTTAATGAGCAGGTTTCGAGGAGGGGGAAAAAAAAAAACGGAAAAGAAAATTTTGCATTAACATTACTATTTACCGTAAAAGTGTCGAGTTTTGAAAAATTCACGAGAATGTCACCGCGGCTCGTCGATGATTGGATGATTCATTATTATTGAAATAATAATATTGGACTGGAGAAAAGGGCGAATGAACGTAGTCGGACAATTTTAAACACGGTTTGAATAAATAATGTTGAATGGAGAATATTGATAATTGTGTGTAATCGTGATTGTCGTTTATAAAAATAGTTAATGCGAATGAAGAAAAAATTGACAAAATGATGAAACATAAACGTATATATGCGTAATTATTTTAATTTTTCGTGGAGCAATAAAGTGTTCCAAGGTGGCAAACGGGATCGAAACGTCTCGGTAGGTTTCGGTGAAACTTTTTGTGCCTGCTTACAAGTCCGACATCGCGTGTTTCTCAAACCATAATCTAAATAGCAAGTCAAAGTACAAAAGTTATTTGCACAAAAGCTTCAACAAGTGTGTTTACCCGAAAAAACGGCAGGAAAGAAAATTGTACATTAATATTAATATTCGCGTGAGCGTTTCGAGGTAAAAAAAAATTGCACGAATCTCCATGTCTTGTCCGCAATTTAATGAATTATTATAATTCGAATTATCATATTATTACAATCGAATTGGAATTGAAAAACTGGCCAATAAAAATAATTGTGTTATTTGCGGAAACAGTTTGTTGCTTACATTAAAACAGTTTTTACAATTATCTATAAGTATAATGATTCGTGTTTTTAAATGGATTTCGGATTACTGGCGAAGTAGAAACTCTTCGGATCTGTAGAACTGAAGAAAATCGTGGCTCAATTAAAGACACGAATTCATGTCAACGTTCTCATCGTAGCGATATTCAAATACGCGCCGCGCAGTTGAGCTTAATTAGCAGATTGTAATTCGGATTTGTGTGTGCCGTTCGGTACTTTGTACTCATAACTCGTACACATTATACGGAAACAGGACAGCCATGTATGCTTCCTCGAAAAAAAAAAAAAAAAAAAAAAATCGTATATCGAGCATTGACACGTTCGTTTGATGGAAACGCGCGTTTTTGCCTCCACGTGCAAGCATTTCGTCCCCTTGCAGTTCCATTGCGGACAGCGAGACAACCGAACCAAGGCGACGTAAATAAAGCCGCTTAATCGCTTCTTATCGCCGTGTTCTAGCAGTTGTTCCGTTGGCCGGACGCTCCGAAAGATTCCGTCGAGAATGTCTTTGCACGCGCTCGCGAACCGAGCCACACCGGACAATAAACGACGGACACAAATTGCGCGACACGTAGCTAAATGAACGGGCTCGCGACGCTGTAGGTGGATTTTTCCGACAAGCGGCTCCGACCGTCTGACAAAACCCCGGACAAACCATGGAACGTGAGCAGAGCGGTGCAAAAAACGCAAAAAAAAAAAATGTTCTAATTTTTCATATTTTATCCACGCAGTTTACAAAAAAAATGTAAATTCAATGCAACGAACCGAAAGTCTTGGTGTAAGAATTGGTAAATTGAATATAATTTAAAACTGTGATAAAAACAATGATGAACCGTAACAGCGAATCAATGCAGCACGAATTATTTTTTTTTTTTTTTCAGAAATATTTTCGATATTTAAAATCTTACAAAATATTTCTGACGTACATGGATATTATAATAAATAATTAATAGTAAATATATAAGATTAAGTGAATTTCCAAAAGAAAACATCGCTAATTTTTTCGGATTACCGTAAATTCATTTTTTAATCGGAATTACACGTCAAATTCAATATACCGCTTTATTAAAAAAAAAAGTCCCTTGTACACGATATTTCATGGATATTTTTGTTATAGCATAAAATGATACTCGCAAAAAATGAATATCACACTGTGAATATATATACACAAATATATGTAATCAGGTAAAAAAAAAATGATATTTCTGAAATACATTTATCGCGTATGATTTATCCGTGCCGGTGATTTCGGAATGCGCTTTCTGATTTTCCTCGATCGCGATATCGCAAATGTCCCGTTTATTCCCCACATTAGCTAACTATATTTGCCATTTGCATAATTGCACATATTTTTTTTATTTTTTCTCTCCACGCGAACTAATCGACTTTTAATTCGTTACAACCTCACCCATACTGATAGATATGATAACACGCGTATACCGCGGATCAAGCGCCGTATATTTTGTCGGGGTTGCGGAAAATATCGATGCAAACTGATTTATAGTTTAATGCCGTGCATTACGGGCGATACGAACGGGTTTCTCAGTTAATCGGAAAATTGCAGTCGGCTAACGGTGCCGCTCGGAGCTTGTTTTACATAAGAAAAGTAAGAAATTAAGTACCCTCAGCGGCGATATACTCGAGGCGATTCGGTGCTCGTGTATTTTCTCGGCTCGTCCGCGGTTGTTGTGTGTTGGGAAGGCGTGCATACAGAAAGAAGTCCTAAAGCGAGCGACGTAGACTCGACGCGCACGGCCCATTACGTTACCAGCGCCGACGGTAATGGAGAAGTTTGCATATTATGCAGGCCGCGTACGATTCTCTATGCATAATGAGCTGCGCTCGCTGCTCGGCAGCGGAATAAAGTATCGCGTTCGTTCGTTCTAAACGCGCTCGCTGTCATTCATCTGCCTCGAACGGGCGAATCCTTCCTGCATCGGTATATCTAATCCCGCGCACCTTTACCGTCCGCGAAACCCCGCACGAACGTACACCGATGTTTGGCCTTAAATTTCCGGCTGCCACTTTTAGAGACACTTTGTAGATAAAAGTACGAGGGCGAAAGAAAAAAAAGGAGAAACTATATTATGGAATTTTTCTCGATAGCGATGGAATGGTGAGTGAGGTAACGGTGACAATGACACGTCCCAATCGTGGGAGATTTCTATGCCGATTAGATTCGTTGCGAATTCGATTTGGAAATCTCCTGTGAAATTGCAATGTATATCTGCAATTATTTTGAGAGTAGAAAAAGAAATGGAACATTAAAGATCAGATTGGTCAATCGATATCTTTAGAAAAATATTAACTGTCAACTTGACGTTACTGAATGATTGCTGCAACCCGAGGATGCGTTTGCTTACTCGTGCGAACGAGGCATTTTTTTTTTTTTTTTTTTTTTTTTTTAAATCTGCAGAATACCAACCTGGCTGGATCGCGCGATGGTAAATTATAGTTTTTTTTTTTCTTACACACATATATTTATAGTACGAGCGTGGATGGCACGGCCGTTGCTTTTCTCGTCACGATCTACGCCCGTCACTGTCGCTGCTTACCCTGCATATAATGTACCGCAAGAGTAACGTGCACCTTTCCGGGGCTCCAAAGGACACTAGTCGAGAGAAAGAGCCGAAGGAAACCGTGCGCGAGGCATTGCTGAACAAGTGGTTTGGCCAATTGTACGAGGGCGTCGTTAAATCCGCGATGATTAAGTGGTGAACGGTTCTCAGTGTCAAATCGGACCCTGACAGGGATTCGGCCAGATTCTAGCAAGATCCCAGTGTAACGTTCGGAAATTTTTAATATGTTACGCACGTTCAATTAACACCGCTGCCCGCAGCTATAGCGCGAAGTTGTACCTTCGTAAAATGAAAAGAATATATGTATATGTACGGTTTTTGTACATACGATTATATAATCTATATATTATATATCTTAAAGTTCAGATTATAGTGTGAATACCAACGAAAATATAACATGTGTAAAGATAGTTGGAATATGTAAAAAAAAATGCTTCAATTTTTTATACAATTATTATTTGTATTTAAGATTGAAAGTAGGATCGATAGAATGAGAAATAATGAAATTTGAAGAGGTACCAAAACTTGGCCGGAGCAATTTCAATGGTTATAAAAATTCTGTTTGCGCCTCAAAATATTGCAAAGATATTTTTACTCAAAATTCAAAGAAGTATCGACTAAATACAAAATAGGATTATTAAAAGTAAATAAATACTCATTTATACGAATAAATATTAATTTTCATAAATGAATATTTATTTTGTAACCCGTGGAATCAATTATTTTTTCGGGGGTAGAAAAATTGATCGCGGCCTGTAGCAATTTCCATGGTTACACAAAAACTTCGTACGCGCTTTATTATTTGTTCCTCCGAATCGTCGAGGAATAATGAAAAAAACAAAGAGGCGGTCAGAGTAAACCCCGGGAGCGATCAGTCTGTCGATCGTCGGACCGAACCAAGAAAAAATTTTCCCGCGCGTTCCGGCGATGCGATATAGGTAAACGCACGATGTATCATTCGTCGCATTGATACGTATCGGGAAAGCGAAATCGTTTTCCCAACGGCACCGTTATTAACGCTCCGAGGATCGAAAAATAATATCGCCGGTTTGTTTGCAGAGCGACGACGGGCCGACTATCCGAGGGGGATTAAAAATAATGTTTCGAGCGTGACCGTCGAGCCTCCGGGGGATTAAACGCACCGGACCAACGTACGGGGACGTTATCGCGTTATCCACGGGGAATGGGAACAAAAAAATATCCTACAGTTGGTCAATTTTTTTTCTTCTCCTCCCGTCGCCTAATCTCTAAATTTTGCAGCGAACGAATCGATAAATCCCACAGCAAACAAACCGAGAGAGCAAGTGCATTGGAAAAAAAAAAAAAAAAAAAATCCTATGAAAGTTAACGAAGATTTTTATGCGTAAACTGATATATTAAATTTCATACATAATTCATTTAGTAATATTAACGCGGTGTATTAAGGACTTGCACGAATGTAATTCAACAATTTGTTTTAATTTCACCGTAAAATTTAATCAATCGCACGTTACAATTGTACGTTCGATACTCGTACAATTTTTTCGTTTAAAAATTTCGAGTCCGGGACATTAAATCTGCCATTTTTTTCAACAGCCTAGTTGGCTCGCCCCTTCTTACCGCCACCGGCGATATTAATTTCCATTAGCGGATATCCAATTTCCCGGTGGTAGTTAAAACCGCGGCCAAGCCAATTGCGACGCTTGGCGTCGATAAACGTAATTACATTTAACGGTGTACGTAGAGCCTTCGTTGAATCGAGAGCGCGCGATTTCTCGGGGACATTACACCGGCGAATTGCGGTACGTCTTTTCCCCCGAAGGCGAGCCAATACCGCAATACCCGATTGGCCAACCTGTCGCAAGCTTCCTCCGGTAACAATAATTATAATATTAATTAACGATCAGGTTTAATTGATTCCGCGTTTATCGACGTCTTCAGCGAAGCGCTCGGTCTAATCACTTCCGTTTATTGCCGCATTTCCTCATTTATTTTTTTATTTCACGTGTTCCTCTCAGTGTTTGAATTTCCGAACCGATCGGAATTTCGTTACTTCGATTTGTTAATTGATTTCGCCGGTTCTCCGATCCGCATTTAATTAGGCTGGCTTATCGGCGCAGGTTTCTTTGATTTGGCGAATCAAAGCCCGCCCGAGCGCTCGCGCGCGGCGGCGTGGCGCGGAATCCGTCGTACACGCTAACGAGAGTCAACAGTTGTTTTCTGATCTGGATTCCAGATAATCTGCCGGTTGTTTCCAGCGTCCCGACCGGCCGGTTGCGCGATCGGTCCTTTTCGCGCGGAAACTGTGCCGTACGTAAGCCCAGGCAAAGCCCTGTTACGCGAAACCGGCGACAGCCTCCAGCAGACCTGCGTATCGACTGTCACACTCGGGATTTTACTTATAAGGTGTTTGCCTGTCACTTATGCGCGTTACCAGAAGCGCCTTCAATTACCGGGCCGACCTTCCGACGCAGAGCCGACTCCGGGCCGTTTCTCTCCTCGGAGCGAGCTTCTGCTGGGCTTGTCCGCTCTCGCCGACTCTCTTCGGGCTTTTCTTCCTCCCGAGCCGCTCGCCTATATCTCATGTGGGAGCTCGTCAACCATCTGGAGCTAGAGACAATCAGCGGAATCGCTCGAACACGGTGGCGCGACGTGAGGTCCATCCGATGGGGAGTCGCGCTCGAGGATGAGATAAATTCCGTGCCGGGATCAGGCGAGCTTTGAAATGGAAACGCTGGTTCTCTGGGTTCAGAATCAAGCGAGTCTATGAAGCGTGATCTTCGGTGACTTAAAAAAAAAAAATTGCTATTTTTATTAGCTGGAACAATCGTCCAATCACCGTCGACCCAGAAAAAAGGACGAATTCCATGTTTTTTTTAACACTTTCCAAAAAATTCCATTTTTTTGTCACGCTAATTTCAGGGAGGCAAAGACGGAGTTCCGCGTTTGGAATTCCGTGGGATCTACGAAGCTTCTTCGTAACTTCTCGTTCATGAAGGATCGCTGGTTTTATTATCCATGAAAATCCGGTCCTAGGTGGCGACTCGACGAATCATCGCTGCTCCCGACGAATCAGCGTGGATTCGAAGAGTGGCCTGGGGGGTTGCGAATGTTGGAGGTATGTTTACCCTGGAACAATCGGGTGCCCGGGAGCCGAGGGTAGTTGCGGATAGGAGAGGAGTTTGCGCGGGGTTGGCGCAAGGCTACGTGCAGCCTCCGAGGGTGCGAAGAGTCGCGGCCAATCGGAGAGCCCGGGCAGGGGTCGCAGCCATGGCAACCCTAGATCCGGAGGGTGATTACACCAAATGGGGATAACTCGATTACGGGCTGGAGGCTCGGGGGACGTCGGGAAGTATGCGTCTGACCGTGTGTCAGTGGTTTTCATGGCGATGTTTTTTCGGCCGCTAGGTAGGTAGCGATGCATTTTACCACGGCGAAGAGCTCCGAGAGGACGAGATAAGTGCGAGTTCCCGCGATCACGAGAGGATTGATACATATGGCGGAGTTCCGGAAGCGTACACGAGGGGGCAATTCTATATTGGCTCACTCAATCGCTTGATAAGTGTTCCAGACATTATCCTCTCACGGGCCATCCAAATAAAGAATTGGGCTTCCTGCAGCGTACGGAAATTTCTCTTCAAAATCTATAAACCGTATTCACAGCTTGATCACACGAACTATTTTTGAAATTCTATGAAGAGTTTCGGAATTTTTACCATAATTGGAATGGTCTATTTTCACCCCGTTTCATAAATGATCTCCATGGAAATTAACAATCTATTCATTTCCCTCGTATTGCATATGAAACGTTGATCAACGCTTGAAAACGGCTGATTTCAGATTTTCAGGCATCAGTGTTTAGGGAATTGCGATTGAAACGTGATTACTATAACCGAAAACCGTAGAATGCTACCCTAACTATGTTGATCTAAATCCGCCACTGTGAATTTAAAAAAAAAAAAACCCATCCCCTATTATTATGCGCATCATACGCGTAGAAAGAAAGCTTATCAATTCTGTCTCTAAAAAAAAAAAAACAGATGAAAATCTACTCTCGCTCAGCTCAGCCCTTCCAACGCTTTGATTCGTCATAAAGACCCTGTCAAAAAGCGCGTTGGTCCGGTGATCCAAACAACACATCCGTGCGTAACTTTGTTCGCACACCTACAGCGATAATAGCCACAGATGCACTCTCGCACGCATGCGCGACCGAGTTAATCGTCGGGAGAGTGTACTAATCCGGGGCTTGTCAAAACCGCGTCCCGCTTCGAGTAGCCCTTTCAAAGAGCGGCAACAACAGCAGTTAGCCAAACATGGAGCTCGGTTCGTTTCACCCTCGCGGTGTTGGCCGTCGGAGCGATGCATAATGCGTCTTTACTCTTCCACAAAGCCCGGTCGACATTCCCGCTCCACGATGGAGCGTGAAAGACGACAACAATGCCGATTTTACGCGTCGATAGTTTCAAAATGGTGCGCCAGCTTCTTCCATCCAGCATCCGAAATAAATGGACGAACCCCACCCAGGTCGTCCCGCTGATGTTGCTCCTTCGGACCCCTTTTTCTTCCAACGCTAGACCGTTGGCGTAATGGGCGATACTTCGGTAACTTGGTATCAAAATCGTCATCCCTCACTCGTGGAAACGCGACTGAACTCCGGTCTCCTCGGAGTATATTCGTGGACAATGGGAGCTCGAGTTTACCACCGGGGCGGGGGAAGAGAGCGAAGATACCGAACAGCCCTTCCAGCTTCTCTCGGCTGCGAAAGCGTCGAGGGACGAAACTCGTTGGACCATTGTAAACGGATACTGGGCGGAGGGGGTAGTTTTCCCAGTGGTAAAGAACCCACAAGGGGTCGTCGAGGGAGATCAGACTAGTTGCCACTTAATTTGTCCGATCCGGCTACTGCTGATCTAGCCGGCACTCGGCCCTCGCGATCATTGCTAACATAGTGAAATTGGCATCGATTGGGCCGGACAGGGGAAGAAAACAAGGGAAGATCGGTTACTGGCGAATTTGCCCGGGAACGATCGAATGGTTATTCCTGTTGGTCTTATGAGCTTGGTTTCCGGCTGGGGATTTTAGATGCATCGGGCTTCGGCCAGGCTCTGGCCATGACCAAGCCTAATTGCGATAAGGTTAGATTATTTTACTGTTATCCAAAATGGCAAAATGACTACCCAAGAAACTAGTTGTTACTGAATCTGGCCGATCCGGTAATGATTCAATGGTGAATTCGGTCGGTTTCCATGAGCAATTTTTTTGGCTAGCGATTTTAGACCCTTAGATCCGGCTGTGACCTGGCCAGAACGAGGCCGGGTCGTGGCCAGGCCTAATCGCACCTCGACGTGATGTCTAAGAATTTAAGTCGCCGTTATCCAAAATGGCGATCGTGACTGACGGGAGAATGTTCATTTTGATGTTCTAGGTAAAGGTGTGGTTTCAAAACCGACGGACGAAGCACAAGAGGATGCAGCAGGAGGAGGAAGCGAAGGCGCAACAGCAATCGGGTGGAAATGGCAACAGCAACGGCAACAACAACAAGAACACCCATCACGTGAGCAAGTGGCAACAGGAGACCGGTGACTACCATCAGGAAGACGACGAGGACGAAGACGGCGGCGAGCACATCGATCCCGAAGCCGACGAGTGCTTCAGCGGCTCCGAGGCGTAGCCGGTAGACGTCACGTGCCTGGATTGAGGCGCGATCATCTGCGATACTCGTCGACCGAGACAGTAGTCGACGCCGTCGGAGCCACACGCTGTGGACTGGGTTCTTCGTCGAAAGCCCTTGAATAGTTCCACGTGATAGTGAAATTTCGTCGCCGGTTCGCCGACATCTTGAATTACCGAAGAGCTGAGGTCGATGGAGGAACTGGAAGCTAAAATGAGATTCGGGATCGAAAAGAGACTCGATGAATCGTCACGCTGCCGAGAAACGCCAAGAGAACTAAGAAAATCGGTTCGGTATCGCTCTAGAGTTCAATACGGCTGAGAATGAAATCCGGTTTTCGGCGGACTGAAACGGAGCTTGGAGGGTTCGAAGAGGAACTTGATGGATTGTCACGCAGCCAAGAAAGTCGCAGTCGGTTTTCGTACGTGACACGGAAAAATGCTCTCGATCGGAAGTTCGTGTAATGGAGCTATTGTCTTGGAGGGAGCGCAGACGGGATGACTAAATGGCCTCGGATACGTTCCGCCGGAAGTGACGAGCCGGAAGGTCCTTCGAACTGCGTTGGAAGCGACGGGCGGCTGGAAGGAAGAATCGCTCCGGAGGGGATGAACTGGTCGTCCCATCGCGGCTATTTTTCTGCACTCGGAAGACCAGTCCACTATTCAACTTCCGAAAGAAAGTTTCAAACTGTCGAATCCACGTAAAAAAAAAATGAAAATTTCAATTAAAAATCGATTAATAAAAATAAAGAGTCGGCATGTACACAAGCGCGATATCGTCGCGCATACAAATGCGCCAGGTGTGTGTGCGGGATATTTCCTCTTGCCATATATAATTCGCCATAACCGCGGAGCATCCAAACCGAAAAAAAAAGAAAACAGGCATGCATCCCGGTGTAAACCTATGTAAATACGCGAGATAGAGACTAAATACCGTGAGTCAGCGGTCTCGTGGCCGCACGCGAGATAGAGATAACGAGCGAAAAAAAAAAAAAATGTACATATTACGGGGATCGATACCGAGATTAAAGAGAATCGACTTTTTCGGTATTAAATTAAGAGTGAGCGAGTGAGAAAAAAAAAAAAAAAAAACGAAAATGAGCGAAAGACGAAAATGAGTGAGTATGAAAGTTGCGAACGCTGACCGAGCGTGCGACGAGTGCCAAACTTGATACCTTAACGAAAAAAAAAAATTAAAAAACGAAACCCAGTGTAATAAAAATTAAGAAACAAAATACAGAAATATGTACGATGTATTTACCGGATTAAGTCGTTGTTTGTTCGACGAGCAGTATTCCTTTTATCGATCGTTGTCCGCGATGTAACGACAATTTAAATTATTATATAAATAATAGAAGCGTCGGTGTCGTCGAGCGAGACGGCGTCCCGACGGAAGTGCAGTGCGAATCGGTCGCTTCGATCTCTCGTTCGTCTTCCGGTGGACAAATTAACCGGCGCGCTGCGGAGATCGCTTCGCACCTATTTCAGAGACACCGCCTCGCCGCCGACCCGTTATTTTAAACATCTGTAAATATGCGTGTAAATAGGAAATTGTGATTTTAAAATCTCGACACGTACGAGGCATAGAATTGTACCGCGAGAGATATTATATCCGAACGAATATCGAAGTTCGTGTTTCAAGACGATATAGCGAAATAAATTATATCACCCAATCCAACGACAATTGTGTGTGTCTTTTATTATTACCATTTGTTGTCTCTGATCGAAGAAAAAATAATTCTTCGAGTTGCATCGATGAAAAGTGACGATGCAGAGGTGAGTGGCGAACAATTGTTGGGACGGAATCTCCGCGCCTATGTGAACATCCCCGTGCTTACCGTCAGCAAACGGTGCTGCAAGGTAGATATCGTTCGAAGAAAGTGTCTTTTAGTCATTACCATTTTCTTCACAATTAATTTTTATTCGCTGAAAACTTTCGAAAAATTATTCGGTTAACTCGGGAGAACATTTATTACGAACATCCTTATCATATCCGTTCTCAAAAGAACATTCAACTCTTTCCCTGTAAATTATACCCATTAAGCGATAAAAAAAAAACGAACGTGAAAGAATAAAATGGTAACGATGAAATAATAATTTGTATTCGATTTTTTTTTTCACTCTCATTTTTCATATCACATCCATATAAAGTGAAATCGTTGCGTATATGTGAATGTCGACAGACTTTCCATCGGGTTTTCGTTGTCTGGAAACCGTCAATCATAACAAAGTGCCTTTTATTCGTGATCTCTTTCGTTTTACCTATTACAACCGCTTTTCTTCACATTAAACAAAAATAAGAGGAAAAATAGAAAAAAAAAAGCAAGAAATGCTAACAATAAAACTACCGTTATTACTTGCCGTTAAAAAAGTACGATTATTGAGTTGGTCCGATTACCGGTGTGGCAACCGGTACGAAATCGCTACGCCAATGTGAACGTCCCCGGACTTTCCGTCGGGCGTTCGGTGTCTGGACGAAGGTAACCGTTCGAAGGAAGAAACATCGAGGCGAACACGGTCTTGGCCGGTGGAGCAGAAGGCCGAGAGGGCGATCCGGCGAAGCACGGTCGGACGGTGAGGGGAGGGGAAGGGCGAGGGGAGGGAGACGACGAGCGGTCCGGAGGTTCGGAACTGCTAATTATGTAAATTGCCGGTGTTGCAAATTACCCTCCCAGTTTGCGTTCATTCTGCACACAATCCACACTCCCGGTCCTGCACACCTCGCGCGCCCCCGGAATCCATCGAGAATTCCTGGACGATGGGATACTGTTACGCGCGTTCGGCGCTTATTTCTCTCGTTTCGTCGTCGGTAGAATCCTCACGGGCACAAAATCGCGCGGATCCATTAATCGTAACAAGGCGCAAAACCGATCCGCGCAACTTTTTCGCCCCGGGAAACGGCAAAGCGTATTATAATATTCTGCGTTACACACAGGCGCACGCGCGTATCCATGCGGTTACAAGAGTGGAAGAGCGAGTCCATCCGAGAATGCATTAACGATAGAGGCGAGATAATCAATCGATGAACGCAACGACAAAAACTACACGATAATTACATAGCAATAAAAATAAGCGATTGTCCACGGTAAAAATACGTCCGTCGTATTGTCAGGTACGACGATGTAATTTCAGTACAATTAAATTCATCAAATATCCATCGCGTCTGTTAAAGGGTGCTGCGGATTAAACGAACGAGTTATATTGTCGAGGGCGAGGGAAAGGCGCGATAATAAAACAGATCTCGCGTCGAAGGAGTATCTTCAATTTTTGTTCCTAATTTTTTTTTTTTTTCATCCATGGATCTCTCGCGCGCCCCGAAGAATCGTTTAATCCGACTCGACCGATCGTGGTAATGACGGCCATAAAGTGTAACAGAGCACACAACGTCCAGGGTTCTAACAAATTGGGCCTGACAGGCGAAATGGGCGGAAGGAGGGTGAGTCCCCCCCCCCCCCCCTCCCTCCCCTCCTCCTCTACCTCTTCGTCCTCCCTCCGGAGGAACATGTACGAAAGATGCTGGCGAACTGGAGAACGAGAGGAACCGTTGAGTCTCGGAGAAGATCGTCTCCTCGTGTGAGCTGCTCGACGTCTGTGTGTGCTGTGACACAGGCACGATGAACGCGCACGTGGACGTGTTGTATAACTACCTGGACGAAGAAGCCTCTCGCAGGGCCCGAAGGCCCCGTGGACGAAGCGGCAGTTCGTGGACGAGGTCGGGGGGGAAGACAGAGCGAGGAGGAAGTGAGACCCCGGTTCCAGGAATCGGGCGTGTAAAACACCAGTTAAACCGTGCTTTCTAGTCGGAATGGAGAGGAAAACAATGCGGGTCCGCGGGATCCTAAAGATCCTAAAGTTTCTGACAAATGTTTCGTGCGTTCGATCGGATCCGCGCGGCCCACGACGGCTCTTGGCGAACTTGCCTCTTTAACGTTTCTGGACGGCACGTCGTGGAATCTCGGATCGCGTTGCCGGAGATATTATAATAACGTCGTCATCCCCGGTGCGTTAAGGAATTAATGAGACGATTTTATCATTTCGGAGATTCTTTTTTTTTTTTTTTTTTTTTTTTTTTTTTTTTTTTTTTTTTTTTTTTTTTGGGGGTTTTTCTCGTTGGTCCGTTTTCGTTGCTGGCGGGGTTCGAAGACGCGGGGAACCACGAGGGGAAACGGCCGCGGTAGAAAATGTTCGGCCTTTTTGAGAATGGCTCTCTCGTTGTTTCACGGAGGATCGTTGTGGACAAATTTTTGAATCATTGAACGAATAAAAATATTTTGGTCGTGTGCATATTTTTTTTTACTGTTTTTATTGACGGTGAATTCATACGGAAAAACGTCACTTCGTCGTATGGAAATTCCTCGTCCGCCGTTCGATGTATGTCGGATAGGCGAAGCTCGATCGGAGAACGCGAGATCGAGAGAGAAAAAAAAAACCAGGTGAGAAAACATAGAGAACCTCGTCGAGAAATTACAGGCTCCGAGCTAATAAGTCAGCTTTTTCGTGGCGAATCGGCAAGGAGGGGGAGCGCGGTTGAGCGAGTCCTCGTTGTTAAATTTAAATAAACACGAGGACGACACGGCCTACCACGCGAGTGTGCGAGCCGGTTGAGTAAATCGCGCCAAGGTGGTGAATAAAAGATCGGCCGGACCACCTATTCGGGCCTGGTACGCCGTTCTCTCGTCGCTCCCGCGATCGTAAAGTTTCGATCGATGTTTGAACGATTCGCGAATGCTCTCGTCGACGAAGAAATCATCGTCGGAGCCTCTCCGTCTCCCCGGGAGGAAGAAAGAGTGCCGATTCGTACAACCGATCATTGCCGGTTTAATTGCACGAGGGCGCCCCATCGAATCGTCGAGTCCAGTCGAAACGGCACGAATCTCTAATGGAGAAGTTTCGTTTCTCGTCGTACAAGGAGAGGCCGATTCCTCGACCCGTGAACTGACCCGAATCAGGAAATCAACGGGGATCACGAGAGACGATACTCGGACAGATATTTGCAAGAAGAAAAGGAGAGATTGAGAACTGGGACTCGATCGAGATGACTGCAACCGAAGATCGTTATTGCGCCAACGATCGCCGGCATGAAGGGAGCTTGATTGGCTTCACGCACGTAGGCAGGATAATACCAATCGACGATTCTTGTTCGCGAAATTCTTCGGAGCATTTGTCGTTAATTTAACAAAATTTCTTTTGGTCATTTTTCAAATATATTGATAATTTAACAACCACTGTTTAATAGGGAGTTTATTACCAATTTATAACTCGTTTAACTCTTCATCTATGTCGCACGCTGCCGATCGGCCATTGAACGCCGTCCTTCCGCCATCTGCCTCATATTATTAGGTCAATTTTACAAACATCGTTATGGTAATTTGACAAATATTATTCCAGCAACTTTGCATATATCACTCAAAACATTTTATAAAAATTGGATTGGTATTTTTTCAAAAATAAAAATAAGAATCCACAAAGCTACAAAACTTTTATAGCCAAGCAGGTATCACAAACGCCGGTCGGAAGAAAGTGTCTCGTGCTGACCGTGCTCGGACCGAGCATCGAGGGAGAGGGAAACGGTGGAATGGAACTTGGAAGAAAGAAAAAAAAAATCTGTCAAGAGAGAAATGTGCGGAGGGAATCGGGGGTGGAAGAGAATTCTGCGATTCCCTCGGGTCCGAGAAGACGCGATGTGTGTGGGTTCGAGGCTCGAGGGTCTCGGGTTACCAATGAAATAGTGATACCATTTTGTTTACAATATTGTCCGAGGGTGTCCAGCGGCGTCGGGCGGGGGTGGTGGGAGGAAGAGGCAGGCGTGTGCAGCGAACGGCGAGGCCGCGAAGCACCGTCTATAAAACGAGGAGGAAGAGTTTAAAAGGTGCGAGAGAAGCGGAGGAAAGCAGAGGGAAAGATGCCTACGAGTGCAATCCGCGGTCCCCGAAGTATCGGTCCATCGGGACCCACCGAAGGGGCCCGGAGGGGGCGGACTACACGGTCCCCTCGTCGGCGAGACTTATCTACCGAGCGGCCGATTGCTCACGGCTCGATTCCGGTGAATTTAAACTTTCCGATCGTTCGTGCGCTAATCCCGAAAAAATAAAGTGAAAAATAAAGTTCCTCTTTGTCCAGCGATTGCCGCCGATGCATGGCGAGCATTCGATCACCGGAAGAGAGAGTCTCAGTGTCGTTCAGTCCCCGAGCGAATGCGTCATTTTTTCATCGTAGTTAACACGACACTCCGAGCCGATGATCGATATCACTCGCAAGGAAGTATTCTTACCGTGAATCCGTCGAATTATCCGGCGCAGTCGTCGGATCGCGCACCGACAGAGCCCTTTTTCCGGCGGAGTTCCTCCGAAGGCGGGTCCGGTATCGCACACCGGTACCGGTTGCCGAACGATCGCTCGGCGGATAAGGCCTTACGACGCAGAAACGATCGCGTCTGGCTCGTATCCTGGCTCTCACCAACATCTCTCTACGATCCTTCCTCGTTTCTTCTCATTCTCCTTTTTCCCCTATTTTTAATATTTATTTTTCACCCGATTTACACGAATCCCCGGCGAACCGGGGAGCTTTGGTACCGCGAAAGGAGCCAGTTGCACTCGTAGAAATGCAAATTGCGATACTCGCGAGGAGGCAAATCGGATGCGGCGAAGAGAGACGGGAGAGAGAGTTACCTGGGCAAACATGTGATTAGGCCCCGGCGTTGGCCCACGTTATGATAGGTTCGCGTGGCTGGCCCACATTAGGATCCCCGCGATCGGCGCTGCGCGCATCTCACTGCGAGATCTCGAATCGTAGAAATTCTTCGTGGCCTCCGCGAAACGTGGTCTGTGTGCGAGCGTGCACGGTTGTGCGGCACACGGGTTGCCCTCGCCGCACGGATGATACGCGGTTATTAACTCCGCGGTTACACTCCGTGGAACTGCGAGGCAATGCTTTACTTAGTGTACTGCGGTAGCGAAACGACGAGTCCGTCGGACTACCGTTGATTCGCGAGTTCGCGCACGTAGAACGCGCTGCATGGAGGAGTCGAACGAGCGGATGGAAACGCGCCGCGCTCATCGGGAAAGAAATACCCTTTCCGAGAGTTTTCCGCATCGACGTGTAATTCCAGATTTCGTCTTGCACGACTCCGCGAACTCATCCGCTCGGAGTTCTCTGGGCATCGGTAGAGCACCGTGGTGGAGGCTCTGAGGAGGAAAATTATCGAAGATTGCTCGCGGAGTACGAGTGTCCCGGGATTCCCAGCGCATGGCTAATGTGGCCGTTGCGCATGCGCGCCAGCGTTGCACCTTCCGGGAATCCCCGGGCTGCGAACTGGGAAACGCGGAAGGAGAGGTTCGTCCTGGTCCGGTTCGCTTTCCGAAGTGGACTTCTGTCGACGAGTCGGTCGGCTGAAGATGACTTTTTCTCGACCAAACTAAGAAGTCGATTTTTACCCATCATTCGACTCTGAATTATTTTTGGATCGAAATGAAAATGAGACGCGCGAGAGAATAAAGAAAAAGTCGGTTTCGAGTCACCGGAGACACCGACCGTGGAAATCGGGGAGGTTTTTATCGCAAAACGCCACTTTCATCCTGACGGTCTCGACCTTTTGCGATTCGTTGAATTTCGACATCAATAGCCGATAGAATATTCTTGACGCTATGAACTTTCAGGAAAAAAGTCGAGCATTCGCTGTGGTGTGAGCTTCGAAACGGTCCTCACAATCGATTTCTTGTTCGGAGCGGAAAATGGCTGTGACGACTTTGAGCCTTTACCTTCCGTCCGGATACTTTTTGCAGCCGTTAAAGCTTCATTCGGGCCTTCGACTCGCGTCGAAGTAATGCAGAGTGAATCGACCAGTCACACACATACGTGAATACACGGCATATACAGTGACGATATTTTATGCAGGAGCGATCGCGCTCGCTCTTTAAGTTTAGTGCCGACTCGGCCCGGTACGTGTCGAGAACGTGAACGCAGCTCGGGGTTAATCCAGGCCGGCAATCACACGGGGAATTTCGCGGGTCACTTGCCGGGTCCGTGGAGCGGGAGGGATCGGATCGAGGGCGAGGGCTCTCGATTTACTTCGTTCGATCGGCACGCACAATTCGAGCGTCACGCGCACTCTGCCTCTCGGCTTTCGTTGCGACGATGAGTCGCGATTTATCGTGCATCGCAACAATCTCGCGCACTTCTCGAGGCGATAAGCGAGGGAATCTTCGACCGCGTCTCGGCGACTCGGAAATCGAGTCCCTTCACCCTCATTCGTGTCGTGGAGCGAGCGAACAAAACTTGTGCTGCCGCTCGCGGGCTCACCGTAATTACCCGGAGCGACTATTCATTAAACTGATTACACCTTATTTCTACCTTCTCTGTCCCGCTCTCTTTCTATCCCTCCTCCCAGACCATACACGTCGATTTCGCTCCACCGCAGCCGCGGAACGATCGGCGTCTCTACCCTACGCGAAATCTCCGGGTTTCCTTTCCTTTCGCATTTTTTTTTTTTACTATTTACTTTTTTTAACGCAGTGCCTTGAAACGAGACGCGGTATCCTGTGCGAGCGACGGCGAAGCCAGGCTCACCTGGTCAAGACGATGGAAGTTGCGCGAGACTCGATTCGTACCGGAAGATTGACCGTCGTGATTCTCCGACGGAGGCTCTCGAATCATTAATAATATTACTGCGAGTACTTCACGTCACTCGTGTATATGCGGTGTACGAGAACGCGAGTAGAGATTATTATTAAATCGCCGTCGTACGTTCGGAGATGAAGCTTCCGCTCCTACTCGCCCGATCAGAGAGAGGATCGGTGCAGTTTGTTCCGCAATTAGTTTTTACACCCGGAGGATAAAGTACCCAGTGCCGAATAAACGGTAAAATGGTTAAATAAGTGAATAATATAACGATTTAACGTTTCAATGATCAGCCGCGGATTTACCGATCGTCTTGAGGTGAAGATGTCGAACTCGCAGAGAAACGATTTTCGAGCGATCGACGTACACGATGAAAAATACAGGTCAGATAGTACGATTAATGTCTCAATATTGTTTCGATCCGACGATATAATTTTAATCGCCAAACAATCTTATTTATCAATGGTGAAATGGTCGATCGGTGAAAGATCGAACGATTGGAAAATATCGATGGTATCAATGATAACCCGAAAGGCGAGATATTTTCTCGCAATTTTTTTTCTAAATTTCCCGTGACGATTTAGCTCGCGGTGGCTTCGACATTGCATCTAATTGCGATTTCCTGCACAGACACCGAGTCGATATTGGTAGGCGTGCAATGGCTGTCGCTGTCTCAGTGCAGGTGTACATGTACGGTAGCAATACAAACGAGTGTACAGGTAACAGCGTACGCGCATGTACATTCTATCCAATAGCGTGTGTATTAAAGTGGCAATTGGAAAATCGTGCTCGCACCGTGGGTAAGCTATATCTGTAGCTGTGACTGATTACCCACCAGCTATAAATGCGCAGTAAAGAGGGAAACAAAAGTAAGAGAAAAAGGTGCAAGTTCGTTACGATGGGTGTTTCAGCGTCGCATAGAAAAGTGCAGCTCGCTGCCTCGAGGAGCGAGGCGGCCAGGGTGGCAGAGCCGAGAGGCGGAGGGGGTTTCTCGTTTCACAGCTCGTCCGCAAAAGCTGAGAGTTCTAGAATATAGTATAGACGGTACGGGTTATCGCTCGGGTGAGGTTGAACACAACGTGGCAATTATCAGCCATTCCTCGCAAATAGCTGATGGTTAGTGATAATTATCTACCGGGAACGTCGAGGGCATCGTTGGGGCGCTGGGCAGCGGCCTGCAGCCGCGCGGGCTCCACAGTTTTGCCCTGCACCGTAGGCGATTCATATACCGGGTGCGACGAGCCAATAGCGAGTCGAATAAACCGACTTGCCGATACCGGCGGGCGCAATCGAGAGCGCGCGTTCGCACCTATATCGCGGATCTCGTCTCGCGGGCCCCGGCCGGGACGCGACGCTCCGAGAACGCAATCAGTCAGGTATGTAAACGCCTTTCCCACGAATCATTAAAAGTTAATCACTCACCGCTCGTACCGACGCGAATCTCTCCTCAACGCTGAATTATCGCGCACTGTGCGCTCTACGATAAACGACAATTTTTCTTTATTAACTTTTTGGAGCGGTGATATAAAATTTGAGGAGGCGTAACATTTTATTGGGAATGGAAAAATAATATTTTCAGCGATGCTTTACCGGCAGAAATGATTCTATCCTGGTGAGAATGAGACGCCGGACCAGTGCTGGCCGACGTTGTGCCAACGCCGGCCCTGTGCGGAGCTTCCAATTGGCTAGCCAATTTGCTTCGCCGAATTGTCGCGGTTCGTTAGGATTCTTGGCGAGATATAAAGATATGAAGAAATAAAGATTAAAGAGCCGATACTCTCGATCGTCGCTTAGCTCCGTTGATGGTAACGTCGTGACGAGATGCGCCACCGCTCGTCCGAATGAGCGGTAACTCTCGTGGGATGGATAAAGAACACTGGGAGCGAATGTACGCGCTGCCGACCGAGTGTTAAGTACTGGCATTAGGGTAATAAGCGTGCAAAGAGCCGAGTTGGGCTCTCTCTATCCGCGTTCGCAGCCTTCGATGTACACGAGTCAGGTACATCGAGAAAGGTGGTTCAGAGTCCGGATTCAGATACCGAAGAACTTCAGTGGGAGGGGCCGCGGTAGCGCTTTTCCATGAGGCTGTTTTTATATTTCGCGAGGCTTCGTGCGAATAACAGGATGGCGTGGTGAGTTTCATCTTCCGAGGGTTGTTCGGAGCTTGGGTCGTGGCAATCTTCATCGGGAGGTGTGAGAAATTTTTAGGCGAGTAGTCTGTGCACAATCACGGATCGGACCTTATCCTATCGCTGTTGGCGTTAACCAGAAGAACCGGGATCATCGTCGACTCTTTGCTCAATGCGTACTTAATTTGCAACGCCACTCTCATCTCTGGAATTTCGTGGTTCAGGATACATCACGGAGGAGTTATCGAGACTCGGAGGTCTCTGCTGAGATCGTGAATTCGTCCTGCATTCGCAATGATCATGAAAACTTGCATCACCCGCAACTCCTGGCCCAATGCGAATCTTGCAGGAGAGATGACTCCATGCAAGCATTGATTCGATCGCAGGCTACCGGTGATGGCAATAACCTGGAAGAACCTGGTTCACCATCAACTCTCAACCTCAAAACGCAGAAGGGGCATTTTTGGTGCGTCATATCTAATTCGTAATTCAAGTTCCTTCTCCGAAGCTCCATGTTTCAGGTTACAATCGACCCATAGCAATTATCCAGCTTGGTAGTCTTTTACTCCGGAACTTCTGGGGTTTATTTTCTTGGGTCCTCAGCCGTGAAGGGAACGACAGAAAGTAACAAGGCACTGGCTCGTATGTGCCATACGCGTTGGAACGGCAGAGAAAGAGAAGAGCGCCCGTTCGCCGGGAGTCGACGAGATCGCATCTCGCCGTCCAAATTGTTTCGGATTGTCGGTTAATTGGAAGCTCGTTTTGGGTAGGTAGGTAGGTAGGTGCGCGAAGCGGCGTCTCTCGTTTCCCCACGGAGTCAGAGCGAGACCAAAGCTGCGAACCTCCGGAGAAGGGTGGACAAAGCGAGCGCAGGTGAAACGCGCGCCGCTGGGTGGAGGCCAAATGGCAGAGGAGAGGAAGAAGGGTGAGAGAATGGGAACGGAAGGTTCCTTGCAAATCCCCAACTGTGTATGTGTCTGTGCGTATGCTCGTTGCATTCGCGGGCATTCCCCGCGTACCGGGGGACTTCGCCTCGCCCACTACCCCGGCGAAGGGCCAATAATCGCCGAACAAAACTCTCGTGCCCGACGGTTCGGCATCCAATCGTCGTTCCCCGACCTCCCGTTCGCCGCTGCTCCTGCCGATGCTGCTGGACCTACTCTTTGAATTTTTTTGCAATTGTTTTTTTTTTTCCTCATTCTATACTCCAATACAAATTCACCGCGTTTGTCACGTCGACAGGGCATTGCGAGAATCGCGATACTGTTCGTCCGGCTCCTCCCAACCCTCGTTATTTCCTGGCTACTTGTCACCGATTTTATCACAATATTTTATTATAATTGTATATGATGCGATGATGTCCTAACGGGACTTCCTAGATGGGACTTTCTCGCCTGGCTGACTGTTACGTCCCAGCGTCCCGTCGCGATACCGCGATCTCACCGGCAGCAGGACCAACTACCCTACTGTCCTGCTGGACGTTTTTCCGCGTTATATCCGAGGTGCCAGGGACCCAGTCGGAGCCTGGACACATGCCCATAGTAACGCTCTGGAACTTCAACCTGGTCCGAGTGAATGTTCGCAATACGGATGAGAATCATCCGGGAGACTTTGAAGCATCGTATCCTGGTGAGTCAACCGAGCAATCCGGAGATGCGTTTCAGGCGCCGAGTACGACGAAAGCTGCGTTACCTCCGGGGGTGTCCGAACGTTGCTGGATTCTCTCACAATAAATAAATTCGCTTCGCCGCAATAGAACGCCTCGATTGCGAGACACACCGTGTACAAGCGGACGTACAAGTAGTTTTGTGTACGTGCGTCTGCTCGCGGAGCCGGCTAATTGTTTCGTCGAGCGAGAATAATAGCTCGGCGTCACGCGCGCCTCACGGCACATCTCCTCGAGCGTTCGAGCGGCACCAGCAAAAGCAGTTTGTCCTGCACTCGTCGTGTGTATTACACACCTCGATTATCCAAACGCAAATTTTTACCGTCTCCGAGGGATATCGTGAAAATGCTTTCTCGTCGGGCGCTCGCTCGATTATATTCGCGAACGGTCGACCGGCTGCCGTTTATTTATGTCGAACAACAAATCAACCTGCCGCACCCAGCAAACAAATGTATTTTTGACTTAATCATTTTTAATTATTTGATTAAATTGAATAAATGAACATTCGAATATTCGATAAACTGAAAAAATAATTCGTATGATATTTCATGTACGATTGTGATGAATTATTAACGCACGGTATATCGAACACGTTGGAAATTATTCACTTTTACCGTACATCGAAGTCAATTTAACAGTTATCGTATAAAACAATTTTAGTACGATGCATTAAATTTACTTTTTTTTTAAACAGCGTACGCAACCTCAAATCTTACTTGTGGTTATTCTTCTGGTAACGATTGTATGCAATTCCATGAATGGACTGTGGTGTTAAAAAAGTTTTTAACATTTTGTTAACTTGTTTATTCCGAAGGTTTGGATTCTCTCACGACGAGCATGTGTTACTGTTGACGCAAAAAATACCATACAATGATATTTAAAATTATTATGATTATAGCACTGTTTCGTTACATCTCTTTTCATCAAATTCAATATTCGTAGGGGATTCCTCAGGTATGTAATTGTTCGTTTTTTATTACCTGCCGGTGTTCCTTCCATCAGTCGGCACATCCTGATCGAAACGTCGATCGGGGCGAAATGGCACATTGGGGCAAATCGAAATTTTCCAATGAGTTTTGGAAATTGATGGTGAACAGTGAGGCAAAACGGGCTCGAAAATCCGGACGTCTCATCAGGACAAAACAAGGCATTCACGACTGATCGAAAAAAAATTACCATTTTCCCTCCACCGTCTCATTTTGCTCCACTCATCCCAAAACCGTGCGATTGTTCCCGCCACAATGCCATTCACAGGCTTCGCATGCGATTCTTTCCCGATCTCTCCCGCGTCGGTTCACAGTCGCTCCTCGCTCATATCAGCGAAAAATGTTATTCTCACCGGTTACAAAATTACACCAAGTTTTACGAGCAACATCCTTCGAGCGGTTCTTTCGACCACCGCGCGATCGGCTGCGCTCTCCGGATCGCCGGGCCCGGCAAGCTCGACGATACCTCCAGCTCATGGATTGTTGGTTTAACCGCCGTTGAGTTTCGCCAAGTTCACCCGGCGAAGCGTTCCAGCGACGGTTAAGTGTCCGGAGTTACGAGGTCCGCCGCGGCCTCCGACTTTCTTGCGCCTTCCGCCGCAGCGAACCAACACACCCCCCTTTCCTTCCTCTCTCAATTACCTCTCATCCTCCTCGTGCTCTCGCCGACAGTCCGCCCCTCGGTCATTACCTCCTTATTACTAGTTATCTCGTTACTTGTTACTCACTCCTCGAACTATTCTCTATTCCATCCTTCCGAGCGGAAAACGCACCTACAAATCGGCTCCTTGGGACCGGTACGGGTAGGGACACGGCAGAGGGGAAAATACACGCACGCAATAATTTCTCGGCTCGTGAACGATTCGCCAATCTGGTTCATACAGCACGGAATTCGCGCACGCGAACCACTCGCCCGACACCCGTCATCATTTTCTCCCGCAATAATTTAACATGTCAATTAATAGGGAATAACGGCACGAAGAGCAATTTTCCAATAACTTTCGAATCGTAGCGATAACGTTGGGGCGAAACGGGTTTGAAAATTCAAATGTATCGTTGGAACACAATGAGGAATCCAAAAATGACTGAAGCATCATGTTTCGCTCTCTTTTCACCCCTCTGTTTCATTTGGCCCCGGTCTCGACGACTCTGACAGCGTCGCAGGGGGGAAAAAAATAATCGAGGCAACCACGGGGCATTCCGACACACGGCACTGAAAATTCAACGTCGCTCATCGCACCTATCCCGAGTTCCATAATTTTTCTTCTTTTTCCTTCCGTGTGACTTTACATCGGGTATTCCATCCTTCCGGAAAACGCACCGACGAATCGACTCCCCGAGACCTCAGCGATGATTCTTCAGCTCATAAACGATCCGCCGATCTGGCTCGTGAAGTTCGCTCGCGCGAACCACTCGGCCGACACCCGTCATCATTTTCTCCCGCAATAATTTAACATGTCAATTAATAGGGAATAACGGCACGAAGAGCAATTTTCCAATAACTTTCGAATCGTAGCGATAACGTTGGGGCGCAACGGGTTTGAAAATTCAAATGCATCGTTGGAACACAATGAGGAATCCAAAAATGACTGAAACATCATGTTTCGCTTTCGTGCTCTCTTTTCACCCCTCTGTTTCATTTGGCCCCGGTCTCGACGACTCTGACAGCGTCGCAGGGGGGTAAAAAATAATCGAGGCAACCACGGGGCATTCCGACACACGGCACTGAAAATTCAACGTCGCTCATCGCACCTATCCCGAGTTCCACAATTTTTCTTCTTTTTCCTTCCGTGTGACTCCACATCGGATATTCCATCCTTCCGGAAAACGCACCGACGAATCGACTCCCCGAGACCTCAGCGATGATTCTTCGGCTCATAAACGATCCGCCGATCTGGCTCGTGAAGTTGGCTCGCGCGAATCACTCGCCCGACACTCGTCATCATTTTCTCCCGCAAAGAGTCAACGTGTCAATTAATACTCTGGCAGTGCCGCGGCGAAGGGGTTAAAAAGAACGGTGGGGGTTGGGTGTGTTAGCCAGTCGGGGTGGATCGCGATACACGGCACTGAAAATTCACCGAGATCGGATCGGTCTCGGAGGATTCGCGAGAGCCGCGGAGCCCCGGAGCGGGAGGGGGAGGTTGAAAGTCGAGTGCCCAGCGCGAACAGGACGACGGGACCGGTGAACAGGCGAGCAACCGAGCAGGACCCTGGATCGCCAGCGGGGGAAGCCTCCGCCGTGCCGGCTAACTATGTCCGTCAGTGATAATGGTGATGAATCGGCTTACTTACACCGTTGAGCGAGGGCGAGCTCGATGTTCGCCCGAGTGTACGGAGTGGATATCGAGGCGCGTAGAGTAGCTCCGGGCATCTCGAGAGGCTTTGCATACATGAGCGTGCATTCGCGTGTGTGTATGTATGTATACACAGGGGTGAGAGAGAGAAGGGCGTGAAGTGGGCCGTTTGGTTTCCGTAAGGTCGTGATACACGCCCATGTGTTTCTGAGCGTTCTGAGCGTGAGTTGTGTGAAACGAAGGTGCGGTTGTGTGCTGTTAGCGAGAATTTGTAAGCCAGCGCGCACTTGCTCACGAGCGAGCACGCATTCGCGAGATCCATGTATATTTTATAGCGCAAGGTCTACAGTAAAAGATCCCGATAATTATCGGAGGTGTATTTTAGTCCGGTTCGTGTCGATGCAACTATCCGGACGGAAGCCAGCTCCGAAGTGAGTTTCGTTCCCGAGGGATGAATTCCAGGACGAAGGCTTCACCGGGAATTGTGAAAGAGCTCTGTTAAGAAGGTTTCACTGGGCCAGTACTGGCGTAGCTTGGGTCAGTGCTGGTCCAACGTCGAGCCAGTACCGGTACCGTTCGTCGTCGCTGCTGCAACGAAGTCTTTTTCTCTCTATCGGAAAAACGTCTCGACGCTACGTTCCGCGAACTTTTAAGACGTTCGACTGTACCATCCGCGCTGGTATGGTAAATTCTGTGGAAGTGAGGCGAGCCCGAGTGAACGTGAGAGTAGCGTGAGCGGAGAAAATTGAGGGTACCGCGAGCTTACGCGACCGGCGAGCGTTGGCAAAGTACTCGGAGCAGGACTGCGAGAGCTCCGATTCGCGTTGCACATATGGCGGTAGAGAAATGTACGTCTGTTTTGTGTGCCCGTTTATGTGTGTCTGTGTGTGTATTTGCGTGTGCGAGGAATGGCTGTAGGTATCGTGAAAGTGTGAGGGTCTCGAGTTCGGCTCCCTCGTTCCCTACCTGCCGGCCTCCTCCGCATCGCTCACACTCATGCGCTCGCATGGTGAGCGATCACTTTTCCTCTCCACCCACTCCGCCTGACAACATAATCATCGGCTTTAACCCGCGCTAATCTATAGTTAACCGCGCATTGCGGTTACACCACCTAAAATGTGTGTTTAAACGTACGTGTGTACACGAAGTATCTTTTGTACGGGAACGACTTCGGCCTCGAGACTTTTCCGCGTGTTAACGCGTTTCTCCGAGTGGACGGCTGCGCGGCCGGCATGGACTTCCGGTTCGAATTGTATAGCCGAGTGGAGCCGCGACGAAAGGGGTGCGCGAATGGCCTCGACTTCCGGTTCGAATCGCACGCAATGGGGGGTCGATCGGTGACGAGGACGACTTCGGCAACGAAAATTCGTTGCTGAAGAGGCGAAGAGAAGAACACCATCTTGAGGCCATTCGGGATCATTTCGGACCGAAGCCTGTGAATTTACTGCTTCGGTACCACCTTTGGCCACGAGAGTTCTCCACCCATCGCGTCTACCAATGACGCTCCGTCCAAACTTCCGGTTCGTATTTGATGTGAGACGGAGTTGATTCGCGCCCCGGAGGAACGGGAATTCTTTTTGCCGAAGCACCGAAGAGTCCGCGTCGCCTCGGGACATTCGCACGACTCTCTTTCAATAACCCATCGGCGATGGTCTCTCGCGGCCACAGCTTGAGAACCAAGATCGCGACGGTGTTCCCTGTTCGTGCACGGCAAAGTACCCGGCCGAGCGTCCGAGGTGGCTGCGGAAGCATTCTCGTCTAGGGCAAACACAGGATTACCAGGCAGGCAATATCTCCAGCACCGCGGTTACGGAGTTACGGTCGACTCGGTGCTCGGACAGACGTCCGGTGATGGTGATGGTCCTTCGCGCTTCTCCATCCACGGAATACGTTTCCTCGCACCGCTCCCTCTCCCTCTTTCTCCTTGTGTATTTAAATAAGGGATAACGCGTTTATGGGATATCTGCGAGGCTGACCGGAGGAAGAGAACGAGAGCGCAGACACGACACACACACACACACACACACACATCGCATTATACTACTCTCTGAAAGTCTCGGGCCAAAGCCGGCGCTGGTTCGCGGTGGTTGGCGTGCGCGTGTAAGCGAGAAATTGCTCCGTACGAGAGATCGTCGGCTCCGAGGATGTTTAAACGTTGCGAGGATGATGCGGGTGAGAGCCGTTCCGCTGCACGGCGAAGAGACGAGAGACGGGGCTGAAACCACCGAGAGGGATCGTTCTGGCACGGGAAAACGAGCGGGGAGAAGAACGTTGCCAACAGCACCCGATAGAGTCGTCATTGCCGACTCCTCGCGATCAGAGGCTCTCAATTTACGGGAAAGCGGTAGAATGGCCAATCGAAACTCGGTCAATGGGTGACTAACGACCCTGATAAGGGTCGGGATCGAGAAAGGAGTCATCGAGGGAATCGACGATCCGGCACCCGCGGCACGATCGATCGATCCTTTGGCAATTGAACCGTGGCTCGGGGATGCGCTCCAGTTATGGCAAAGATCGATCGTTGCCCCAATCGGTGAAATTGGCTACGATGGAAAATTCCTGTGCGCGGGTTCGCGCAACATTTTCGAGATATTCCGTTCAACATTTCTCCGAAATGTTGAATTCAGTTAATTGTGATATGCATCGCGACTCTTGGAAAATGTTCCACCAGGGATGTTTTTAACAATGTCGCGAACGCGATACATCCTCGACGAGACGGAAGTATAACGGGGACTAATGAAGCCTCGTTCCCTCGTGCCCGTGGGCGCAAATCACTCATGATTCGTGCGTGCCGTTCGTTCGTGCGTGCGTGCTCTCCCACCTTGGCTCATTCTTGCGCCACAGTGTACCAACACCGAGGAGATCCTCGTCTCGCCCGTTCAGTCCCTCAAACTGTAAAGGGGGCTAGTTAGCGTATTGGCCGAGTCACGGCGTCATTAACGAGTCGGGCAAGCGCCGATGGTCATTAATCATCGTGGCGCTCGAATGAGCGGATAAGCGAAGGGGCATTGTGGCGCGAACGTGGCGCATCCGTGCGTGCGCTTCTTCTCCTCGGTTCTCCTCTCTTCATCGGTGCTCTCTCGCGAAGCCCGTTGAGCGGTGGCGCAGGTATGCGCTTCGTCGCGCTTCTGATTCTCACACTGCTTCTCGACGCTTTCCCATATACGATTGGCCGGCCCTCGACAGAGAGAGAGAGAGAGAGAGAGAGAGAGAGAGAGAGAGAGAGAGAGAGAGAGAGAGAGAGAGAGAGAGAGAGAGAGAGAGAGAGAGAGAGAGAGAGAGACAAGTGCCGTTCGATGAATGCACCACGAAACCGTAATTATAAACGTGGACGGCCAACTCTTAAGTCTAATTAATTTCAACTTGGGAGAGAGGAAAAAAGACTGAAAAAATTGAGGTCCGATATTACGCCTGTTGCCCGCTGTATGTTGTACCGGGTAATCCATCCGGGCTTCGAGACTCTGATATCTAAATTAGCCCCTCGAAATGAGCGAAATATGTACAGTGATTGGCCATTGATGAATCTCCACAAAAAAATATAGCTTCCATACGGTTAATACAATTTTCACGAAAAATTAGTTACTTTTAATATATATAAAAAAAACAAACGATAAATTATTTATACCGATATGATATTATCATTTTTATTAGTATTTTTTTTTTTTTTACGATTAATCATTTTTATTGCAATTGCCGGTAGACTTTTAAATCAAATTAATATTGTCTCGGGAAACGGGAAAGGAGACGGAGAAAATTAAGGCTCAATATCATCGATGTTGCGCGTTCTGTTATTTCGGGATTGCCGCCTTCATATGTATAAATTAGTCTCTCGAAGTAAGCGTGAGTCATATATGGTCACGGTCCATAATTAACCTTAATGAAAAAAAATGCAAAAGGATATTTTCGTACATTAAATATACTTTCTCCGAAAAATTAATGGCTCTCGATTTATTAATAATAATTATATATTACTATTATTATTATTATATGTGACCATTAATAATTTATAATTAGCGATAATTGGCCCTCGGAACAGGTGCTAGTCGATGAAGTCACGACGAAACTGTAATTGCATGAAAGTGGTCGGCGAAAGAAGACGTAACAATCGAGGCTTGACATTACCGACGTTGCCCGGTGTTATGTTACACCGGTCAGTACATACGGCATATGGCAATAAAAAAAATAAATTGTTTACTGTCATTTACAGTTGAAAAAATAAGCCTACTGATCTCCAAAACTCAAAAGCCGAAAAAATTTTGCAAAGTCTCGTGTGATAAAAATCGTCAAGATCCGGGCCTCACCTTCAATTTCTCCTCATTTTTTCCGACCTATAAAATGTATGCATAAAAAAAAGTATATACTTCTTATATACTCAAAAATGAATTTGCTAAGATTCCAAGGAGATCCACGAGCGAGAAAAAAGGCGAAACATTGTAATCGGCTCGCGATAATTCGGCCGCGTTCCGGACCGATTTATTCGCCGACCGGACGCTGAGTCCCCGATCTGCATACAATGAATGAGGCTCTCCGGTAGCGCGAGCGGGGGATGTCGGTGGCGCTCCTCTCACCGAGGGTCTCTCGAATCGCTTCGCCGCGAATCTCTCCGACCAGGTGACTCGACTATTCGGCCGGCTACGTGCCAGCATCCGGGCCGGCGGCCGGCCAGCGCCGGCAATCCCTCGCTGCCGCGGGGGGTAAATTAAGTTGTGATTATCTGTCGATGTGATTTAGACCGGGTCTCGCGCGACGAGATCTCCCGCGGTACGAAATCCCACCTCGCTCATCCACGGACTCGCCGAGGAAGACGTACCGGACGGGGCTCGGAACGAATCCCGCAGCATCCGCACGGAGGACGAGGTAGAAACAAATAGCCATTGTCCGTTGCTGAGGACCGACGGTGGGGCCCCAAAGGGCATCTATCACCTGCTTATCACGATTATACCACTTGTGATCCTACCTCGAGGAGAAAAGGGTCGGGTCGAAACGGCCGAGAATCTCCCGTGTGTGCGCGAGGCCGATTCTCCGATTCGCTTCCCCGCACCTCCCGTTGCACCGCGTCAACCGCGTCTCCGTTACCTCGTTGCATCCTCACCGCTGCATCTTTCGCTCGCTCGACGCGTATCCCTTCCCCCATTCCCACCGCGCCTGCACTCCGAGTGAGACGTCTTTCTCGACGCACTTTTTTACTCATCCCTCCCTCCGGCTTCCTCCCCCACCGTCGAGGCGGTTCATTCAATTAGCCGCGGCGAGTATCTCTCTGGACTTTCTTACTCCCACTCGAGAGGCTTTTTATGGTATTCGGTGTGTGTTGTTTCTTGGATTGGGAGCGTTTATGGAGCTAGATCGGTCGGCTTCGTCGTGTCGGGTGTTATAATGCGTCGTCGCTTTGTAATACTTTCGAGACTAATTTTGGCGATTTTTTTTTTGCGTTCAAAAACCGATGTTGAAATTTTTTTTTGGACATTTTTTTTTTTCATGTATATAAAAATTGAAAATTAAATGGATGTATAACGTAATGCGTGAGCACATGGGTTTCTTCTCACTTTAAAACAAATACAAACTTAAGTTAGCCACACAATACTCGAACGATTGTAAAAAAAGGCTTTGACCGTAAAGAGCCACTATAAATAAATAAACAATATAAATTAAGGTATCGGCACACAATCTACATTTTTACATTATAGACAAGTTTTCTTACTGAAGATAATTACTAACATACTGACATACGGGTCTGATATACATATTCAATTTTTTTCCAGCGCTTCCTTCAACGCCTTTTTTTTTTCTAATACGAAACTCGAACGGTGCAGACAATCGCTGACTTCCGGCGACTCGTGACATTCTTATGGACATTTATATATGATATTTTTTTTTATATTAAAGCGATTCGGCGAGGCGGCGTGTCGGTGACGAGTCCCAAGTTTCCCCGAACGCGCCCGGCCCGCGAATTGCTCTTCGGGTTTCTCTGCCGGTGTGCTCTCGTGGTAATCCGATCGCGCGAGATCGCACGAGCTCGCTTGTGTCTCCCGGTGCGAGAACGTAGGCGCGCGCGTTCTCCAGAGCCACAAGGGGGCCTCCGGTCCAAAAGAATTGCATGTCCGTGCTCTCCTCCCGGTGCTCTCTCTTTTATTCTCTCGTTCACCGTGGTGACCGAGCGAGCGAGGGAGCGAGCGAGCGTGCGCGTTCGAGGGGGCTCCGAGCCTGGTTTTCTCGGTAGGTAGATTACCTACGCGAGCTTCACATAAATATACCACTCCTAAGATAAGCATCTTGTACTGGCAAGACCATTTGTTGGCCGTGTCCGTCCGTCCGTCTCGCGAGCCACTCCGCCGCTGCTGCTGAGCTCGACTCGTCGCGTACGTCCGTGCCCGCAGCCCCGTCAGAGTCTTAAAAAAAAAAAAAAAAAAAAAAAATTATCTTAATTTTCTTCCTCTCCTATACATGCGTGCATGTGTGCGTGCGTGTATGTGAGCCGGCACGTCGAGCCGGCTCGCGCTTGGGACCCGACGATCGAGCGAGAGACACGGAGTAACCTGCGCCTAACGGCAATCAATTAACCCACATCGGAGATATATATATGTATATATAGATAGATATATGTATATATAGATAGATATATGTACATATAGATAGATATATTGTTATATACCTATATATGTATATGTATCCAACGACCATCATCCTGCTCGTACGTCCTCGTCGACGTCGTTCAGTCACGAGATATTCAATAACTCACCGAACGGCTGAATTCATTAAGGAAATCTTGATCTTTTTTGTCTCGGCTCTCTTGTCCCCCCGCCGAGCATGCGCGGCGCGTATACCCGCGTCAATTTGTGCTCATTCATTAATCAGAGAGTCGTAATTTTTTAAGGTACAACCGAATCGTCGGGGCAGATAATAATAAACGTCGAGTGTGATATCGAGAGATTTTGACTTCTCGTAACCGGCTGCTCCGGGGACGATCGGTTGTAACGATATCGATGCTTGGACACGACCCGGTCATCGGGCACTCCCATGCAGATTTTACTCGTCGAGAATTGAATTACTGGAAATCCGATTCGAGAGTCGCAATCGGATCGGCAAACATCATTTTACGCTCGTGAAAAAGTTGGGCAGGATTTGAGACTACATTTTTTTATTGTTGAACATTAGTTTTTTTTGTTTTTTTTTAATATAAATTTCATTGATTCAAACAATAATGGCAAAGAAATTGTCTCAATTGATACGAACCGTGACACGTGCCGAAAAAACACCTCCGAAAACTGGCACACTTAGACTCACCTGTTATTTTATTCGGTAATTAAAAAAATCTTTCACTCTTTTTAATTAATAGATATTTTTTGGAAACTGGAAACAATAAGTTTGACAGTAACTTAAGTGTTTGCTAAAATAAAATTGTCGTTTGTTAATTAATAACTGTTGGAATTTGAGGTTGCAAACGTCCGAGCATTGATATACTTATAGGTCACCTTATTGGTGCCATTATCGGTTACTCAATTGGTATCCTTGACTCAGCGGTACCAAACTCGGATACCTTTCAGTTATGGACACCCTTATGCGGATTCATCACGAATTTAAGTACTAGAAATCCGATTTGATAGTTTCAGTGGTAACCGAAGCAAAACGGCACAGTTGGACAAACCCAGCCAGTAAGGGCAAACCTCAATCTTACAATAATTTTCGGATGCTCCATTTTGCCAAACCCGTTTTGCCCCAAGTACCAACATGTTTGTCATCGAAAAATTATTGGAAAATAGCGTCTTGTCTCACTATCCTGTATACTCCCATGAATTAAATCAAAAGTCCATGAAAAATCCCCCGCAGTGTTTGCAAATAACAAAGTGGCGACAAACCACCTCCCAAGACTGGTACATTTGAACTCTCGTCCTTTTCTCTCGCGCCAATAAAAAACATTTATCCATCTCTTTTGGAAACTAAAAAAACATTCGTATTACATTGCTTTCGATTCCTAAAAAAATATTTACCTCACAAATTAATAATTGGCGGAATCGGGGGACGCTTAATGGTCGGAGAATTGGTCCCGCTGACCTCGTAGGCCGGTCTCGAACGAAACTTCCTCGAGGAGAGCGGCTGAGGGTCAATGATGCAGAGAGATATGATCCCTGGTCCTCAGCCTCGTCGTCGGGAGAGGCTGAAGAGCCACGAGCTGACACATACATGGACGGAGCGACGGACACATTCGCCTCCCTCACAGTCCCGTTCCCGTCGCATCCACAGATGTCTCCGAGAAGATACGTTTCTAGGAATCCGTTGGCACGTCGGATGCTCCGGACTCGAGAGGAAAGCATGTCCGATGTCTTCTACTACGCGAAGAGATGCCGAGGAGAGAGAGAGAGAGAGAGAGAGCGAGAGCGGAGAGAGAGCTTTCTCGTCGAGAAAAGACGATGAGCGCGTTCGGGGACCGTTCCGTATCCCGAGAGAGATCTCGCGGGTCCATCGCGGGGATGCTGCGAGTCGTCTTTCTCTACGTCGCAAGTTGCCTCGTACATCGTCTCTTTCCGTATCGCGACGGTGCGGATACGTGTTCGGCGAACAAATTACCTTTTGTTTTCGGAACTTAACGGTTTGTGGAGTCGGAGACGTCCATGGGGATGATTTAGCGGCTTGATCCTCATCCGTTTTGGTCGTGGATAGATCGACGATAGACCGGTGTGTCTTCCCTTTTCTCGCTCTTCGGACTGGTATTCCCTGTCTGCTGCAGTGGAAGGAGAGATTCTCGATATGGGGTTTGCGTCCGGTGGAATGTTGATGAAGAGAGTTCGACTTTCCGTGGAAAGCGTTCCTCGGAAAGCGTACGAGGGACATAATTAAGCTGAGGGTCTGTTTTTTTTTTTTTTTTCTTGGGAAACATGTTACAAGTCTATCGCCACCTGTGATCCGACGGGGCAGGTACGGAGGTCCGATCGCTGCGGGGGGGTCGAAGGAAAGTCGCTTGGGGTTGGAAGAAGCGTCGGAAAGACAGTTTTGGCTCGCCGAGAGACGCTGCTGGTTTTTTGGTTTGGTGTTGTATGAGACCAAGATAAGAATCTGCTGCAGCCTGGTGAGGGTTTCGTTGTGCTCGGACATGGTCCTCGAAAAATTTGCTCTGATTGACCCTCATCGAATATTTCAGCGCAAGGCCGCGTAACACTCCAAAATTGAAGCCTATTTATCCCGACGGCAATTTTCAGCGTATGGTCAGGCGCTGACCCTGCCGGGTGCTGAAGTAACGCTCCAAAAATGTACTTCGTTAGCTCCAATAGCATTGTTTCAGCATCACACGAGGCCTCGTAGTATCACAAAGCTTCGTCGAGTGCCGATGCACTCCCTTAAAATTTCGCCCAATTCAGAAGGCTCGTCAAGCACCCGAACAACGCTCCAGAATGTCGCCCCATTCGGTCGAATGGAATTTCCCTGATGGAACATCGGTCCCTGACGAGTCCTCGTCAAGCGATGCAAGTCCAAAAAAAAAAAAAAGTTCTCTAACTCTACCGCCGACGAGGTATCCAGTAAGGGCAAATCGAATGATAATTCGAGTCAGAAAATGTCGGAGTATATCCCGAAGCACCGAGAAGCGGGGTGCGAGACGGTCGGCAGATGAAGATAAGAACGCGAGGCAGAGAGCGAGAAAGCCGCGGAGAGACGCATGTGCACGCCCGTGAGACGAGGTGTGGAGCTGCAACGGCCGCGATGCACCGCGCGAGAGAAGTTGTTCGTGAAGGAGAGTGCAGGGAATGAGGGAGGGGGAGGGGGGGGGACGACGGCGAGGAGGCGCTCGAGTCATTATTTTTAATAAACACAGTGTCAGAGAGCCAAGATAAATGCGTTTCTGGTCGAAGCTTCGCGGCGCGGAGAGAGGATCAGCGTCGCTATCGCGGCGACTCCGCGAGTCCTCGCGCATCCTCGTCCCGGCACAATGAATCTGATTATTTATTTATCCCTCGGTGTGCTTATGGTGGCCCATTAAGTCCCGTCCACACGTGCTGGGATACGACGTCGGGCATTAGGTCGCAATTATAGGGCGTATACGAGGTATTATGTTAATATTACGGATCTTAAAATACGAGCCGTTTTATTAACGGGGGATCCGCGATGCGTGGATGCGCGTCTCGGAGTCGATCCTTGAGGACCTCTTCGGATTCTCGCCTCGGTCTCTCACGAGCTCTTCGGCTTTTCGCCTCCCGTCGCGCTTCGCGTCCCGCGTCCGGTCCGGGTCCGGTTCGGGATCGGCCCGGAGTCAACGGGGAAAGGAACGAGAGAGCGCGCGCGGATTATCCGAGAGCTTCGGGCGAGAGAACGAGACGGTCCGGCGATCGCCGGAGCTTTGGCTTCTCGGCTGGCCAATTCTTATTGGCTTGACGTTTACTGCGGGGAAATTGGAGAAGCGCCGCTCGTTCGCCGTCCGATTTCATTCTTCGTCCTCCCTCTCGCGGCTCGGCCCGGCCGGAATTTATGCGGAACGTTAAAGCGACGCCTCGTACGACGCCCACGCACGGCAGCGCCGAGAGGGCGCGCGAGAACTCGCGTACAGATAGAGTGTAACGGTGCGCGAGAGCGCTATTATCGGGACGCAAGTACGGCGAGAGTGTGTGACGTAGGGTAAGTACCGCGAGCGCGGTACATCTGCGACTACGATCCGGCGGGGATCGAGTGAGATTTTTTTTTTATGTGGGAAACGACATCGCGGAGAGACCAGGGCGATATCGATTATGGGGTATAATGTTCCGAGTATCTATCGCGGAGAGACGGAGGAAATTGACGACTCTGTGCGGAGGAAGAACCTAGCAGCAGGGGACTTTGGTACAAGACGCAGCGTTCGGATTCTTCCGCGTGCCGAATACAAGACTCGGATGATCGTGTCGCGTCTCTATTGCAATGGCAACTACAGAGTGTTGCGTCCCTGGCAAGGTCCCGATCAGAAGCTCGAACCCCAGAGATCATTTCTTTATTCCTACGATCCCCTTATCAAGGAAGAAAGTTTGGGGCGGCAAAGCCGCTAAGGTCCCTACCAGGTCTCGATGGCACGCACTCTCGACTCTACCAAGAACCGAGTAACATCATCCACCCTCGAGTCAAGCGTCGCACTTCCGGTTGATCTTTGATGCATTCGATCTCCCAAACTCTCGGACACCGGCTTTCTCTTTCTCGCACTGTCTCGCATTTGCCCAAGTTCACTCATACCAAAAACGCAACCCGAGAATTGCCAACCTTCGACGCTAAATCGTCAAAGACGCACTGGCCACGTTTATTAACTTTGGATTTCCGGTGCCGATGGTACCAGCGGGCCCGGCGAATTTCTCCCGATTGATTTCGCTTCTTTTTTCTCCACCGCAGGTGGTTCCCCTTATCAACGGAGAAAGTTTGGAGCGACAAACCCGCTAAGGTCGATGGCACGCATCCTCGACTCTATCAGGAATCGAGTAACATTTTCCCCCTTGAAACCAAGCGTAGCACTTCCGGTGGATCTTTGATGCATTCGATCTCCTAAACTCTCGGACACTGGCTCTTTCTTTCTCGCTCTCTCTCTCTCTCTCTCTCTCTCTCTCGCATTTGCCCAAGTTTACTCATACTTAAACCCTTTTAGATACAGTCTTCGTTTAAAAAAAAATTATTAACCCGGTGTAGAGAATCGTATCCGTTTCTCGCGAGAAACTTGTGTTCCTCTATCACCGGCTGCCGTTGGCCGGAGTCGCTGCCGGCGCTGCCGCCGCTGGGATCGCGACTCCTTTCTCGTTAATAAAAGCCAAGATGGCGAACAGCGGGGAGTCCGTGCGAGGAGCCCGATGCCCTCCTGCGGCTCTGACGGCTCTATCCCGGCTCTTGTTAGGACGGCGGGACCGAGAGGGACGAAGAGCCAGTCCAAGGAGGAACCCTGCGAACGTGTGCGCCGCACCTACACGCAAACGCGCATCTCACCTCTTCTATTTCGTCCCCGTTTCGGAGCGACGGAACGAGAAGGGAGGCGCGATAATAAGAAAGATGAAGAAACGAGTCCGAGGGCTCCCGTCCGATAGAAACGCGCGGCTCCCGTCGCGCCCAACCCGCCGTTGAGCGCGTCACCATCGCGCGCCCTAAACACACCTCGTGCATCATCCGCTCAGCGATTCTCGGCTCTTTCGGTCTTTTCGTACGTCCTGGAAGGTCTCACTGGGCAATCCGTCGGGAAGGGCCCGAAGACGGATCGGAAGAGAGCGCAGCATCCGCGACACCTTCGCCCGACAGCATGGAAGGCGCGAGAGGGGACGTCACAGGATGAAAGTGCGGTAAAATGGGATAGTGGAGGTTGAAACTTTTCAGTAACTTTTTAGTAACTTTTTGGATGCCCCGTCTCGTCCTAACGGTACATCCGAATCATCGAGACCGTTTTGCACCACTAGTATCGTCATCGCCAACGTGCAATAGTTATTGGGAAGTTACATCTTGTACCGTTAGCTCGTTCTGCCACATTGTGCCATTTTACCCGTCTTTGCCCTACTCATAATCGAACGAGGTAGCTTCGACACGACCAGCTTGATAAATTTCATCGACGCGATGACTCCGTAGGGGTGTTGGAAAAAAAAGATGCTCGCCTCCTTTTTTTTCACTGTGATAGTTCACCGAATAGCGCGGAGACCTGAAACTCATTTGTCACTGGACTGCATTTTTTCTGACTAATTTTGGTTTTTTTTTTTTATGTATTTTCCTGTCCCATCGTCGGTAGAAATATTGTGTCTGGATTTTCCGTGGAATCAGAGAGCGGAGGATGAAAATTTATTGGTTAATTAATTGTGGGTAAGTCGAGTTAAACCCTCCCATTAATACCTTGTTATTCCGAATTTCCTGACTCGTTACAAGCACCTTAAAAAGTAGTCTGGCGATGCGCCTGCGGATTTTTTGTCCTCACTCGTTGTGACAATGGAGTCGCGCGATCTTCATTCGGATTCGCAGAAGGACACTCGACTTTCCAAGTCGACGTGTTTGCATCGCGCGCACTGCTTTCATTTTTCCCCCACCGCCCGTCGTGCACATTGCCAAAAACAATTTTTTCGCCGTCGAATTGAGCCCCGACAAGATATAGTTAGAGTCCGATATGTAACGCTTCGAAATTTCCACCCAAGGTTGTCGCGACGTTCTTCCGCCAGGAATTTGATACCGTTACATAAGGCCCCAAGAAATCCTGGTCGGGTCTCGGCCGGAACTCGATCAGTTCCCGAGGTAACGTTCAGAAACATCCGCGGGATCGTTTTCATGCTCTCCCCCGAAAATGTCCATTATCACGAAATTTGGAGCCAACGATCTTGCGAGTCACCGGTTGCAAGTGCGTTCTCGAACTCATCTGTTCGTGGTCGCGAAGCACGGTCCGTTACGCGCTGTACTCACGTACTCATCAGTGTAAGTACCCAGTACGTGGATCTCTCTAGCCGCGGCCGAGAGCAGAAGAACCGCCCGAGTAGGAGGTTGTAAAGTGGCGAGGAAGAAGCGAGGAGCCGAGAGAAGGGTACGAGAGGGCACGAAAGGGGGGCCCCCCTATCGCGAATGAGATCTCCGCTCGGGTCATCTCGCTCCCTCCCTCGCGAGAGTGAAACGCGAACGGCAAGAGGAGCGAGGAGCTCGCTCGATGTTGGTATAGCAAAACACTGTCGGGTGATGAGCGTCATTACCCCCACCGCGATGATGCCTCGGGGGGCCGCGCTGTCGGCCATCTTGGTTCCACCTGAGCGCGTCAAAAGCGCTGACCACTGGTGCTCCCTGCTGCAGCTCCTGCGCTGCTGCCGTCTCCGCTGGTGTACGCGACCACCGAGCAGCCCCTCTACCGATCTCACCGGCCAGAATGGTCCCCCGTTGCACGCATCGCGTGCCGATCAGCCTCTAACGGTTTATTAATTAACGGATTACCGTGGACCATCTTGCCCCCCTTCGATTTCCGCTGGTGGGGCGCAAAAGATTCCAGCGAAGGGTCTATCCCCATATTGTCCCGTTCGCATTCGGCGCCGTATCGACGGTTTTATGAACTCACCACTGACAACCGTCAGTAGTCACTGAACCACCCTTTTTGATGATTCCGTGACGATCTTGAAAAATAAAAGGGTAGCGCCATTAACCATGGGAATTAAATTAATTGAGTTATTAATTAATTGTTCGAGGCTTGAATCATATTTAGTTGCGGTGGTAAGTGTGAATTTATGTGATGCATCGATAACGATCGATGACGATACATACGATGAATTGGCGATCGTAGCAGTTTTTAAACATTTTTTACGTCAATAAATTTAATTTTAATATATTTTACTTATAATTCTCTCGTATATAGAATGTGATTATATTTTTCGATCTGTGTATTGCGATGTCTCTCACGCGGTCGTTTGGACGATGAATGAGAATCTAGCCATTGTAATTGGACCCGGCCCGTCACTATAATAAATAAATGAATAAAGAAACAACGCGATTCACAGCCTTACGGGCCAGGCCATTCGAGTGCCCTCGTCGTACTCACTCTATGATCTGGTCCAGTTGAAGAAATTGCCGTTCGAAGAAAACTTGACCCCTCGAGGGGGTTCCCGACGCGGAGGACGAGGTGCGCTTAAAGTGGCAACGACGTAAGTAAAGTCGTAACCCTCTTTCGACACGTGGTATCGGCCACGTTGAGTTTGTTTTACCCTGGTTCGATGCCTCGGCCATTATCGTTCTCTCCTCACGCCGATTCTTTCTCTTCTTCATCCTCTTCATCTTCTTCTTCTTCTTCTTTTTACTCATCTTCTGCCTTCGCTTCCTCCGGGCGAGTAAACGTAGCAAAGCCGATGCCGTTTACTCCTAGCGCCTCTCTCGGCCCCCCCTGACCGGGGGCCGCGCTCGCGCGCTTCTTCATTTGTTTATCGGCCTACTTTATTACCTGCAATTTGGCGCTTGCTCGCGCGAGGGTAATTTCATATTGGTTTTCTGCTTGCCAAGGCTCTCCTCTTCTTTTCTCTCGCCACGGCTAGCATCATCGCCAACGACGTTCGAGAAAGCGCGTTCTCCTCCGGGTGCACCATCATCAACTCTATCACGTGCATAACTCCCTGATGTGCTTGCAGAGGCGCGACCATTGAAGCCGCCATGCGGGAGTTGCGAAGATGAAGAGCACACCTACTGCCCGTGAAGTGCACGTCGCTTCTCGGAAGGGCTCCACCGTCATCGTCTTCATCGACAGCCCCCTAAGAAGTAGGTAGTTTCAGCAGATGTGATGGTGGTAATTTTTTTCCCCAATAGACTGTTTGATTAACGTACACATTTTGCATTCGAGGCTTCATCGATTACAATATTTTCTAGAAAAAAAAACTTACGTATGTTTTAACGCGAAAACGCACTCTAAATTCTTTTAGGTCAAAGCCTGTCCGAAGAACTCGCCGTTGATCTTGAATACTGAAAGTTTCATTGGCCGACTTGATTTAGTTTGCATTTCGGGTACCGGTTAATAATCAATTTTTTTCAAAGGGCACCGCAGCTCATGCTTCTCTAGGTCAGAGTCACCTGCTCTTATACAAAACACCATCCGTTCCTATCGGAAGATGCATAAAAGTCCGCATGAATGACTTTAAAAATTTAGCACTCGTTTGACTACTCTGATGTGCTTCAACCTCCGGAAGAGGAATAAAGAACCGAGCAAGGGTGTCTCCATCGTCACGTCCCGAGCCACATTTATCGGTGCCAAAAACGCATCTCAAGAATTGCCAACGTTCGACCCTGAATCCTCGAAGGCGCACTGGCCACGTTTATTAAGTTTGCACTTCCGGTGCCGATGGTACCAGCGGACCCGGCGAATTTCTCCCGATTGGTTTCGCTTCTTTTTGCTCCACCGCAGGTAGTTCTTCGTCAGCGTGGGTGCGAAGGGAGCCGCGAAGGCAGGGAGGGGAAGAATGAAGCGAACGAGGCATCCGAGTCAGAAGGAATCGGTAGGTATATGGTTGCAGATACGAGAAAGGTGGCTCGCTGAGCACATACGCTCGGGGTGAAGGTGATTTAAAACACTGACCGGTACCACGCCCCGCTCCGACTAACGTTGTTTCTCTTCGGGTTATGGCAATGTGTGCGCCCAGTTTGCACTCCTCGACCGTACCGAGACCCCGAGGCGCCCGAAAAGGCGGACGCGCCGGTCGAGCGAAAAATCACCCGGCCGCTGAACAACAAGCGAGATCGGAGCTCAGCAGCGTGCACACTCCGGAGGAGTAAATGAAGACGCGAGTAATCGGGGCCCCGTCCGCGAAAATAATTATCCGCTCTGGGGCCCCATCGGAATCGCTCGCGCGCGGGAGAGGCTACCCGACTCTCGACCCCCGTATGTTTGTTAAAACGTCGAGAAGGCTCAAACCTTTCAGTATCCACCCCCGTCTTCTTCTTCTTCTTCTTCTTCTTCCTCCTCTTCTTCGTCGACCAATCATTATTATTCTCGGTATCATTTTTTTGTTCATTCTTCGCGTTCGTTTCTGGTTAACGGATATGCTTCAGTCCAGATGAGAACGATACGATTTTCCAAAAATGTTTCCGTGGTTTCCTCCTTTTCCGAAGGACTGGAACATTGAAAAATACGTCATCCTCAAACTTATTATTTTTGTTGCTATTTTTCGACCCGCACTTCGTTCACAGTTTGCGAATGCGTTGGTCTGGACTCCGATGGAAGTCTTTCCCGGAGCCTCTTCTTCATGATTTTCTTCTTCGTCTTCTTCGGGGAATTATTGTACTCACTATTGTTACTATTTTTCATCCCGCAGTTTCGTTCCTGATTGGTGGATTCTTTGGCTCGGACGGGATGTTTTCCCAAAGCGTTTACGTGGTTTTACCCGGTTCTCGACTCTTCGCTTCCAGTGCCATCGGGGATGAGCCGGGGCCGATCATCGGTGGCTTTAACGAACGGGAGAACGGAGGTCAGTTGGGCGGGCAAGTGATAATCTGCAGGTGACTTTGACAATCGTTCCCGGCAGGAACGAGCCGGAACCCTCGAGTAAACAGCTTAACGTCCAAAGCCCCAAGTTTGTAAACGTGTATCGTAGAACCGGTACCGCAGTGACGACTTCGGCAATATTATCCGGTTAACTCGGCTTCGAGAATTTGCGCGGATATTCACCGGGTCGTTCTTCATCGCGCGCCGGAGGCTGCTTCGATGGGCGTCGACGGCTTTAACGAGGGTGCAGGGCCAGCTTGACCAACCGCAGGGCCGGTCATCCCGGCGAACTGGCAGAAAGACCGAAGTCAGTTAGGCACCGGTTAATTTCAATGCCGTCTTAATACCCCGACCGGGAGAGAACCAAAAGTTACTTTACAGTTAAATCTCTCAGTTCCGTAATCCGGGACGACGACGAGAGGGAAGCTCGCGCCGTTGAGTCGACTCCCGTTGGGATGAAAAGTAGGGACATTAGCGGGGTCCGAAATTGACGGACAATCATCGACGCGGAAGCGGGCCGGGCGAACGATCCGGGGAAGAATCCTTCGATCGTTACCTTCGCTAAATCCCTCATCCAAATTCCGGTACTCCGTCGATCTTCATACGAATCACCGCCCAATCTTCACTCGATCTTCGCCGGATCTTCGTTGGATCTTCACTCGATCTTCGTCCGATCTTCGCACCGTTATCTTTAAATATTACCATACCGACCTTATCGCTCACGCATAATTGTCCCATACCTTTCCGACAGAGTATACGACATCGACATGCAAAGCGTGACTCTTCCTCTCCCGGATCGGTCTGGTTGGCGCGCATGCGCGTACGATCTTCGCGCAGCCTCGATCCCCCTGCATCGACCGGGAGAGAAGTAGAAGGTGGAGAGCCGAGGTGCTTACGTAGGTAATATTAATGTCTCGCGGGGATCCTTTACAACCTCATACCCATCAGTCGCACGCACCATCGCTCCCTAACCAAGTTAAATGATACCCCTTTGCGCGCGCCAGTGGTTCTCATCCGGGGATCGAATCGCTGATCGATCGTGGAGCCGATTCCACGATGGAGCGTTCGGCGCCAGTTGAGAAATGCAATATGTCCCGAGGGCTCGAATAAAAAGGCCAAAGAATAGAAAACAATGTTCGGACGCGATTTAACGGACGACAGGTGAAACCCGATAGCTGAATAGTCGAACCAAAGGCGGAGCAAAGGAGCTTCTCATGTTCGCCGGTTGTAATATACTCGGGCGTTATAATTTTTTGGACATGAGCACCGTTGAACCCGGGAGGGAACCTCGCCGCCAGGGCTCCATGAATCACACCCTCGTTAACCCACACACACACTCTCAGCAGTTCGGCCTGCACCTTCCACCGTGGCGGAGCCCGATTTCCAATCGGTCTTCCCCTCTTCCTCCATCTTTCTCCCTCGGTACTCTCGCTTCTTCCCTTCGGAGACTTTAGCGGCGAGTCGCGATCGCCTCACACCTTCCACCTCGCGAATCCGCGCAGGGTTTGGTTCGGCTGGCTGTTACGTCCCGGCACTGCCGAGACTGGCCAGGCTCCCGGGCTTGGCGCGGGCCTGCGCCAGTGCTGGGATGTAACGACCGATCTTTCCGAATTTTCTGACATCGACGAGATGAAAATTATCGGATTTATGTAAACTGGGCGTCGAACCGTCACTCGCTCGAGTACTGTCACTAGCGATATTTCTCGCGGCGGCGAGACTTATCATAATTTCCCATGATTTAATTTTTTTTTTTTTCTTCAATTTCTTGACCTTTGTAAACTGGCTTCGACTGTGCTCCGGTTGAGATTACGGAAGAGGAAATCCCTTTCGCTACGGACGGAGTTCATCACTGGCCGCTGAGTCAACGCTTTCACACCGGTACGAGGCGAATCGGTGTGTTGCTGCGGCTCGGACGAATTAGTTTTGGTAGTCGATTGAAAAGCGTCGGGCGGCTTTAAGGGTTCTTGACTGATGGAGCCGAACTAATTGCCAACAAAACGAAATCAATCTCAACGGATAGTTGAGTTGTTAATACGAGGATTCCGGGCGCGCTCCGGACACCCGACTCGATGCCGACAGGAGACCCGTGAGCGGCCGCGATTAGGTGGAAGGTCGCGACCTATCGTGAGATGGGTTTGGACCAGAAGAGCAAACTCTTCGGACACAGAAAATTGGAGTCGAGGAAAAAAAAAGGTGAAACGCTTCACGGAAATAATGGGAAACTTATGATCCAAAGGCGTGTCTGAGAAACTGTAAGGGCCGCGCATGCGCCATGATCCGCTCGTGCAGGTATAACAGGAGGGCGGGGGTAAAATGGACCGTCCGATCGCGGACCAGCCAAGGTGGAGAAAAGATGCTTCCTCGACGATGAGAGTTTACCTTTTGCCGGGTTCTAATTAGAGACCAATTATATCGAGCAGGCGTTCGGCCCTCGCCACACAATGAAACGGGCCGCGCGCGTTTAGTATCGATGCGGAGAGTCGATTAACTCCTTGTTTGTTGCGTGTTTTGTGCCGGGCTCGTCCAGTCTGGAATTCTGTGTGCGATCGCTTTTTCGCTCTTTCGGAGTGCTGCGCGTTAAACAAATGTGGATCAGGGTGCTTTCACAACGGGATGGAGCATTGGTGTCAGACGCTGTCTCTCAATTGTAGTGCCTCGAGTCAATAAATTTAAAGTGAGAGCTCTAAACGTGGGCCGACGGGGTGAAATGGACCAGCGCGTGGTTCTTCATAGAAAAATGTATTTAGAATAAAATATTTACATTGTATATATTTTATTACGAAGAAATTTTCAAAGATTAGAAAAAATTCTTAAAAAATTGATACGTAAGTAGAAGAATAAACAAAACGTTTTTATGAGGGAATGTAGTCAAGGTTCCGGGTAATTTTTTTGATCAACGATTTTTATCGTCGATTTGCTACTAACAAATTGGAATTACTATTTCGCGATGAAAATCTCTGCAGCACCTCTCACATACTCGATTTCTCTCAGGTTTTTATCGCAACGACAGGTGTTCGAAATTTTCATAGCAAATCGCGTTTTACGGAGCTGTAAGGCGCGACCACTCTGAAAAATGCAATCACTTCGGATAAAATAAATTTTTATGAACTCAATAATATTTATTATTTATATATATATATATTAATAACGTAAAGTTTTGTCCGTGCGAGTTAAAGCAAATGCGGATTTAAAAAAAAAATCTGAAACGTCGTGACAGAAACATTATGTAGAAGTTTCGTGTTGCGTAAAATTTTGCAAATCGAGGATGCCCCAGGGATTTTAATCCTACCTGCTGGATCGTCACAATACAATCAAGCAGTCGCTATCCCAACCGAGTCAATTATACCGAGTCAGACAAATTCGAGCAACTAATCAGCTTACGCCTGTTATAATGACGAAGCTCGGTAGCTCCGGGGGTCCGCGTGGGATCCGATAAAGCGGCCTCTCATATTTATCGTTTACAACTTCTGTGTATCGCAGCCGCGTATCAAACGCTTTCGCATCCGTACGCACCGGCCAAATGGATGCGGACGCAGACTTCTCCGCGCGTATATTATGCATATAAGTGCACACATAATGCATACGACTCCGCATCGGGGACTGTTGGTCGTCCATACTGCGACGTGGGCATGGGCCGATGCGCATCCGTATAATACAGATTTCATATGCTAATTCCTTGATTAACAATGCCGGAGATAGATGCGGTGTTTCGGAGTCCGTATGCCGGACGGAGACGGACGAAAGAAAAGAGGAGAAAGAGGTGACTCGACGTCAGCAACCCTGCAGCAGTCGCAGGAATACCGGACGTCTTCGGGACGGAGACGTCTCAATGATACGCCTCCTCACCGCCGTATCCAGTCTCATAAGATTTCACCCAAGATACAACGGCGGTTGACATTTTTTCATTTATATTTATATTTATATTTATATTTATATTTATATTTATATTTATATTTATATTTATATTTATATTTATATTTATATTTATATTTATATTTATATTTATATTTATATTTATATTTATATTTATATTTATATTTATATTTATATTTATATTTATATTTATATTTATATTTATATTTTACGGCAAACTGCAGTTTATGTGCAAGTATCTGGTGTATGAAGGTCTTAAAATACGATTTAAAAAAAAATAGATGGAGAATAAGAAAAATATGACAGTTCCATTCATCCATTATACGTTAATAATGGTCTGCCCCGCTTGTTTGGCGAATCAATGTTGGCCTAAAAAAACTCACATTCTACTGTAATAATAACTTATTGTATTGACCCATTTCCACAAATTTCTTTCCCTAGAAATATTATTGCCTGGTATTTTCTTTCTATTTTCTTCAATCTGGTTCGCACTGCATTGAATGCAACGACATTTTTTTCTTCCGACCTGTATTTTCTTAGCACTATGGTTTTTCTCGCAAACAAATACATAAATAAATATACGCTAAAGTGTTGATTAATTGGTTATTATCAAAGTTTTAACTGGATTATCGTCGCGGTTTTTACCGCATTTTAGAATAATCCGGAGGCAGTCGTTGGAACTCTGAAGCAATCACTGACAATTATCTGTCCGTGGGAATCGCTCGGGGGAAAAAAATTCATTAGCGACGTTATCTCGCGAGGGACAATGCGCCGGCGAGCGATGAATGACGAGAGTTCCATTCGAGACGGGAAGCCGAGAGACAAGTGCAACGACGGTCAGATTCTATTCTCCGGTCGCAACGCTAGTATAACCGCGATAGATAAGTATCTCGCGTACAAACAGTCGATGGAGGAATAAGGCGAGGTTCACGCTGAGCTGGCTCGATCACACCTCTCCGCGCGACGGGGTATCGGAGACTTGATTCAATTATACTGCGTCGCGTACCACAGACCAGTCCGGAATCTACTCAGCTCGATCTATAACTCCGTCCGATGACTGCGTCTATTTTCCTGCGGTGTCCGATTTCTCTTTTTTCTTATATCCATTAGAACATATTATTGCTATATCCGTAATTTTGAATTTTATCTGTTTTTTTTTTCGTTTCTACAATAATTTATTCTTTCTTCATCTGAAATTCTACGATTTTTTTTCACTTTCTTAATAAAAAAATTTTCACTTTTAATTTTAATTTTTTTAATTTAAAAAAAATTTTATTCTGCATGAGCGACTCAACATTTAATTTTCATGTATTTATTTGCTTACTGTTTTTTTTTTTTTCGTGATGCAAAATTTATTTGTATCCGGTGGTATCGACGTTGCAAGACTGAACGGCGGATCCGCGGGAGTCCGAGGGTGTTTCGATATCTAGAGACGGACCGAGGAGGAAGGAAGGTGTGCGTGCAGCACAAGTGACACACGGCGGAGGGGACGAGGGCCTAGTCGTGTCGTTGGCACAGTATGATGCCGATCCTATCTGAAGTGGCTAATATAGTTGTCGTGAATATCTTAAGGCCCCGGAGGCGTGCATTCCACCAGCGGTCTCGCGGGTGCCGTGGGTCCGCGAGGTGCTCCTCGGGGCCCTCCGCGGGGCGTCCATTCGATCTGGCGAAAGCATCTGCTAATTCGGAATCATGGGAATTTGATTGGGCCTCGCCTGCCGAGCCGGCCTGACCTGCTAGTCGCGGCAACTTACCGCGACTATGATCACATTTTTCGTCCCATTTCGCACCCTCGTCTCGACTACGAAATCCTCCTTGCGCCACTGTAAAAGTGTGTCTCTGTAAATGCAACTTGAAATTTTTTTTTTTTAATCCGTACTAATTTCGCCAATCATTTCGCGTTCGCTTCTCAAATTCAACAAATTCGAGGATAAGGATTTGGCGACGAAATCCGCGTTATAGTTGCACGAAAAATCCATTTTTTTAAACAACATTTTTTTCCTCATTTAGCGCTCTCTTTTCCAACGGACTTTTCTTCCCACGGTTTTCATTGTAATTTTATCCGCGGAAATTTCCCAAAAAAAATTCGTTGTCCTCTTAAAATTCGTTTTCGTTGTACTAAAAATATATCAACGACATTGTAATTTTAAAAATATAATTTTTCTTTCAGCGTAATAATAAATATGTTTTCGCATGTACCTTTTGCCTGCACGGCCGGGAGAAGCAAGTGGCGATCGGCGATGTCCGAGCGGCTCCAATAACGGTCTCAATTAATTATCGCGACTCATTAGGAGTCGAAATCCCGGGGCAATTAAGAGTTCGGGGCTGCATCGGCCCCGGTCAGATCGGAGTTATCAAGGTGCTTCTGGTAATAGGGTCGTCCGACACCGCCGCGAGGATGTAGCACTGTCACACTCGTCTCTCGACGCTCCTTGGCTGTTACCGGCGCTGTGGCGAAAGATAAGAACTGGCCAACGACACGAACCAATTAGTCCTCCTAAGAGATGTCTTGAATAATTCAATGAATTTTACACACATATACGATACATCAACGTATATGCGCACACGCACGACCGAGTCTCGTTTCGTCGACTGATTGAGAGCCATTTACGAAACAATTTCGTATCTCCTTGTGGTGATGTGTTAAGAAATTTTTTATAAGAAGAATGATAAAGAAAAAAAAAAAAATAACAAATAATCCCACGGATACGTCCCGAATAATACGAGAGTGGCGATAATTCGGTCGAATTTTTTGCTCGCGATCCTCGAGCGACCGATGAATCATTTGAAGCGATCGATCATCCTCGTGCGGCGCGCTCGGTGCTGCGCACTCGCGAGCGCGACGGATCTAGCGCGCATGCGCACTTGGCATTCGCGCCGCCGCTCGTTCTCGACCGAGATCGGGCCCGGAGATATTTTCGTAGGAACCTCGAGCATTTTTCGAATTTCACAAAAAACCTCGGACACGTGTTGCTGACGCCCCGGGAGGAGCGAGGGGAGGGAGGTTTTATTGGGATTCGTAGGATTTCTCCGGTGTCGCCGGCGTGCGACCCGCTAAAGTCCCCGAAATATTCGCGTGACTGCGGGAGGATGAGGGACCGTCAGAAGAAACGCGAACGGCACGTACCGGCTAGTCGGGACGAGAAAACGCGCGAGCGGTCCAGGAATCCGTAGATGGACGGGAGGATAGAGAAAGGAGCGAGGCGGACGAAGCCTCGGGAGGCGAGAAAGAGGGACCGCGCACCCGGAGAACAAGACTCGAAGCTTCGGACCTATTTATCGTTGGATCGCGATAAATAAAAGAGGGCAAGGAGTGAGAGTGACCCCGAGGAAGTTGCATCTCGGCAAGAAGTCGACGCTGCGGACGGTCTATGAAATTATTTTGATTCGAGAACTTTGGTTACCGCGGCCGGTAACACAGACTGTGACCTTCTTTTTTTCAGAGTGGTCATCATATAAGGTCGAGAATAAAATGTCACACGACGCTATATTAATACCTGGTTCGCGTGAGAGTTTGCATAAAGCGAAAGTCGTGTTAATCCGTGTAAAAAAAAATAAAATCATTGCGGTTTCTGTTACCGACCGATCGGAAGTTCCGCGAGGTGGAAGGGATTACGCCTTGTCCGAATGTAAAGCGAGTCTCGTGATCGCTCTAACACGTCTCCCTCCTACAATTAACCGAAGGCTCTCAGGGCACGTCTCGAGTACCTTTATTGAGAACCACGGCCGTCGACCGGTACAGAAAGTTTCGAGAGAATGGCGTTAACGAGATTCAAATGTCAGCTCGCGTCTCTTACAACCGATCCCATTCGTCACCGTAGTTGGGCGAAAGTAAGACATTGATATCCGATTCATATGAGAATTTCCTTTCAACCGAAAGTCGTTGGCATCCGTTAAAGAAAAAATTAATTACAGTTTGTATGACAGGCCGAGCCCAAGTTGCTGTATTTTGTCTAGAGCTTAGCTGTCTAAAGGAAAAACAAGACTGACAGTCGTCGTAACACCTTTTCTTCGTACGATTGCCCAAGCGCCCTCAGGAGAGCCCTCGCAACGTCTACGCTGAACTTCCTCCGACTCAACGCTCTCTGGTAAGTCATTTTCCCTCGAATCTATTTCGACGCAATGCCAGAGAGGAAAAAGCGTTCCCTCACCTTCGTGAATTTGGCTGACGACTAACCCAACCCAACCCAATCCGACTCAGTCCAATCCGACTCAACCCAATCCGACTCAACACAACTCAGCCGTTTCGCATGCTTCGCACAGCCCACGGTAAGCTGTGGAAGGGAGACTCCTTCTCTGGATAGCTCACTCCTTCTAGGCCCCGACAACGTTGAGTCAGAGTGACTTTACTCTACCTTCATTACTCGGGACGAACTTCGTCATGGGTAGCTTCATTGAGAACCGCTGTCGCCGTGCAGTACGGAGAGTTCCGAGCGAACGGCGTTAACGAGATTCAAATGCCAGCTCGCGTCCCTATAACTGATCCCATTCGTCACCGTAGTTGGGCGAAAGTAAGACGTTGATATCCGATTCATATGAGAATTTCCTTTCAACCGAAAGTCGTTGGCATCCGTTAAAGAAAAAATTAATTACAGTTTGTATGACAGGCCGAGCCCAAGTTGCTGTATTTTGTCTAGAGCTTAGCTGTCTAAAGGAAAAACAAGACTGACAGTCGTCGTAACACCTTTTCTTCGTACGATTGCCCAAGCGCCCTCAGGAGAGCCCTCGCAACGTCTACGCTGAACTTCCTCCGACTCAACGCTCTCTGGTAAGTCATTTTCCCTCGAATCTATTTCGACGCAATGCCAGAGAGGAAAAAGCGTTCCCTCACCTTCGTGAATTTGGCTGACGACTAACCCAACCCAACCCAATCCGACTCAGTCCAATCCGACTCAACCCAATCCGACTCAACCCAACTCAGCCGTTTCGCATGCTTCGCACAGCCCACGGTAAGCTGTGGAAGGGAGACTCCTTCTCTGGATAGCTCACTCCTTCTAGGCCCCGACAACGTTGAGTCAGAGTGACTTTACTCTACCTTCATTACTCGGGACGAACTTCGTCATGGGTAGCTTCGTTGAGAACCGCTGTCGCCGCGCTGTACGGAGAGTTCCGAGCGAACGGCGTTAACGAGATTCAAATGCCAGCTCGCGTCCCTATAACTGATCCCATTCGTTACCGTAGTTGGGCGAAAGTAAGACCCCCTGCCAATTACCGGTTCTCAACGCTCCGGCTTGCTGCCGGAGATAATCGCGGCCCGCGAGAGCATGCCGTACCCTCGCCGCCGCGGCCGCTTCGCGATCGCTGGCCCAATTTCGCGGTGTACCTATCTCCCTACCTCGACCCTCCGCGCGAGAACATCGTCGCTCTATTATCGAGGGATTACATCGGCCTGTACGCGAAACTCCACCCGTCCGGGACCAAACGAGAAATAAAGCTCGCGCAGTTAATTTTCCAGACGGCGCTATTTCCCTAATTAATCGGTGCCCACGGCGACGAGGACGAGGCAAGGCGCTTCCGCCTTCGGAACCGTCCGCTGCCTTGTCTTGTCTTCATTTCTTCTCGTTTTTTTTTTTTTCTTCCACCTCAGCTTTTACCAACGAGCGTCCCTTCCATCTTCGCGTTTCTGTATTCCCCGTTTATGAACGCACACGCGCGTGTATGCGCGCTGATTTCGTATGCAAACCGCGCAGTTTCGAACGATGCAGACGTTGTCAACGGTAAATGGTTATGACTTATGGGCCGCGTCGATTTCCTTGTTGCGTTATCCGAGCAAGCGTCGTCCGTGTACAGAAAAAAAATATTACTCATTCCACGGCCATGAATCGTTATTTATTTTAATAAATATTTTTTAATTTGTGGTGTCAGAAGAATTTTATTGCCGGTGCTATACATTTAGACAGTTGTCGTCTTATCGACAGTCAGGTATTTTATTGCCTCAAGCAGAAATGCAAAAAATCATTGAGCGACGAGTCCAAAATCGTATACAGTTGTCGTTGATGCAGACAAGTTATACAATCTCAAAATAGCTAAATCTAAATGACACCGTGGAATTTTAGTGTTAAGAAGTGTTGTCCAAGACAGTTATTATCTTACACTAAATTCATATCCAAAGATAACTTTACACTTTTTTATTTGATAAAAGACCATCGAGTATTTCGGACCTTACTAAAAAATGTCATTAATAAAAATCAATATTTATTAAAAATGTATTTAATGAAAATTAATGTTTTTATCAAATATCCATTTAATTGAAATAAATATCAATTAAATAATTAATTAAATGAATAATTCATTTTTATGAATTATCATTCTGGCTATATTCGCCTATCTTAACTGCATTGCCGGATGAGCCGAGAGACGAGATTCGATTTCTTACCGATCCGTGTCCAGGAATGTGTTAATTATCAGGATTTTTCGTCGGTTATCTAAACAGCATCGTTAATCCGTAATGCGGCATGCGGCTCGTCGGCTCCGGCTCGCGTCAGCCTCATGCATACACCGAATAATAACAACGAATGTGCTATATTCGTCTCGTTTCATTCCCGAGTGATTACACAAAGTACACGCTCGAGCGCTCCGAGCCGGAGTGAGGCACGATACGAGAGCCCGCTAATAGACTATTAATTACGAGATAATAGGATCGAGATAGCGCGGCCGTTCGACGATTTCGCACGCGAGCCGATTACGCGGAGACTGCCGGTTGTTCTTTCTCGTTCTCCGTCTCGCGTGGGTGTTTGAGCGAGTTCTTCGGGTTCCCCGTGGCTCGGAGCTCGAACAAACCCGGGACGAAGAGAAGAGGCGAAATCAGGGAGCGAGAGAACGAGAACGTCCGTCGGGGTAGGAGGAGAGACGGTAAAAAAAAAAAAAAAAAGCGCCGATTAATCCGCGCTGAGAAGGGAAAGGGTGCGAAACAAGTGTCCGCGGATACCCGGCGTATTACATAGATTGGGTGTACAGATTGTCGCGAGATTCGCGATTGTCGAACACGAAGTTGATCGTTTTGAGAATTTAATTGTTTCGTCAAACACACACGTCTATGATTAATTAAATTCTTTCGCGAGCGCCGGGCGAGAAGTTGGTCATTTTGACACATTCAATTGTTCAGTCCAACCAAACGATAAATATTTCATAAAATTGTCGGGAATACTCAATACCATTGATGATTACATTACACGTAAACGTTAGTATCGGTTCGCCATAATAACTTATTTTGCAGCTGTACACGGTGCGAAACAAGTGTCGCGGATTCTCCGCGAATTACACAGATTGGATGTCCGGGCTTAACGCCAGTGTCAGCTCTTTATTTTCCCGGCCTTGTTATATTAAACCCTCCAAAATAAAACAACCGCGAGTGAAGCTGCACTCGGAGGTGGAAAAATGCGTGTTCGCGCCGCAGCTCCGCGAGTTATCTCGCGCTTCGGATGGCCGCGGTAGTGGACACTCGCATGCAACTGTGACACTATAGTGCAGCGAAGATAACGGCGGGGGAGGGGCAGTCGGGAAATTAGTTGCACAGTTACTTCGACCACTTAATGATAGCGGCCACAATGCTGTGTTGTATCCAACAACCGAGATACTATCTACCGTCCGACGGACGATGATTATTGCTCCGCCACTCGTATTCTTTTCGTCTCGAGGTCAGTAGGTAGATATTGTGCGCGTGTGTCTCGCGAACGGGTTTCTTTTATTATAAAAATTACGCTATATTGTGAACAGTGCATACGAATCTGTTAATTCCCGGACTCCATTGGCGTTCATCGTTTTATCAAAAAAAAAAAACAAAAAAAATCCTCAAACATTTTTCGGCATCCCCGAAAGAACTCTCGTTTTCTTATGTAACCGATGATTATATATACGCGATTTTCCTTACACCGTCTACTGCGCATGCGCGATAGATCGCGAACGAGTACACCGATGAAGCGTTGAAAATTCGTCGTCTTTATGATCTCCACGTGGATTCGTCATGGGAAAGAACTCCGAGTTCTCCACTATGACCGCGGAGAAACAAAAGTGCTCGAGTGTATCGCGGACGGATTTCTTTTACCGGGCAAACGTCGACGATATCGCGATTACCGTATTCGAATCCGCGAATTCGAAAAAATCATAGATGGATGAGCTTTCTCACACTATACGAGAATGCATTTATATTTGTATGATTAGCTTTCATCCTCGCGCATGCGCATTTGCCATCGACCTGTCGCGCATGCGCGATAGATCGACTTCGAGTAAACCGATCACGCGCTCGAAATTCGTCGCGTTTATGGCCTCCGCGTGGATTCCTCGCACGAAAGAACTTCGTGTTCTCTGAAACGACTCCCGGGAAACAAAAGGGCGTATCCGATGAACCCAAACTTGGGAGATACGCCTTGTCTCTCGGCTCTTGACATATCCCATACATAATAATACCCGGGGTCATAGTAAAAAAAAAAAAAAAAAAAAAAAGATGAAGTCGATTACCGAGAAAGATCACGATGTTCACACATGTCCGAGGCGCTCGGGTGCAGACGATTATAGAATCCATGAACGGAGCCGAGGGAATGGTCGATGACTCCTCGTCGCGGACACTCCGGTGAGAGCCGATGACGCGCACCTGTCCCCGACGATTTTTAACCGGAGGATGCGCAGAACTATGCGCAGTGGGGCCAAAACATCGACCAAGATAACGCATCCTATACGAATACGGGTATTTGAATATTCAAGGATCCCACGCCGGAAAATATCGACGGAATCCTCGTTGAGTCTATCCTCGATGTAACGTTACATCAGACGAATCTGTCGAACTGGGGTTTTATTTGTCGCAATCTGCGGCCGGAAGAATCGAATGTTCGACGTATCGAGTAAAAAAAAAAATAAAAAAAATAGATTGAAAAAGAGCTAGACGGACGGTGATCGATGTTTATCAATTCGCTTAGCGGATCGCAACAGGCCGGTTTTTCGCACGCACCGGCCGATATTTTCATAAATAGTTACCACTATCCTCAATTCCCCGTTGCGTTAGACGAAGCTAATGGACTGGCATTTAACTTATCGCAAGCTGCGTCCGGGCGAGCACGTGTAGAACACATCCAGCAATAAAACATAGGCAAAACTACTGGATGCGCGATAGCGAATGCTTATCGGTTCATCGGGAGAGCCGCGACACGTCCCGCAGGCAATATTTAAATATTCAAGGACTCGATATCGGCAAAAAAACGCTGGAATACTCGTTAACTCTATCCTCAATTGAACGTTACATTAGACTAAGCAGCTGCACTAGCATTCGTTATCGCAAGCTGTGGTTGGAACGGCCAAGTGTTCAGCCGTATGGGTTGAACGACGATACGTTTAAAAGGAGGATAAAAAAAAATACTGCTGGATGGCCGACCATTGGTGTTTATCAATTCGTCTAGAGGACGACGATTGGTGGCTGTTTGTCACACACCGGCGTTATTTTAATAAATAGTGGTTACCTCTATCCTGTATTCGACGTTGCATTAGGCGAGGCTAATGCACGTGCATTTTACTTATCGCAAGCTGCTCTCCGACGGCCAAGTGCTGCCTGCTCGTCGTTAATAATTTTTTTTTTTTTTTAACGCCGGATGAACGATCGATTCTTATCGACGGCGATATTTGTATATTCCACGCCACAATTTTAGGAAAGATGGATGGAATAGTTTCCACCTCCGACTTCAATGTAACAGTTCATAAGTCACACCTCTATCCCCACATTTCCCTGTAGTCCCGTTTTAGTACGGTTGCTTAACGCAAGGTGAGTCAAAAAGTATGCAATGGAAAAAAAAACTGAGTAAAGAAAAATAATAAAAATAATAAAAATGCTAAATCGGTGAACGTTAACGTTCGTCGATTCACGAAGAGAATCACGCCGAGTTTGTTTCTTGCGCTTGAAAAAAAAAATTCTCTTGCGTTTTGCCAATTTTTTTTTTTCATTTAAGCTACATTCGAATTCCATGCGATTTTTACAATTTCATATGATATTGAAACAACGATTGCCGGGCTGATAATGTGACATGTTACCGTGTCAATCGTATTTGGAATTGTACGAATTAAAATTAGCACCGAAACATTTTAATTTTTTTCAGCCCGAAAGTGCATTCCACGTCAGTAATTGATATTCTTTCGTTCGTCGCACGCATGGGCGATATATGAATATTCAAGTTCTCGATATGGCAAAAGATTGACGGAATACTCGTTGACTCTATCCCCAATTTAACGCCGCATTCGACGAATTCATTGCATTTTACATATCGCAAGCTACGTCCGGAAGCGTCAAGTCTTCAGTCTATGCGGTAAAATTACGGCTAAATGCGCGCTCGTTAACATTTAGAAATTCTCAGTGAAAGTCACGATCTGTCTTTTTATCGTACGCACCGGCGATATTCTATCGTCAATTTAACATTGCATCGGACAAATCCATTTCACCAGCACTCCTCTTATAAACAAGCCGCCCTCGAAAGATCCAACTCTGCAGCCTATCCACTAAACTATTATTTTTCAATAATAAAAAAAAATAGCTTGTTGCCGGATCATTCATATGTTTATCAATTCACCGAGAGAGCCGCGACACGTCGGTGTCCTGCACGCACCGGCTATATCTCCGGTGTTTGTCGAATAAACAACGTATTGCTACCAGGAAAACCGTCGGGCAGTGTAGCGACGACGATGATCGAATCCGAGAACAGGTGCGAGCAGACGTTGTCGTTCGGCTGGCCAAGGAGGGACGAAGCTCAGGGGAACGGCGAGCAACCGACGAGGATGCAGTCGGCGGTTGTCTTCGGGATGGTAGCGGGTCCGTCGGGATTTTACGCGCGAGGCAGTCTCCCTTTTACGAATGGCTTATTAATCACGAGGGGACAATGGACGGGAGTTATTGCGAGGAGAGTCGGCGCGACGACTCGACGCTACCGGGAAGCTGTCGATTGATCATCGAACGTGAGCGCTCGGTGCTATAACAAGTTTCGGACCTCACCAATGTAGATCCGCGACGGGGACATCGTCGGGATGCGCTGGGAGTGTCGTAAACAAAACACGAGAGGGCCGGTGCGTTGGTAAAATACGGCCGAGGTGTGACGAACGTTGCTAATGGACTAATGGGACGAGCTCGGCGGGGCCACCGGAGCCAGGAAGGAACGGAGGAAGTGCCACAGACTCGGAGGTACGGACTTCTGGTCAGGTGCGTGGCACGAGCGCGAAATGCGCTTGGACGAAGCTGAACCGTTCCTAGTTGGAACGTCACGGGTCTACGATAACGGCCATCGCTGTGCCAGTGTCGGCCGAGTGTGTGGCCGGTATCGCGCCAGTAACGGGCGCAATTGCCAGCCAGATTAAAGTCTACCACCGAGTTAAAGTTTCCTTGTAAGGATGAGAGAGAGAGAGAGAGTCAAAATGACGACTTTGGCAAGTTACTTTGGGAATCGAGCAGGTGTCACTGGCCGACTCCGGGCCAGTTGGCGAGATGCACGGACGATCGGCTGCCGTGTGTTCGGTTAACGCCCGGCCAACGTTGAAAATTCATTGGTACTTGGATGGCGTTTGATATTCAACGTGAAAGGTACACGTGTCGGGCAATAAGCGATGGAGTAGCGAGGGAGCGGACTCGGCTCGGACTGTACACGGCAGCTCGATTGCCAACGAGTAGCAGGCATACGATAGAGCCATGGAGAGACTTATTGGAAGGCACTGCTCGTGCCACGAGCAAGTTGTATTACCATTCCAGGTAGCCTTCCTCGGGCTGTCAAATCATCGAGAGATCGTGACTCTCCATCCGTCTCTCTCTCTCTCTCTCTCTCTCACTGCGACGATAAAGTCTCCTACTACTGGTACCAGATATGACCTTCGCGTTTATTGTCCAGATCCGGAAGGATGTCGTCCCAAGCTTGGTACCAAAAAGAAACCTACCTTTCTCTATCCACGAGTTTACGACTCTAAAACGCATACACCAGTAATATCGTCTACTTCTATGGATTGTCAAATCGGGAAACATCGTGAATCTCTCCCAATGCAAATTCAAGATCCTGCTTGAGCGATGCGACCTCTTAGCTTACCGTCCAAATCCGGAAGGATGTTCTTCCCAATATTGCTGATAAAAAGAAATCTCCATTCCCATACCTGTAAGAGAACGTCTCTCAGACACATCGTCCACTTCTTCGGATTGTCGAATATCATCGAGAGATCGCGATCCGCTTCCGCTGTGACTTCGAAGGCTCCCACTACCGACAGCGACACGTCCTCCGAGTTTATTCCCCATATCCGGAAGTCTCTCCGATATCCTCGTCAAAAAGAATCCTCCCTTTCTCCACACAAGGCAATAACTCTCGAGCACATCCTTCATGACGCAACGCCAAGTTTTCACCCCAGCGTTACTCTTCTTCCGGGCGATCGGTAAAAATGCCCTCAAACCAAGCGCAACTTTAAAAAACCATCGTTGCAAAGAATCATCGACTTGATAATTATAAGTCAGTCGTCGGGCATCGACTATCCCGTTCTCGGATTCGAGAAGAAGAGGCGAGTGGGACTCGTCGATCGCGCCGACCGGCGTCGAGTGACTTCACGATAGGCCGCAAATGAATAATCCCCGGTAGATCCTATCGTTAATTATATAGGTGCCGTTGGACCAAGCGCGCGCGCGCGCGCGCTCGCCCAGGCAACAATGGCGCGATTGTCCGGGACGATAGCCTTTCCGTTTCTCTCCTCCTATTGCCTCCTCCAAGGAACGATTCTCTCGCGACCGAGAACCGACACGTTCGCAACTTCTCGCACTCCGCGCCCTTTTATAGATCCCCCACACTCCCCTTCCTACCTGAGAATCTACAGTCGTAACGCTCAAACTTATCGGGAGCTTTCACCGTGATGCGCGCGCATCTCGTCTGACGCCCGGCTCTGTGTAGGTGCCATTACGATGGCCTCGGATACCCGCGAAACTGTTAATCGGCGGATGAGAGAGGGGGAGACACACCAAAGTTTCAACCAACGCCTCCGCAATCAAATTACAGCCCGAGACACGAGGGGGCCCCATGAATTATTTATGGACAAATGCCGCGTGCGCCTTACCTACGCGAGGCCGCGGAGCGCACAATGTCTTGGGCCCCGTGATGAGATCCGGGCTCCTCCCGGTCAACAAGCCATTTAAGCCGGATAAATCGCTGTCGTGATTCATACGAATTTTCGGGACGACTCGCAGCCGGCCGTTTGTTGGAACGACGATTCTGGCTTACCGACGGTCGGTAAGGCAGTTTAGGCTCAGCGAATCGATTCCGCGTCGAGGGGACCGGAAGTCCTTGCTGCCCACGTGAGGATCGCGTGAATGCGCGTCGAAGAGCCTGTATACGAACTGGAAGCGCGAGCAATACTGTCGAGGAGCCTCGGACGGTACCTCGAGGTAACGAGACGTCACGTAGACGTGGTTAAGCGTGTGTTTAACTTTTATCACCGGGCGACTCGCATGACGAGAATAATTGTCGAGTTTGCCACCCATGTCGGTTGTTACATTGTCGGGGGTTTTTTTTTTTGTTGTTGTTTTTTTTTTCCTCTCGGCGCATTACCGAGTGTAATTCCCCCGGTCGGAATCGATGCCAACCGATCCCCGGCAGATGCAACCGTTTTTCGTTCTTTAACAAGGACAAAGTGGAAATTTCGAGCGGCAATTTGGGCGTCATCGAGTGATCGCCAGTTTCGACGGAGTTTCGATCGAGGCGTGTCATTAGAAAAAAATTTTGAAACGCGATAATGTCTATGATCTCATCGGGCCTCGGGGACAGAGCGGAATCTCTTCGTCGGCAGCTGCGGTATTTTTTTTTTTTTTTTTTTTTTTTTTTTTTAGTTTCGCTGCTGTACTTGGAGCGGCGTGTCGATTCGATTGGACTGAAGGATGAGGATGAAATTTTGCACCCTCTCTTTATTCGGTCCGCGCTCTCGCGTAGGCCAGCTCTAAGGCTCGCGGGCTTCGCTCGGCAGTCCGGGGAATATCAAGATGCACGCACGCGAGCGCATCAAAAGAGGTGAAACGCTCGTAATGCACGCTGCGGTCGGTCTCTTCGGCTCTTCGGCCACTGGCGCTGCACAACTACGGCTCGACGTCTTTGCACACATTATCTCGGATGCCTGCACGCTTCGCTGGCATCATAACCGATTCACGGAAGGCTACTGGTTACGCTACATCGCCTGGCTTGGCCATTTCTTCGGGTTCGCCCCTGTCGTGCTAATGACGAAGACTCGCGCTAAAATCATAAGAATCCAATTACGGCAAGAACGAAACCCCTACGGGTCGGGTTCCATCAATGGGCGAAAGTTTGAGCTGGGTGAAGACCGGACGACTGGAAAAAAAAAAAATACTTTGAATTCAGCATCTTCGTTGGATTAAGAGGTAATGATTTTTTGAGACTTCACCGTAACAGATTTTCAAACATTTATGCATTTATAAAAACAAATGCAACGACGTAATGTCAACGGGAAATCGACCGAAATTCTTCAGGCTCTTTAAAAAAATATTCGTTTGAATTAAGTTAGAATTTTCTCGGTACGGACATCCGAGTACGATTGTAATTTCCACCTAATTTTCGTACTTTTTCCAATTTAATTCAATTGAACAAATATTTACTCAAAGTTATGCAAGATGCTGTTGATGATAAATATTAATATTCTCTTATTTCTATGATTTTAACGCGAGTGCTGCGTCTCGCGTCTCCCGTAGCGGCTCGATCTTCCGGAAAATCCCCGACGGGGTTTCTTCCCTCCGTCTCGAAGCGGGTCCGACAGCTCGTCCAGGTAAATCAGGGAAGCAAGCTGCGTTGTCCCGAGCGAATCAGAAAATTAAATCTGAGGAGAGAAAGCACGAAACTCTAGGAGACTTTTTTCCAACGAAGAGGAGGAAAGGAAAGGGTCGGTGGAGCGAAGGACAGGAAAAGCATCACGCAGGACCGAGAAACAAGAAAGAACCGTAGAAGCTTCGTAAACAGCGGTTCCAGAGAGGCGGAAAAAATCGAGCTCCGGGAACTCGCTCACGGTCTCAGAAGCGGGCGACTTCTTAACTTCGGAGTCAAACGGCATTTCGTAGCGCATTGTCGGCGGTTAACGAGATTACCGTCGCCATTCATGCTGACCATCCACCCGGATGTTTCGATCACAACGGGTGAAAATAAATATTATGAGAGCGCATTGTCGCGGTCCGAGTCACACGTCGAACCGCAGATGTCGCCTTGAGCCTCTTTGACTTTCACGGTTCTGAAATCCGCCGACCAAGAATCGACGTTGCGGCCGCACCGTCATCGAGAAGCGACGCCCGTGCAGAGTTCCTGACCGGAACGCGCCCGAGTTCCGAATACTTTCCCAAAACAGCATTTTGGAAACTAAAATGACATTCACGAGCCCAAAACCGAGGACTGTGCAGTTTTCCTGGTGTGAGGAGAACGGAATGAATCGTCGAGAATCGACTGCTTTCTTATGGTCAAAGAGCTGGGATTGAAACGTCAACTGGACGCCCTTCCATCCGAAACGTGGCATTGTGTCGCTAAAGTTGATTTTATGAAAACTTCATCACCTTTCCTGATCCCAAAGTTTACCATCAGCAGTCTCACAATGACCGTATTTTTTACATATCGCGGAGGAAGCTGAACATTCCTAGGGATTGCGTACCAAGAGTGGGAGAAATCGGGTGACACGAAAAGCCAAACGGCAGCTGGAACCAGCAAAGCTTGCCAGCAGTCGCAATTCGCTGTCAGATTCGACTCCCGGGAACCAATATTGTCTCGCAGTATTGGAACAATATTAGTTCTCAATTGGTTGCGGATTTAATGGAGAATTTTTTATCATTCCTAATGCAAAAGTTAACCATCAGCAGCCCCGATAGTGATGCACTTTTTAATATCGCGGAGGAAGTAAAACATTCCAACGGAACATGCACCAAGAATGAGGGAAATAAAAGCTGGTACCGGGTGCAAAGGGCAGCCGGTACCAGCGAATGACACCAGCTGAAACGGTTCCGTATCAGTTGAGGTTTGTGCCCGGTAATTGCCGGATAAGATACGGTGGACACAAGCGCCGTGGCTTCTCCCCAGGCAGCATTGTCCGGGTAGATAAGAAAGTTTCGGGACGCCAAGAGACGGAGAAAGAACAGCGGTGCAAAGAGGTGAAGAAAGAACAACGATTGGTTACCCCGACAGGTTTACACTGATACCTGGTGGTCCTCGTCCCTTCGCGGCTGCTAATCCAATCCGACAGGTCAACGATATGCCGAGCGACTCCGGATTAACCGCCGTTTTGTTAACTTTCACCTACCGATGACCAAAGATGGATTCCTTGTTGCTTCTCCTGGTTTCTCTGTTTTTCCCACAAATTGCTCGCAGCAACGACGTCGACTCGAAATCGAGTAAGTCTCTAATGGCCTCTAATGGCTCATGCGGGCAAAAGTCGTATCTTTCCTGCTCGACGTCCTTTCTCCCCGAGTCTCCAGCCGTTGAAGCAACGTCCCAAAGGATGGAGGTGGTAAAACGAGTGTAGGGAAAAAAAGAGGCGCAATAAAATTCGGATTCCGAGCCGGTCTCCGTCAAGAGGTATGTAAACAAGAGCCGACCAACGTGATCGCCATGAAAGATCGATCGCGGACCAACGCCGCTCAACCGACTCGTAGCTATAGTTATATATGCTTCCTCCAATCGCGTTTCGTGGAACGATCAACGAAACCAATGACCCGAGAGCGCATAATTACAGTCACGCTACCGATATCTCCTCCCTGGGGTTCGTCGGACGAAATCGTAAAGTTCGCTTCGAAAGTAAGAGGGTTGGATTTTTCTAAGACGTCGAGTTCCTTTCCGGAGACTTGGCGGAGAGAAGCAAAATTTCGAAATTTTCGAGAAAAAATGTATCCGAGGATGATCCGTGATGGTCCATCGATCTGGTCCTTGAGAAGGATAATTCTTTCGTAGTTAGGACAGAGTTTGGACACCGAAATTGAATGTCAATGACTCGGATAAAATTCGCTTGCGGGTTGCAGGGAAAAGAATGGTTGTTTCAATTGCACTTTTAATTCTAATGGGTCCGTGCGGTCTTCAAACGACGTGTCGTCTCGACAGTCTTTTGCCGTCGTTGTTTCCATGTGTCATATGCATTGGAAAAAGGTTTCAACAAATCCGACTATATGTCAAGTATTCGAGTGACAATTGAGTAAAGTTGAGTTCGAGGATATCGAGAGATGTTACCCTAACCTTTGCCCGCAGATCCCTCACCAATTCCCTACCACTATGTGCCACGCTAATTTTTTTTTAAGCGATCGGTAGTTCTTACTACCCGTCCTCTAACTGTGGAATCGTTAGAATCGAAAGTACAACGAGATGAAAAATTATTTCTTTGGGAGCACGCAAGCAAATTTCTACCCAATGGAGATCCCAGGTGGGAAAATTGACACAGGAGCGCTGGCCGAAGTTGGGTCAATACCGATCCTGTCCGGCGCAACGGTCGGGGATTTCTTCCAACGACCGGCAACAGGATTCAAGCGTCACCTCTCCTCGTGACTCCTTAATGGGTTTTTCATTGGTCGAAGAATCGGCTTTCCGTAGCTCCTCGAAAAACGGCTTTTGATCCGCGCCTCTTTTCTCGAGTGGCTCTCGCAGTCGTTCGGGCCGAAGAGCCCGGAGAGATTCCTCTTTCTACGGGTCGGGCCTTCTCTCCTTTCCTCTCCCGGGTCAGGATCGTCGGTCGGTGGCGTTCCCGGGCGTTCGGTCCGGCTACGACTTTTTACGGTCGTTCGGTACTCATAAACAGCGGGGGGGCTTACACGCTTACCGCTGAGAATTTCTGGAGGTACCATCCAGTCCCTTGGTGTATGGACTTCTCCAGGGCCGAACGGCGCAAGCAAGGCGCGAACAACCCGCCATGCGGTGCAGCGAGATGCCTCAACCTCTCCGGACGGCGTGAAAGAGCGATCCTGAGGACCGAATTCGCGACGAGGCCGGATCTGACAAAATAATGTAACGATCGGGCGTGCCGTAAATTCGTGTTGAAATAAAGTATTGATTCGCGAGTCCGTCCCGATAACCATCCAGACATTTCACACGCTCGGTTCCTGTCTGCTTCTCCTCTTTTATTTATTTTTCGAATTCAATTTTTATTTTTATTTTTTTTTTTACGTAACGTAATGCCGACCCACGTCTGCGTCCGATGCTACCTGCGGGCAATTAAACTGGCCCTAGACGCGCCCGCATAACCGGCCTTGAATAATTATTTATTTTACACCTCAATGGCTCGCGCCGTTCCGTCGGCCAGCCGAGGAATTTTCCCGTTGCGCAACCACCTAAACGAGACGTTAACACGAATGTATTCATTCTAACGAGATATATGACTCTCTCTCCGATCGGTGGATCAGCCCCGAGGGGTCGTTTCATTAGCAAGATCGACCGGATCATTTTATTCCGTGACTCGACTCTACGTCGCAGCGCTTCTCGGATCGCTCGTCCGGCTGCGGGGAAGACGCGGATCTCGCGTCTCGAGGAACACCGGCACCTCGATCAAGGACCAAGAAGACTCCATTGAAATGGACGGAGTAGCTCATGGGTCCCGGATTTTTCCTGCATAGAACGACGTTCGGTCATTCCGGCTTGCATAATTTTGTACATTCTCATCGCACATGTGTGTAACGACGATATACATAGGGAAGAAATTTTTGTGATCCACGGGAAATCGAACTGCTGAAATTACGCTCGAGAAACGCGGGTTGCGCGCCATGGACTACAAAAAAATGGTTCCATTTCCGTCTTTCCGTTGGACTCTTCAGTTCGGAGCTGGAATGAGTTTTTGAGAAAAACTTTCGACTGCAACGAAACTCGATGTCTTCCACATTCGAAACGTAGTTCTGCGACAAAATGTATTGAGCTCTACAGATGAATGCACGCAGTCCGAGGATTCTTCCTCGGATTGCGCGCATAAAAAGTGGGTCGTGTGTCTTTTACATACGGAATATAGTTTTAGAGTTGAGTCTCAAATTTGTGAACCGTACGACGCTCCAACCATCTTGTTTCTTCCATCATCGCCGCATTCCGGCTTATCAGACATCGTGAGGAACCGCCTGGTTCCTGGGAGCCACATGAATTATAACCCAAAAAAATAAAATAAAAAAATAAATGAACTATACGAGAGCCCTCACTGCTGTCCACCCTCGAAGCGACCGCGCGCCCGGCCACGGTAGGTAATATTACCGCGGTAATAAAGGACCATTTACGGTACCACAGTGAGCAGTGTTCTCGGGGCCAGAAAACGGGTCACATGGCGAGGCGGTCGCAGGATAATAAAGCCAAACAGTCACTCCCGGTTATACCGACTCTCGTCTCCGAACCTCTCTCTCTCTCTCTCTCTCTCTCTCTCTCTCTCTCTCTCTCTCTCTCTCTCTCTCTCTCTCTCTCTCTCTCTCTCTCTCTGTGTTTCCACGAATCTCAACAGTAACTTTTACGACTCTGGTTTTTTTCTTCCTCCGCCCCAACGTCTGGTGTTGCAAAAATCGTTTAGGCACACGATCTTCGTAAATTCGATATCATAATAATCTCCGAGGAATAAAGTATAGAAAAAAATAAAATAAAATAAAAACAAAACCTAGAACCCGGCACGAATTCGGAGGAAGGATTCCCCGCGGTGGTGGGGCACGAAACGTCGAAGGAAACAGCTCCGAGGCCCGCGGCCTCTCGGAGTGGGCTATCGCGTCGCTCTGGTCCGTGCTCCGTCTGGCAGTAAATCAACTCGTCGAACGTTTACGGGGGCTTTTTTCGGGAATGTTGAACAAACGATCGAAGACTAATAAACCGGCATGGTGGGACACCACGGGACGCCGCGTGGGAAGGAAAATCGGAGGGAAGGCGCGAGGTCCGTTTCTCAGATCGCGTGCATCAAAATCGGGAAGCGATAAAGTATGGACCTTGGAAACTTGAGGTGATGTGGCGTTTACACGATCGAAACGTACGTCAATGATATCTCTGACGGATCATGTTAACCACTTTTACTTTATGCTAAGGAATTGACTCGAAATTTTTTTTATTTATTAATTAAGGTAATCTGGTATTTACCGTCTGGTCCAGTTATACTGTGCTTCGTCAGGAACGAAAACCGTAATGAACGAAGTTCCAAGAGCGCTGTCAGCGGAAGAAAGCGAAGAACCGAACTAAGGAAAATTCCTGTCTCGGATCGCATGCATCATAATCAGGAAGCGATAAAGTCAGGCCTTTGGAAGCATACGGTTGGGTTTGTATGATTAACGCGTAAATCAACGGTATTTGGAACGGATAATGTTCACTACTCTTACTTCATATGGAAGCCAGTGGCTCGGTAGATTTGTTTCACATTAAGGTCATGTGGTATTCACGCTTCCATTAAGCTAGACCGCGCTCGTAACGCAAACTATCGGTGCAGTAGAAAGGAGAAAAAAATACCTTTTCGAATCGCGTGCATGAAATCTGTGGAGTGACATATTTCGGCCCTTGGAGGCTGAATTTGTGAGATATTTATACGACCAACGTGTTAATCAATGATTCTTGGATCGGACTAAATTCACGACTTTTGATCTGTGTGAGATAATTTTGTAAAGTACATTAAGGTTGAACACGTGGTATTTACTCTCTCCCCAGCAAGATTATCCTCAGTGTATAACGCAAACTACATATATGGAACGAAGTTTGGATACTGCGCTCCGCAGATTAAGAAAAAAAGACGAGACAAATGAATATGACATTTCCCGCAGGTAAACGGAGAGAAAATTCTGAAAAAAATTCCCGTACTGTCACTATAATAGTGATTTAAAAGACACCTAATTTAGTACTTATTAATTTTGAAGATTGAATTTTTCGAGTACAGCTACGTGAGAATTCGTTTCATCACGCTTACCAGAAAGCACGGTATGTTTTTCCAGAATTCACTACAAAAATTTACAGTTTTCTCTCCGTTTATTGGCGGGGTAAAAAATTTTTAGATTCGTTACGGACCTACGTAATTCCAGGTAAGCTCGATGCCGGCTATTGTGATCCGTGTATGCAGACGACCCCTAAAAAAAAAAAAAATAGCGCGCGTGTCTCGTCGTCGTAAAGTCATTCGGAATGATCATTACGAACCTCCGGAGACAGTCACGAAAGAGCGGAGAGGGCGACGATGAGTCACGGATGCATCGGTCGGTCATAATCATAAAAATAAAAAATAGAAAAAATAAAAAAAATAGAAAAACATGATTCACCGTTCTCGAGATGGCGCGCTTCACAAGATCTCTTCTCCGGGCGATAAAGAGTCTATCGATGGTGTATCGCAACGGCAGCCAGCTTCGGGACAGTATAATGCCAGGCGTGTACACGGGCTTCGCACGGGCCTACGGCATTTTTTTTTTTTTTTTTTTTTTTTTTAATTCTTCGCAAGTCGTGCGCGGGCTCGCGGTGTGCGCTGCGCGAGCGACGAACCAGTTCCGAGGCTGAATCCCCGGCATCCTCGACGCAACGATCGCGGCCCTCGGGGCCCCTAGGTGTCGGCTATGGGATATTGACGGCGGGCATAAAACGTCAGGTTCATTAAATGCCCGGACAAGATTGTCATAATTTATAATTTAATAACGGTGTAAGAGGCTCATTAAAAGGCGGACGCTTTCCGAAATATGCGCCGATATTTATTGCGACCAGTTTTAGGTTCGCGGGCGCGGGAGACGCCCGCGCATCTTTACTACCGTGAAAGAACAAAGCTCGGAAGGAAAAAAATGCTATCGAACTCCTATCGCGGAATAAATATATTGTTATCGTTATTATTATTTGCGAAGCAGCTTCTCGAGTCGCATCAGGCGGGAAATAATTTTACGTGTCCCTCTCGTTACGCCCGCTCGGCTCGTAAATATCTAATACTATGTTAAAATATTGGTGGCTGATATTCTCGGGCTTCTTCATTTTTTCGGATTTATTTTATTAATTTTTGTTTTTTTTTTCAAAGAGGCAAGACTGTCTGTCCCGTGGCGATATTTCTTTTCGCGAACGAAGCGTACACAAGCTGGTGGTAAAAATGTCTTTTACTCGGAACATTACCATCGAAACTGCTGGGAAACTGAAGTCATAATTTATTCCATTTTTCAGACGCTAAACTGATAAGAAATGGGTACAAAAAAAATAATTCATCTTTTTATATAAAACAAATATCATTTCAGTTTTTATGTCGGACAAATGTGCTTCAAAAATGTGTTTATTATTATCGTTTCTACAGAGAGCGGCTTTCTTTTTATTCATTAAAAATGTCGACTTTTTGATTTAAAAAAAAACGTGCTGAGAATATTTCGAAATATTGGCAAATTATATTTCGGTTAAAAGTCTCGGCTCAGCTTGAAAAATTAAAGCTCTCATAACTTTAGAACGCTTTAACTCGCATGGTGAAATTTCGAAGATAGATAGAGCTGTGAATTCTGAATTTGTCATTGAATATTCCGCAAAATACACCAAACATGGTCCTGACCCGACAAATAACTCCAATTTTCATAAGGAATAGTTGTACTCAATGTATAAAAAAAAAATTGACAGAATTTTTGAACTTCCAGACGCGATTATTTCCCTATGCCGACAAAACTCCTCTCCGAGCAAGCCAAATAATGAGAGACTGATTTTTCCTCCAACCGTTTTACGCAAAACTGAATAAAGTGAGTAAAAAAAATGTCATTATTATATCATGACCAAAAAAATTGTTGTACTACGAACTTCGTTAGCTCGCCTCGGATTTAATCGAACCTCCTCGCAAATGGAAAACAATGATTCTCTCCGCATTTTTTCGGCATTTTATTTTTATTCATTTTTTTCTGCACCGATCACGCCAACGTCTACGAGGCGAGGTTCTCCGTGTATCGGTGGATACGGGCGAACGCGCCGGTGCCCATTAGTTGGATTATTAAATTTCTCGGTCGCGGGGAGAGTCGCGAAGGGAGAGCCGACAGGTTTCGCGTTTAGGCAGCCATTAGTCCAAGATTTACGACGAGCCGTAACTCATCGAACTCATTTGTTCCTCCCCTTTCTCCGCGAGTCCTTCGCCCCGCGCGAAGCTTCTTTTCTCGATGTGGCATTAACACACGGCGGCGAGAGAGAGCCGCGAAGGCAGAGCGAACACAGCCGGAGTCTCGGGTTCGGCAGCGTCGCCCGCCGGCTGAGCCCGACTCTGTTGTACCATCGAAATGCACGCTTCTCCTCCACTCATCGAGGGCAACGCTGCTCGGCTTGTAACCCTTCCTCTCGTCCTCGCATTCTCGTTTTCTCTTCATTCCGCCTCGGAGCTTCCCTCCCTCAGTCGCTCGACGGGTGCTCTCGGTAAACTATCGATTCTACCACTCGATACTCGTAACTCACCCACACTCGAACTTGTTAACCGAAAACCCTCCGCGCCTACCCTTGATCCTCTTGTTCGTCTTACCAAAAATCTACCGAATGATAAATACACTTTGAGCACCGGACGTCGGTCGATGACAAACGATTGGAGGGCTCTTTCCAAAAATTATATTCATTATTAGTACCATCGCTGATAGTAATAATAATAATTTATGTCATTCATCCCGTGAACTTGTCGAGGCTACTGAACGATCTAATTTTCGAATAGTGTTGCTTCGACTATAGGTGAAGAAACTCGTTTTAACGTCGATACACATCGATATATTTCTCAGTCGTGATATTTAAAATTTTCCGTATAATTCTCTGCGATCACAGCTGGAGTTATCATTATCATCGATAACTATTATTGTTATCATTATTATACGTAACTAAAAAGTACATGCGAAAAGTGTTTGCAAAATACTAGGTTTTTTAAATAATGTATCAAATTTTACACAATTTTTCAGAAAAATTATGTAAAAATTATGCAAAGTCCACATGTATTTATTTCGTTGGTGATAATAAATATAATACCGACGGGAGAGGACAAAGTCGGTCACGAATTAATACCTTTTTTTTTTGGCGGTGAAACCCATCAAAAAAAATAAGTGCTCAAAAAATTATCCTCATGATATCGAGTTGCAGTAGTTTCGTGAATCGCGATAGCGTGTCGCCGTGCGCCAGAAAATATCCGTACAACGTCCAGGATGAGAGAGACGAAAATGAATAAAAATAAATGTTACACCCAGCTAATTCCCAATTAGTCGTGGCCGCGACTCGCGCTCAAAAATTAACTGTTTCTCTCGTTCGGCGCCGGCAATCGAGGATCTTGATATCGACCGATAAGACTCGGCGAATGGTCGAAGTGGGATCTTAAGAAAAGTAAAATAAAAAAATATATAAAAAAACAGTCGCATCAGCGCTCGCAAACGCCAGAAGCAGGTGTACGGGACAATAAAAATATCGCATACGAGCCCGGTGGGTAAGCGAGAGCCCGAAGGTTTCCCGCGCCCGTTTCTCGCGAAGGAGTAATTCGCGACTATTCCCGAAGCGAAGACTAACGAGCTGACGTTTTAACGTCGGGAGAGCTGGTTACCCCTGTCCGTACCATGTTTCTGTTATTCGAGCCGGGGAATGGACATTTCGCCGCTGCGTCCGAAGTCCGTTTCGCGGATCTTTCGCGGGCGCGAAAGCTCGAAAAAGCTACCGGAGTCGATGGTCCCGGCTCGTTTGGCGACGGGACGTTTTTTAAAGCGCGATAAAAGTCAGTTCGTAACGACACGGTGGAACCCGAAGAGTCCGGCGAACCGTCAAAAAGAAGTCTGCGCGATTGCGAGCCAGAGCGCAGGCGCGCATGCGCACTCCATACATTTTTTATTTTACTTATCGCTCGAAGATATATAATTTAAATGACATACGAAATTTTTCGTGAATATCAATGCGGGTGTAAAAATGCCGTACGAGCCGGAGAAGCGTGCGTAAAAAGCCACTTTTCCGCACGAGTACGGGAAAAAATACCACACCGCGTTTGCGCGCACGCGCAGTGTTTTTCACACAGGCCACGCCAAAGAGTGTAACACGTCACAGAAACGGAAAGCGAGATTTCACGTTACAGAGAAAAACACTCGTCGCATACTCTTTTGTCAATGGGCATAACAATAATGGTGAAAATATCGACCGCGGAGGGCGAAATCGCTCAGAAGTTTATGTCACTTTTTGTTTGTCAAAGCGCGACAAAAGTCCGCCCGTAATGACGCCGAGGAACCCGAAGAGCTCGGCGAAACGTTCGAAAAAAGTGCGCGCGAGCTCACAGGGCGCATGCTCGATTGCGAGGCTCCTCGCAATCGCGCATGCGCGCTCGCCGCTTACGGTACTTTATTCGCGGATAGTTGTTGCGCGGACGTTTGACGGATGGCGGGTGATAGCGAGCCCGCGGCGAGTCCGTGGGCGCCAACAAGAGTGCGGACGGTCCACCGGGATGGTCCGCGAGAAAATATCACTGAGGGCATCGACTTAATGGCACCGGCCATTATGTGTACCGCATTCTGCGCGAACATGCGCGGTAACGCTGCGCGCGCGAGAGAGCGCGGACAGGGAAGGGAAAACACGGCACGAGAGGTGCCCGAGCATCGAGCATAAATAATCGCGATAATTGACGTGAGGGGCGAACTCTCTCCGGCTCGTCATCGACTTATCCCCGCGAATCGAGCCGAGGTACTGCGGATGTGCGCTATCGAATTTCGGCAAGTTTTATCCCTCGAGAGCGTGCAACGAGAATTTTTTTTTTTTTTTTTTTCACCAGGTTGCATATGCTTTTTATCCGGGGTAGAGACGGGGAGATTTACTCTGGGCTCGTAGGCGGAGCCGGGGGCCGAACCGCGCAGACTAATCGATTAATTTTTCAAGCGAAAGGTCCGGACGAAGAGGCGCGAGGGACATACTTTATTAAACTCCGAGCCATATGTAAGACGCGAAAACACTATAATGATACAAGCACGAGCGCCACGGATGGATTTATCGTTTCCTATTTCGGAGGATGATTCTAGCTCCGATCCGGGATAAACGGAACAGAGAAGTGGACCGGGGGGAAAGGAGTCGGCTATGTACCGCGTGTTACATATCGTAACGAATATATGGCTGACTATTCGTTGAGACACACGATATTAATTAAGTTTGACAAAAGGTGACTCCTTCATTTTTACGAGTTGTAGTAGTGAGTCTATTGACAATACATACGATATGTACAATTAATTTTTTATTTTGTACATGTGCATTTTGTAATTTTTCCAAATTGCACTCGTCACGCGGTTTTGTTTTGACGTTGCCGCAACTGATGATTAAAATTCAATTTATGGTCTATTATTTATTTTTATTTATTTGTTGTCAAGCCTTTACGTTCACCGTAGGTGAGTGGAGTGACTTACGAATGTAAGGTCGTTACGGCTCCATCGACCGACATCGCGGGACGACCGGACGTGGGATTTTACTACTACCTATTTGTATAATTGTTATCCGCGACTCCATTCGGCTACGCGTTGTTCGCGGCGCTTCGGGCAATTGTTTAACTTAATTGCACGCTGCGCGTTGCCGCGGCAATCGGCGGACCTCCGTTCGCGAACCTTGGGTCTCTGCTTTCCCATACAACGAGCCTGCAACTTTGCCGCACGGCCGATGGAGTTATTACCCGTCCGGGACTTTTAGAGCCCGAGCGGCCGGCACGCCCTTACGATGTACCCGTTATTGGTAATATTGACTATTAGGATTTCTCAGCCTCCGCGCGCCCTTCCAGCAAGGTACGTTCGAACGATAGTTTCAGATACCCTTTAATGAAGCCTCGAGATTCCGGGGGAATCGTTCTCATCGCAGCCGAGTCGATTTAAAAACCCGAAATGAAACAAGCGAGAAAAAAAGAACGAAAAGAAGCATCGCGCATGCGTAGCAGTGGAGCGGCGCAACGCACCCAAGTAGGTTCATCGCGATTGAATTCACCGTGAAATTCCGCAATCCGGAAGAAAAATCCGATTCTCTGCGCCCTTCCAGCAAGGTCTGTCGAGCCGATACGTTCGAGAGCGGTGCAGTAATGAATCCCGAGGGAAGAAAGGAGAACGATATAAAGTGCCGCGCATGCGCAGTACCGAGGTGGCGCAACGCACTCGAATCGATTTATCGCGATTAAATTGACCGTGAAATTTCGGGATCGAGAAGAAACGCGCGGCTCTCCGCGTCCCTCCAGCGACGTCCATTCAGTCGATACTTTCCGGCACATGGTAATTAAGCCTTGTTAAAGAAGAAAAAGAACGAAAACACCGGGCACGCATGCGCGGTAGGGAAGCGACCCGCTCTAATCGGTTCATCGACACTGAATTCACCGTGAAATTTCGCGATCTGAAAGAAAAATTTGACCCTCTGTGCCCTTGCGGCAATGTAAATTGTGCCGGTATTTTCCGTTATCCTGTAATGAAGCCACGGGAATGAAAAAAGAGGGTAAAGAAATACCGCGCATGCGCAGTAGCGAAGCGGCGCAAAGCGCCCGAATCGGTTCATCGCGGTTGAATTCACCGTGAAATTTTGTGATCCGAAAGAAAAAAAAAAAAATAGGAATCGCTTTGTCATACAGGGTAACCTTCCGTCCATCTCCACGGAATCCCGATACTGCAGCCACGTCATAAAGTCCATAGAAAAGCTGGTTCCCTTTTTTATTATTTGAGGCACGAGTCGTTCCTCACGCGCGACGCGTCGCCCGGTGGATCCGTGGCGCGCCTCCGAATCCCCGACGCCTCGCTTTCGCCCGATTCGTACTTTATTGAGCAGAAAATTCTCCTGTAAAAGCGAACTTCGTTAGAATCGACCGGCTCCGTGCCGTCGCTTCGGACGGGAAGCGGGCGGGAGTTTGACGAACGACGATAGACCAGAAGCGCCCGGGGATCGATGCGTCTCGTACCGCGCGCATGCGCGCCACTGCGCATGCGCGATAGATCAGCGACGCTCGGAGCGGAGTGGGGGAGACGCGATTGCGGAATCGCGAGTAGATTAAAATCGCGTTGAAGAGCCTTTACGGTGACGTCGCCAATTAAGGCCAACGATCGGCTGTCCGCTTCTGAACTGTATCAAGAGATTTCTCTCCGCTCGATAATCCCAGCCATCCATATTCAACGGCAATAATTACACTGTTATCTCGAGCGCCGCTCGTCATTGCGTCCGCACGGTTGGTCAATTACACAGACGGGAGCGTGACTATCATAAGCGCCGGAGCGCAGCTTGGAACATCGCTGCGCACATTTGTTTATTTATTAATATGGTACACAGGATGAGCTCTTTTCGTATCAATTTAAACATGGACGCGAAGTAGTCAGTGTGCTAAAATGCCACTGTTACGTCATAAGTTATAAAAATTCGAATATTCCTTTGATATGTGTCGATGAAGTCCAACTTCAGCAATGATTATTGAACAGCCAAGTTTCGGCCGGCATGCGTTTGTCATGATTTTACGTGACTCTGCTCTTTTGGCGAAGAAAAACCGAACGGCAGTCTCGCGCGGCGTTTATTGTCACCGAGCAATGCTAGCTGCATTACCGACTCGGATCGGCGACATTCCCAACGTTTCCCGGAACGTTCGTTAGGAATTTCGCCACTAAAGATGAAAACTGCCTACGCCTGAACGCATTCTACGTTTTCGTTTCATTTCAATCTATACTGCGAGACTTTATTATTATTCGATAGACTGCGGAACCGTCCAAGAGCTCTCAGTGCGCAGGTACGGCTCGAACAATAGATTTATCGTTTCGGTTTCGAAGACCCGTGACGAAAGAGTCCGAGCACACCGAGGAGCGATTACCACCGTGTCGAACACACTTTCCAAATGAATTGCTCTCCCCGCTTGACGTCTCAATCGCTTATTATCCTGGGGGAGAACGCACGGCCGGACCGTCAGCCTCGCCTGCGACAAGGCGGCGCTTCAACGTCCATGTTTCTTTAAATCTTTTTATTCTCCCCAATTTTTCTTCCTTCCTGTCGCCTCCATCCGAAGAAAATTAGATTCTTATTGGTGGCAACGAGTGGTCCATAGAAAATTTGTTTGCATTCAAGTGCGAGGGGCGCCAGGTGAGAGCGAGTGGCCGAAAGAAATACGGGACGATTCCTCGCCCCTCGACTTCCATAGATCTCCATTGGTTTCCCATCCACTTTTGTGACTCCTCTCACGCTTCTTCCTCTCGCGTCTCTTTTTCATTTTTTTTTTTTTTTTTTTCGTTTCATAGTATTCGGCGTCGGAGTGAGGTCGAGGATCGAAGGAGTCAACCTGCGAATTTCCGCGTGGCCGGGCCCATTGTCTCCTTTTTGGGTTCCTCGGAGTCTCCCTCGTTGGCCCTCCAAGGCTTTTGTCACCGGCGCGAGAATCCACGGGGCTGCCGAGTCGTCCACAGGGTTGCGCCGCAAGGCACCGAGCCCCGTGCCGAGAGACAGAGAAAGAGCTCCGGGTCTGTGTGTTCTCGCGTTTTTCGGCTCGTAGATCTCGAGTGTGGATTTCAGGCCCATTGTCGGGGCTAAGGACCTCTTTTGCCGGACCGAGGATCCCCGCGGGAAGGTGGAGGAACGCGAGCGCTTCCATCCGATGCCTCTCGAGAAGGACCATTGTCGCCGGTCAATCTTTGCCTCGTTAAGAGCTTATTTTCGCACTTGTTGGCCCGCGAGCGGAGACCCGTTGCATTTATCGGGTATTACTGGCATTGTGCCGGAAACTCCTCGAGTGCAGTGAAAGAGGAGAACTCTCGGGAAAGTCTTCATCGAAACGTACCCACGCGTCTTCCGCATTCACTAGGCGTCGGATCGGAGTCAACTTTGATGCTTTTTGGGAAGAAGCATCTTCCTGGGAGACTGTGGAGTGATAGAGGGGAATATGGACCAAACGGATTCGCTCGAGAATGGACAATGCATTAACCACTGAGATTAACCAGATTTATCCCAGATGTCTTTGCATTGCGCCTGAACCACGATAAGAACGTTATTTCGTCGTCACTTGGTCTTGGAGAAAAAATTGCCGAAAATTCGGTGAAATTTCAGCATCTTGTTGAAACGCTGTGAGTGTGACTGACGAATGGAAAAAAAATTGTCGGTTTAGGATGGCCCAACATAAGAACATTCCTTGCCGGAGGCGCGGCTAGGTTTGCGAAAATTACTTCTGGCCATCCACTCACATCATCGGTAGGACCGAATGATGATGTCATAATTTCGTGTACAAGATGAATTAGATAAATCAAAAAGTTGGGTTTCTGAGAGTCTCAAATAGACGCTAAATACCGAGACACTATGCACCATGTGGTTTGACGAGTGCTCGAGGATTGTAGCTACTGCCAGAAATCCAGTCGTATCATCACCGGTAAGGGATGACGAAGGCGTCTTTCCATGTGCGAGGCGAATCGGAGCTTTCTCCGGATTTTCTCTAAACGGCCCTAAACGCCGAAGCCGCATCCGCCATGTGTTTCCAAAAATGCGCAAGGGCGATCGTTCCAAGACGATTTTGGTCATGAAACATGCGCTTAATTTCGCCGTTGGTCGTCCCGGTTTCCGGGAAGGCGGTCCCGCATGAACGACGGTCGGGCAGCCGAGGATCTTTCGCTCGCTGCGTGTCGTTGCTCCTCAGGATTGCCGAGGTCGCACGGATCTCATCAGAGTTAGTGCCGCTTTAACGTGAGGAACAATAGAGAGGTCGGGGTCCCGGATTCGTCCTCTCAGCCTCCCGCCGGAGCTGGTGGCGCACGGCGGTCAGCGTTCCTGGTCCCTGCAGAGACAAGAATCCCGCTGCTCGCACGCGCCTTTTCCCTGCCCGAAAGGGACGAAGCCGCTCCCCGGTTGGAGCCTTTCCTCGAGGACCGTCGGACTAAAAATCGCCGGGGGTCCCGGCGATTACTCGGCCACGCTGTTTTCGACTCGTCTCGTTTTCTACCTCATTCCCGTTTTCCGCCCCTAGGTGCGAAGAACGACACCAGCCAGAGATTGTCCTCCGGGAAAGACAAGCAAACCGGCCGCGAAGCGAAGGTACTACAAGGATCCCGACTAGTCGTACCATTGCTCCTGATTCACCAGACTTTCCGCCGAAGAAGTTTAAAAAAAAAAAAAAACATGTCGAGAAAAACTGAGAGATGGAGAACATAAAATAGGGGCGTTTGTTGTTTCTCGACGAGAAGGATTCTACGCCTACAATTCTTTGATACTCCATTTTCGTTAAATCGATATTTCGTCGATGAAAAACATAAATAATTTGTTCGAGCTCAACTATCCAAAAATAATGCTCCAAGCTTCGGGTAGTTTGCTACAAAATAGAAGAAACTTTTGTCGCTGCCTACACGACTCGATTCAAGTATATTGACAATGTTTTTTTCCGAAATGAAATTCTCTTCGAATTTGGAGTTAAGAAAGTGTCTCGTGAAAAAATAATGATTTAACGAAGACAAATAAATATTTAATTAAAATAAATATTCGTTAACGGTGCATCAAATAATTTTTGTGATGTCCTCATCGATCGTCGAGCATTTTACCAAATTCATCGGTCGTTTATGCGAGTTAATTAAATAAAATTTATGACCGCCACCGCGTTATCGAGGATGTCGACTTCATGAGCGAAAAACTGGTCGTCCGGCTGATTCGTGCAGCTCCCAGCGACGCCGGGAACCGGGTGCCAGGGTTTCGCCTCGGACGACATGCGCGGTCGAAGCAGTGCGTTAATTTGCGTCCCGCCAGGGCGTCAACGGTAGCGTCCACGCGCCCTCGGTTCATTAATTTATTTCCGTAATTATTTATCAGTAGGGAGCACACAGCCGTCCCGGCTTATCTCCGGCAAGGTGGTCGTTTTACGAGCGACGAGGGGGCGCGAAAACGGCGCCTTTCTCACCGGGGACGCCCAGAATTTCACGTTCGCTCGTCGGTAATTCCGACCGGGTCTTCACTTTTACTCGCGTTTCATTTTATTGCCTTTTTGCGACGTTCGTCCTTTTTCTGGCGTGTCGCGGGAATATTTTAATGGACGAAGGAGAAGTCATAGTTTCATTGCGATGGTAACGTCGGGTGGGGAAGTTCGCCGGAGCGAAATCGTCGCGAACAACTTACCGACCGAGCGGACGGAACTGGCGAGAGGGAGCAGAATAAAGAACTCGGGCGCGCGGGCCAAGGGAGCAGAAAACGAAGCGCCCGCGGGATGTTCTCGCTAATATACGTACGGTCCATAAACAATCATCATAAATATTTCGGTCGACACATTAGCCGACCGGTCTGCCAACACGGGCAGCCGACCCCCTTTTTTTTACGGCTCGCGCTCCCTCGCGAACTCGCCTCGGAATTACCGGGACACGAACGAATAACTCGCCAACTCCGACCGCGTTCTCTATAATCGCGCGTAATAATTTCATTTTTGTACAATTATCTGTTAGCGTGAGAAAAAAAAATCGGCAGCATCGCCGATAACGTTCGGCGTCGTTAATAAACGAAGAATCGTTTGTATTAATTGACAGTGAAATGTTGCATTTACCGAGCCCGTTAATGAAAAGTACAATGATTTTTTTCAACGATTTTATATTGTTAAATAATTCATAATAGAAAAGAATGTTTGTAAATTGTCGCGGTCGGTAATGAGAACTGTGAAGAATTTTTTTCAGGATTTCCGGCACTTACCGTCAAAATAAAAATCTCATTTACAGCGAATGTCATTCGAGCCACCGTTGAGACTTTTTTTTTAACAGTAAACGAAAGTTCATTACAGTTTTAATCGTCGAACGAGCCAAGATCTCGAGGTCCCGATCTTTCGCTTTGCCAACGATAGTGACCAATTATTGCGAAAAAGTTTATTATTTACCGAGCATCGAGGTGTGGTTCTCTCGCCTCGGCGATGGTTCTCCTCGTCGGTCCCGTGGCGAGCGCAGACCCCAAGTATAAACCCGAAGAGACCGCGAGAGTTTCGACGCGGAGAAAAAGCCTAGCTAATGATATTGAAATGGATGCGAGTTATGCACCGGGCTCTCGTTTCGGCTCTCCCGCGGAGTTTGCCCCGGACCGGGCGACCGGCCCGGGGGAGGACGACGTCGCCGGTAACCGTGCGTGCGCTGCTGGGTCCTCGGGGTCAAGTTACCTTGTTAGTTCTCGCTGGTCCCCGCTGGTCCCCGCTGGTCCCCGCTGGTCCCCGCTGGTCCCCGCTGGTCCCTACCTCGGCGAATGCCCTCTGGCGCTTGCCGGCCACTACGACGACTCTGACGCGTTGCAACTCACCTCACTCACTCGCTCCAGCCGCACGGGGGATGCAAAAAACCCACTGAAGTCTCTCTCCACCACTCTACTCTCTTCTCGTATCTCCTTATTGTAAATAACCATTCGACACTCCGCTAGTCACGCTCCGAATATTGCTCCGGGCGGCGCTAATAGACGAGCGTTGAAATTTCACGGGGCGCGAGGAGATTCGTTAAACTCTGAGAGCTTTAAAAATATATATGTACCATCGAATCTTTTAGAACTTGGAGAACATTTTTTTTTTTTATAGTAATTGCGAACACCTCGTGGTATTTTATTTAGAGAAAATAAGATAATTCTTTTCTAATACCTCCGAATACTGCACCAAATTATTGAACTCATGAAAAAAATAAATAAATAAAGCGTCGAATTATATATATTGTGTCGAACATTCTATCATGTAATCAGAGAAAAATAAAATCACGATTGCTAACTCCTCGTTTAATTTCATACGTTCTACTGATTCTCTTGGTGCTTGGAGCGAACATTTTTTTTTATATATAGAACATGAAATTCGATTACATTTTTATTTTAAACGACTCTAAATATCGAGTCTAATTATTAAAATTCCAGAGAAGTACTTCATAGACCACAAAAATAAAAATGGCAAGTGCAATTGACGCGTCGAATTATGCGAATTATGCGAATTATACCAAATCTTTTAGCAAAACAAAAAATAATGGGCGAAAAAATATCAGTGAAACTGGGGCCAGAAGCAAACGAGAAGGAATAATGAACAGGGAAACGAGGAGAAGAACCCGAAGGGTTGGGTCGGGGCGAAAAGAGGGAAACGAATTGGGGAGGATGGAGGACGGTGCATAATTCAAACTTGGTACCTCATTAAAGTAGGCTGCATGCCTCGGTGTGTATATTCACCTTCCGGCCCTCCGTGCTCACTGCGCATGCGCGCCTGTGTGCGAGCGTTGCAACAGAGCGCGCAGAAAGAGTTTCTCCACCGGAGGGATTAAATGGCGAACGGATAGCTACGAGCACCGTTCAAATTTGTAGCCACTAAACCAGCCGATTTTATGGCCCAAAATTTACAACGTTTTCACGCTAAAGTAACAAAGTTAACTGCCTCTACACCGTAGACGATCGCGCGTGCGCATCCTCCGGTGCGCTGTGAGATTTCGAAGAGCCTTGTCGAGGCCTCGTCTGAACGATATCTGTCTCTGATGTGCACAGAAAAAAATTTTTGTACATAAAAAAATATATATTTTTTGTCTTCAAACTTTGGCGATTATTTTTCATTTTGCAAAACAATGTTTGTAAAAATCAACAAAATTCTCTGAAAATCAAATTTCATTCTTTTGATTTGTGAAATTAATTAACGAGGCAGTAATCGTGGGAATTTGTGGACGAAAGACGTCCCTACTTATTTTATTGTGCAACGCTTCAAGATTCCAACCGAGGTGTGTCCAAAAAAGTAAGTTTAATCCCGTATACGTAAAAAAAAAAGAACAGCATTTTTCTTAAAATCAACGATTTTAATTAAATTAATTAGCAAGAAAATCCGCTCCAAAATTTCTGCAAAGGTAGATGTAAAAAAATAGTTCGATGAACTATTAGTTTCGGTGAAGTTTCCTCCAGATCTCTTTCAATCCCGACCCAATCAACCAAGCAAGTCCTCGTTTATGCCCAATTCGCGTTGCAGGAGAGCGAGATACATGGTTAAAAAAAAAAAAAGGTCCTCGTCGGGAAAAGGTCTCGAAGATCGGGGAAGCAACGGAGTGGCTCGGAACCAACTGGCGGGTGGCTTTCGAATTCACGCGGCCTACCGAAATCCCCGTGGCGCGATCATTCGTCATGCTTAAGTGTACTAATGCAAGCATAACGTATTAATAAACCGCGGCCCGTTCGGTATAGCCGGGCATCATAAATATATCTGCGGCGTTAGAGAGCGAGGAGAGAGAGGGAGAGAGAGGAGAGAAAAGGGGCGAAGATCGAAAAACGGACTGGCACGTATCCACATACTTATGCTAATGCCCTGATCCGCGGGTTTGCCGGTATAGAGAGGTGTAAGCCTTTTTTCCACCTGCCATCGTGAAGGGCCCCGAGCGACCCCTACGGTGAGCGACGGAATATTCCTCCTCTCCGTGCGTCCCGGCTATCCATACCCAATATTACTCCTATCTCCGGTCACGTACGGAAGAATATCACCCCGACGCCGTAATCTTTTCGACGATTATCGTCGACAATATATTACGCAATGAGCTGACCAAAAAAAAAACGTTAAATAAGAAAAAATAAAGGATGAGACTGTAATGCAAAATTATAGCAGCGAAACTGCCGGAGAAATCTTGGGACATAAAAATAATTGAGGCCGTAAATGCGAGGGGAAATTGGCATTGGCTTTAAATAAACAATTTAATTTATTTTCAATAAATTAATGTTTCTGAGAGATGAAATTTATCTGAAAATTTAAATGTACCTAAAAAACTATAATTCACTTTAAAAAAATTTAAGTTGTTAGGCTGACGGACTCGGGCTGATGGCTTATTGGCAATATATATGTTTTCACCACGATCCACGTAATCTCATACTGTGCAATCTCTTCATCTCTCATATTGCCAATAAATCCACTAGTGCTTTAATTTATTTGCATTAAAAAAATTGTATCAAAAAATAATTTAAAAATAAAAATGTTATTGAGAATAAGAATTGCGTTTTACGCCACTGGTGCAGGTCTTTCGAGCCGCGTTTATGCCCAGCACCGTCGACGCACCGGTGTACCGTGGCCGACACGTACAGAAGTGATAATTTCGTGATTGAATATATCGAAGTGGGCCCCATGCTGGGTCGAACTCGTCCGAGGCGTCCGGCCCGAGAGGGTCTCTCCTTCCCTCTCATTTTCGATCTTTTATTTCTCTCCTCTCGGTCTCGCTCCGGCCGGTCGTTCCGGCGCTGCCCGGGACGAGGAAGGAGCCAATTCTGAGGCGTTCCCGGCCGATCGCTCGTGGTAAAACATACATACATTATAACACCATTAAAAAAATATTTCGTGCGAAACACTGGCTCGCCACTCCGGACCAGTATCTTACATAGTCGCTCACAGGTCGCAAGAGCGCATGCGCGGTAGTGCGGCGCATACGGTCAAAATATGGTTGAAGCTATAACGCCGTTACGGCACGTCGTTAAACGTTGTAATTTTTTAATTAATGCGTGGTCGAACGAGCGAAAACGCGAGATTTGTGCCGCTGCTTGTCCCACTTTTTCCTGCCAACGTCTGCGCATGCCCGCTCGGCATTCCTTATTTTGTTCGCTATCACATAAAAAAAAAAAAAATCCAACCATTCGGTTGGAATTTTTTCAATTCCACGATGCTGAAACTTTATCCCCAAACGCCACTTGATGAGTTAACATAACGCTTCCACGAGCTCAACAATCTCGGAACTTCACCGCCGTTTGACGAGCTTCGTGCAATAAGAATCAACATAAAAGAAACTAATAAAAAAAAAACAAAAAATTAAACCAACTAAAAAAATGTATAGAAGCGAAGCGAGAAATTTACGGTCGCGAGACTGGCAGTGCGAGATGAAGGGTTAGTTCGAATCAGAGCTCGATTATTCAGCCAGTATAGTGGTATTTCGAGGCGGGACTAAGCCGTCCGGTGGGTAAGGTGGGGGGATCGAGCGCGCATGCGCAGAGCGTCATTAGATTCCTTTTAGGATACGATATCTCACTCGTAATGCCTACCGAGCGTTCCTCATATCGTATACGAGGTGATAAGTATCTCAGCGATATATCAACTAAACAAACAGTTTATAGGAACGCGAGCGCGCGAGTTTGTACGCGGAAAGACGACGGGGTAGGGATGGGCGTAGAAGCGAGAGGAGGAGGTGGAAGACGTGAGGCCGTGAGGGTCGAGACTCTTTCGTCGTCCTTATAGGACTGCGCAGGAATACCTAACGCGCCGGAGAACGAGAGTGAGAGGCAGAGAAATTGAGAAAGTGAGGAAGAGCGGACGGGACGAAGGGTGTGCTGGCAGGAACGCGGAGCCCAGAGTCGGGCCATTCAATGTGGCGGTTGTTGGTGCGCTGCGCGGGGGACGTGCAGGGAAGGGAGCCAAGAGAGACATCCATCCCTGCCGCGGGGGGTCCCTGGAGTAATTGTCTGCCAAACACCGGCCGATCCAGTCGAGATCTCCCTCTCCCGTCCCCGCGGCCCTCTCGCTCCTGCCTGCGGGTTAACGCCGAACTAAATTCGGGACGGTGGTTCTCATTCCTCAAATAAACCCATTCTCGATGCACTCCGTAACGCTCTCGCTTTGTTACTTTGTCGCTGAGCTGAAGACACGAAAGAAATTTTTTTTTTCTTACGCCTTCATGCCCCGATGACAAACTTTTTTTAGTCGGAAAAATATTTGTCTACCTGGGTATGGATATTCATTTTTGTAAATAAATTTATCCGATAGATTTGACGAACGAATACTCAATAGCAGTTTAAAAATTTATTACTAATGCTTGACATTTATACGGCTATCTTTTTCGACTAGTTGTAGGTGTGGTGATTATTATACACCTTGAAAAGGGCCATCGAAATGAGTCTGTCGGTTCTGAATAATTATTTACTTAAAACTGAGTGTGATTTTATCCGAGAAATAGTAATTTACGATATTATCGCGACAGAACTTTTTCTGAGTCAAGTTCAGAAAAAGTTTTTGCGCGACGGTCAACTTGTCATTTCAACATCGAGTCATATCAATTAATTCGATAGATTTAATTAACGTATATTTATGTATTGAAAATAAGTGGTAATTTATTTAAAATGAATTATTATTTATTTCCAATTGATATATATTTCGGAACATCCATCAAACCATTTTTTTCTGACTATATAAACTACGCATTCGAGACACGTTATCAACGACTTACTGCGTCGAAGTCTGCAATGCACCTCCAACAAAAAACGATGCTCCGAAAAACGTCGCTTCATGAACACACCTTTTCACTAAACTCATTCAACACTGAATATTAATTCTCGCCTACTCTATCCATTTTTCATTATCATTTTCCCGAAATGACACAGTAAAAAATCACGTTACAGCTATCGCAAAATGTTGACGATGGGCTTAAAAAATTCTAGCGATTCCTAGGCATTCGCATAATTATTATGAGGATTTTTAGACGTTCTCTCTTCCCGTAAAATCTATTAATTACACTATTCGTATTCAAACTGTAAAAAATTAAAAATTCGTCAAAAACTTCACTTTCATCGATTGTCCGTTTTTAAAAATCTTAATTTAATGAAGGAAACGATCATAAAGAAACAGTTTTCAATTTAACTTTTCGACAAAAAGGGTGTCTTCGCGCACCATAATACCGATTTTCGATTATCTGCGATGTCGTTCGCGCTCTCGAGATCGAGAAAAAAATTTGTTTGGGTGTCGATAATTGAGAACCGTGAGACGAGACGTCGAAACGATCGGTCATGCGATTTAAACCGGACAAATAATATTGTAAGGCCCCTGCTAACACCGCTGAATATTACCATAAGACACGCGTTCGGAAACGATTGCCCCGCATAACTATACATATATCTACACACATAAATATATTCTATATATATATGACACACAGTAACTACTATACAATACGTCTCCTTTCGTGCTCTCCGTCGCTCGCTCGCGCCTTCCACTCCCTCGTACCGGAGTCTCCGATACTGCGGCGCATCCAGCCGGAGAGAGTGGATGCTGCGCGACGATGATATTTATGCGTTTATGTATTCACGCGTGTGCTCCTGCCGCACGGTGCCCCGCCGCGTGTTGGTATTTATGTATTTACCTCTCCCGTTCCGTGTATTACGGTACAGTACATTTACAACCATACCTACACACACAGAGATATATTTTTTTTTGTTTTTTTATTTATTTTTATTTTTTTCATAGATATATATGTATGTATATATATATATATATATCTATATATGTAAAGGCGTGTGGAAAACGAGAAGCGTAACTGTGTGCCCACTGGCGCACAATTAAGCGACCATTATGCGCCATAACCGATGCGTAAAACTTATTACTCAAGATTTATTAAATCCGATGGTATTAATGAGGGTGATTTTTATGGCAGGATTTGAGGGCTCTTTTCGCGCTGCAATGTCGAAGACGGACCGGGATTGCGGTAAACAGGTACAAAGGATAATGTAATAAATGTAAGCAAATAAAAATGGCGGCCGGGGACCGCAGAAGAGATTCGACCGATCGCTCATTTTCGCATCGGTATTAATTCGAGCGGCATTATTGTGGGAGTTTGGAGCAGCGAATACATTTTTTTTTTTCACGTAATCATGAAAATCCGTAGGATGAACATGAAATCGTTAGTTGAGTAACGATTCTACGCGCATGCGCTCTTATCGATAAACTGACGGAGGCGACATTTCATTGTGAATAAGAATATTATTGGACAAAAATTCCACCGACAACTTATTTTCACAGCAATATTATTTTGTACTCTCCGAATCACGCAATAATTGATCTTTGAAGCCGATTGCAGTGACGTTATACCGCATGTTTTGTGTTCGAATAAACGGGAAGTATTTTTTTTTTTTTTTTTTCATACAGTCGCGAAAATCCCCGGGGAGAATATGAAATCGTTAGCGGTGTAGCGAGATTCTGCGCATGCGCACTTATTAATAAACTGACCGAAGAGGTATTTTATTGTGGACTATAAAATTGTTTATCTACAATGTGTAATTTCCGTCCGCGGGAAGGCGGGACCGAGGCGGTGGCTCATTGTAACGAAGATTAAAATTATAACGTCGCGAAGCCGAGTGGCGAAGGTATTATGGACGCGTCGGGGCGATAACGGGACCGGTAGCCGCGCGGTGAACGAGCGGCGCGGGGTCCTCGCCGCGGTCCAGTGCGCATGCGCCGTAGATCTCCGGCCGCGCAGCCGACGCGGCGCAACAACGTTACTTATTTTGCCGGAACGGGAATACGGTGTTCGCTCGGTTATCCACGATAGTTGAGAGTCGCAAATTTCACGGGGAACGCAGGAGGATGAGCTCGCGCGAGCGCTAAGTGCACGCTGCGAGTCTATTGCACCCGGCGCAACGATCGGGCAATAACAGAAACGATTAATATTTCGCATGTTATTGGAAGCGTGCCGGGGCCAACGATCGCCGGCACGTACTCTCGCGTGAATGCAACGACGTCTCTATTATTTTATGCGACACCTTCGGTCTCTCTACCCGTCGACGCAGCGGGCTGCCATTTGCTTTTCTCGGAATTTTAACTTCGTTTTTACCTCACCGATCGTTTGTTATTCTTGCACCTCTTAATGAGCTTTACACTTCTCGCTGTTGGCTAATCGTATGCTTTGGTTCTGAGGATGTTTGACCAAACAGTGCGTTAGAAAATGTTCGAAATCGGCTAACACAGGACTCATGAACGACCGAGCCGCGCGCAGAAATTTTTTTTAAATTTCAAACAGATACCGTTTGTGTGAATAAATATGGACTTTTTAATGCAATTAATTTATAAGAAAACAGTCGTTTCATGTAACTATGCATTTGGGAGCCCTAGCAAAATAAATTTAATTTCTGGATATTGTAAAATATACAGCTTAGTTTCGTCCGGCCTGGATCGACTTAGAAAGGATCATCGTCATAAATCAATCACCGGGAGACTCGAAAACAATACGAAGAGATTACCAGTTAATGATTACCTGGCCGAGGAAGGTCGGTTCCGATCAAAAGAGCTGAGACGAGGGCGAGGGCATGGCGGGCTAAGACGAACAACCGGATTAGCCGCTAATTGTCGTTAAGGAATTGGATTACCCGCCGCAGTAAGGATTTTTGTTAAGCCAATTTAAAGACCTCCCGCATGAATCGACGGGGACCCGCAGTGAAGTGAGAAACGGGCAGGACAATTGTCGAAAGTTTCGAACCAGCATTGTTCCGATGCCTTGGGGAAAACGTCCGAGAGATCGTCTCACGATTTAACGCTAAAGCTAGAAGTCGTGTATTTTCTTTCAGCTTCAAAATGTTTCCAAGCTTTTGGAAAATCAACAATACCTTTGCTCCGAATGCTGCATCTGCCAAGAATTGCATTCATTCCACATTGTAAATTGGTAAATTGATCGAGTCTTGTATTTGGTCCAAATGGTAAATCAAACGAACCTTGCAGTGGTCCAAACGATAAATCAATCAACCTATGAATTTGGTCCAGGTAATAAGTCTCCGAAACTATACACCTAGTCTAAATGATAGATCTACCAAACCTACCGATCCTAAGTACCTGCATGCATTAATTGGTCGATCCACCTCTTCCAAAAAATCCGTTTCCCACTCAGTTCAACTAAGTTCTCAATACCAAAGGTATGCCCGTATCGGGTCATGAGACAGATGGAATAACGAAGATATCTCGAGGGAAGACCCAGGGCGTGTACAGAGCTCGTTATAAAGGATACCTGCCGAATCCCGTGAGCGGGAGATTTTGGCGGCTTACACGGACTCCCTATGTGTTTCGGAGCAGAGGGGAACATAGGAGCAAGGAGCATATCTAATCCGGCTAATCTCTATCCAAAGAAACGGAGAACCAAGACCCGTACTGACCCACGGTATCTTCGGCAACGGTGCTCGCAGCATCGAAGTCAAAGCCGACCGGGACAATCCGAAAGAACACCAGTCGATGACCGGACCGGCTGACTGCTTAAGCGCGATTAACTCAGCACAGATATCATTGCATCGGTATGGCCGGGAAAGAGAAGAAGCAGGAGCGGCGAGCAGGACGCTTCTCCGATTCTCTCTCTCGGTGCCGGTTATCCTAAACCGGTTTTAATCCACCGAGCGGCGGGGTTAGTTGGCCACCGGTGTACTAATTGAACAGGTCCTCGGCATTAGCCGGAGCGTAAACTCGACCTCCAAATATTTTGGCATTGCGAACGAATAAATCAGCGGTTTCATGTCGGCCTATATTCGCCCGTGCCGAAACCATTAAATCCGCCTGGACGAGACCGGCCAAGGCGTCGGAGCGACGGTTCAATTCGAGCAGCTTTGATACCCGAGATCAATTAGAGTAAAGGTGGCGAATACGGCCCAAGCCATGCGTCATTGATTTTTTAGCTGAACGAGACTAACCATATTTGGATATTTTCCAGAACACCGTCTCTTGAGCGCACGCGATAAGTAATAAATAGGTGTATGTAATATAGGTAACAAATCGATGTCCATACTTCGTCGGCCACTGTTGATGTTTATGATGTTTCGGACAAGAGCGAATTGAAAATTTCGTATGCGATATGTTTTGGCACGAGTTGTTAATGGTCGCGGAGGAAATAGGGAAACTGACTTGTTACCGATCGAGTCCATATCAAATGACCTTAATTTTTTTTTTTTTTTAGATCATAGAGTTCTGGTACTTGGTTCGCCGAGGTTGCCACCAAAATGGATTATGGATTTACATGCTAATCGACCATGTGAACACCTATACAATATATTGTCTTTAAAAAAATGTTTCAAGTGAGAAAAAACAGACGTGACACATCTCCGACGTTCGTCGCCGAGCCCCCAAATTAGGCACGTTATACCGAGGTAGACGGATATCTACGAGGATCTAGAATACGATAGAAGATATAATTACGCGCTCGTAACGTGTCCACGGTAATTGGAAGCGATTTATAATTTTATGCATACACCCGGGACCCGCGTTCCTAATCCGAAATTTCAATCCTATTCGTCAATCTGACACAGCGATTTGAATGAAAAAAAAAAAGAAACATGATCTTTCATCGCCACCAACAACATAATCACGTAATGTAGGTGGAAGGAAACCAAAAAAATAGAGATACGCGATGAAAAAATAAAAATCGTCGACCACACCCATGCGGGCGTAGTCTCTGCTTAAATATGAATTATACATCGGTGGAAAGATATCGTTAGTTGTTTGACGTGAAGTAACCCTGCACCGGAGGTTTCCTCGGCTCGAAACCGGCTAAACGGGCTAATCACCGCGATGGAGAGACGCCCGGACCAATTTTCGTGCGGGACCAATTATATCATGTGTTTAAAATTAATTACGAGATCGGGGCGCTGATAGAAACGAAGTCTCTCGGGGAGAAGATCGAGAGCAGGTCGCTTCGGTGACGAGGGACGTCCTGGCCGGTCTTCTCGCTCCCTCGCACCACGGCCGGTCTTCTCGCTCGGTCCAGTCTCGCCGTTATCTCCTCGGACTATCGCTGAAACGTCGATCGCCAATCATTATTATTTCCACAAATTAATCTCAACGGACTGTCCGACCGACGCGGTCCTTCTGCACTTATTACGCTCCGTGAGTCATTCGCTCGTTCGACGAATGTTCTTTTATTCGATACATAGTACGACACTCCGGTAATCGGGTTAATCGAACTGGCATCGCTAATTCGCTCCGACTATATGGACTGCATGCGGTCAATATGGACCACTGAAACTTCAGGCTGGCACCAGAAACTATCATTTGTGAAAGGGCGGTGTTATTTTTAGAAATTATCGTTGACAGAATTAGCATGCCATTTTGTCAACTGACTGAATATTGATCAGAAAAATTCAAACTCAGAAATTTTCTCCCCAAGCTTCGAACAATAATAATCGAGTTCAGAGTTTCAAATGTTTGTAGAAGCTAAGTCAATTTTCCTATTTCAACGAGAGCAACAACCGGTCCACATTGGCCACCTATTGGTGACCTATGAAATTAAAGCTCCTGAGATATTTTTGAATATCATCGGAAGCAAAATTATCGACAAAAAAAAATGCCACACCGTTGTTGATACGAGTGAGTGGATGAAATTTTCTATTTAAAAAAAATCCTCAATCGTGGGTCTCGCACATTGGTCGAGGTTGTAAAATGGACCAGTGTGTCAACACGCACCGGTCCAGTTTACGACCTTTCATGTTAAACCTTCTCGGGTCATCGAGACAATGAATATTCGAAGTCGACTATTATTTTCTCGTGACACCGAGCAGCCGTCAATCGTTTACGAAAGCCCGAGTAGATAAAACATTGGCTCTCGGTTCGAGCGCAATGAAAACTTGTTATATCGAAGCAGACCGTTTAACCCCGAGGGTCAAGCGGTCGGCAGGTCGTGACTTTCGTAAAGTTATGCAGACGCGTAGCCAGCGGTCCATCGTCCAATTTTTGCCGGATAAATGAGCCAGGTGTAGTCAAAGTTCGTTGATCCAGCGTGCAAGATAAATCTCTTATGATTTACGTGCAGTTTCGCTCGGGCCGTAACTCGACAAGAAATCTCTCGAGCGAACGGACTTGCAGCGATGTCTCAATCGAGCGTCGTACGGGAAAGTACGCGTGTCTTACAACCGGCTACCACGTGCACAATCTATAATCGCAAATTTACCGTACAATCGAGAATAACATCGAACGACAAATCGCGAAGATAAGAGAACTGTAATTTATCTCGCGACTCGTCGACGACTCTCTGAACTGATGCGCTTTTGACACGGTGCTTTGCGATAAATTTTACGTCATGACACTATGGTGTCGCTAGATTGTAAAAATGTTTTGGTAACAAATTACATCAGAAGACATGTGCATTCGTTTTTTTGTTACAAAATTACACGGGAAAACAGACCTGCGAATGCGCAGTCGCATTTCGCTAAGAATTCATACGTGAAAATGGAATTGCGCCTGCGCAGCTGTTTTTTTGACAATTATTCGTAGCGGACAATGATAGTGCGCGATAATTTATATAAATAACGGAGAGTCCCAAATTTGAAAGGCTTCTGAGTACTTTGCACCGAGCAACAAGCACGCAAAGTTCTGCACTGCACGATCGAGTTTTCCCGACTAAATTGCAATGCACCTCCGCAAACCGGAGTACGGAACGGTGGACTCTGCACTCAAGCGCATACCGTTCGCGGTTTAACCGACTCGATAATTATGCATAAATGCCCTAACGAGAAGCGATTTTCTACTTTGGAAATTTGCGTCCACGACTGCCGCATTGGTTGGATTGCAAAGTAATTCGCGGGCAAGCGTAGTAAAACGTTCTTGAGAATCGCATGAATTGCATTCGTTATTTCGCGATGAAATTTCAACAAAAATTAATTATTAAAAAAATATATATATTCGTATACAAAACCGATATTTTATGTGATTTTTCCTGCCGATCGTTGATCTTTCGGTTATTCTGCTCCCGACTCGACATCTCGTACAGGCAAAAAATTAAATAAAATAAAACAAATATCCTCTCTCCATCCCGCCTTCCCACTCGACAAAAAATCCGAACTCGAGAATTCCAAGTGATTCAGAGTATTCCTCCCTCGATCCTGCGTGAGATGCCGGCAAGATGCGCGGCTTCTTTCTATCCTCGGGTACTTTCCTGCGATCCGGAGTTTAGGTTGTTCTTCTTTTTTTTTCTTTATTCTTTTCTCATTGATCCCTTCCTCTGGCTGGTCGCAGACTGCTGGTCGCCAAACGAAAAGGAATCCTCGGCCCGGTTCGCCCCGGCTATCTTCAACGTTGTCTCGTCCCGGACCGCATCCGTTTGGACTTTCCAGATTAAAAATGTATCAATCTGAAGACCAAAGTTGCGAGTCGATTCCAGATTCCGAGAAATCCATGCTCTCTCGCTTTTTGCAAATAGTGCACACCTGAAAGGTGTCTTTCTCGGCGTAGTCCTTGCGCAACGATTTGAAGTTTCTCGGCTAAAAATGTACGAATCTGCACCGATCGCTCGGTATTTTGCCGATAAATCGGTGAACTGCAAATCCAGATTGGACTCTGGTTGCGAAATTCGCGTCCACATCGTAAATGACAAAACGTAGTCGCGAAGCCTGGTGGATTCTATAATAATCAAAGAGAAAAGAACAAGCCTATCGACTCAACAAAATAAGCGCCAACGGGTTTACAAAAAAATGTTTGGTGAAAAAATATATAGGGTGAAAGTGGGGAATATCGCACAGTCCCATTAGCTCGTGAATCGATGATATTCGCCACTTTTACTCTAATAAACATTTAGAATTTGTTTAGTGCGTATCATTGAATTTTTTGAAGATAAATTGTAGACTCTTTTTTTCATGTGTTGAACCACAACCATCATTTTCCCATTCGTTGATAGAACGAATTATTTTGGTAAGTAAAGAAACATTCAAATCGACGACGAGTTACTTTGCGGAACGTAGTTCTATCGACCAACCGAACATTTGTTTCACCACTCGTGAGCGACCATTTTGTTGACTCAATCGATGTATTTTTCTCGGCGAGATTTTTGCAAACAACGCACACCCAAGAGGCATCTTACTCGCATAATTCAACTCCGCAAATCCCGCCGTCTCGTCCCGTTGTTTCCGGATTAAAAATCTATTAATCCGCGACTTCCTCCGCGGAATGCACTTCTGCATCGTGAATAATGAAAATGCCTCAGAGCGGCACAGAAACGTCCCGAGGACAAAACGCATCATCGAGCTCGCGAGGCTCCGAGGAATCCGTGTCCACTCGCTTTTTGCAAATAGCGCACACCTAAAAGGCATCCTCCACGCTGATTTACGTCCATCCTCAGAAAACACCGGGGATGCTCGACGCCTCTCGATGCTTGCCGATAACCGATGCAACCGAGCGGATGGGCCGTCCGTCTCAATAACGAATACTTTGAGCCACCTCATGATGAATGAAAATTCAACGCTCCGGCATTCCGCGGCGCAGCTGCCCTCGGCCCGTTGCCGCAGCTCGCGAATCCTCGTGGAATTCTCATTTCGCCTCGACAATGAAAACCAGAACGATATCTGAGAAATATATCGGAGTCGACGACGTTTTTACCGGCTCGTCTTCGCCGCTCGAAAACCTCGACGGATCTTCCTCGAATTGATACCAGAGAATCCTTCAGTTCCGTTCCGGATCTGGCTGGACTCTCCGGCGCGGATTCTCGCGTCGAAGCCGAAGCGAGATTTCGTCTTCTCGGTCGAAGCTCCGAGGATCTTCCTGTGCGATGAGCGAGGAGGTGGCGGCTCCGGGCCGAGAACGGGCCGAATATGGCCGAGGTCCGGCCAGACTCGCTCGGCCACGATTCATCCGGCTCTTCTCTCCCCGTCCGCTCGCGCTTGTCCGGCGAAACATCACTAAAGTGTCAGCCGAAATCAGAATTCAGAGCGGCCCCGCGCTTGTTAGCGGGCCGCTCCCCGGCAAAAAAAAAAACGAGTCGCGACCGAGTGCGAGAATACGGAGGACGAAAAAAAGGACGCGAATCGGTCCGAGAACGGACGGAAGAAGGGACGGAGATATGCGGAGGAAGTCGGTCCGCGGGTGTGCGCGGATGACACACAGAAGAATACGGAGGGAGCGTAGAGAAGTTTCTTCGCACACTCGTCTCAGCTCGTCCGGAGACAAAAGCCGCGATACTCATTTCTCGTCCGGCCCACCGGTTTCTTTGCCCTCTTCGCAGCTCGGAACTTCTCCGCGGTTTTCTCGTCACCGGGATGGATGCGAAAGAGCCAGCGCTCACCGTCGAGCGCCCTCGTACTTTGGATCTTTTATCTTCCTTCATTTTATTTTTTTTTTCATTTTTTTTTATCCGCTTTTTCCTGCCGTTTCTCCTGCGTAGGCAGAGAGCGGGTCGCGGCTCTCCGTTCCGTTTCTTCATTGTTTTGCTCGGCGAGGTTGCGATAGGTTCTTTGGTCCTCTCCGGTCTTGGGGAGGGCGACGTTGGCTCCGTAGTTCGCTCCGATTCTCGTTGTCCTCTTCGTTCACGATGTTTTCGATACAAATTACATGAAGAGGACACGGCCGGACGCGCTCTCCCGAAGGGGTATGAGTGGAACGACGAAGGGACGATTCGCCTCTCGGGCTTTCGTTGACAATCCGCTGACGCGCGAGCGCGCGCGCGCTCGCGTCGGACGGAGACAGGAAAGACTGATGTTATCATCAGCGTTGCAACCCGCGCTTTTTGCCGGTAATACGGCAATTTTTTTGCTCTCCGAACCGACGTCCTCTCTCGATCCTCCGGCGCAACCATTTTCGTACACCCGAGCGGGAAGAACTCGGCGTGGCCCAGAATGCGAATAAGCTTCGCGGGGGGAAACGCGCAAGGCCCGACGCGGCATCGGCTAACTCCGCGCCGCACACAACGTTATCTTCGACGATCGTGTACGACTTGCTCCGGTACGGCCGGACTCTCTCTCTCTCTCTCTCTCTCTCTCTCTCTCGCCGACTCCTCGTTAGTCGACGGGTCTTTTTCGTACGATAGAGTACGAAGGACGGAATGTTTAGCCGGGGAAAGGGAGAACGAGATCACGCGAAGATGCGCAGCGGAAATGTGTCGGTTCATAAGCGGTTGATGAGCGATTGATAAGCGGTTGGTGACTGGTTTACACACTTTTTTCCGTAAAACGCAAATGCGCAGGATTTTTTATCTGAAGTTTAATGGAACATGAAGGGACTCTGGATTTAATGGCCGAGAAATCGTATTTTTGGGATTTAAATGGACAACATTGGGACGGGAGTGAAATACTTGTTACGTTCATGATTAGAAAAAAAAAAGTTGAATCAGGCATTTAAACGAAAAAAAATCAGGCATTGAAACGAAATGAAGCTAGGGAAAACCCAGGAGTCTATCTTATTATACAAGATAAATGCTCAAGAAAAAGCCTCGTCGGACGTTCTGGAATCGTTTTATCGGGCCGTTGGAGAACGGTGAAAAAAAAAACTGCAAACCCGTAGCGTTGAAATGTTATGAAAAATGTATTCTGTCCGAAAGTGTTTGTGATTCCTCTAATTTCTCTGAAACTTATGCGCAGTGCGTAGGCGCGACGTGCGAACTATTCGCTTAACCGTATCGAGTCTGGATTGCGGATTGTCAGTGGGGCCCTCATAATTGAACGGTGAGCCGTCTCCTTATGGTAATTCGGTGACCGCTTCATCGGGACTTTTCCTCATCTCGCTCGTAAAACGATTCTACACGAACAAATTGTAACTCACCGGCAACAAACTGCACGGTGTATGAATATAGTCGTTTTTAACTCGGCTTCACTCTGAAAAAGGCTTAAACTCTCAGGGTGATCGGGAGAGACGGACAGAAAGAGGGAGTCACGATGGCCAGCAAATGAGGAACACGCGAGCCTAATCCAGCAAATTGGATGGGGACTTTTGCACGGTAATAATGAATGCTGTCGGCGGAAGGCGCGTCGAATTCCACCGTACGGAGTCCTCGGCGCGAACGAGTCACCGAACGGGTCTGCAAACGAGAGGCGAAAGACTCTACCATTTAAATCCCGTATGTAATAAAGAGCCCGGCTGCACACCGGCCTCAACCGACGTCGAGTTTATAAAAGTATAACTATAATCTCTCTGGAGATTGGCAATTAATACCAGCTTAAGGCACTTCGGACTGCCACAAAACGGCGGGATGAAATTCAAAATTATCCGCACGTACGATAACTTCCGTTTCTTTGACATGTGCTTAAAAAAAATAAATTCAAATGTATAATTCCAAGTTCGAATTTACAATAAAAAATTATAATCTTAAATCCAATTTTTTTTTTTTACTTGAAATTATAATCCTTCATTTGAATGATTTTTTCATTCAGATTTGTAGATTTTTATTCAACGATTAATAAGTTAATTAATTTTTTATCGATAGTTCGAATTTGAAATTAAATCCATGCAATCCATCATCGACAAGTAATGAAGATATTTTGGAGCGAGCGTGCTCGCTTCTGTTTGGAAGATCTTCTGCGATATCGGCTTGTTCTTCCTGGAGGAGAAAGGAGCCGCGGACGAAGCCGGGAGCGGGTAATAGCGGCTGAACGGTGGCGGTACCTTGATATGCAAAGGTTGGAATTTCCTTGCAACTGGCTACTCGCAGCAGCGACGCTCTACCGGAGCAGCTGAGAGTACGCAGGTATTTTGCAACCGAGCTATTTCAGTAATAGCGTCCGTTTACATTTGGCTCTCAACGTCCGGGATTCGAACGGCATTCGTCTTTGACTGCCTCGATCCCTCGGCGTAGGGAGAACCGGATGGGAATATTGAGTCTCGCGGATTCGCACCCCCCCATTATTCCGAAATATCTCTTCTCGTAAACCGCGCTTTCTCGAAGTCCTTGCTTCCGGCACCGGAGATTACCGACAGTGAAGTTATAAGCTACACAATTTGATTTTAAAATCCGAAGATATAGACCAGAAAAAAAAACTATTTCGTAATTACAGGGGTTTTTTTTTTTAGATGACCAATATGTTGCTTAACTTCGTATACAAAATCACGTGAAATTCGTTAAGATTCAATATAATATTATTTTAAAAACCGAAAATAAAGTATGGACCAGTGGCTAAAAAAAAATGATTTATTAGTCCCATTAATCGTACGAAAAAGAAGTCACGAAAAGTAAAATCTTGTTCATGGCGGTTCCCAGTTCGCGCGGCAAGTTCGCTCCAAAATGGAGTGAGATCTGTCACAAAGTATATAGAAATATTTATCAAACTAAAAATGTAGTCGACCGGTAACTAATACAAAAAAATGATTCGCCGGATGCTTTAGTCGCAGCACAAAAAAAAAATTGTTCGTGGCGATTACGACCCTGCCAGTCGACTTTTGGTCCAGAATCGCGTGAGATAGTTCCGCGGCCTCGCGTCGAGTCCCGTAAATCGAGAAGACCTAATTGTCTCTTCCCGACTCGATCTCGAACCTCCCTCCAAAAAAGGCCAATCTTCCCTGGTTTTTCGCGCCCCAAAAACCAACGGGGAAAGAACGGCGAGTCTTTCAACCGGAGGGCGGGGGTCGAAAAAAAAGCTCTCCGACTCTCGCCTCGCTCTTGGGAAGTTCCTCGGAATGTCCGGAGTTGGGACGGAGACCGCGTCGTAACGCATTCAAATCGACGCTGGACCACTTCGTTTTGGCGTGGTCTTTCCGACCGGAGACTCGCAACGGCTCGCCGGATTGACGTTGAGGGATGACGCGCGTATCCAGGGAGCTCCGCATCGCTCGCCGGGTTGAATCGAGAGAAGCCGCGAGCTGTCGCATCGTGAGATCCTCACCGAGGCCTCAACGTCGAGGCAACAACGGCGGCGACGGCGACGCGGGTTTTAAAGGGCGAAGAAGGAAGATGACCAGAGGCGGAATCGCCGAGAACGAAGCAGTCGGGAGGAAGATAGCGAGGGAAAGAGGACGGCGGGAAAGGAGATAAAGAGCGAAATCGGGAGAGAAATGAGGCTGGATGGATCCGAGAATTTTTGCCGCGAGCAACGTTTTCGTCGGTTTTACCGAATCATTCCGCAAACGTGCCGAGAATGACATCGTCCGGAAGATCCGAGGGCAGAAAGGAGAAGGCTCTGACGATCTACGGGGCAGGGGGAGGCAAGGAATTCTTGCAGAATCCGCCCGGCTCGACAATCGGGACTTCGATGCTGAATGCACGATCTCGCTGGCGAAGAACCTATCAACCTCTATAGTCGCGCTGAGCCGGTGAGTGGTAGAACAAAAGAGTTACGGGCATTTTTTTACCCTATGGAAATTCATTTTTTTTAAATATATATTGATGCGACAAGTTAAAGGAATACTTACATCGGTCATCGTTTCCTTAAGGTGCGGATGCGAGTCGTGTTGCTGCCAATGATTCATTACCCATGTCCAGGCTCCAAACTCCTAATTTTACTGCGTACGACCACCTACGAAGTTTATAAAGTACATACATTCTCCTGCGATACCGGTGACTTTCTTATTTCTTATTTATTATTGATATTATAGATTGTTAGTGACTTTCGTATTTGTTATAACTTCGGCATTACTTCGAAAATCTATTGCCTCAGCTCAATTTTATTATGGAAGTTACCTGTCGCAAGGAATTCTCGTAGGATTCGCCTGGTTGCTCAACAATTGGCGCTAGATGCAGAATCGACCTCGATCGTTGTGTCGCGACTATAATTGCTGGAAAAAAAGACAAAACAATAAAAATTAGTGTCGCGAATTTGTGCGAATTTAAATGTCCATGTTCTTTTGAAAAAAATACATATATATACTATATACGTATGCACATATGCACATATACATATAGATAAGTTCGAGTCGTTGAGTAAATTTCTGGTATAATAATTCTCGCTAATGGAAGTCATGTCGAACAGAAGGCGGAGCACTGAAGACCATTCGAGGGTCGGTTCGCAAGAAAGCAACGAGATGGAAACGGCCGAGAGCTATGGTGATGAAAGAGCGCAACTTATGCATACCGTGTAAGTGACGCGCATGAATAATTCACTCTAATAAAATAATCCAGGTAGTGAGAGCAGGAGAGCCGAAAAACGGCCGAGAAAGATAGAGAATGAGGGATTCGATACGCTGCGGAGATCCCGGCAAAAACCCATCGGCTTGGCCGAATGGGCCGTACAAAGTAGACTACGTTTTTTTTATTATTTCTTTTTTTTTCTCGTCGTACATCAATGCGCGGAATCAGTCTTCGGCCAGGGACATTATTCACAAACTCGAATGTGATTTAATGAAGAAAGTTGCAAAAAACTGGCACATGTTCTCGTCGACCACGATCGAATGAATTTTCCAAAAGTTTTTCACATTGGAAAACATTCTTAAACGAGACATTTCACAAAGTTCACTCCCCGCTTTCTTTTTCCATCTTGTACACCATAATTGATATAATTCTAAAAAAAAATAACGGGAAACCAAATCAATTAAGGCAAACACATGGAAAAGTCGTCGACGGGGGTCGAATAAATTTTTCATAGATTTTCAGCCGTCTTATAAATAGAAACATCGGAAAAACCACTGGAGTCGAATATAAACTCGAACTCAGTTCACCGATGGAAGAAAACGATTCGGCCCCACATTACAGAAGCATCCTGGAATCGAGAACGATCCATAGAATAAAAAAAAACAGCTCTCCATCACTTACGCAGCTTATTTCTCAATTTCCATTTGACACGTCGCCGGAGCGGGTGTTTTTTATTACCGATCTTTTAACCATCGACGTTACAGCTCGGCTCAGCGGTGGTTCGGTATTTATCATTTCTTCGCGTTGAACGCCTCAACGAGTGTCGTCTGCGAGTCCGGATGACGATTGGTTGAATGACGTCCGCCTGGCGATCGTTCCCGGCGAGGACGATAGTCGATGAGCGCGATAAAAGAAGCGACGAGGGTGAGCCGTTTCCCGTAGAACGAAATTTTATCGTCCCGCTCGGCGAGGAAAACGGCACGCATTTTAACGAAATATGATATTTAACCGATAAAATTTTATGCTCCCCCCGGTGGGGCGCTCGGCGCACGTATATCTTGGTCGTCCCCGAAGCTTTTTACTTAGCACACAGTCGAAGTATCGTGGTAAGTGTGTCTCGATGCACACGATACACACAAATTCCCCCGTTCCTGCCTCTCCGGGGTCGTTTTAAATCCCGATGAAATTGCCGGTCCCGCGTGACTGTGTGCCATCAACATCGTCGTTTACACTCCAAGTTATAAGACGTCGAATCCAATCGAAGCTGCGCTCTTCTTCATGCACTGAGTTCCGTCGTACCAGCCATTAAAGGCATCCTTGTGATGGTTTATCCATTGCTTCGGAGAATATCGTCTGTTATTGCCAGTTAGCCGATGTAGGGTAACTGGGTCAATAAATGGACAGTCTCCATAAGAGAACGCGAATAAAAAATAAATTAATTCAACAACCCAACAAGTTCTATCACCTACAGTTGATCATCGTTCCTACGAAATTCCTCGTCCATCCTTTATAGTCCTGAATACTATTTTATTAATTAGACTAATTTACTATAAAAATAATTACTATATTAATGCATAATAAAACAGATTGAAAGAAGACCACTGCAAATAAAATTATTCATACCGAGTTGATGGAAATTCTCTTCGATACTTCGCCATCCGGAACGATAATTCCCACTATGTTTTATCCGTGGGCTGCGAAAGAATCGTCCGTTATTGCCAGTTAGCCGATCCACGTCGGATCCATCTGAAAATTGTTGGCGACGATATCCCGAGGGTCTCGACTGAAAGTTTTCCGGCACGATAAGTACAGATTGAAAGAAGACCACTGCAGATAAAATTCTTCGTACCGAGTGTGTCGGAAATTCTCTTTGGCTGACCGTGGTTCACAGACATCGTCGTCGCCGAGAAGTTCGCCGGGTCGGGTCGCATACGTCCCTGCAGTCTCGAACGCCAGAGGCGATAACACCCTCGGTAAGGGATAAAATCCCATTTCCCAAGATTCGACGTTGTCGCGCGCGCCGCCAAGCCATTTCGCTCGAAGGACCATAAACGGTTTTATTTATCCGGTGACCCGGCGACCGGGTCCGATATCGCCGGTCTCTCGGCTATCCCGGTGCACCGGCACTCTCCCGACGAGAAAATAGAATCGCGTGGCGTTTTCGATTGACTCGATCGAGATCGCTTTCGAGAGCGCCGACGAGCCTTTCAATTCCCGGGCGTTCGACAATCGCAAAAAAAAAAGGGAAGTGACGTCGAAAGCGGGGAGTGCGAGCTGGACGGGCGATCGAATAGCGGCTCGCGTGTTGCCGCCTCGGTTGCGAACGATGCCCGTCGAGGGAGACATTCAATCGCGTTCGAACGCCCGGTCGCCGGTCCGGCGACTCCTGCAGATCGCGGGGGTTTCGCGAAGATGGCGAGGCATTCGTTCTTCTCTCCTAATCGCGAGGGCAACCTTTTCGGCCAACAGATTTATCGATTCCACGGGAATACGCGCTCCGAAATTGTCTTGTTTATCGTTGTCTTCCCGGTTTTTATTTTTTGTTTTCTTCTTCCTTCTTTTTTTTTTCTTATTTCTCTCTTCGGGTTTTACGATTTCCCCGAGCTGCGGCGATCTCCGCGGCGGACCAGTATATTACAGCGGGAATCCCCTCGGCGAGGTCGTTGGCTCGGCTGTCCAATTGTCGTTGCTCGATCGATCGGAAAATTCTTCGATCCTCGAACACGGCGCGCCATCCCTTAAACCGTAACGATTCTCAAATCGGTTGGCAAGTCGCTCCGTCTCCGATGACCTCTTCCTTGCGGAACGCGCAACGATGCTCCTGAAAATATTGCTGCATTATTCTCGTCGCCTGATCGCGCTCGGGCGAACGATCATGTATCATCCCGCATGGGAAAAACATTTTCGCTGCATCATCATTTTTCATCCCTCAGACCGCACGAGCGACGATCTCGGTCGCCGAAGATCAGCTGCCGGCGTAGTTCGAGCTCTTTCGAGAACGGGGTGTCGATATCTGCGGACTGTAAAAACAAATTTTTTAATGTACTGGAACTTGAAATGTACCTGCATTATCCCCACAGCACGGAAATATTTTTAAAAGGGCTTTCGATAATATGTTTTATGATATGTCGAATATATTTTGGGAATGTTAAAAAAGTGGCTTGAACTATTTTTTTGTCAGCTCACCAAACTCACATTGAAATGTTTCAGATATTAACTGTTAAAATTTGTTTTTTAATATTTCAAAAGTATTTTAGATGTATTAAACGATCGAGGTGTGTTTCCGAAGCATTCAAGAAACGTTTGGGTCGAATATTTTTGTACAAGATTTCAAAGTACTATTTTCATGTGTTTCAAAAATATTTCGTAAAAGTAAAAAAATCGACAATATTTCTAAATGAAACGATTCCAACATTAATGCACTTATTCTGTATAATAAAAATACCAGATATCAAAATTACAAATCCTTCGCCCGAAAATTCCAAAAAAAGGTCGGAAGATATTGAAAATTTAATCAACAGTGTGTAAAGAAATCATGCAAAAGCGTTAAATATTTTCAACAAAAAAAATGCTTGCACTATACTCCTAGCTCTACTGATGAGGGTGCCACCACTGTAAGCTGCCCCATACTGCTCCGCTAGAAGCGAGTCGCGTAGAAACTGAATATGGAAAAATATCTAGATCGAGGAGGCGGGAGGAACGATCTCGGCGATGTGCCGAGAAAGTCGCGATAAATCAGGAGGAAGCGAGGGCAAATAAAAATAAGCGAATCGGGATAGGACCGCGAGTGTCGCGGTATTGGTGAATGCAAAAATTGCCGGAACCTATCCGGTCGCGTCTATACGTCTCCGGCACGTGTGTACACCAGTTCCCATGTATCGTTCCATAATAACAGGGCATATTCCGATGGTCGAACGTCGAACCAGCGAACGGGGGTGAAAAAAGGGGTTGGGGCGAAGTTGGGCGGTGGAAAAGTAGATAAATATATAATACATGCGGTGATTCGAACGATCGTTGTTCCGGCGGCAGAAGCGGGTGCAGCCGGAGAGAAAAAGGGTAGACAGGCCATTGTGAGAGTTATTTGTCATGCTGCCTTCGAGTCTACGAGGTTCCGGAGATGATCGCAAGCGAAAGAGGGAGGAGGAAAGCATCTTTCTACCATCCCGTCCTTCCCTTCCATCCGAGTCGTTCCATTATCGATTGTCATAGCTCACAGTCTCGAACTAAGCGCCACACACATGTGTCGTGCGACAACGAACTCGAGATTTTAGGCGGGGGATTCGTGTAAAGAGCATCCCGAAATTCTAGCAGTTATTCATTGGTCAGGAACAATTTTTTTCCAATAACCGAAGCCAATGCCTTCTAGTTTCTAAAACACATTGATTTTATTGCAAGAAGTTAATTTTTTTTAATTAAGGAAAACAAAGAATAGTATAAATGACGCAATATTAGCACGTGGTTTGACCCTAAGAGAACGTCGATGTTTCGTACAGTCATATATTTCGAAAATTCTAACATACAAACTCAACTAGGTCGTAATGACTGAAAGAAATACTTTGCTATTTATTAATTTAATCAATGAAAAAATTATATTTACGCCGAACAATCCTAAAGCCAAGCTACGAACAAAGCCGGCAGACCTAACTTCTTCGAAGTGTCCGATTATTAGGTCGCATATGCAGTAACGCTCGCACCAATTTCCGGTAGCTATGTTGTATATTTTTTAACAAAATGGACCATTAAAAATTAATTTTTTCTTAAAACTTGAATATATTTCTTCCATCCACCGAATAATGCCCGATTAAATTTCCAATATTTAAATTCCCGACAAATGAAATCTGCATAGGACTGGCCGACGACTAGGACGTACCTGAGCATTGGAACTGTACCCTACAGAAAACACAGCTGAGAATGGGCTTTGCGCCACGTTGTGCTCGTCCGGTTTCGCACGTTGCGACAACAAATGCATCGTTATCGCCGCCCATAAAAAATGTCGATTCGCACAGAAATTTTCTTTTTTTAATTATGATTGCATTTGAAAAATAACACCCACGCCCATCCACCGCTACGAATGTCCGGGCAATTCGATTTCATCGTTCCCGCATTCGATCCGACGAGGGGACAGCGCTCACCCCCATTCGATCGTGAAAACCCTCGACAAATATCCAATTCACCTGTTTGTTTTAAGTTTCCCTATAGCGCTCCCTCTTTTGTTTGTTATTTCGCACATGTCCGATTAACAATCGCTCGTAGCGGCTCGACACTCCGCACTCGATTTCCTCTACGCGCTTTTTTATTATTTGTTATTCAATCACTTCGAGCTTCGCATCGCCCTCGTGAGGGGAAAAAAAAATTTGTTCTCGGAACAATGTCATCACGTGTGTAAAAAATTTATATCGAAAAAGTACGAATTCAAAAATCGAGAATTAAAAACATTGATCTATTGTAACGAGATTAATGTTTGTGTAATAAAATGAGACGAAGAAAATTGGAGGAAAACTGTCTAAGCGAACTATCTCATTCAATTGTCTGATCTAATTAACTAATATAAAAATTGGTAATCGGACCTGAATTTAAGAATAGAGAGAAGTAAGAAGTTTCGTGGAGGTAAAATACGTGTTTTTGACACGAATGAGAGTCGTACAGTTGTGTACCCGATGGTACTCAACCGCTGTAACTATGGGGCACGGCATATCCTTGGCTCGTCGTCGCGGAGCTCGTCTCCGCCTCTTCAATCATCCGTCGTTGCCGTCGAGCAGCCCCGAGAGCCGGCACCGATTAACATGAAATCTCAATAAACACCTTGCATTCCCCGGTGATTCAATTTGCCCGTGCGGCAACGGCTTCACCCGGTTTGGTGCACCATCCGGGCGCGAGCCTCGCTGTATCCGACCGAAGCTGATATCCATATAGATGCGATGCTGCCTGGCTTCCCGTGACGATGGGCTCGCGTGCTGCAGCTTCTATGTTCCTCACAATCTCCTTCCGAGCTGCCCTGCAAAGTGAGAGAACCAAGCTTTCATCGGAATTCAAATTGCTGGTAGTCGAGACCGGTTAATGGGGACATGAGGCGGGCGAATTTGCTCATTTTTTCCGTCCTCACAACTGAAAAATTAGTTCAACTTTTGCTCCGGAATTTCCCTTTCAGCATCCAAGTTCCGCCGATTTCATAAATCTTTTCTTGAGACGACCGATGGACACAAAAATAACACGACGATTTATTAGTCACTGGGAGTGAAATTGTAATTTACGACACTAGTGTCATAAATATGTTTCTGACAGTAGTTAATACGAGGTAAGAAAAGGTCGCAATCAAGCGAAGCTCAGAAAAAGTTGTTCGCATGAGTCGCATCAAATTTTACTTCGCAAAGTACAAAACTAATGGTTTTCCTGCGAAGCATGCCTAAAACTGCAATTGTCGCACTGTCACAGATCTATTATTTGTTCTTACCGTCGAGAAATTGTTTTCAATTTTTTTTCGAATTTTCCCTCCCGTGATGCAAGTTTTACGGACTTTGCGTTCGCAAGTGCGTGCGTAAAGTCGTCCTCGAGATGATCGATGGACACTGAAACGACACGACGACTTCTTTCTCGCCGCAGCGCAGACAGCCGTGAAACGGGACCGGAGTTCTCGTCGAGCGCTGCCCTCAGGACGTCTTGTTAACATTCTCCAAAGCATAAGAAGAGGATCTTTGCGATTTTCATATGCAACATTTTTTTTCTCATGTCGCCAGGCGCTGTCCGCTCCGACGGACGTGCAGCATCACCTATTCCGAAGGGCCTATAAAACTGACGCCTCAATTTCGAGCGAAGGCACGCTCGACATGAGGGCACTCGTAGACGTAACGAGGCAAGAAAGCCGATTCCGTGAGTCAGAATACTCTTCTTCTTCAACATCCCTCGAAGGTATTCGGAATTGACCGGGTCCACGAAATCCAGGCCGGGTATTGCTGAAACATGCTATAATTAGTTGACAGCAGAACCATCATTCCAAATATGCAGAGAATAAGTTTTACAAGCGAACTCGCTACAGTCAACTCATATTTCACAACGGGGATTGTAGGATAAATTCTAAAAGTGTGCCTTTTTTTCATTTCTAAAGAGGTTCATCGACAGAATATCACTGAAGATATCTGCATAAAAATGATTTTTATCAAGTTATAATGGCTATTTATTATATCGCATAAGGATAATCGGAGAATTTTAAATTAGAGCATAATATTCTACGAGCGACCAATATTTATCCTCGTAAAGTATTGTATCGATATAATATTCCTGAAGAAATCTACACGAAATTGAAATTCATCGAGTTATAACAGCCGGAATTTGCATCGCAAGGACTTCTTTCGACAAACTTCCCTCGAACAATAAAATTCATAGGTGCAACTTATTTCTTCTCTTCCCAAAGCGGTCACCAGAGATTTGCCAAAGATGAAATCCGGTAGCATGCGCGATACGCAACGAGGAATCTTTGTAGCACACATCGTACTTGTCTTCCCCGACACCCCTCAGTCTCCCAGGAGCCTCAAAATCCCTGCTCAGCATCACTGCAACCTACGAATAATTACATATAAGCAAAACCACAGTTCCAAATATGCCTCGAATGAGAAATAATGAGGAAGCGACGATGAAGACGCTGCATTGCCCGATCAATTGTAAATCCGCGATCGCGCCGACGCGCCGGAGGGGAGCGCATGTCGCCTCGAATCATCCCCTAATCGCCGGGCCAATCGGAGAGTGGAACCCGGCCTGGGCTTCCGGCGGTCCACGTCCCCTTCCCTCACCACGCCATGGAGAGGGAAAGGGGACGAGCTGCTCGTAGGGGTTGAAAATCCGTGGCAGCGACGAGGGGGAGCCCCTGTTCTCCGAGGGTGGAGAACGAGCCGAGTGCCGGTGAAAATTGCTCGTCTCGCTCGTTCTCCCTCCACTCGAACGTCGCCGGCTCGCTCCGGCGTTCCAGCCTCGCCATGGGACTTTATCGAGCGGAAGGACGCGATACGCTCTCGACGAATTGCCACCCTTACTCTCGAGGAGATCGACGCTAGCGTCACCGCCACACGGAGATATCCTGTCGACGCGATTCGACAGTCAGCCACGGTGTCATCGTTTGTCAAGGCGGAACCGGGAAAACTATCGCGCCTGATCCGAAATGGAGTTCAGGATCGTACTTTACGGTATTGTAGAATACACAGTAATGAACAAGGAACGATCCTCGAAAAGCTCGTCATCGAAACAGTAGATGTGACAAATGATGCAGCGGACTCAAAGCGTGTCTCGTCCGCTTACGGATGACTTACCAGAACTGGGCAAAGAATCGAGAAATACTTCTGGTACTAAGTACAAAGTGACTGGTACTTGAGGCATTTCTCAAGGTGTTTTTCTAAGTATTTTTCGCAATTACGACTATAGCGTGGATGTTTATGGTTTTGAACAAACAAATTGCCAAGTACATGATTTCCTCATTTAAAAAATCGCTGCATGAACTTGTTATAAGTCTCCGATTTGGGATTATCTTCAAAATGTATTCATAATCGTTTTTTACTTGTTATAAGAAAAATGCATTCGAGAATTCTATGAAAAGAGTAATTAAAAAACGAAAAAAATCCTCCTATTCTCATTAAATTTTTCCGTAATAAATTTTAAAAAATTAATTCTCATTAAAATTATACTCATCAAAACACTTAAACACCCAATCGAATATAAATAGAAATAGGTTGTTATGCTAGTCAACAAGCATTCGTGATACCAATGTGTACTTAAGAAGTACTTGTGCTTAGCATTTGAAGTACAGAAGAGTATCTGGTGTACTAATAGAAAATACTTCAAGTACTCGCTAGCATGTATATACCGCATTGTACATACCACGGGTCGAGGTTCACCGGAGAATGTTTTAATGTCTTCGGAAATCATGAACGGGATATGTGATTCACCTATGAAAAATCCGCACTAAGTACAGTTTAAATTTCAATGAATTTACAATGAGAATTTAGTAGAACTGCAGTGCAGTTAAAATTACTTAATGTCTTCGTTTTTCATGTTGTCTTCGAATTGATGAAAAATTTAAGTAATTATAAGATATATTTGCTTTTTGATTATTTGCGTCGGTGGAATTCGTTAAAGAACAAACCATTAACATCCGCAATAATTTCCGTCCCATGTTACTGAGAAGTAGACTTTTAAAAAATAGGCATAACCACCCGCTTCTGGAGGTTATCCGACCAAGCTGTGAGTCAAATAATATACCTTCGATAAATTGTCCTCGCGCTCGCTACAGTCTGGAATGGAGGATGGAAATGGAGAGCGCGAGACTGCGGAGCAGCCGCCATGACGATTTTCTCTCGCACATTGCTCCAGCTCCAGCTCCAGCTAACCCGCGAGCGCGAGGAGAGCGAGGAGGTCGAGGGAGGTTTCTGGAGGGATGATGGTTTCATAAGTTATTGATTGGCAGTTCCGAGGGTGGGAGCCGAGCGCGAGTCTCCATGGCAACGGAACCTGCGCGCTTCCCTGGAACGTTTACCTTAATGCCCGGGAATTACGGGACGTGATTTCGCCCCCGTCGTCGAGGACGCTTTAGCACGATAATGTAATTTCTCCCAGCTATTTCCGCTCCTCTCTCCTTCATCGGTTCTACAGCGCAAAACTCCAGCGATCCATAAACCTTATCGATGAGCGCGCTCGTTACCGTTTGTGGAAAGAGCAATTATAGCAGCGACATCCTCAACAACCCTTACGGAACTTGCGTTCCACTCGTTCAGACCAACTTGACCCCGACCTGAAAACCAACCAGTCGACTGATTAAACTACGCAATATAAAAAATATAAATACCATGCTACTTAACTCGCTCTAAGAGACCCATTGAAATTCCATTCTGACAACTGATGTTTTTGTGCTGTCTGGAATCAACTAAAACCCAACGCCCAGAAGATTGGGATCACAGTCGGTTTGGTATACCATTCGTTGAAGTAAATGCGAGGAAAAATGGGATAGAAAAATAAAATTTTTCGCCCAACAATACACAGAAAATTTCCAACCATTTTTTTGCCCACCTATCGATTTCAATCCCATTTAACCTTGCTATCCCCCAGATTGTTAGGAAAGAATCTAAATTCCACTCACAATTTTATGGTTGGTTGATCCACGACGGTGATCTTCCTTTCTTCGGCATTTCTTTTCTCCTAGTCCGGATCGTCTTCTAAAATAAAAAATGCAAACTAAGTTACTCCGTTTGACGAGCAATAAACCTATTCCGTACGAGAAGAAACACCGGAAGTAATTTGACTCTGATTATATCTTCAAATTTGCGACTGCCAAGGCGCCTTGAAAGTCGAGTCCGCAGAACGAGGGGAAGGCGACATGAGACTCGCATACGTAAATACGTTCGAGATAATGTGCCGACGACGCCCGAGTGCTTCCAGGCAAGAGGATGAGAGGGGTGGGAAAGAGAACCAGTTCTCGCAAATTACCGAGGTCCCCGGCACGTTCGACGCGCATCCGTGTTCGGGGTAACAGCGCCGATGGGGTTGATGGAGCACGAGACAGGGAGGGAGCGAGAGACGGAAAGTACGGCGCGAGCCACCCCCATGGGGGCCGTACCTCCGCGTCGCGCATTAGCTAACTGCGCCCTGATTCGTCGCCGCATTGATCCGGAAAACGAGGAAACTTTGCCGGGCATTAGGCCGGCAAACAGTTCTCCCTCGTAGCCGGTACGTCGTCTTCGGTATCGCATCTATCCCTGCGAAAACGAAAACGAGATTCAAGATTATACCCTGGAAATGCTCACGCCTCGCACCAACGGCGAAGCTACCGCCACAAAAGTGTACGGTGAAAAAAATTAGGCTTGGCACATTTGCGAATTTTTCCTCGACGCTGGCTCGTAGCCATCTTCTGCTGGGTTGCTCGCCCATCGGAATCTTAACCCGAATTAGCTAACTGCGCCCTGGTTCGTTGCCGCATCAGAGAAACGGTTCTTTCCTAGCGGTGTATGAGAAATAGTATAGACGTTATAAAAAAAAAATGAGCTTTGTCCAATTTGCTACATTTTCCCTGAACGAGCTCTTACCCATCTTCTCATCCCCGCCAACTCGCCTATTCGCGAGCTTTCACCGGATAATATGTAAATCTCCACGGGATTACGTGACCTCGCAAATTGGTAGTCGGGGAAAAACGAGAGCAACGCCCGTCGCGTCGAGACTCCACGTCTTTATCGAGGATGGAGGTGGATTATAGGCGTGCATGGCGGTATCTACAAATTGGAGAGCAACCGTGTAAGCGAGTTCGATGTAGGTGGCTGAACGCTTTCGGCTCGCCGAAAGAAAATAGAGGAGACCCGCCGGGGAACGAGGATAACGTCGATGAGTTCCACAATCTCATTGGGTGACACGAAGCGAACCCCTCAAGCGACAAGCCACGGCAGGGGTAACTTAGCAAGGACCGCTTCTGAATCTTCCCCCGGGACACGTTACTCGCATTAGCTAAACGACGCTGCTGATTGGCCAGATCCGACTCGGTGACACGGAGAGCGTAAACGAGGGTGTGCATTATCCGGCGGCTTTGATGCCTGATCCAATCGAATCCGAAAACGAATCATTCCGAGAGTGTCTGGTCATACCTGAAAAAAAATATAAAAAAAAGTAATCCCCTCACTTCTAGTGCGTTCTCAAATACAGGCCAACTCAATTATGTGCTTTTTATTTGCGACTGTCGACTACCATTCAATTTTTTTTAGTTGCCAACCATACATCAAATTCTTTCTGCTGTGTACATCTTTCTCGTTTCGGTAACAAAAGAACGCTCACTGGAACGTCAAAACCGAGCCCTGAACTTAAAGCGGACTGGAATATACGAACGCTTATTTTAGCTGGGTATAAATGTGGATACATGTAGAATATTTCCAGATTTAGCCTAACAGAGCGGAAGTGCATTCAAGAATGCACCCTTTAGTTTTACACAAATTCGCTCCGATAAGCGTTCTTTTGTTGTGAAAACAGACTAAATATATCCTACGAAAGTGATTAACATTACGTTACAATAAAGTAAAAACCAATAGCAGTGGAGAGTCATAAATAAAAGAACAAATAGGTCAGCAAATCTGCCTTCAAGAACGTATTTCTGAATTAATTTAAACAGAGCGGAACTGCATTAATGAACGCACCCTATCCACCACTCCAGTGATAAAGATGTAGGTTATTCAATGTCATCGACACGATTGTCATGCACGTCACCGGAGCGGAGACATTGATCGGGGACCTCGACGAAAATGAAGTCGATATCAAAGATCCGTTCCGACCAAAAAGAGGGAAGGGATGTCGTTACCCTGGACGACATTCTTCTGTACCTCGGTAAATAATCTCGGACCTGCAATATAATTTTTTTGTTGTTACAATTAAACCTCAATGATGTTCGTCAGGGGAGTTCGGACTTTACCAGAAAGGACTCTTCATGATGCTCATGCCATTCTGCTTCTTCCTGTCCTTCGTCTACTTCACCCAAATTTTCATAACTATCGTACCACACGAACATTGGTGCAAGTTGTCGGCTGTCGACGACACGCCCGTCGAGAAGCTGAGGCAACTCGCAATCCCGACAGCCGACCTGGTGGCTGACAAGGAATCGATCCACGATCTTCCGTACTCTCGTTGCTGGATGTACGACGTCCCTATAGACGAAATCGTTGCAGCCGGCCAACCCAACCATCAGTGGCCGATGAAACGCTGCGAGCATTGGGATTACAATTTCACGAACGAGGACGTTCCGTATTCAACGGTCGCGACCGAGCTGGAGTGGGTCGGTAGTCCGTTTCTTCTGGTGTCCTATGAACGCGAAATCATTGATCTCTTAATTATTTTTCATTAAAGAAAATAATTTTTTACCCGTGTATATTTTTCTTATAATTGTCAGGTTTGCGAAAATGCGTACCTGATGAACCTTGCCCAGAGTATATTCTTCGTTGGCGCGATCTGCGGTGGACTTTTGTTCGGCTGGCTTGCCGACAAATACGGTCGTATTCCGGTCCTCATGGGCACGAATCTAATGGCCTTCGTTGGGGGCCTCGGAACTATATTCACAAGGAACTTCTGGCAGTTCAGCCTTTGTCGGTTCATCGTCGGTTTCGCCTTCGACAACACGTTCGTCATAATGTACATACTGTGTCTCGAATACGTGGGTCCGAAGTGGCGAACGTTCGTCGCTAACGTCGGGTATGGGGTTTTCTACACGATGGGATGTATGATAATGCCGTGGATGGCGTACTTCATATCTGACTGGAAGATCTTTGCAATCGCAACCTCAGTGCCTCTCGCTTCGGTGATCTTCACACCTTGGATACTTCCGGAGAGTATTCGGTAAGTGAAATGAGGAAAATCTTCATCGTCCTCATCACCTTGACGATGGCTTCACGACATCAAACTGGATGTTCGACGAGTAGGAAAAATAGAAAATGACTCAATGCTAGAAAATTGTGTTCCCCAAGTGAACATTCACGAGCGAAGTTTGTACGATGTAAACCACGGCCGTTATAACTACTTGAAATTTAATCTCGCGTCGATATCTTCAGGGTATTATAAGGACGCATCGGTTTGTTATACACAGTTAGTCCCAGGTGTTTTAATACTTGATAACTGATGACCGATGACCGATACTCGTCCCGTTAAACTCAAATTCGGACAGATCTTTGAAAATCGACCTAATTTTTGGAACAAATACTCATGGATCTTGCCTCAATTTTTTTTTCTTAAACCCAACAGGTGGCTTATAAGCGAGGGGAACATCGAGAAAGCCGTCAAGATAATGATGAGGATCGAGAAGGTGAATCGAAGCGACGTTCCTCAGCAAGTCTTCGAGGATTTCATCGACGACTGCATGGACAACGCGGAGAACAGTCCTGCTGAGGACACGAGCGTCGTGGACCTCTTCAAGACTCCACGTCTTAGAACGATCAGCATAATCCTGCTGGTCGCCTGGAGCATAATGGCGATGGCCTACGACGGTCACATACGCTGCCTGGACCAACTCGGTCTCGATATCTTCACGACTTTCACGATCGGCGCCTCTACCGAATTTCCTGCCGTTCTTCTTATAATGTACACCCTCGACGAGTGGGGACGCAAATGGACTCTCTTCGGATGCGTCATGATATCCGGCATCGCCAGCTACGGCGCATGCTGCGTACCCGTTGGCATTTACTTCGCGTCCTTCGCGATGGTCGGCCGGCTCTTCATCAACTCGGCGACCAACATCGCCCTGCAATACGCCGCGGAACTTCTTCCGACGGTGGTCCGCGGCAAGGGCGTCGCTTTCATTCACATCATGGGTTACGTTTCTTCCATACTGAGCCCGTTCGTCGCCTACAGCGCTAACGTTCACAGACTCCTGCCGATGATCATCCTTGGGACTTCGTCTATCATCTGCGGATTTCTTGGACTCTTCGTGCCGGAGACTCTTCGGGAACAATTGCCGCAGACTCTGATGGTTGGTCTCAGCTGGAAAGTCAGCCTATAATTCGTAAAAAGAAACAAATATCATTTTTTATATAACATCGATGCGATGCATAGCTCCCTATATGAGAAAGCTCGCTGACCAATTTTTGGCTCCCTCGTTCAGGAACCTGGGCTGCAAAATTGTAAATGCGGAAATCAGGCGCAAATTATTTCGCACTTTTTTTTGGCCCATTACAAAATGTCTACTTCTCATAATAATGGTATTTTGATATTCGCAATTTCCTCGATGAAGAAGTAATTAATTTACAAAATTGACAATAACATTTCTCATCTAGCTTCCTCATAAAGTTTAGAAATTGGTGAAGTTCCCTCTATGAGGAAACAAAATTAATATAACAATTTTTGCCAGGACGGTGAGTTGTTTGGCATAGACCAGAATTTCTGGGACTTTCCTTGCATACAGAAACGCAGACCTGGCGCGGGTATTCTTGGCTCCACGAGCGCCCTCGACCTCACTCCGAACAAGCACTATCTTCACGCGAACGTACCGTCCCAAAGGGCCGCCGTTTTGCGAAGCAGTATGGTATCTGGTCTGACCGGAAATCAGAAGCGTGTCGACGCTGTTAGACGGTACATCAGTCGGGAGATCATAAGGCCCCGAAAAAGCGCCCTGGCGACATCCACCACGCCACTAGAATACGTCGAGCACCTGAGAAGGGGCTACCGGGATGAAAGGGAGCACATGGCGAGAATCCAGGAGGAGGATTCTCCAACCCAGTCAGATGCCTCGAAGGATGCAAAGAAGAAAAAAGTCCGAGTTCAATTGAACGACGAATCGGAAACGCGGTGATAATGTTTCTGCAGATAATTCAACTTGTAAACAATTGTTAATATAAAAGACCAACGAAATTATCTCCGTCCAATAAATATCGGTAGTTTTTAATCGATTAATAAACTCATCAGAAGAAATAAAGAGAAAGAAAAAAAATTATAATACAGTTGAACAACGAACCGAAAAAGCCATGAATTATTCAGTTGTAAGACTGACGGTGAATTTAACTCTGTCTAATAAATATCCTTACTTTATATTATTATTGATATTTATTGAAGGAAAAGAAGAAAAAAATTAGAGAGCAATTAAACGGTAAACCGGAAACACCACGATAATAATTCTCTGAGTTTTCAGTCCGCGCTAATGGTTAAGTTGTGAGCCAGACAGTGAAGTTGACTCGGTCCAATAAATATCCGTGTTTTTTAAATCGATCAATAAACTCATTATACTGCCGACAGTCGACACGAAAAGTACGCAACGAGATAAATGATACTCGAGGAATGAGTATATTTATTTTCACGCCAGAGTCCAAACACCCTCGTCTCACGCTCGTGCCGAACAGAAGAATGCGGGAAGCAATGATGTTGAAGAAATAACAAGGCGTTTGGGGGAATCAGACTCGACCCTGTAGGTCGTTGAGGGCGTTCCCGAAATATCCGTTCAATTACTGGAATTAGTGACAACAGCGGAGAACCGAGAATGCCCGTGAGGCATGTCGCTGCGTCCGAGGTGAAGAAGTCTTCACGATTCCGGTTGGGAAGAAAAAAATCTTCGCGACCCGGCACGATTTTTCGATCCGGTGACACCGGGGCGTGGCACTTTGCACTCCTGCTTCGCGCTGGGCAGCTGGGCGAGAATCCCACGGAAAAATGTCCGGAATTTATTTTTCTTTTTATGACATTGCTTAAAAATCGAATGAACACTCTGGATCGATGGTTTTCGTAGCAGAAATATATTCAGCCTCGATCAGCACCGAAAGAATTTTCAGTATCGAAAAAACGTGCGGAAATTTATTTTTGTACTACCATTTTTTTAATTAAATATTTTCAAAATCCACTCTCATCAGTTCCATGCACTTGAATAAGGTTTCTTTTTTTTCAATTCAAGAAAATGCGATTCTTTTGAATTTCATGCTTCCACATTTCATTTTTTGAATTTCATCTTTGTGAATACTCTTTGAAAAGTCAAACGCCCATTTGCTATGAGAAACTATATGCTTGGATACAGTCAGCCTCAGTTTGCGACGGTAACCGACGTGCGGCCATTCGAAGACTCAAGACAGCGTCAAGAAGGTTTTCTGTCTCGAGAATTCCATGATAAACGACAACTGGCGAGATTTTTGGAAGCCCGAACCGGGCGTTAGGTAGAGTATGTAAGCCGATACGTGCCCGAAGACTGGAAGTATGCAGAAGAAGGCCCCACAGAACTGGAGGGAGAGAAGAAAATAAAATTAGAAGAAAAAAAAAGTCGCAAAGTCACTCGACACGACTAATGGGCTCGTAATGACCGGTGGACGTTCTCATAGCTACCACGCCCATGGCAATCTGACCTGAAAGTCAACCCCGGTGACGGGACCAACCAGGAGGGATTGCCAGCATCAGAACGCTCGAGAACACCCAAGCTTTTGCGTTATACCTATCACCCATAAAAATAATTAATTAATCGAGGAATACATTGTGGCATGCTGTTTGGGTTCTATACAAGGGTACAAAATCCGAAATCAAAGAAATATGCTGCTACATGAAAGTGACGTACAGGCATTTTATAATATTATAAGATTAATGGAAGAGAAAAAATTAAAAAAAAAAACCAAAAATTCAAACCAAAAGATGCATACTCGGCCAGTAGAATATGAGCTATTTACTTTTTTCAAAAAATGTAGAACAACTTTCTCTAATTAAAATAAATATTTATCTCAGGAAAATAAATATTTATTTGCGTGTGCCCGACAAATAAATTATTTATCTGGGTGTAACTTTGTGTAGTACCGCGTCCGCACAACCCTCGCTCGTGAAATCGGGCGCTGAGCGAATGCATCATCGAACGGGCCTATAACCAGATGAAAGAAGATGAAAAAAAGCTCTTTTCTCTCGAAGAGTCCCGAGAATTTGTGGTGCGAGCTCGTAAAAGCCGATACCGCTCCTGACTTTTACGACTTTTCTCTCGCGATCGGGCGTTCGGGATATTATTTTGAGAAAAAAAAAATGAAAATTTCTCGTCGTCCGACTATGTGTACTACGGGTAAAGCGCGTATGGCTGTGAGAATCGACGCGAGGAAGAAAGCCGAGCTTTGAGGGAAGAAGCAACCCCCTCGAGACATCGGGAGCGACGATTGCCCCGGGAAACTCTTAAAAAATGTAAACCAGCTGGAAAATCGTAAAAGCGAAATTGTTACAAATGTAAGGGCGCTCGTTTCGACTCTCACTTTCTCGGCTTTCTTTGCGAGACGGTCTGGATGGGCGTGGGCGGTCGCAATGAAAGCCGACGAGGATAAGCGCACCCTTGCGAGGGAAGGGTGGACGATAACGATTCGGTGAAGCCGAGGTGTGCGCGGCTTGCGAGGCGTTCGTCAAGCAATTTATTGCATCGAGGATGCTATCCGCAAAGCCGCCACAGAGAAGAAAAAAAGAGAAAAATTAATACGGGAAGGAAAGCGCGAAGGAAGAAAACGAGAAACGGTTCATACTTTGTAGTTAAGCTAACGCTCGTCATCGACGATTTCACCGCCAGTGAACCGTCTCTCTTTTTCTCTCTTCCCGGCGTTTTTTTTTCGTTTTACCGCAGCAATTAAATGTTAATCGTCGCCAGCGAAGAAATTTCCCAGGCTGGAGATGAAAAATTAATAGTGGGTGCATCGAGGAGTAAACGGAAACTCGATATTGATTTCTTGCCCATTCAATATCCCCGCGGGTGCAGAAGAGTATGTTTTGCATTAAAGATCTTACACGCGAAAACAAAAAAAAACACCGATGGAAGATATCGGTGTTTATGAAATACCGAGAGACTCATATTAATTTGTTGTGTGTGAATAAGCCATAGCGTACGGCATAGCATATTCGTGTATCAAAGGTCTTATCAATAAACCGACAAGCAAAAGATTTCCGGTAAAAACCGGCAGTAGAAAGCACGAAGGAAGGAAGCAATGAAGCGTTCACACTTCGTCGTTAAACTGTTGCTCGTTGTCGACGATTTCCCTGGCCGCCCCAGTGTGAAAATGTTCTTCCATCTAAGCGCATGTTCTTGCCATATCAATGAAACGTTAATCATCGCCGGTGAAGCAATTTTCCAGGTTCGCGATCGTGCTATTATCCATGCGCGCATCGAGGAGTAAAAGATGACTCGATATTAATTTGTTGCCCGTTTAATGTCCCCGCGCGTGCAAAATAACTCTACGAGACATTCACGCACCGTTCCTCGCCTGCAATAGTAACTACGCGAGTTACGCGTGTGATTTAGGATTGATTGCATTTGAGGGTGAGCGGCCGGACGTGCGGGCGAACGACGGAGATTGAACTTGGCCGGTTGCGGTCCGTGCGGCGAATCGGAGCAAACGTCGTAAATTCATTAATAAATTACTCGAGCCAATTATAATTCTGTCCAATTCCGAGGGCGGGCGTGGAGCCAATAAATCTCGGCAAAACAACCCGAGAGAGAGGGAGAGAGAAATCCGTTGTGTTTCTCGGCTATTATACCGCGAACCTTCTCGCGCACGCAACGGGCCGGCCGTGGTCCGCCCGTTCCTCTCCGTTTCCTTTTCTTCCTTCCTTTCCACCTTCGCCGCATCCGAAAACAGTTGTGGTCGACGCACGATTCACCTCTAAACGACGCCTTGGTTCGCGGAGCTACGCCCGAGCGATTATTGTGGAATCCCCGCCGAAGCGACTCGTCGAGTATTTAAAAAATACTCGAGGCAAAGTTGTAGAGTTGACGAGGTAAACGCACCCTTCGGTAGACCAGCTTGCGCACAGAATTCTGAAACACGAATTAATAACTTTTTTTAATGCATCGAATCGTGATCCACGAGGCAATTAACTACGGACGTACAGAAGACAAACCTAACGGATTCGTTACTTGCGATTAGAAGAAACAATCAAAACAATCGGATATGCGAGAAAGTACTCGTTCCATCGGTCACTCGATCGATCCGAATATCGTCAGGTGCGGCGAACGATCGGGAGGACCTTCGATCATGCCGGTCGAACCTCGGAGGTCTGAGACGCTGGTCGAGGGTATCGGAGATCGCGCGCGGCATTCGCCTCGAACCGGAGAACCCATTCGGCGAGGGTTGTACCTTTTTGCTCGAAATCAATTTGTAGAGCACAGTCGATTAATTTTGGGACTAGCCAGGTGGCTTCGGCCTCTCTCCGTTCTCCGGCTCGAAAAAGGGGTGTCCGGCTGGGCAAGTATTCCAGGCCCCCCAAATTCGAAACGGCAACGCTACCCGCTCGAAGATTGCGGGTTACGCGATAGCCGTCTGGCAAGCGGGGTCATCGAAACTCGGACGACCGTCAATCTGCACAGAAAAAAACATTCGTAAACATAGAGCACGTTCGTGGTCCAAAATAGTATCAATTTTTGTTATTAACAAGCGTATTAAAAAATAAATAAATGGTGAATCATAAGAAAGAAAAATTGAGAATCCTTGAAGCGAAGAAATGTCTGTTAAACGTACAAACTTAATTTTTTCCCGTGTACTTCGACGATTTATTGTCCACCTTGGTTCAATTCGCTTCTGCATTTGTCCAGCCCGGCATCGTGCATCGCGCACGATCTTGCGATAATGAATCTTCCCGCTGCTCCGATGCGCCGGAGCGTGGGTAAATCCCGCGGAATGGAATCCACCGGAGGACTCCTCCGGGCGGAAGTTGCGAGTGTGTTTCTGCACGAGTCTTCGCCTTGTCCAGAGGGTATCGGGCGGCGTTTACCGATCGTTGAGCAGATTCCATCGAGATGAGGAAGAAGCTCCGCACGGTTTCTCGCCTAGTCTCAATGCCTGTACGTGGGCGCGCACGATCCTCTCGCGGCCGCGTTTGCTCCCCCAAGATCACCGGCCTAGCGCTCGAAAGTGGACGGTCGGACCGTGAGGAGTTGGTAAATCGGGGTAATTCCAGCCTCGTTACCGAGACTGGCGAGGAGCAACCAGGAGCAGCAGCGGAAACACCGCGCAACCGCACTTATCCTCGTCCAGGGCTCGAACTTCGGAATCGTGGCCGAGTTGGCTGCGCGGTCGCAAAAAAAAAAAACCGGCGTGAAGAAACGAGCCATAGATTCAGCGAGAGGAAAGCGCGAGAGAGAGCCGAGGAAAGGAAATAAAGAAAAGCGCAGATGGCCGAGGAGAGCCTCGAAGAGCAAAGCGTTTTGCTGGGCGGAGTCGCCGGTGCACTCACCGTCTGCCCTAAGCAAACAGTAGTTGCGAACAGTAATTTTCGTACGTATAAGAAGCCCGATGGTTTCTCAGTGGCTGGTACGGTAAGGTTCGGATAGCGCCCCGGGTCGGCGCACGAAGGTTGAACATCATCTTGGTGGCTGTATGTATCTGTGACGAATAGATGACGACGAAGTCGAGAAGCGGTGCCGGCTCGCGAAGGGTCAGGTGAAAATTGCCCGGTTGTTTCGTGCGCGAAGGAGCTGCCGATGCTAACGCCGAGGCCGCGAATTCAGAATGATGCTGAGCTGGTAGAGCCGCGGAACGAGCTTCGCTATTCCGGCGGCTGGTTTTATCGGCTCAAATTGCTCAGCGAAGTACCAGAGGATGTTCGGGCGCGAGCCTCGGAGCGGAATCCTCTCGGGGTTCAATCCCGGAGGGTTTGGACTCCGATTCCCAACGCAGCGGAGTTTCCTCCATGAAGACCGAGACTGAGAACCGGCTCGTCCAGACGGTCCAGTGAGAAACACTGGTCGGAAACGGTGATGGATACTGTGAATGAACAAAAAATATGTAGATTAATAGGTGCATTAGAAAAATGTTAAAAGGCATTTAAGCAAAAAATTTGGGTTCCTCTCGGCTGGTGAATCTTTTTCACGTGACGACAGATTCACCATCCGGTGAGAAACACAGATCAGAAATCCATTTGTCAAAAGAAGAAAAAAATATAGGTTGTGATTTCAAGCACGATTTAATATGAGCGAAGGAAGTAAAGAGTGCGGGTAGTAATTTTGAAAAATAGAGCAGGCAATTTGTAAATAAATGTCGTATCGATACTGGCACGAGCATGCGGGTTATCATAATAATCGATTGCCATAAATAAATAATTATTACATGCGATCTTACACGGTAAAGAGATTATACATTTCGCGAGGCTCTTTTATCGTCGGGTTAATAAACTCAATCGTCGATCAATCAATCAAAAAGTTAACGAGAGGCCGTCCAGCGCACCGGTACTTTGATTCTCGCTGCTCCGAAGCATCACCCGTAACGCTCTCGCTCTCTAGGCGAACGTTCATAATTCATTATCGTTCAATTCTTGCGTCTTTAATATAGATACGACGTAACAACATATCTTTTCAATTAAATTAAATTAAATCAAAGAAGTATTTAAGAAATTAAGTAATATTTACGAGAGAGCGGAGTAAAATGGAACGATAAGGCAATACGGAATAATGGAGTAAAACGCAATTTATCAATAATTTCTTTAAGCAACATTTTGTCATGACGACATTTCTTCATTTTCAAAACTATTCGAGAATTACCGTTTTTTTCCATTACCGCATTTTGCTCCACTGTTCCATTTCAACGATCCCCCGTCCCCCATGAAGTAATGTCTGTAAAAATCTATAATTTAAAAAAACTTGAAGTAATGACATTTTTTTAATTCCCCGCAATATAAAAACTATTGAAACTAGCGAAGGAGCACGCGTTAATGTTCCGCGAAAGTTCAATCGGAAGAACCGTAACATTGACGAGAAAGGGAACGATGAGTGTCGAGAAGCAGAAGCGGAATCTGAAAGAGCAAGGGCAGCGGTGAAGATGCTCGCGAATGCTACGGGACGTTCGGATAACGGGCATCGAGGCGTGAGAAAGCGACGCCGTGAGAAACGTTCGACGTTGGCGCGATATCGACGAGATAGAGACACCCGCGCGGAGGCGTCGAGGAGAAGACTGGAAGACGACTATAATACGCTATATAATACCAACAAACTCCGCGCCTACCCGCAATACAGAGCAACGTGGCTCGCGGTCGCTACACAAATCGATTACAGAACTTTACGAGACAAATATGAATACAATAAATATCGGAGTTAACGGGCGAGTCGTGCCACGTCGCGGACCCGACGTTTGCCAAAAGTTTTGCCCACCGTATTTTATAAATAATAATAAATTTAATTAATTTACGAGCTGGGTCGTTAAAATTGTTGCGCGAGCGATACGATCGCGACCCTCCGGTTACCGAGATTACAGTTTCGCGCACATAGCGAACGGTGTAGTGCAACAATTCCTAGACTAATTTTAGCTCCAAACGAGCTTCCGCCGTTGGGACGACCCGTTCGATATCCAATCGAATACGGCATCGCGTAAACCCCTAAGCAAACGGATATAGTCAGGTGTATTCGTGTTAATTATCCTGCCTAACAGTTACGCAGCAGTTAATGTATTACATTTCATATTTTATATTCTTAGAACTAAAATCGTCATTCCCTTTCGGAGTTCCTTTTTTTTGCATCAATTAACTAAAGTCGACTCAACATCTATTCTCATATTTATCACGATAAGTCTATACGGTAGAAAGACATAAAATTCAGCAAAACGGAATGGAAGTCTTCTGAACCTAACGTCTAAAAACCTAACGAAATTCATCGACCAAAATCGAATTATAATTTCGATTAAAAAAGTCTCTTCCCACCAAAGAAATGCATTGTTTCGAATACATAAAAATAATTTTTTTTTTTTCCGTAGATTATAATAATTGTTTCCTCACGTACTGTTGCAACTGTTCTATTTTCCCTTGTGCAGAAGCATCGTAATAAAATCCATGTAATAGAGAATCTATCAACCGTTATATCTAATGTGCCGAGTTCATAAGAGCCGAGTAAAAGCGTGCAGCGGGTGCAAATAAAGTACAAGCCACGGTCCCGATTGGCTCCGTTACCCGACCGGGCGGTGATGCATCTTGCGGCTAGAATAACAAGCCGAGACGACGAGAACCGGCGAAACGGTGCAACCCCATACAAATCCAACCAGGGTCGTGCGTGGCCAGCGCTTTATACCGTCATTGTGTGCTCAACGAGCTTACACCGGGGTGGCCGATACATGTATCCCTTACAGTGGCACATACAGCGTATAAACTATCATCCCCGGCAGTTAACTCAAATTGCATTAGGAGGGCTGGACGGAGGCAGCGAAAACGGTTCGTTCACCGATCCACCAGAATGGGCGTATTGTGTCGTCGAGGGTGACGAGATCCGCTCCCCCTTCGTTCCTCCAACTTCGGCGTTCAGCTCTATATATATATATATATATATATATATATATATATATATATATAATATGTGACTATAGTGAACTGCATTGAGACCACGGGAGAGCCGTGTACATTGTCGTACACGAGTTTCACCCACACAATGGTTGGTCTCGAGATTACAGAGAAGTGCGTAATTCGGGGTCGCCGCTCGAGCGAGATCTGTCGACTATTTGTTTAATAGAGGGGGAGAAGAGGGGATTATTGTGTTAGCCAATGGCGGATGAAAGCTTCTTCGAATTGAAATCAAATGACGCGTGACGCCCTTTGGCCTGCTGCGGTATAGAATGATAGACTTTTTGTTTGGGCGACACTCTTCCTTTTTGGCTCCTGGTGAGTTCAGTGAAGAATTACGTTTCGCGAATGGCCTCGTCGAATTGAAACTGAGACTGAAACATTTGAACCGATCAATCCTCGAGCCTTCCGTGCGTAACATTCTTATTGCCAATACGAATCGGTCACCCGGCGTTTTAAAAGAAAAAAATTGATTGAATTATTATTATTGATTTTGTTGTTGTTGTTATTACTGCCGTATAAGAATATCTGAAATGTTATAAATGTATCATTATTATACATGCAATATTTTCTCAGAACTCTTCTACGGCTTTTATAATTATTATCAGTGTCGTGAAAGAATTTTCTTTGGGGTCTCGAGGAAAAAATATTCACCCGATGAAGTACTTGCGCGTACTCGCACATAGACGAGTGCATAAATCGACATATTTCGGCCGTCATTTGCCTCGTGGTGCGAAAGAACAACATTTTTTTTCAACTTCAAGAGCTGATATTCTCTCGTCGGTACCTAAAGTATATTTAGCAATGGTTTAGCACTCATATTCGTTGTTTCCTAATCGGACGGTTCTCGAAACTGAAAAAAAAAAAAGATAGACGTTAAACTTATTATTTTAGGCTTATACACTTATTAATTTTATGATTATTATTTATATTATTATTGTTGCTGTTGCTGTAGCAATTGTAAATCTTTTATGATGACGAAATAATTCGATAATTTTTATCATGTCTCGATACCGCGTAATTGCGGGGAAAAAGCAGAAATATTATTGGCACCAGAATAGAATCGACCCCCATCGAGAGCTGACGCAAGGAGCTGGGAGTCTTGCGACAACATAAAGCGAACCAGCACGATCGTGTAATTTGACACTAATGTTCACTATAAATTAATTAAGATAGGAGATTACGCGAAGAACCGAGACAAGCGCCGAAGTTCCAAGTGCTCGACGATTGACCCGGAGCCGAGCGATAGCCTAATGAATCCCGAGGTCTCGTAATCTCCGATGTCGATAATCTGAGACACGCAGATATCCAAGCCGAGCAACGAATTCATGAAAAAAAAAAAGAAAATGGTTGAAACGGTTATACGTGACTATGTAAACTCGCCTATATGATTCGACTATGTAAGGGTGTCCGTTTACTCGTCCTCGTAAAAGGAGCAATAAAAAAGCGGGGCGAGAAGACGAGGTTGGCTGGAGAGGTCGCGAGATCCTCGATTTTGTCCCAGCACACCCATCAGCACCGTTGCTTTTCTTACATCCGAGCCTGTGTTCTCTTCGTCATCCCGTTTTCGCGCACGCCACCCTCCGGAAAAATGACAGTGCATAAATCGCAACCCCCGGAATAAAGAACCGGGGGAGGATCGGGAGAGGTCCCGTTATTCCTGCGTCCTCCCTCGCAGCCCGACGACGTATTTCCCTTTTCTCGTTACCCCCCGAGAGCCGACCTTACGGAAACAGAAGCGTTCACACGGGCAGGAAAGAGAGAGAAACCAGCCGGAGAGAAATCGTTTCGCATATTGTGTGAAATGGATCTTTTTCTTGGTTCCTCATTTTTTTTTATATGTATATATAAATGTACGGTTTTTCCTCAGTTATTCAGCACCTATGAGAGAGGCGCCCACTCTATTATCCTACAGAACAGGGGAGACTTGAACGTTGATCTACGGCCTTCGTGATTGCCTAAATTTCAGGAATATTAGAGGAAGAGCCGCGACCAGGTTTCCAAAATAAACTCCGAGAAAAGCGGGAACATTTGTTTTTTCGACCGAGGGAAACCGTGAGGAGAGGTCGACAGATTGTCGCGGAGGATTCATCGCCACCTTTTTTATGTGTACTCGTTCATCGCGGGTGTTGGCCGAGAGTTGCTCGTTACAGGGATGAGTAATAATTTTTTTTTTTACCCGGTCGAGCGAGGACTAGCGCGAGGGATGAAAACCGGGCGAGAGAAACGTGCGGTTCGGTACATGACGGAAACGTCGCATTTCGCTCCCTAATCTCGCGAAGGCTCAATGTTTGCACTGTAAACATGAGGTCGCGCGAGCTGTCGGGAGATATATTATTCCAAGGGGGGCTCGAAGCATGCACTCACCTCGAAAGCGATATCCTCGATGTGGAGCCACTATACGTGCGACACGCAGACGGGGTCGATCCAGTGGCGCTGTACCAGTCACTCGTCTCGCGATCGATCCGCCCGATTTATTTATCCGTCCAGGTGCGAAACGTCTGGAAATAATACGAGAAAAACGTTAAAGGAAACACGGCTCCGGGTCCGAAAGAAACGAGTAGCACGCGTAGAATTGTAAACCGGAACGCTGGAAATATTTTCAATATTTATAGAGATTTTTTCTTCCCCGGAGAGGAAACTTTGTTTAGAAGAACTTTTTTTGAATTCCTACGAAAACATTTCCAGAATTATTCATAATGTTTAAATTCACAGTTAGGAATATGTGACGTGTAAAATTTAATTTAAAACTGTTATAAGGAAGCTATATTTGTTGTAACTTTTGCAACTTGTTTTGTTACCGAATTCGTTATCGTCGTAGCGAAATGCATTGAATCGAAAAAAGGAAATAAAATTTTGCTGATCAAATATTTATAACATTCAGATGCGAAGAATTTGACAATAATATGAGACAAACGATGAACCAAATACGGTTCCGGTCGAGGTGGTAAAGAATGAAACGCGTAATGCGCAAAGAATCTTGAACGGAAAGTCGGGAGAAAAATCGCAGTTCGAAAACTTCAAAAAGGTTCACCGACTGTGCGAGAAGAAATTTTTGAGAAAGGAACAGAGCATTGAACAGATGGGAGACAGGACCTTTCGAAGTGGCTCGAACTATCGTCTTCCTTTTTTTTCACGCTCTTCCCCAAACTCTTAACGAAAACGCCACGCGTACGTTAATTCGAAACAGATTTTTCAGCAGACTCTACCTCGAGAACTAATAAATTTTCTTCCACTTAGTATGAAAGTTACGCGGCAATTTCGTCTTTGACTTTCTCCGGCCCGATGGCACTTTTTATCGCGGGTGATTTTCTCTATCGACGTAATCTGGAAATTGCCATCTGCGGCGACTACGGCCACGTACTAGCGACACGTTGATTCATTTATGACTCCGAGTTGACGCTTCTCGGTCACGCCTGTGTCGAGTGCCATGGCAAACATGTGCCACCCGGAATCGGTTCGAATCCGCTGGAGGTTGACGGGCGTCTTGTAAAAAGATGCTCGGATAAGCGGCGATGGGCATCGAAAACTTTTTCGGGCTTCAATGGTGAATTTTCCGTCCGGATCAACGGAACTTCTTCATCCAAGCGAATGATGCAACACGAAACTGCAAAAGAAGAAAAGACAAAAATTAAGAACAAACTCTTCGCAAGTCGAAGATCTACAGAGTAGGGGTAGAACGAATTTCTTAGAGCACATTGAATATTATGTACAATGTGCTCTTATGTACATTGTGGAAGAGGTGGATTGTGGAGAGAAGCAAGATGCGGAGAAAAATTGTAATGCAAACATTACTATTGTCCTTGCTACCATTGCCATTTTAGAATGTTGCCATCTTCTATCATTGCTATCTTCTATCGTTGCCATTTTTCTGGAATTGTCATCGCTATTGTTCCCATTACTATTGTTGCTATTCCCACTACATATATCCGACCCGGAATAAGTCCGACTTCGCTGCAGTTTGACGAACGTCTTGGAAAAAAACTTCTCCGATCAGTGGGGACGAGTATTAAAAACTTTGTCGACCTTCAATGATAAACAGCTAATCTGGAGCAACGAACAATGTACCGTAAATTGTAAAAAAAAAAAATTAAAAACAAGCTATGAGCAATCACAGGTTACTAGGGTAGATGTGAGAAGAGCGTAGTGGGATGCTCAATCAACGAATTTCGCAGCGCACACCGTGCCTAAGAGTGCCCACTTATTTACAATGTTGAGGAGCAAGAGTCCGCGAAAGATCGTAACGCAAGAAGCGTTCGGTCGAGGGTTTGCCTCTACCCAGAAGGTATCGGCGAAGCAGAGCCGATAAGCAGCTAGTCAAGCTCCGGACTCGTGCGCTGGGAATTGCCGCCCTATGGTCGTTGGACTCTTCGTACAGCCCATTTCGTACCGCAGAAACGTTCCGTCGGGCGCGCAAGTAGTATTATTTTCGAACCATCGGAACTCGCTCGGCGTAAGTGGAAGTCTCGACACGTCGTAGCGCTGAGACTTCCCAACATCGCCAACAGCTCGTGAAAGAAAACGCCACTGATGACTGACGCCACATATTTTTTATCACGGCCACCGACAACACCGTTACGATGCTCGCGGCTTCGTCGACCATCATCGAGCATCTCCTCGCGCATTATACCAGTTTCACCGACGTGAGGTACGGCTCACTGGAGGCACGGCAATCGGTAATACTTCGTCGTGTAGACGATAGTTTGTTTACACGGCTGCGGTAAAAAGCCTCGTTATCTTTGAGAGCTCGCCTCCTCGAGGAGTAAATTTGCTCTCGCTCCCGGCTACCTCTCTTTCATGAATGGACGTTAAAGACTGTCTGCGCGTCGACGCGGAGAGTGCCTTTTCCCGAAGAATCATCCTCGAATTTACATCCACCGACCGAGGCTCTGGCAATGATTTTTTTTGGTTCTCATCGGCGTTTATGTTTTAACTTTGTTATAGCTGATTCGATGACTGAAGGCCGAGTGGCTTCGTTGATCATTGGCGTTTACGTTTTAACTTTGTTATAGCTGATTCGATGAGTGAAGTCCAAGTGCCTTCGTTCATCATCGTTCTCAATTTCATTAAAAACATATATATTATGTACTCTTCAACTATTTCGAGTCGTGTAACCGCGTGGATACCCAAACCTGTCTTCAGATCTTAGAGTCGAATTTTGAGACATGAGTTTGAACTTATCACCCGAACTTCATTGTGTGCTTAAGTTTCATCTTAAGTTCAAATTAATGCGTTGAAATTCGACCTTAAGGTTGTCGAACTGGCAGATATTGTGACTGTCTCCAAACCGACACTTGCCTTTTCAGGATTAAATTTGCACTCGTTCCCGGTTATCTTTTTTTTTGCAAATGGGCGTGAAAGTAGTCCTTTCGATATGTCTACCGCCACCCAAGTTCGAGACAGGAATGAGAGAGATTACAAACACGTCTCGATGAAACGAAGGTCTAAAAACGATCAAGCATATTTGAGTGTGTAATTCTTTTTTATTCCAGTCAAACTTGCGCAGCGTCAGTCATAACGAAATGTCTAGCTGGAAAACTTTCTGCATGCCGAGGCGGACCTTTCTTGAAAAATCATCCTCGAAATTACATCCACCGATCGACACCCCTGCAATGAATTTCTTTCGCTTCTCATCGGTGTTTTACATTTTTAACGTCGCTATAGCTGATTCGATGACTGAAACGCCTTGGTTGATCATCGTTCTTAATTTTTTTTTTTTCTTCTGCGATGTGTTCTTCTATCTCGACTCGTATATTCTTCTCAACTGACGTATACACAAACGTGTCTTCCGGACTTAACGTTGATTACCTAGCTGATTGCTGCACTACTTGGCGCATAACTCGCAGGTTCTTCCCGGTCAAAGTGGTCCCTCACTCGAGATCACGATGAGTAGTTCGAACTGGTAAATATTTACCGATTGTCCGGGAGCGACCCGGACGAGGGATCCGAAAACCTCGAGGTACTTTCGGGCGCCGGAATCGTTGGGCAAATAGTCACGTGGACCACGTCAGCGATGGATTCGAGTTGCTTCTGAAACCAAGCAACAATTTTTCCTGTAGCAAAAACCAATCAGTAAGAAAAACATTTTTTTTGAGAATACGATATCTTTAACGAGATGTTTACTTAGTTTTCTTCCGACACGTTTATGTATTACGCGTGTAATTTGGCCCTGCCTGTAAATAAATAAATAAATGAATGCTAAATCATCGATCCGCCTTCGCTCGCACTTCCGGAGCGATGACTACGTAATTGTGCCGAGAGCTTCGGCTAATTGTTCGCATGGCAAACACATCGCTACACCTCTGGCGAGCGCGTTTTTGTTTCGTTCTGAAGTGGCGCACACCTTCCGTTCCCAAAGAAAAAAAAAAGAGAAACAAAACGTTCTCACCGAGAGTGGTCCAATCGTCTCGGCATCTGTAACTCCCGAAGGAGAGCGCTAGTAGCTGGCCCCTCGGAGCGACGAAGCTCGCGCGAATGCTGTGTTGAAACGGTACGAAGGATATATTCTAATACGGGGCGTTCGTTCTGTCGGTGTGCGCTCTTGCCCCGTCGCGCGCGCACACGTACGTTTGCAAGCAGGCGCGCATACCGTCTTAGCGACGACGGTAACGCGTGTGTGCGCAAGATTTAACAAGGGTCTGACAGCCTCGTTGCCGTTGTTATTTATCGGTTATGTCGGCGCATCTCTCCCATCTCCAGTACGAGAAGGAGAGAAGCTCGAATCGGCCCGTGTGTGCGCGCTCGCCTTCCCGCTGTAAGCCCTCCATTCTCGGTTTCCTCCACCACCTCCGCTGATCGCCTCGCCGTCCTTCTCGGAGTATACCGGACGGTGTGTGCTCCGGGAAGCGCATGAGCTGGAGAACGGGCCGGAGAACCCTCCTGCAACGTAACACGAACGTGGGTAAGTACAAACGCTGGGGATATAATGGAAGAGTCGGTACGTGTGCAGCAATGCGGCAAGTGTTCGTGAGAGGGGGCGGGGAGGAAAGCGTTCACTCTCTCTCGTTATGGATACGAGTTTGTGGTCGTACTTTGCTGTGGTGTTCAGATATGGCGACGACTGCGACGTTGGATTGTAGGGGCGAGCGGGGCAAAACGGGACAGATAGTCGGGACGAATCGACGGAGCAAAATGAGACATCCTGAAATTATTGAAAAATTGCATTTTTTTAAATATTTTATAAAAAAGCAATTTTTCAATAATTTTGGGACGTTCTTTTTGGCCCCCTGAATGCATCCAATTTTCTGTCCCATTTTGCCCCGCTCTCCCCTGGTAATAACCGTCCGCAACGCATCTGGCTAACTGGCACGTTCCACAGAAAGATGCTTATCTAGAACATAATGTAATACCATAATATAAATATTCATCATAATCGTAATCATACATGAATATACAATAATAATATAATGCAATAAAATAGATTTTTTAAATTCATTACCTGGAAAATAAATTGTTTGGAAAAAGTGATAGCTTACAATGGTACCATTGAAGCAACGATGCTAACTTCCATGCTATTCTTAATCGTTCGTTCCGTCTTGCCCCGCACTCTCTTGGTAATGGTCGGTACACCGTATTGCTCGCGCTCTCGTGTACGTGACCCGGCGTAGAGGGGATCGTAGGTGATGACTGTGATGATATGGTAGCTGACGACTGGTGTCTCGGATCCACGTTGTTACTGTAACACACCGACGCATATACGCACATCAGTCATACATGTATATTTAGACTGTATGGTTAACGCTGCGCACACTCAACGTGCCGTGCTTACGGGTAGAGTAGGGTGCTCGCTTAGCGCTAGCACGTGTTAAAAACATAACCACTTACTCGAGTGGGCTTAGTCGGACGGGTGGGGAGGCTTTATTTATCGTTGAGCTCCTCCTACACGAACAGAGGGAGAGAAACCAAGAGGTCGAACGAGCAAAGAGAGTCGGATAATTCCTCCCGTACGCGATACGCTCGACTCGCCCCCTGGTAACGTTCACAACGAAAAAGCGCCTTTACACCGTAAGCTCTCGTCCGGAGAGGCGCTACTTTGTACCCCTCGGCCGGACTCGAACTCGGTAACTTAACTTCACTTGTACTGGCGTGACTGTATAGTTCCGCTCGTTTGCTTATCTCTCTCGGGGGCGAATCCACGCCGACATCTACCGGAGCCATACGTAATATTGTATCTGCGTGCCGAGCGCCCTACGAGATTGCACACGGTAAAGCCGGTGGAAACTGCACGGGGTAAATGCAATGTAGAGTTCAATCCGGCGAAGCCACGGGGAGAGGCGAGAGATCGATTCTAAGCGGAACCGAACAAGTCACGAGAGACCTGACTAACGGTCCCTAATGAGCTCTCGATTTACCTCGAAATGGCTACATCGAGTTACCGGATCGTGCGCAACAATGTTGGTTTGACAACGTAATAATCAACTTTGCAGACTTCGGCGCACGCTCGCCATCTCGCCTAATGTCTCGCACGATCCAATCGTTGCTCCTAGTTTTTCGAATCCTTAGCCAAGGAAAGCAAGCGGACTCGAGCTTCCCTTCACCATTTTCAATACGTGTACCGAGGCGTGCGATTAACGGTCCCTAATGAACTTTTGATTTACCAAGGAATTGCTGCGGGTGCAGGGTTCGCGACAACGTGCCCAGTAATACACGCTGGATAACGTGAATAACCGACCCTAATCCTCCGAGTTCAGTGGTTATGCCTTGGAGCCTTTTATTTTATTCTATTTTGTGTTGTACTTTCTAAATCTCCGTCTCAGAAAGAATGGCAAAACTTTTGAGCTAGCTTTGCATTTTTCAATGTGTGTAACGAAAAATCTAAGTGCGGTATAAAACTGTGAGTATTACCGAGAGTGGTGAGCAGCCCGTGGCAGCCGACACACAGTTACTTGCGTGGCGTGCTAAGTCGACCGTTCCACTCCTCGGACTCCAACGTCCACTCCTGAGTTATTTAGTCACGAGCAGTTTCCCAGTGTACACACGGAGCCATATGCTACAGCTACTGGTACTACTGTACGGATATACCGATAATGTAGTCGGCCGAACGCTCGATCGTAGTCGGCCGAACTCGCAAACGGTGCGATTTTCCATTCATAAAGATTTTCCCTTGACCGACCCAGATTCTATAAACTCCGAGACCAATGATCAATCTCGATTCATTATTTATCCTCTCCGATGACGACAATGCACTTTCCCCGACCCCAGAGCAGGATTGGCGGAAGAAAATACACCGACGTTTCGCGGTCGCGCCTGTGTCTAGTGCCATGGCACACTTGCGCTACATACCTCCGCAGGAGGTTGACGAGAAATGTTTTAGCGCAGCCATAATCGATGTCCACGGATGCATCCAGAATCCCTATTATTGAGATGTACATCTCGAAGTCCTGTTCTTGGAAGTATTCCTCTTAGTTTTGATTAACAAAATAAAAACACAAATTGCACCGCAAAAATTTTCGAGCGAGCACTTGCGAACGCTGCGATTTTTCATTCATAAAGATTTTACCTTGTCTGACCTCGTCTAGATAAACTCAGCGGCCGGTAATCTCTATCGATTCATTATTTATCTTCTCCACTGACGATAATGTTCTTCCCTCGGCACCTGAGCAGGACCTGCGAAGGAAAATATACCGTGTTACGTAACTTTACGGAAACGCGGAGAAGAGAGAAAGTAATACCCACTCCGGTCTCGTTCGCCGAGTCGACCCTCCAAATGGCAGTTAACGCCACGAGGACAGATTTACCACGTCGGAGGGGGAGGGGAAGCCCCACGGGACTTGTCTCCGTGACTGAGTGCTCCCCCGGGTGCGCGTACGCTCATACATGAGAATTGAGAAAATTTACCAGCCCGTCCGGGTACCTCGTGCTACCCTCGTAGCGTCGCCGAAGCTCCACAGTGCGAAATAGTCGCGCGGATCCATTGGCCGGACCGGAGGGATGTTGCGCCGGGCGGAGAGCGATGTTCTGTTGCCCAGGGAGCAACGAGTGCCGTCATCAGACCCGCACCGTGCCCGACACAGGGTCCTCGTTACGCTTTTAATCGTTTTCATCAACTTGTTGTTATCGCCCCTCGCACGCTCTCCCACAGGACAATCCCCGACAGAACTGTAAAAAATTAAAAACATAAAAATAAAAAAACAGGTCGTTAGTTCCATCACGAGAAGTATAAAACGCCTGATCGAATGGTTTGCCAATCGTCAGAAAAATAGACTTAGATAATGGAACAAATATATGTATAGGGAAACGATTTTTCCGCGGGATTTTACGGCATGAGCCCTGATCGATTGCTGACCAAATATATCACCGTAATCGATGTACGGGAAGAGAGAATCGAGCCAATTCGCTCTTGGATTCCTGGGATTGTCAGGCTATCAGCCTAGTTGGCATTCAAAGGAGCGCCTCCGAGACCCGATGTGTGAATTGTTTCACAAGACGTATAAAACACTCGATCGAATACATTGCCAATTGGCAAATAAATAAATTTAAATAATAGGACAAATAAATATCGGGAATCGATTTTTTTTTTCAAGGGACTTTACGACACAAGTGTTGATCGATTTGCTGAAGAAATTTATCACCGGAGTCGATCGTTGGGCAGAAAAGATCGAGCCAATTCGGTCTCGGATTCCTGGAATTGCCAAGATATCTGCCTAGTTGGCATTCGAAGGAGCGCCCTCGAGACCCGATGTGTAGATCGTTCGAACAAGAATACACGAACGAGCATAGAGCCGTAGCCCGGGTCTCTCGTAAAAACGGTTAACAAGAGAGAAAGGCAGATTCTATCTGGTAGAATTATGTCTTTATTAGGTGGCATCTTTGCCCGATGACTGTAACGGTTTACCTCGCGCGAGACCAGCCAGAGCCGCAGGTGTCCACGGAGGATGTTCCCCGATGTGCCCACGGACCGGGGAAGGAAGAGGATTCCTATCGAAGGAACAAAGGACCAAAGGGACCAAGCATTAAACGTTCGCCAGTCAAAACTGTGAGTCCGAGATTTCCTCGTTATTCAATACCGTGCGAGATCTCTTCTCTTCTCTCTTTCTCCATCCGTCCGCCTTACCGGACGAGCTTTCCCGATCTCGGTTCTTCTCGCTTGCTGGAAGATCTCGGGGAAGATCACGATCGAGCGATTGGAGAACGAGTGGTATATGAAACACCCCGAAATAAGCAGGACTTGGAAGACCCGTTTGTCCCTCGTAGTTGGTGCTCTGGAACACTCGAATTTGCCTCACGTCTCATCCCTCGTACACTGCGCCGTAAATCTTCGTAGTCTTTTTTACGTGTCCCGTTAAGTTTTCGTGGCTTGAAGTCACTACCGGCACTCGCAGGAACGCCACCCGGCCTTTCCCGGTAGGATGAGTTTTCTCAAAACATGGATCTGGAAAGAGAAAAAAAAATAAGATTACAGGACATCATGAAAATGCAATTTGACGCGACACTGAGAATCTACAAATTGTCCGAGGATTAAGTTGATAGCGACGTGAAAAAAAAAGTAATAGACAAATTACCGAACTTTTCAACTCCCTGACTATTTTTGTTAATTTCTTCACTATTTAATATTTCCAAATAAATAGCAACGTGAAAAAAAAAAATTGGATAAATTACCGGGTTTCTTTCGAAGCGTCCTAAGAATCTATTTTCATTATTCGATGATTTAGACTTTTAAAAAAAGTCTCGGAACGCGCGGGAAATTCGAGTCGGTCTCGAACGGAGCTCTCCAAATTCGATGTCTCGATAGTTTTTATGAATCACGGCGTCGACCCGCGCGCGTGTAGCGTGACGAAATCTACTCCGCAAAGCGGCCATCTTTTTGTTCGTCGAAGAAAATATATATATATATAATCACTCCTTGTTTGTCTTTTTTTATTCCTTTTATTTTTTCTCATCGTTATTATTATCGAACGCCGAACGGTATTCCGGTATCTTATTTCCAAAACGAGAGCTTCGGACATTGACGTATTGGCCGCTCGTACATCGATAGCCCGGTAACAAGTATGTGTCTCTACTGGCATGGTATTTATAGTTGGACGCGAGTATGGACGGTGCGAGATAGAAAGAAGGAGAGTAATGGCTCCTGCCAACGTAGCAGCGTCGCAGATCGCCCAGGCGCGTTAAAGAATAATGTATCGAATCACCTCCGGCTAATAACCGAATCCCGTGGCCTAATCGAAAATGTTCCCATCTCGCCCATGCTCCCGAATATATTCGCTCAAGAATATATCAACGAAAAAAAGAATAGAAAAAATGACGACGAAAATCTTTAACCACTGGGAAATACGGTCGTTCCGCATCACTCGACGCCGAGTTGCCACAAGTTTCCATGTCACGGCATTGTTTTTCTCCCCACCGAACGTGCGACGCTGTGTGTTCCGGTATTCCGGATTTACCGCATTGCCGGAATCGGATAATTGATCTGATAAGAGTCGCTCGTAATTATTCGTTACGTGCACAGAGAAATTGATAAAAAAAACTCCGCGAATCATCGTGTGTATGCGAGCCGCTGCTGTTTACTCACCGTACTCGTGTACGCGTTCCGAGGCCGCAGTGTGGCGCTGGCGCAGCACATCAGGCAGCGGGTCAGAGGCGGAAAAAAGCTCGTGTTTCTCTTTAATGCTGGCACGTTGCGATATCTAAATTAATATAAATCATCATTTGTCGGGTGAATACAATCCCAACGAGGGGATTATAACGTCGCGATGTTTCTTAATGGAGAACGAGATAAGATCACCCCTATGAGCGAACGCTCGCTAGCGTTCTCTCACTCTCCCGCAATGGTCATGTAGATTATTGCGTGACACACGTCTCACTGTACACGAGTATATTTAGGTTTATTTTTTATCCGTTTTTTATTTTCAATCCCTATTTACAGCATTATATTTCACTGGCAATAAATCTAGCGATAGCCGAGACCGATGTCGTCGAGAAAGTCCACCGCGCACGCGATCCGCGCATCACTTTACCTACGCCTTTGCGTCGAGTTTAACTCCTGCACCGGAGCAGATCTGTTCGCGTGCGACAATTAACCGAACCGAACAATCAAATTTATTTTTAGACGCTGTCGAGCTGGTCGGATACATTTCATCGGACTCGACTTTTTTTATTACCGAACGACGCCGCGGTTTCCTGTGCGAGAGAAAAAACGGCCAATGGCACACACCAGCAAGATGGCCGCGGAAAGACGTTCACAAAGACCAAAAAAAAGTACGCCTCGTACCATCGACTCTCGACAAAAGCTTCGTCGGGACGCGCTCGTCGAGACAGACACGGAAGAGCGCATTCATATTATTCATAAGCAGTCCATTCACACCCTAATCGGAATCATGGGCGCCATTAAATTCGGGCCGCGCCTTAATAGTCGGGAACAATGTTACGCTCCGCTATTTGTCATCCCGAAAATTGAGTCGCACGGAGAGGACCGATCGGCCGTCCCATCTGTATACCCACCTAACCTACAGTTCCATTACATCCCCACTGTTATATTCGTGGAAAGAGGGAACGAGGGGGGCAGAGAATAGGCTATTGTCAATAGGCATTACGGATACGACACCCGACTAACTTGACTCGTGTCTGTGTGAGTGCGCGAGCTACCGTCATGTGCGCACGGTAAACGGAGACTTCGATCTAGTCCCCGCAACGTTTCCCGCTGGTCATGCTCGTAATCATTAATATATGGCCGAAGGAGCCATTGTTGCGAATTAGGTACTATTGAACGGGTCTATTGTCAGAAGCGGCGGGAGGCCGGCGTACTTTCGGTAGCTACGGGGCCGTCGCATGTCGTTCGCTGCGCCAACCACGTTTTAATGAACTTATGTGTATGTATGTGTGCATGCTCACCCGACCCAGGGCCGAAATCTCCGTCTGTCCGGCGTTACGGGTTCTGCAGGTCCACAGGTCTTGTCAGCCATTCCAAAGGTCGACGTGCAATTGGACCGGTCCTCTTTTTCGAGGGTCGGCCAGCCTGACGGTACGGCTATGCCGGCGTGCCGTGACGATAATCTTTTGTAAGAGTCAGTTGACCAAAAAATTACTGTCACTGAACCGTTCTTTTTATTCCAGAAAGTGTTTGTTGTGATGTAAACTTAATTCTTTTCACACAAATGCTGTACACGACGCAATCATTGAGTAGTTCATGAAAGTTAGGTTAACCAGCCCTCATGGCTCACTCATCATCAATCTTATTTCGGGTAAATATAATTTTTACATTCATTGAATTAATCAGTGACAAATTCTTGTAATTAAGATGAACTGGTTGAGTTCGTCGATCAGAATTCTATGATTGTCGAAATGATCGGAACGTAGCGTTCAACCATAGAGACGTGCCGAAAACTGGTACATTTCGACTCTCTCATTCTTTTCATTCATAATGAAAGAATGCATGTCTTTCTGTGATTTATCGATAGGTTATTGAAACAAGAAACTATCAATTTGACATTGGTTCACATTGAACAGTTATTTTCACAATAATCCGGTTCGTGATCAATTAATAACGACTAGAATCTGTGGATGTTCTAAACTGTATAAGCATTGATATCCTTGTCTTTATCAGTATTCTCAGATTAGAATGACGATGAACGTCGAACGGGAGGAAACGCACTGTAAATTTACGACTGCAAAACAATTGTCGGCGCGCGCCAATAAATCGCCGGACATCTTCGTAAACCGACTGTTCAGAAACACTAGCGACACCTGACGGAAATCCCCAGAGAACGGAAGCGCTGCCGCGTTCGGTAATACCGAAAGTGCGCAACGCCCCAACGAGTTTCGGCTGAACCTAAGAATCGTGGAATTGGGACGGCACATGGTGCGATACGCACCTTTGAAAACTGTTCTGCGGTGCAGCATCCGGGGTTAAGAAAGGTCATCGCGAATGAACGACGCGAGTGATTATCTGAAATCTTGACGGATAATTTACCATATCTTTAATTTAAATCGTAGCGATATAATCACCGTAGAACAATTCTTGATTAATACCAAACTATTTAATATCCTATTGGTGTGTATACAATATTTACTTGTGACTCTATCATCATAACCGATTGAAACTTATCACTGAGTATTAAAAAACATTATTATCGAATAGATATAATTTTCATTCAAGGACAAAAGCAGCAAATTTGCAGAAGATTATTGTCAGATTTTTTTCTAACGAAACAAACAGATTTACGAAACAATTATACTGATTTTGGCACTGGACGTTTTCGCGGATCGTCGTACAAATGAGTCGAATGAATATATATATATATATATATATATATACATGTAAGGTATTTCACAAAATCAACTTAAGTTGCCCCTTCAGATCTTGGATTTGCCCCGTGATTTTTTTATACGATTGAAATAACTCTTAAAAGTGCTTAGATGTTTTCTTAAGATTCTTTAGATTGTTTATAATTATTTACGATCAAAGAAGGAATTTGTTGATCGCACAATTTAAGAAACAATTTAAAAAATCTTGAAAAAAACAGTGTAGAAGACATAAGAAAAAATCGGCCGATTATGGCTTATGGATTCACCATTTTTAGGTACAACACTGCATCTTTGTCATTATTTTCATTTTTTCCAAAGTTATTTTTCATCGACCAATAAATTTACTTTTTTAATTTTGATTAATTACAAACAATCTTAAAAAATATAAATAAAATATTTAAGTGCTGTTGAGTCGCTTTAATCATATAAAAAATAGTGAGCCGAATCCAAAATGTAAAGGGTTTAACCCAGGTCGAATTTTTATGTAATACCTCATCTATTTTTTTTTCGAATGAATTACAGAATTATTAACCAGATCGCAAGTGAAAGTAATGGTTATAGACGGGGTCAAGCTAATATCCAGACAATCACAGTATATTTATAGCGTATCGATTGTGGTTTGTGATTTTTATATACATATTTTTGTTTATTTGCATAAAAGAAGCATGCGAGTTACGATGCGGTTCGTACGAGTGTGTACCTCGCAGCCCGCATATTGTTACGATAGAATGTTGTTTCATGTTGGAGAACCCGAATTATTACCAAAATTAACATATGATATAAATGACTCTAGTTGTTACTATGTAATTAGAGGGCTGTTTTAAAGTTAGTCTACTTTCTTCGAGAAACTTTGGCCATCGCTTATCATTAAAAAGTGCGAGACGGAGACTTAATACTAGATTGAACCGCTTCGACAACAATTTTCCTTCGTGAACTCTCGATCGAGCTAATGTAAAAGTGAATACAAAAAGACATGGCTGTTTAAGCTGTATGCGTGATTCTTTTATCAGTGCACTTAATTTTACATCATTTAAACATTGAATGGCTTTCGAAGTTAAGGACGTAGATCGAACGCGGGTAGACATCTATCGCTACATCGTATCGAAGGTATATAAGGGGGGAGGGCCCGTTCTCAACATTAAATTTTTTTTTTTAATCACCTAGAAAAATATCTACACATCCAATAATACGTGAATTAATTAGATGGCAGGTTCTGTACTTTGGTCACGCCGGGAGGGTCTTCAAATTTTCGAATACTGATTATTCGGAAAGAGCTGACGTAACAAAATCCTTTTAACGTGTAACTTAGTAATCTTGATAAAGTTATGAGATTACAATAATAGTAATAGATATATATCTATAAAAAAAGATCTCGAAAAACCATTCTCTTCCTATAATTTGTTCACACTATTATTTCATTCGTAGTTATCCGACTAAAACCACAGATTTATAAGTATGGATTTAATTCCATTGAATTAGTATGGATCGCTTATGTATATATGTCTATGCGTATGCTTATCGCCGTAGAGCTTACGACATTATGTATTAATGCATACGAAATAAAATGGCGGCGATCTTCTTACTTTCTCTCAAACGTTGAACGGAGACGAAAAAAAAAAAACAAAAGTAAACAGTCGGTAGTGAAAGACTGGAGAGGGTGGGAAGAGGTGACCCAATGTTTCAGACAACATTATTCACGAGTACGTGGCAACGAGTTATGTACTCTACGGTAAAAAAAAAGGTAAAAAGTGGAAGTGTAGGGATTTTAACCAGTGCCAATATACATGTGAAAGTAGTTCCTGAAATACAGGGCGAGCCTTATAAGAGATAGAATGCACAGGACGTACAGAGCGATCGCGAGCAAGACGAGCAATGCCATTCGAGCGTTCGCACTGGTTTCAGCTTCTTGACCGCGAGTTCGACCATTGGCCACCTGCCTGCCAGCGGGAGATTCAATTTGATAGCGGTAGGTGGTGGCCTGAGGTCAAGCTCAGGATCGCCAACGCGCCCTCTGCATCTCAATCTGTCCCTCGAGGGTCTTGGCAAGGTATATTACAAAAAGTTGGCTGAGCGCTATGCCCAGGGCGATACCGGCTATCGTATAGAGATTCCGTTCCGCCCAACTACGTACGATTTCTATGCAACCGCTGGTCCATACTTTTTTGCTTGCCTCCGAGACTGGAAGCATCTGTACTTGATAGCCGCACATTATATTTACAAGTCCACTCTAAAAAAAAACAAAATTCAGCGTTAAGTATCGTGGTCAGGTCACAGTCGCTTGAACAACGAAAAAATAATACGAAGCTAGTCGTAACTCACGGAAATATCCGTTGTGTTTATGCAGCAAGAGAACGGTACTCCGCAACTTTCTCTGCCGGGGCTGGAGCAGTTGAAGTACTCGTTCTTTCCCCAGTCCATGTAGCCTCCTTGGCTCAACCCGCAGCACTTGAACTGTGAAAAAAAAATTTAATCACAATGTAATATTTCAAAAATGTGTGTAGCATATATTTTAATAAATAAAACTGCGTTCCATCAGACATGAAGAATCTAGCTACAATTTTAATCGATCTTTCACGTCGCGAAACTCACTTCCTGCTGTCCGAAATCGATAAAGTTTTGAAGATCTGGATCCTCTCTGTATGTCTGGATGATTTTATCTGTAAAAGATTCCTCCAGTAGCGACTGTAGTGTGTGTGGAAATACAAATCCGATTATGGCGACACCCATCTCGAGCAGAAAGAATCCGAGCAGGCACCACGAATACTGCAAGAAACAAACAAACGAAAAAAGACAAAAAAAAACCGGTTATCCATTGTTTCAAAGCAATTTTTCTAAATCACAGGTAAGGAAGGTACCGACAAATTTTAGAAGGCAAGTGTTCTCCCGAAGAGCGCCAACACAGCCGGCGAAGCTGACGATGAAGACGACTCCCCCTGCTATGACCATCACCAGGGATATGTTCAGGACAACGTCGTACACGTTCTCCACCCTGACCGACCCAGTTGCTTGCCATTTGTCATAGAAGGCGTAGAGGCCGACGCCGATGAGTAGTCCTCCGAATAACTGGGTCAAAACATAAACAAAAAAGTGTACAAACATTTGCTCTGAAGAGCCTCGGTTACGACAACGCGAGGCCTCGCTCGAAAACCAATTCAGTCGATGAAGAAAATTGTGCTCCACTTTTTGCAAGACAGGGTGGGGGCTAAAACGAACCGAAGTAATTTTCTGATATTTGCCTGACAAACTATTCAGGAACTATAAAGAAAGTTACACAGTAAGTAAAAGTAACATTTCATGTAATTATTGTTATTTAACGTTTGGCATTTTTTTCAAATTGAATTATATCTTCGGAAGGAATGAACAAGACTACACACAAATTAATTTGCTTCCTTCTACGCTATAATTTTTGTCATTGAGAAAGGCTTTTTCTTGTTTTGAATCGCTCAAGAACCCTTCTTTTTCTAGATTTTATATTTCAGACTTTTCCTAACTAATATTTAATTCCTTGACATTTCCAGGTTTTCCCCGAGAACATTAACCCTGCACCGGCCCACATTTTTCCTAGCAGAAAATGGCATTTCAGTTAGATTCGCAAGGTGATTTACAAACGGATGCACAAATGTGAACACCTGCATACTATGCTATTGGCAAAAGGGCTTTGGCCAATATATGACATAATAAATAAATAGTTAAATAAGTAATTTCACATTACGCATAAATATGCATTCGCAACGTGCAAAGTAAAAAATATGAATTTCATTGTTACTTTCTTTATTCGAACAAAGATTTATCTTATTTCAAAAGAGTCAAATATTATTACTTTTGTCTGTAAGTAAATAAACAAATTGAAGTTTGATAGAATGGAAAGAAAATCTATCGAAAGAAACGCCCGATCCTTCAACTTTTGCCTCAACCGGCCACCCGATTTTATTTATATCAACAATGATTCACTCTGGAAAATGTACAGTCTAAAATCGCAGAGACGAACACTTACCCAGAAGATAAAATTCAGGAGAAATATCATGTACTTCACACACGAACTAACGTACGTAAAGTTGTTTGTGCGTCTCCGGTTGTACATTGTGCGTTGCGAGCGTCGAAGACTTTTGCGATAGTTCTGTCCGCTACTGGACTCGATTCAATTATTTTGCACGGTTGAGAACGATGTATATACACAGAGAGACGTTTGGTTAACGAGCGTGAAACTGTGGCAGTGACGATACTGAACTTTAAAGTACACGATCGCGAGACATGATTTTTTTACTACTCTACATGCTGGAGATTCGTTGCTCGATCGACCGACGCAGACAGAGAACAATGTCCTACAAAAATGTCTCGATTTCTCCCCTAACGATAAATAATAAATCGCGAATAGGTCATCGAATCAGAGATTCTTTGACAGCTTGGTGAGGAGCAGCCATTGCGGTTTCGTTCCGGCGTTCCGTGCGTTCGGCGTGATCAGCTGGTCCGCGTTCCTGACGGGCAGCGGCGCGATCGCGCTTTTTTGTTAACACAGTCGGTCCGGCATCTCGGAGAGAATTACGTCAACGAACTCGTTGATAAGTTCATAAGGTATAAGCCGGACGTCCTCGAAAAGTGAACGGATATATACGGGCACTTTGTCGACTAGCTGCAGAGAAACTGGATAAACAAAGTTCTGACTCTGAGCGAATGGGTTACCGTATTAAGAGCACGTCCAAGATCGCGGTTGGTAATGAAAACATGAATCAAAAGCGAGAGAGATAAATTTTTTTAAAAGTGCCATCTAAAAATGGGTTAAATTTGGCGTAAAAGCGAAGGGTGATCGAACGTAGTACTGAATTTCACATCAACGAATACTTTGTTTTCTTGCAATAGGTGTACCATCTAATGACATTCATTACATTTTGTTACCTATTGAGCCATATTTCACTTTGCTTTAAGAGCATGTGAAACACTTGTCCGAATGTGTCTCTCTCGCTCCGCTTAGAGCGCCACTGGTGCTATCTCTCTCGCATCCTATAGTGGTTCACATGCTTTTAAGATAATCTAAAGCTTTTCGAGACATGGACACTAAAAACCAAAGACATTGTCGACGTGTTTTTCATATTTGTGTCCTGTACAAGTGTTGCTGCTCAGACATTCTTCGACAGCTCAGTACAGTTAAGAGCCATTACGGTTCATTCCGGCGTTTCCCGCGTTCGACGTGATCAGCTGGTCTGCGTTCCCAACTTGCGGCGGCGTGCTCACGCTTTTATCAGTCAATCCGTTATCTCGGATCTGGACTAGCTGTTGATCTGTGTATTTAGACGTGTTTATTTGATGTATATACGATGAATTTTGTGCCGCACGCACATATACGAGTGAAACCGTCGCACCAACGTCTCGTTCTTGTTACGCCCGAGTGCAAACATCACGTCTAACATGCTAGTTTCGCTTATCAGTATCCATTGTTCAGCCATATGACCGCGTTGACCAGAAAAATGGCAGACATAGTCGCAAACCTTAAGTCGATAAGGGAGAAGATCGCCGCGGCTGCTGCGAGGAGACCGCAGGTATATACGAGAAAAATTAAACTAAATTACAACGAAATTATGAACACCACGAACAAGTGCTTTAAACGATAACTTTGATGCGCAGGAACTGCAATACTTCCAACCGCGCCTCGTCGCGGTGAGCAAAACAAAACCAGCGGAATTGCTGATCGCCGCTTACGAGGCCGGACAGCGAAACTTCGGTGAAAATTACGTCAACGAACTCATTGAAAAAGCCAATAATCCAGACATCCTTGAAAAGTGCAAAGACATACGCTGGCACTTCATCGGCCACCTGCAAAGAAACAAGATAAATAAAGTTCTCGCTGTACCAAACTTGTATCTGATAGAAACTGTGGATAGCGAGAAGATAGCAACCGCCATTGACAATGCATGGGCAAAGCTGGGAAAGGGCAAAGACGAGAAGCTCCATGTTATGGTTCAAGTGAACACGAGCAAGGAAGATGGTAAGTACTTTTTTTACTCTGTTTTAGAGGCACATGCATTGTCATGGTTGATCAGAATTGAGCTCATTTATTTTTATGCAAATGTATTTGGGGTGATAATATAATTTTCAAATGTCTACTTATTGCCTCTTTATCTGCACTTTTAGAGATTTTTTTCAATTTGTCCGAAGAATACAAATTTTCTTCATTTTTTTCATTTGCCAAATCAAAACTTCTGCCAAGAGAAAAACAGTTTATTTTATTCTCCTCACCGGTTCGTGTTCTTAAAACAGCATTCAGTACAATTGTTGTAGCCAACTGCGTTCGACGCTGACACGCACAAAATTGTCCAGTTGTTGTTTAAATTGTACAATTGTACAGTTTAATCTTTGAAAATTGTGTGTTTCCTATATTCAAGCAGGGAAAAATACAATATTCAAAGATTACAATGAATTCCGACCCGATTCATAAGTATTCAAAAAAATAAACAAATTCCTTTTACGAAGGAGAATGGTTAAGTTGCTGGTTGTTTTGTTGAATGTCTGTGTTTATCGTCAATTTTCTGACACCAAATTGACATTATTATTTTACAAACACAATCTTTGCAACACCTCTCAGTCACTTCATTTTTATCCTATCAAGAAGTGTTTGGAATTTTCTCTAAAACTCACGTTTGTGCAACCGAACTTCTCAGATTACCTTAAAATGAAGTTAAACACCGCTGTTACTCTATCTTGCTTCTCTGTCGAACTCCTGACTCGTGAATTTTTGCTTCACCCTAACTTGCATTGATGTAATATTTCTATTAAATTTACAGTAAAAAACGGCTGTGATATCGAAGAGACTTCAGCGTTAGTGAAACACATCATGGGGACTTGCCAGAATCTAACGTTCGTAGGACTTATGACTATCGGTGCTTATGGCTACGACGTAAAGGCTGGACCGAACCCCGATTTCTTGGCTCTAAAAGAGTGCAGAGAAGACGTTTGCAGGATCCTCGGATTGTCGTCCGAAAACGTGGAGATATCCATGGGAATGTCCAGTGACTACGAACATGCCGTAAGCGTAGAAACATAGAAAAATATTCTACTTACCGACTGTAAGTAAAAATGTTTTACAAAAATACTATTCACGCCTAGGTCGAGATCGGCAGTACGAATGTGCGTGTGGGCTCCTTAATTTTCGGCGAGAGAGAGAAGAAGAAATAAACGTGTTGTTGAATATACCAAAGAGAGGACAATACGAGGCTCCTTTATACATATGTAATTATTGTGAATATATCTCGAGAAAATCGTACTCCTCGGTCTCATATGATATTGATATAGTCTCAGCGGTGGCGGCCATACAATTGTCCTTAGCATTTTGTCCATCCGCCAAGTGCCGAGACGCAAAAGTGATGGTGGATTGACGACGAAGCGTGACGCTAACCGGGCAGGCCGAGTTTGCGAACTCGACGCTGGCAGCATGCCAAGATTTCAATGAATAGAGCGCAACTCGCTCGTGACGATTCAACCAGCCATCGTCGTACGGTAAAAGGCGGTCAGAGGCAAGAGAAACAACATAATTCGCGTGGTGTTTTGAAATAATTTTATTATACGAACGATAGTGTAAGGGATCGCGAGACCTCCTTTTACGGTCGGCCCGATTATTTTCTTACGAAAAAAAAAACAAAGTATTCGAGGAAATAACATCTCAGTGCAGTACACGCTAGATTTCTAAACAGATACATAGTATACGCACATATATTTCATATATATGTATAGACAAATGGACTTCTTTTCTCTCGTTTCGAGTTTTCTCGTGGATAGTTCATTGTCTTTGGCTTGAAAAATGTTTAACAATAGGATTTTTGAACTTTATTTTCCGTTTTAGAATTATCGTGCTGGACGCCGGAACGAGAGTAATCAGCGTGTTGTCCTGCGAGTCCGTGAGGCACAAGCGGGCCTGCCGTGAAACGAGACACTTGCTTGTAATGATTGAATATTTGTTATGTTTTTTTTATTTTTTAGAGCGATGCGGGTCCAGCCGTTTATTCGTCGTCCTCGTCGCCCTTTCCGGTCAACATGGCGATAAGGCTGGGAGTGTCGATGAATCCCTTGTCGTCAATGTACATATTGTCGAAGGCTTCGTTCACCTCCTTCGAGGTGAATTTCTCGCCGTAGGTGGTAAGAGCGTGCCTCAGTCTGAAATTAGTAACATTTCCGATGAAATCACAATAATTGGTTCCCTTACGTTAACGTTTACGACTCTCGGAATAAACTGCCCGCATAACACCAAATATTTGGAAATAATTTTAAAAGTATCTTCAATGTAAAAAATTGCGAAATATTTTCTAGATAGATGAAAATAATGTTTTGAATTATTCTATGAAAACGGGCCGCTAAAATAGTTTCGATAATCTAGAAAAAATATATAGAACCCGAAATATCAAAACCAGTCGAAAATATTTTTGTGCTATGTGGATTGACACGAAAAAAAAAGAGAATGGGTGCTTCAGTCAACGCATGAGTCAGCAGAGTAGTGTCTCAGTCTTAGATCGTACGAATTACGCATCACAAGCACCGGAAACGCGTTCGGTAAATAATTCTCGAGTTCCCCCAGCTTCTTATACCGTACCTATTGCCGTCAATTTTTCCGTCGACGTCGAAGGTATTGAAGGCGTTGATGACTACGTCGTCCTCATCCGATCCTGCTGTAACCATGCCAACGGGGCATAGTGAGTTTCATGGAAACGGCAAGGTGCACACAGAAGTATAGGAAAAAACATATAGAGGTGGGCCAGGGCGGGAGCGAAACACGTTCGCACACACGCGGTACATAAAACAATCCGGTTCAATCGACATTCTCAATAAAACGAGCAACAATTTCTTAGGAATTTTGACACAAGGGTTGACCACGATTTCGGACACATTGTCGTACAACAATTAACAATTTTGGGGTATGAAGGAGCGTGCTCGACAAATTATCTTCATATATCATCCATAAAAAAAGAGAACATTTTACTTTATCGAGGGTCACATTAGAGGGCGATTATCGAAGTTCAATTTTGCATTCCATTGGGTGGGAATCTAAAACCAATTTTAATATCAAAGAGGAGTGACATTGAAAAATCGACACGTATAAAAATTACTTTACCTCCAATGCGGAACTACTAAGAATTTGTAAAATTTGTTTTGTCGCTTCCCGAGCGAAAAAATAATTTTTTTTTCACTTTCTAGTTTTCATCGACATTGCGTGATCGGCATTGGCACCATGGACTCTATCGCTTTCCAACACATCCGCGTGCACCCCACCGTTTCGTATGGGGCACAGGCTGGATATGTCTCGTACGAACCTCCCGACATGCGAGCGGCGAAGAGAGTGAGCAACTGCGTGAAGTTTATTGGTCCGGGAACCTCGGCGACCATGTCATCCAATTCCTTGTCCGTCGCGAGACGACCAACGGAGTCGAAGGTCTGACGAAGATCCTCCTTGCCGATGACGCCATCCTTGTCGTGGTCCATCAGCTGGAAAGCCTGTTGAAGGTTTCGTTCCAGAGTTCATAAATCCATTACGGACTCGAGTCTATCGACGGATTCGCCGACCTCGGACGCTTACCTCCTTGAATTCGGCGACTTGTTTCTGGGAGAACATGGAGAAAACGCTGGAACCTGAGCGCTTAGCCTTGCGGCTACCGCGCGAGCTGGCCCTGTCGGATCCAGATTTGGGAGTGGCGACCGGGCTCTTTGGCTTCTCCGGCTCCGGTGCTGGCTCAGGCTCGGCCGCCGGGGGTGGCGCCGCTGCCTCCTCCTTCTTCTTGGGCTTCTTCTTCTTCTCCTTATCCGCCTGGAAAATAAAGCTCGTGTAGTCGGATATACAAATGTAAGATTCCCGTTCCGAAGCGCATCCGACGAAGGATCGCTTGGGTCTGGATAGTATTTAATATCAAACGAAACGTGTTTGCATGATAGTTCGTTTATCGGTTGTAGTATTCGATGCGGCTATTCGCACGGTATTGAAAAATCGTATGCAATATTTATGAAATATAAATGTACAGTGCATGAAAAAAAATGTTGAAATACTATTGTTTTTTTATCATTTATTTTGATTTTACTATAAAAGTACTCTCAATTTAACAATGGACTTGCATTTCTCATTTGATCTAATAGAGCACACTATAAAAAAGATTCGCATGAAATATAATGTACTCGTACAGGCAGTTATTACGCAAAAACTTTTATATTAAATTTCCGTAACAATTGTGATGAAAATTAAGCATCAGTGAATTAAAAACATTGGAAATCCCTCATTTTTTCTGATTCACTTTAATGTCACTCGTAAAGTCCATTTATTTTATTATAACGAGTGTACATTCAATGTGCAATTTTTCGTTTTACAGGAAGAGTCAAATCCGGTACACGAGGAGACGAATTCTTTATTTTTCGAAGTGAAGGATTTCCGATACAGAGAAGCTGACGCAGGGGAAGAGCGATCGATCCGCCGTCTCACCATTGCGAATCCCGGGTGGACTGAAAGCTCGCGACGTTAATCGGAGTCGACCGTGCTAAAACGATTCTATTATCAAGAGTCGACGGACGAAGTGGACGGAGCGTTTGTCGATGAGTGCACAGAGAGCAAGTTGTCGGCTCTCGCGGGCCAGGAAATCACCGAGGCGTCTTCCGCTGCGCCTAATAATAGAATAGGCCTCCGTCGCCCGTTGTGATGTACGGACGAGACGTATATAGACCGGCTCGCCTGCGTCTCGCTACGCCCCGCGGCCTCTCGAGTTACCGATATTACGTAATTCATACCCGGAGCGCGTATTTTTATATCACGAGAATCACGAATGTGATCGGCGCGCTATCGTCGAGTAAGATCCTGTCAGACGCTCACGCCCTCGCTGTTATCGGTGGCGCGCGTCCAGCATGTTACCCGGAGATCGGAAATCATCGACGCTGACAATTCACATAGCACACAAATATTTTCAAATAGTTTCAATTTTTTTTATATTGAAAAAACGTAATAATATTTGTGAAATTGTTTTAATACATTCAGAAACCATTTTTCTTTCCGCTCATGAATCTTACATTTAATTCTTTCGAAAATAATTTAGATGCCTTGCAAGATTACGTATGTTTCTGATATACTTCAGAAACATTTGTTAGAATATATTTACGTAAGATTGCGTAAGATTTTAAGGAATTAATATATTTTCAAGATTATTTTTAAAAATTTCGTGCTATACGGAAATGGCTCGACAGACGAACGGGGCTCGTCCTCATCAGGAACGAAACGAGAGATATATTGTCAGACACTTTTCGGTCAAGTGCAAACATCCGACGATCGTTCGGCACTTCTTTCACACGATTTTTTCACAATTTCCACTGCCGCACCATTTACCATACCATCGAGTCTTCGACGTGTTCCCGGAAAAAAAACACTTGCCGGTTCGTATTCGTACAAGCACAATCCTCTCTTTTCTTCTCTTACAATTTCATATTACACGCGCATTTACGGTCGCGTGCGTTACATTTGTTTACTCCTCGACAATCACAAATTTTTCTTTTTCATTTAATAATCTGGACGGTTATCGATTCGCCGGAGTTTTTCCGAAAAACACTTGCTGGTTCGTTCTCATACAAACACAAACCGCTTTTGTTTTTTAAAATTTCGTATTGCACGTTCATTTCTGGTCGCGCGCGTGAAGTTCTTTTTACTCCTTGATAGTCACAAATTTTTACATTTTCGTTTTTTTCAGCAAATAATCTGAAGTGGTCGAGACAACGGGAAGGTGGTAAACGGCGACGTAACGAAGACGATCCAGCGAACCCGCACGGGCAGTAATCCGAAGTCGACCGCGCACACGCTACTTACCATGTCTACAGTTGGTTTCTAAGTGGATGGCACGAGATGGTTACAGAGAACCAACTGTCCAAGTAATAGAGGTGAACTTGTCTAAGTAACTTTTGGTGGTTCTTCCCCCACCGCGTTAAACGCCGCCGAGCAGGGGCTGCTCGGTAAGTTGGGCGAAGCGGGGACGCGCCCATCTGACCATATTTAGTGCGAGCCACCTCAAAATAGCGCCCTTACAACCGTTCGGTTTCGACTAAAACGGTTTGCCGGGGGAGCGCGTCCTACTGTGTGCTGAACGGTGCGATGTTTTCAGACGGAGCCGGCCGGACTCTCGAACGGGATCCCTCCATAGACGTTTTTATCCAACGAGAAGGAATATATGAGTCAAGGGTGCCCCTGCAAGGGAGTCACCGGACGAATCCGAGAGGAGGAGGCCCAGCGGTTACGCGCAAGATCCCGCGAATCTCGGCGTGCCGACGCCTCCGATTACGTGTCATCGGCGCTGACGCCGACGCCTCGACGGCACCAAGGCGAACGCGAGACGACCGGCTACCCTGTATCGAGTGGCACTGCCCGGAGAAACGTGCCATTCTCGTTCCCTATACGGAATGCTACGTAGTCGGAAATCAACCAATGGTATCATCGACGAGCCTCGAGGATGGAAACGAAGATTTATTTTTTTAACTGGTAAAAATTAGATGGCATGAGTGTATGTTTAACTGTGCCAGAAAAGAGCGGATGGTGACATTCTTTGAGTATACTTTTTTTTAAAGAGAGCCGCCGATATCCTGCTATACATCGGGCACTGTATCGCGTCGCAATGACCGAAGAAACGAGCGATTCTCGTTCACTTCATAGGATTCGTCAGAGTTGGAAAGCAACGGATTGTATCTCGTGTAGTATGCAATATTTTGACATTATTTTTCAAATATTTCCAATATTTTAAATCTTATAGAGTATTTCTGAAAAGTACTCTATGTTTCGATACATTTGAAATATTTGTGAATCATGGTGATGGAAATTTTGAATATTAAAAAAAAATTGTTTTCGTGGAAAAATTCGAAGTCATGAGTATCCCTTTCGCAGTGCTGAAAATGAGCAGACTCGTGGTATTCTTCAAATATATGTGATTTTTTGTACAAAGAGATCCATCGATATCCTACATGTCTGTCGACACATGTGTAATGGATATCGATGGGACATTGATAAATTCACTAATACTATATTGCTTTCGACAGAATTCTGGAGCACTTGACACAAGTGCTGAAGCAATCGCTGGCGTGGCTGACGGTTCTGCCGGAGGACTTCCTCCGCTTCTCAGGCTTCCGCCTAAGCGGCATCGGACTCCGTCCCTCTTTTGGCAAGAGTTCCAACGCCACCGTCTTCGCGGATGCGCTCCTCGCAGCACGGGAATCGACCTCTGGGGCTCTGCACAAAAATAAAAATATCCATCACGAGAATATCGCGCTGGGCGCGGAGAATTCGAAACTGCGACGCTAAGCAGGCGCGTCTAGCTGTCTCTCGGTTTCTCTCACTTGTCATCCCGTCGAGGAAGTATCTTCGAGTCGGACTTGGATCCTTCCCGTGGATTGGAGAAATGGCTTCGGTCGTCCGAGCAAGATCTGAAAGCAATTGCCGGCGCTTCAGACGCGCAAATGTTCGAACGTCGTTGGGGAAATAACTCGTTACGCACCTCTCGCTGCTGATCGTGGAGAGCGGTGTAACATTTCGAGATACATCGAGGTCGTCACCGAAGTGTTCCGGGCTACAGGACTGAAAATCGGAAGTCCCCGAGGAATACTCGGATCTCGTTGGTTTGTCCAGCGGGCCCCGATTGAGCGGCGGCATGTCCCGCTGATCTATCACCTTGTTCCACCAAGTCTCTCCGGGACTCAAGGAGATCTCCCTTTGAATAAATCGAAGAAAACATCTCTAGCTCGATGCGACAATGACAATGTTTATTCGGCGCTTCGAAGTCGATCTATACCAACGGCAGATAGGACACATGGATGTTCAAGAAAAGATCTCCGTGGTCCTCGCGTGACTGAACGAGATCTTGAAATTTGATTTATGCTTAAAATAAATTTGATTTCTTTTTTGGAAAAATACGATTTATTCTTGGAATAAATTCGATTTAATTTGAATAGTTCACTGGATCATGAAAATTTTACTCGGCACTTTGACAAGAGACAGCTGCAAGCACGCGCGGGTGCCGAGTCAAGATCGATAATGAATTTTGCCGAAACGAACGAGATCCACGTCAACAGCAGATAGAACACATAGATGATCAAGTAAAGGCCTCTGTGGTCTCCGCGTGTCTCTGGCTTGCCGGTGTCTACTCGATAGCTAATCTCATTCTTTGTTGGGTACCGACTGCGCAGAAAATATTGCACATGCGTACGATTTTTTGCCGTGCCGATTTGTAGAAAAAATAATTGTAAAGAATTGGCACGGATAAATCATCGGTACCAACCCGTCCTCTCGTCGAATTCACGAGCATAACTCACCCGACTTGCTCGGCCGCGTCGCCTCCGTCCATCGATCTACAAATAAAAACGTAGCTTCGTTTATTTTTCCGCGTTGATAATCGTCAGGGTACTGGAACTCGAAGACTCACGTCTCATTATCGCGGGACACACGCCGGCTATAAGCTAGATTCGCAAGAAAGTCCGGCTCAATTACGCGTTTCTTCTGGACGTACCGGAAACCCCTGTTTTTATTTTTTAATTTCAGAGTTTGTGAGGATACTAAAAAAAATATTAAAAATACAAACTTCTGTAGTTTTTTAATTATAAAATACTTTTTGTACTCAAATGACGTCGTAAAAGACAATGAAATTTCAATTTCATTTAAAAAAATTAAATATCACTTTCCATATTTTTTTCATAGCGGAAATTAAATTTCTATGAAATTATAAAATTTATTCATCTGCAACTGTAATTTGTCATCTGTAATTTAGAGATTGAAAACGAAATTTTTCAAAAATATTACACACATATTCTATTCTCAATACGTAATATTTTATTTGAAATGCTGCTCAGCTCTGTACCCGACTAACTCAGGGAAGCGATTATGAATGCGCTGTCATCTAGAACTCACGTGCACTTGCTGCAGACACATTTCGACGATCTTAACTTCGTTTTCTGCTCGTATCCGCCGAGTCTCCGTCTTGTTTGATTGTACAATCGCCTCGTCATGATTTCTCTGCGGCACCGTCTGCAATCGATACCGAAAAACGGCTAAAACGGAAACTTTTGAGACTCACGATGTGACTATTATCGATATAAATAACAGATTTAACAGATTTACTGAACTAAGGATCACCGATCGATCATAATCGGCATTTTTATTACACTGCTCTTCCCATTAAGCCGCCAATGTATCGCACACTGCTCCGGGTAAACTTTGGAATGAAATCGAGGGACAGATAAATTTTCAAATATTCCACGATGCCTCTCAGACGTGTCAACTTCCAAACCATTGTGCTCCGATATTTTTGCCCTCTGAAACTGTTAATTTTTTTTTATTCCGTCTATTCTTCTACGAGGTTAAAATTCAGAATTGAGATGGCAACGACTGTCGAATCGCCCGATGCCAACTGTTTTTCGAGAGCGTCGTTTCGGTTTTGGCATATTTACAGAAACGTTTATTTTGCGATAAAAAAATAAACATGATAAATATTCCTGCAATAATTCTTGTAAAAATCGGTGCTCCAAAAAATCTTCACGCATCACGAGTGTTCATAAATTTCTTTGCGCTAAATACTGATCAGTATGGGATTCAATAGCAATTTTTGTCAATGTATTGTCCAAGCAAAATATGCTAAAAGAATATTTTTAAAAGGTTTTCTTTGATGAGAATTTATGAATTTTTGAACGAAATCAAGAGACACATAAATATTTAAATATTCAACGTTGTCTCCCAAATGCATTAGCTTCCAAACAATGTGCTCCGGTATTGTTCCCTACCATAAGTAACAAAATTGATTATCGCTTCTATTTTTTTGTTGATTAAATTCAGAATCGAGAAGCAATCGTTTCAATTATTATAAGAATTATTTTTTATCAAAATCGATATTCGAAAAAAATGTTTACGCCGCTTTGGTCAAGAAAATGCGAAATTAAAAAAAAAAATTATATCGTTAAAAAAACTTCTTTATTTTATTTTTTTTTCTTCTGTCGTAGAGTATTTTTAACGGGACGCGCGGCTTGGCTCGGACCCGTCGGTCTGCCTGATCATTTTCCCTGCCGATTCGAGAGGCCCCACCGTGACTCCCTCCACAACTTGGAACGGCCCCGCCGAGAAATAAGAAAGTACAAGCTGTTACCTCGATCGCCGGAGGAGAGAGTCTGGACACTCAGTGCAGTATGGACTGCGACGTGGAATTCTTCAATATAAATTCGCGTCTCCGATTTTTTTGCTCTCTCGAGCCTGACCGGTGAAAGAACTCATGTGGAAGAAATGCAGTGGTTTTTATTTCTTCTGCTTTCCGGTGAGTCGACAGATTTTATTTAGTCTATGAATTTTTCTTTGGTTCCGCTCGATATTCGATACTTTTGTAACTTCTACCGTTAATGGAAAAAAAAATGGTATTTAATTGTTTTTTTTTTGCAGTTTCATCGGGAAGCGCTCTAAGACTCGCAGCGTACATATCTTCGGGTGGTCTTCATGGAGAATTCAGATTTGAACAACTGACGGAGGACTCGGTAAAAATCCGTTTTGGCCTTCAGACAACGCTGCAATATCCAGATCAGCAATGGCTATGGACAGTGACCAGATTTCCGGTCGACTATACCATCGTCGAGAACCGCTGCGACGATCGACTTCTCGGAGAAACGTAAATATGTCTCAAGAATTCGAGCTTTTTAACTTTTTATTATTTAACTAATTTTAGTTTTTCTCGGTTCTTTCTTTTATTTTTGCATTTCAATAAATTTTGTTCGTTAAAGTTTTTTGTGGACATGTGACTAGGAGAGCTTCGGTTCTATTTTGTGTATACTCATCTGTGGGTGCTCCATATTCGCACTGATTCAGATTTAACGAATAAGCATTAAATAAATTGTTGTACTTCAGCATAATCGACATCACGGAGCTCGTCGGCCCCCTCGTCATGCCAGGAAACGAATCAAGTGTCTTCGAAGTTCCTGGACTCACTCTCACTGGGGATAAAGGTCTCTGGGGCAAAGGATTACTCCTGATTGACACATATTCTTCGAGAAGAATTTGCGCATCGATAACGGTCATTAATTTTTTTTTTACCTAAAAGTAAAAAAAAAGTAATTAAAAATTTAAGACAAATCAAAAATGTCGATACAGGACCTTGGACTGAATAAGATTTTTAATATGTAGAAAAAATTTGTAGGTCCTTGAGAAGAATGCGGAGAGAAACGCGGTCGCGAGATTTTACGGCCCGATCGCGGGCAGTGTCTGGTTTCGGTGGGTCGGCGGTCACCCTGGCGATTCGACGACCGACTCCGTAATCTACGCGAACCTCTATCATGTCTCCAAGCAGAAGTTGCACAGCGTCGATTTCACCGAGCACAATTGGAAGATATACGTCACCGACATCTTCGACACAGGAAAAGGTAAAAAGGAAGTCAACACCTCTCCGTTTTTAGCTTCAAATATTCGATGAAACATTTATTTATTTTCAGACAAGGACAATTGCAATATTCTGCAGGACGTTTTCGATCCCGACAACGCCGGCGAGGCAAAGTCGATAGGTGACTTGGACTCGAGGCTCGGAAAAATCAAAGTATCAGTCGACCCAAAGAAGAACTTCAAAACATCGTACAGGGATTCGCTGAGCTCGCTTCTACCTGCCGATATTCTTGGATCGCATCGTTCGCTCTATCTCGTGTTATTTCACCCCACGCACACGGATTCTTTCCTCGCTTGCGCCAAGATCAAGCACAGGAGAGCTTCTCTGGCGACGTATAAACTACAATCTTGAAATATCTCTTCCGTTTACCTTGCGAATTTCTGGCTGATCTCTCGACATTTTTTCAGAGCCCTGATAAATGCCGGAGGAGTCAAGGGCGAGGTGAAACTCTCGCAGGAAACTCCCTTCGACCCGACGTGGGTCAACGTTTCTCTGAGCGCGGTCAACGATCTCGAGAGTCGTCTCCGTTACGCGACGAAAATCGCCGCTTACAGAATTCACGAGCTGCCCCGAGATCCACTCGATTTTTTGCAAAACAGCGACGGCAAGAGCTCGTGTCTAACGACGAACAGCATTTACAATCCCTCGAACGTCGATCTCAAGACTTTACCGCCTGCAGGTGAGTTCGATGTTGATAGCGGACGCAAATCGGTTATGCGTATATTGTCTTTTTTATATTTATTTCCATTTTATATTTTTCGAAATATTTTTCTCTTCTACATTTCAGGATTGGGCACGCAGGATCAGTACGCTATAGGAGACCTCTCAGGAAAACTCCAAGGCCGGAAAGAAGGTTCTTCCCACAACGACATTCTCGCCGGAAGTGCCAAGTTGAGCGGTGTCTACTGGGACGTTTATTTGCCTCTCTCGGGAATCAACAGCGTCGTTCATCGCTCCATTGTTCTCCACAAGTAATTGACCGCTTGAAAGCAGTAGAGCTCGATGAAACTTTCTTTACCTTTCTTTTTTTTTAGAACCATCGAGAAAGCAGTATAAATTTCAATTCTCGCCTTTTATGAGGAATCCATAATTTTCATCTTTTTTTTTTTTTTACAATCTTTGAAGTGATGATTACACACAGTAATTATTTTAGTGTATTTTTCAATTTAATTATTTTCTTTTCCTGCATAGAAGCTTTGCGCACAAAAGTAGATCAGATGAGAACACTTTCTGGATGTCTCGGTTTACACACTTCTTTTAAAAATAGGTACAACGAAACCGACAACAAAGGTGTGATTCCGTGGATCTGCGGAACATTGGCGAACCATCTACCACAGAATGCCGGTCAGATGCCGATGATAATGGGCCAGGCGATAATGAGATATCCGATAGTCGGAAGGATTTTGTTCCGTCAGCCGCAAAACGAGCCAGAGATGGACACTACGATAATAATCGAGAACCTCGTTCACGGCGACGGAAGCGCACTGAACAACTCGGCGGAGCACCGGTATTTGACTTCTCTGTGCTTTGATTGCTTTTTTTTAAATAAATTAAATTTCTACGATCTTTTTTTTCCAGATGGATGATTCACGACCATCCACCGGGAAAAGATTTCTACAACTGGACCGGGCGTTGTTTGAGTGCCGGAGCTCCTTACAATCCTTACAAGGTCCGTCTCGAATTCGGTCGTTTTTCCATCGTCACCATGTGTTACAAAATAGTTTGAAATATTCCATGAAAATATTCCAAGTAAATGTTACTCAAATATTTCTGAAACATAATTAATTTTTCGACTCATCTAAAACATTATTGAAAACATAGTGATAGATTTTTTATTTCATATTGGACCGAAATATTTCTAGGAATGTTTCGTGTCTATACAGTTATGTGTATGCAATTTTAATTGGCGATGCAATCTTTTACATTTCGCTGGAAGTTTCCTTCCTATGCGGGGATTTTCGAATGAGCGGAAACACTTTTTTACTCACCTCTGCACGCCAGGTCGAATGGGACGCCAATCATCCCGAGAGTTGCTCGCGACACGACGTGAGCCTTTGTCGGCTGGGGGATTTATCAAGACACGGGACACTCTCGATTGCCGGAAGGAAAGCGGAAGGACCGAAGCTGACACGAAGATTATTCACTGATACGTCGTTGCCTCTGTCAGGGCCCCACAGCATTCTCGGCAAGAGTCTCGTACTGTACGACGATCATGGACCGGTCGCGAGGGGTGAAAGACTTGCTTGCTCAATGTAATTTTACTCTGTTTATTTTCATATTCATATTTTTATATATGTATTTTTTATATATTTTTAGGTGTAAGATCTACTTTGTACATTATCAAACTATTAACTTTTTTCGTTTTCAGAGTCGGCAGGGTTTACAGGAAGAAAGCCGTAGCGAAGGATTGGTTCAGTAACGGCGACGAAAACGAGATGAGAGGAAAATTCGAGTTCATTCAGCAAAGCGAGTACGACGTAACTGATGTTGAAACTATGCTCGAGGGACTAAACGGAATAACGAGCGCTTATCACGTACACATGGTAATAACGATTCCGTAAATAGCACTGTTAATAACCGTCTGCAAATCTGCAACCGTGCGAAATGCAATTTTCCAATAATTTTTTTATGCCCTATCCATGCATCTGAATTTTCGGTCCCATTTGTCCCACTTTCCATTAAGAAAATTTAAGAAAATTGTATTTTTCCTCTGTCGTCCCATTTTGCCTCGCTCTTTCCTACTTTATTCTATTTAATTGTTTTGTTTCCAGACTCCGATCGAGATGGACTTGGAATTCCCCTGCGAAGCGACCACGCTGTACGATCGCTTCAATCCCCGAAACGTTAGCATCGAGAATTCACCAAAAATCGACGAAGGTACAGCTGACCAGTACAGCATAGGCGATTTGAGTGGAAAATTTGGATATCTCGATAACAGAAAACGATACGCCAAAACCTTCAACGATACCGATCTCCCGCTTTTCGGACCGCGCAGCATTCTTGGACGGAGTATCGTTATACACAAGAAGCACAGAAATCTGAGGTACTTAATTACCCGTACTCAACACCCATAACAAGAAAAGAAAGTTTTTATAATATTTATTCGAAATATTGAACATATTTTATGAATACTAAAAAATATTTTTTAAATGTTCAGAAAACATTTTGAAAATATCCCTTAAACGATTCTAAATCATTTCGTTCTGTATGAAAGGTATTACGTCGATATACAAAAATTTTATTATTTTTCCAGATGGTCTTGTTCGAACATCGAGCGAGGATACGCGCCGTCTGAAGCCCGAGAACTTCGAGCGATCGCATCCTTTCATCACCCAAACGGGTTTGCTTACGGATACATAAAAATGGTAAATTGCAATAATTTAACAACTCGTGCAACGTCGCAGGCTATTTCCTAATCCATATCTGACGATTCTATTTAAGACCCAACTCGTGTACAAGGACAACAGCCAGAGTGAGACCGTAATCGAAGTTAAACTACGTCATCCTGGGAATCACGATAGAAACATCGTATGTATCTATGTATTACCTGGCATCGATTCAAGAATTCCTCTGACCGCTGATAGAGAAGTAACTGAGTGTATTAACGACTATTTCAGACTAGAAATCACAAGTGGGCTATCTACGTAAATCCGGTGGGTGTTGACGCTACTGTTAAGGTGAAAGACACACGATGCGTGGCCGGCGGATATATGTGGAATCCTTATTATACCCAACTCGCATCACCCCTGGATGTAAGAATGTATTATGGTTTAAGGACGCAATACACGTACATTCCTAGCCGGAAATGAAATTGTACGAGAACTTTAGTAATGGCGCCAGAAACATTAATTTTGCACGATAAGGATGTCAAAAAGTTGTTAGCGAATTGCTAAAAAAAAACAATACGAAGATATCGTGAAAAACTCATTAGAAAACTAGTTTTCTCTCTTTTTGATTGTATTCTTCGATCCGAGATTTGCATCTGAAAATCGATTTTTTTAATTTCCGGAAAATGAAATTTTGAAATGCACGAAAATTCTGAAAAATTCGTATCAATTGTAAAAAAAAAAAGAAAAATTTAATTTGAAATCAACAAGTTAGAGGTTTTCTTTTTTTTTTACAATTTTTTTTATAATTGCCACTACTTCATTCAGATGGTTGGCATATCGCGAATAACTGATATTTTGGTCGAATCAAACAAATTCGAATTTTTGTTGGAAACGCACGTGTGATGCATCCTCAAGTACAATTTCATCGACAGATATTTTTTTCTTAGCGCAATCGATCGGCATAACTGCTCGTTTCTATTCTCAGGAAGACCTTTACAGACAGGAATGCGGTCCTGATTTACCGCTGCGCTGTTACGTTGGCGATATTTCGGCGCGCTTGGGACCCATCGACATTGGACTCGAACGAAGGCTTTTTGTAGACTCTAATTTTCCTCTTGAGGGCACGGTTTCCGCGATGGGAAAATCTATTGTGATATTGGATCAGAATTTTGGATTGCAGCGATTTGCTTGCGCCAACATTGAGCCTGAGCACGATATAGTGAAATACGCGAACATCAGACGACCTCCTCGATTCGTAACGTGAGTATTGAAGTCAACTTGTTACGAGTAATGTATAACAAGAATTGTACGTATTTCAGAGCCCAGTTCCTTGAAGACGTCAGACAAGTGATGGGCATTCCTGAGTGGATGCTGTCCATCGATAACAGAAAGACCAAATCTCTTCATAATGGCGCGTGCATACAATTTTTGTTGCATTTCAGAGGTGAGCGAATCAGCCGTTTCACAGTGTACAATTGACAGAGCTGCGACCAATCAATAATCACGATTAATTGGCAATCACGCATTAATCGCAGGTCCTATTGCCAATCGCTTGGAGATGGATTTCAGCAAGCTCATTTCCACTGGGCGTTTAGAAGCTCCGAGCCTCAGTATTCCCGGTTATGTCTACGACAAGAGAAAGTCGAAACTCGGCTACAGACAATGCGGAACTCGTGACCCGAACGACAAAAGTATAACACTATTTCCGTAACTTGGTAGAAATTTACACATCCGAGTCGTGCGAGGGTTCTTAACGTTCGGTCGTTCTATTTTTAGGCGCTAAACGGAGTTTTTGGAGCTCAACAGCCACCACACATTCCACCGTTAACGCAGTATTTTTATCGGCGTTAGTACACTGCGCTTTGACGTGAATGGAAATCTATGTACGCATCGGACGTACGTGAAGACAACAAATTGAAGAAAATACCACGATGTAATTAATATATATGTATATTTTATTCGAATAACAGTGTTATAAGGGTCTCATGTTCATTATCTTTTAAATGTGTAAATATATATATGTGATGATTACGATTGTTTTTTTTAGTAGGGATAATGGTCGCAATGATTTTAAGAGCTATCGAACTCTCCCTGCTCTTGAGTTCCAGCGTATCAATTTTCAACTAAACTGATGGCTTTTCTCAGCGGTGCTGTACAAATTTTCAGACATCTGCGCTCAGCCATACCTCTCTTCATTCAGCTCACTTTACTTATCTACACTTTTACACATTTTTTTTAGCCGTTCATAGCGCGTAGCGATAATTGCAGATCGTTAGATTTTATAGTCTAACCGGAATTATCGGCTGTTCAAAACAATCTCATGGATTGCTCGTTCGATCCTTTGAAAATATTCTGCACGAGGAAATAAGATCGGATATGCAGACGAGTTTTACGAATTTCATGAACGCTCATTTCCGCCTAATTGGAAGCTGTAGCAGTGGCGCTGGGTGCTGGAGTCGTCGAAGCCACAGCTGTCGACGATACTCCGGATCCGGCAGTGGTGCTGGCAGAGTTCACGGACTCCTCGGAAACTATCCGTCGATTTTTGTATATCTGCTTCCAATCGCCGTTCGTGTAATTCATTTGGAAGTGCGTCTCAACGAGCATCGAGACCGTTGTTCCGTCGGGTTGGACAACGTCCTGTATGTCTTCCGACAACATAACGGTAACTATGTTACCCAACTTGGGACATGGATTGTCTGAAATAACACAAACAGTGAATCATTATTCGGACGGACAGTTGCGAGGACATGTTGGCTATTTTCCATCTGAAAAAAAAAAATCCCTGACTTTTCTCCGAATAATTAGAAATGTTTATTGATCAACTTTCAAAGACTATTAAGAAAAAAATGTATGATGCACATGGAAATGCCTAATTTTTGTACTAACGTTTGTTTTTTTTTTGTATTCGAAATCCACCCAATTTTATCGAAAGCTTTCTTATGAACTCTTCATTTATACATGGAACTCTGACTTGCGGTTTTCCCTGACCCCTGCCAACATGAAGGGTAACCGTGACCACTCACCTCTCGAGCCGGCCATGAATCCGAGGATAAGCGCCTTCTCGGGCCTGGTGACTTTGTTCGCTGCTCTGAACATATCCTGAGCCGCCAGCATTTGTTCTCGCTGCAAAGAAAGCCGTATAAGCGTTAAGCGAATATTAACTGGTATAGAATAGAACTTTGCGATTCGATTGGGGTCAAGCGAAAATTATACGCAGGTTACGAAATGAATCGCACGAGTACTACAGGTTCCACGTCGCAGTTCTCGTATAATGTTTGCTGCATTGTATTAGTATCGTATATTCTTTTGTAATCAATGGAAGAGTGCTTTTTCCGTGCCTATCGAGAATGTAAATTTACGTGAGAAGTAAAAAGTCAGTTACGTGGAGACTTTGCATGCGTAAAACCCTCATTTTCACATCTTGTGAAATAAAATTTTTGACGATATTCGTGTGAAAAACACTTGCACAATACATCCGATTCCAACACACTTGTACGAGTAAAGAGAAGTTTTCTTCAGTCGTGTAACCGTGTGTATTAGGAACGATTATCGTACCAAATTTTGCTTCACTAGGTATAAAAGTGGGTTTTTTTTTTTCAATGTTGTCACAGAGCGAAGTAAGGTAATAAACAACAAGTGGAATGCAGTCTATCGACTCACTGTAAGGGACAGGCCCTTGCGGGTGCTGACAGCCGCATTGGCAGGCTGAGGTATCGTTTGTATGCGTATTTGCGTGACCGTTTGGGCGGGCCGTACAGTTTGTACGCCAACCGGTGTGGTTTCGACCGGGGTACTTGTCGCCGGTGTACTGGGCGTTGCACTGGGCGTCGTTGGCGTTGTCGCTGGAGAGAATACATGGATAGTTATAAAAATCATAGAAAAATGAAAAAAAATTCTACATGAATAATTCATTTTTTTTTAAACTCACGAGCCTGGGTAGCAGTAACGGGTTGAACCGTGGTAGTCGTACTCGTAGGCACGTAGGTGGCCGTTGTCGTTCCAATGGTAACAGGAGTCGTGGGAGGATTAATAGGAGCCAAACCCTGGGCGTACTCCGGCGTCGTGGGTGCCTCAACCGGCGGCGGGGTCGCGGTCGCCGCAGCGGCCGCAGCGGCTTGCGCCTCCGCTACCTTCTTCTGCTGCTCCTCCAGCTCCATCATACGTTTTCTCTTTTTAGCCTGCGCGTAACCTAGCGGCTGTTCGGTTATGTCGAGAAGCTTTATACCACCGTCTTTGCGTATTCTACTTATCGGAGTTCTGTTCGCCATGGAAGAGGGCGTGAGTGCCGGAGAACGGAAACCGCTCGTTGGTACTCTGCTTGGAATTCCCTTCAGAGGTGCTAAATGCGAAAAAAAATCATATTTCAATAAATTCAAAAGTTGAAAAAGTTGGGCAAACGGGCGTTAAAAGATTCGCAAAAAAAAACCGAACAGAGCAAGTAGTTAAAAATTAAATAGGTGAAAAGAAGAAAAAATTGCGCCGGTAGATACTGACTTAATCAATCGATCCTCATCAGCCTTTATTTTTCCGGAATTTTTTAAATAAGTTTTCCTTCACGATTCTCTTTTCTCAAAATCCACTTGAAATTAGCTATTCAAAGAACTTGTCGAAATTGAAATATTATTGGAAAATAATACTCACTGGTATCAGTCATCTTCCTGGGCATTCCTCTGCTCCTGACCGGCACAGTTGGTGCAGTGCTTTTCTTCAAATTATTTGCAGCATCCACGCTCTTCTGCAGCAATTCCGCTCTGAGCGCTGCGCTTTTAGGTTTCCTCTTTAGGGTGAAATGCTTGGTGGGTGCAGGCTGCTGGCCCACCACGGAGGTAAGTGCCGTTTTGTTCAGGTAATGGCATTCCAGTGGCAGCATAGCCGGATCATTCTGCTTCCTCAAGAGTTTCCTCAGGTCATTGACGAGCTCTCCAAAAATTGGCCTATGCTCGTCAAGGTCGGAAATGTCTGTATTTAATGACCCGGTCGACGGAAACGTCTTCATCGCTTCGGATAACATGGAAACCCAGAGTTCGCTGTCCAGAGACGCCACCTCGATGATCTCTTCCAATTCTGCTCGCCACTTAAAATTACATGTTTGTATAAGTGTACATGTCACTTGGAAAACATAAACATACATAACATATCTTAAATTCAGTTGACGTTGGATATTAGCGTGAACCCTCCAAACAATCACTTATTAGATCCGTAATTACTTGTGCAGCAAAATACCAGTAGAAAAAAATAACTGCAAAAGAAGATTGTTTACAGGAAGTGTGTACCGTACATACCAGTCAGGAAACATAAATTCGAATTGATTTCAAGCGGGGAAGAATGAGGTTAGTCGCTAGTACGAAGCTTTCGAACCGCCAGTCATTAGACCCGTAAACAAATATAGGTGAAAATAACAGTAGGAAATTGAAAAACTGTTATTAACATCTATTGCTAGCTATACATAACTGTATAAATGACGACAGTTCATGCAGAAAACATAGTCTTTGCTACGTGCAGTTAAGTAGATGGCGTTGTCACTTATTCGGATGGATAACTGTTGTTTGTTGGGAGGTTAATTGGCAAAAATGCATCCGCGTACTCATGACTAATTACCGGTTCTAACCATTACATAAACGTTGAGAACAACTAGTAAGGAAAAAGGAAAAATAAACCATTTAAGAAACATAAACAAATATGGCAAAGGTGGATCGCTTACCTCTTCGACATTCCGTCTGGGTATGTGAAAGAACGAAAGTAGCAATTTGAGTTTAACTTGAGTTTGGAGGTCGGGAAAGCAATCCTTGATATTTCGTAACACTTCAGCGTTGAGCTGTGAACAAATAGAACTTCCCGTCCAGCTATCGTTCGATGTTCCTAACTTGTTATGAAGCCACAACGACGTATCACTGTCCCTCACATTCGCCATATTGGACTTGTGTAATTCTTCTAACCGCCGAACTCGCCGATACGCGCCACATTTTCCGACCCGCCATAAACTCCTTGATCCCCGACAATTTACGAACGGTCAGCCTCCATTCCCGAGCACGTCAACTGCCCGGCGTTCAAACACCCGACGGACATTTAACCGTAACATGTTCATATTTATATTGATCTACATTTACATTTATATTTATATGTCGTATTTGGAACAAGTCTTTTATGGCCAGATTCTTGCACACAAGTGTGTACGTGCTCGTCATACAAGCGGTAGATTTTATCTCCGGCGAGGAAGACGATATTATTCTCTCCTTAGATTGGTTCTTCAAAATTTCACAACAAAATATCGATCAACAGACGTGGTAGCATCTACAAAAAAAAACCAAATTGTTGAAGCTTCCCAAAATTGTTATTATAAAAAAATAAGGTTCTATGACACGATAATCACTCGGTGTGATTTTCGGTAAATTGACATCTTCAGATTTTCACCATCCTTGAGATTCAACGGCCGACCGCCAGATAGCAGTAGGAAAACACAGAATGTCGTCCGATAAGGTCGTTAGGTAGGATCAACAATAAATACGAATTATTAATTATTACAACAAATTTAAACTTCTCACGCCTCCAAAAATAATAACCTACTGTACAGTGTACTTCCTCCTCCAGCTCGGTACGTTTATCGCTGTTAATATTGTTCAAAGTACCTACGAATCGGTTAAAACGTTGGCATGACACGCACGAATCACTACAGTATACAATAGTAGAATCCTGCCTATCCGAGGTAAATTTCGACTAAATCCCGGATAACACTTTTAACATGCTCAATTCAAACTTCCCCTTCTACCATATATCTAATAAAATTAAACAATGGCAGCAAACAAAGTAGTCTGTAAAGACTACTCTGTTTGTTGACATTGCTGTTTTATCCATGTTAACTGTGTTTTTTGTATTATCTGAGCCCATACCTATCTTAGGTTCAGCTGATCAAATCTCAGCTTAGTTAGGTATATATATAAACAGTCTATGTGAAAAAAAAAATTTTGCAGCTCAAGCTACTCTGATTGCACTGAATAATGGACAGTCAAGTTTGTGGCGATGGTCGTTTGCTGGAATTGATTGACGAAGCCTGGAGAAAAGAGAAACTGCCTATTGATGACATAGTTGTTCCATCAACTGAATTGCCCGATCCTGAAAGCGACAACGGAGATTCTCATATGACTTTGAAGGAATTGGAGCAGAAGTGGAATAACCTTGCACTTGGAACTCTGAGCGAAAATCATCTACATTCACCGACACCTTCACACAATTAGTCACATTGGCTACAAAAATTATTGTTACAAAGTTTCATAGTTCAGTCATGGAATTTCATGATCTGGGCTTGCACTGCTCCGTGGAGGACTGCAAACTCAACGATTTTTTGCCATTTTCGTGTCAACACTGCAGGGCTGTGTTCTGTAAGGATCACTTTCAAGCTTCATTGCACGACTGTCCAAAATACACTGATAATTATGTCGCCAGCACTGAGAGCGATGTGAGGTATTTCAAGTGCTCCAAGGAAGCGTGCGACGAAACTTCGCCTGTCGAGTTAGCGTGTGCCGAATGCAAACGACACTACTGTGTCGGACATCGTTATCACGGATGCTTGGAGATGAGCCAGGAGGAGAGACTGAAGAAATTGAAGAAATGGCAGAGACCCAAAGCAGAATTCAGGATAGCAAAAACAGCGGTTGACGCCGAGGTCAAAGAGACTCTGAAGAGATCCAAGAACGTCGCAATGGCTAATAAAGTATGAAATTGGCAGCTATCCCATCAGTACCACATAGCAATATTTTTGAAGATTTTAATCATATATTTTTTTAATATTAAATATATTTTATGAATATTAAAAAAAGATTGGATCACCGACCTAAATTGCAGATACAAAGCCGCATAAACAAGAAACATTGGCAGAAATATTTTGGTCAAGCATAAAAATGAAAATATTTCAAAATATTATTTTAATATATTTTAGAGCTTTTTATTTCGTGAGACTTGAAAGATTGAAAATATTTCTATAATTATTTCAAAATATTTATATAAATACGCAATACGGCGCTAAGATGCAAAACAAAACAAGAAAAAAAATCTCAATTTATGGTCGGGGTGTTTTGTTTGGGAATGTGTTGCGAGGGGATTTCATTTTCGAGCAATTTTTTCGGAATTTCTCGATAAATCTACGATACTGATTTTTTTTTTACGACAGGTACAATTGATGCGATTAAAAGGCAAAGCAACTGGAGGGAAAGCCATCCCTATGTCGGACCGAAGATACTTCCTCATCCATCCACCGAAAACGAATTGCTCAAAGACCGAGGCGAGACCGATTTTCGTAAGCGTTCAATGGAGCATTGGCAAAGTGATCGATACTTTTGCAAAAGCTTTCAATATATCGAACGCCAACAATCTCGCGATCTCCGAGAAACTTCGACTGTTCAATCACTCGACGGGCGGTCTCGTGGCGGAGCTGATGGACATACCCCTGTCGGATCTCCTCGATAACAATACGTTGATCGATGGTCAGAGCCTCATACTGGAATATTCGGATGCCGATCCGATACACCCAAGCGCGTACGAGTAAATAAACATGTTTCGCAATAAATCACAATTCAACTTCATCGTTTATCGCACTATCTCGTAACTGGCAAATCTTCTTGCGGTTTAAGAATGTTTCACATTCCCAACTAAAATTTTAATTCGATCGAAACTTCGATACTGAGTGATATGTTCAAAATCTGAAAAAGAAAATCAGCATTACTAATCATGCCAAGACCTTTTATTTTGCATAATAATAATCCCCAAAAGTTATTGAAATATTATTTAACACAATTGTAGGAATATTAAATGAATTTTATCTCATTTTAAATGAATTACTTGCTTTTTTAAACCCCGAATGGATTTTTTCACAATTTTCGTGCAATTTAAATGATTTTTTCTAACATTTAAAAAATCGATGGAGACGCACGTATTCAGACATGTTTTCGTGACGCGATTACACAGTCCACACGAACAATTTTAAGGCGATTGCGTTAACGATTGCACAATTATGGCCTTAAAAAATAAAAAATTCAAAACTAAAATTAAAAGAAATCCCGACAACAATTTATGTGTTGTGTAGTCAATCAATAAATACATGTAAAAAGGGAAAAAACATTAACTGATTGTTGAACAATGCATTGTTAGCAATTTGTCAATAACTTTATCACATTATTTTGCAAAAATAATATTGTCGATACCTCTAAAACCGTTGATGCTCGTTCAATATTGTATACCATTAGATTGTGGTTCAATTTACTCTGAAGCTCACTTTTGGCTGGGAATGTACGTGCGAAAAATCGTGTGCACGTGTGATCGCATGATCAAATAAAACTTGACTAGACATATGATACATTCATATCGACTCCGGATAGTTTGCTTCGGGAAAAAGTCAAAGACCAGAGCCGTAATTTTATTTCTATACATTCTGAACAATACATGAAACAGGTATATCGCACTCTAGTTTCTACGGGCATGGACTGCGTTTTTTAAACGAAGCGGTTTAACTTCCGTATGATTGATTCATGCGTCGTTGCTTACTCCGCTCCGATTGAACGAGCGATATTTACGTACACGCGTTTTTGCCTTTGTGATGTTGCACGCTTTCGACGAATATCGCACGGGATACACCCCATTTGTTATCGTTACAAAATATAAGTACACGCATATTTATAAAAGTACAACATTCACTTGCCTTTATGACGGTAATGACAATGATTAATCTTTTACGCGGGTTTTACTTTTACACCCTAACTTCGCTGAAACTTCGCTCGAGCAGACTATTTGCCAAGGAACGTAAGACCTAATTCGCCTGCGTTTTCGGTAATGCGACTGAATCGTCGTTATAATAATTATGTTTTTTTTTGTTCATTTTTTTTTTTGCTTTCTCGTTCAAAACCGTTATATCCTAACACATTAGTCTAATTCTTTATACGTGTAATTCGTCTATTATCTAACTCCGAAGGAATGGTTGAAAAACCGCAGACTTATTAAAGGAAAATATAGGATTAGACGGTAACGTTAATCGAAGTCCCTAGACAAATTAACTGTATCAGTCGTTCTGTACGTCCCTATTTTTTTCCAATCGGGTTTCTAACGTCCGTGTAATAAAATAAAATCAAGTATTGCCGAAATTGACTTGTGAATACGCGATCGAAATTGTCTCACTGGGGAAACCGGGTCAACCGATCCCATTACAATACGTAAGTACGGGCGGTTACGTAGTCTTAGCATCTTAACATCACAAGTATAAACGATTATTCGAGCAAAAATAAACAAATGCATCATAGGAACACGGAGACATTTAGAATATCGATAAAATTGTTCATTGCGACGGGTTACACTGATTTCTTTTTTTGTTTGCTTTTTTTTTCCTCTACGCTCTAGACATAATTTTTTTCTTTTTAAATAAAATTTGCTCGGGACGTCCAGCCTGGCGAGAAGTTGCTAGACTGTGGTCTCGCGGAAGATCTTGACCGGTGAGTCGGCGTGCTTTATGTGGATGTATCGTGTTATCGTCGCCGTGCCGTTGTTGCAGACTTCCTTGGACCTCTCCAAACTCGATGGCTCTGATCTCTCCGACTTCGACGACTCTTTCGCAATGCGATTCAACTCCACCGTGTCTGTACCAGGAATTCTCTCTTCAAATTCTCAACGTCATTCACAAGTGACACGAATATTTTTTTTCAATCCAGAGCAAGTCAAAGTACGCTGGTCCGCAATGCACGTTTTACAGAAACTAATTCTACTGTACAAAAAATTGTCGCTGTCTTTTTTTTTTTTCATTATACCGGTGACGGTAATTACACCACGGAATCCAGCATACGATGAGTGGACGTTTAATGAACGATAACAATAGTAATAATAATCAGGCCAATCCAACAGTCACATAGAGATAAAAATTATTGTTTGAATGAAATCAAAACAACAGAAATCGACTAATTAAAGAAAATGACAACATCCATCAGGCGATAACAACATTGATGATCAGTATAAAAAAAACGCATTATAATTGTTAGTGATTTGAAAATGTTTCGCAGTGGGCGTAGAGTGGTAGTTTGAAATTCCGTGGTACGTTAACGTGAAAGTTCCAGAGTTTGGAAAAAAAAAAAAAAATTCACTATTTTCTCACAAAGGTAAGTCATTATCATGTGCAACTTTCTCTATCCATGATACAAATGAAGGAGTATCTTGTTCGTATACGCGGGAGAAAACAAAAAAAAAGTAAATAAATTTAAAAAATAGCATTCGATACTATTTCGTTGAATCCAACGATTCTACAGTGTGCATGCGCCGCTTGGTGAAATGAACGATACGTGTAACAAACTCAGCCACATCAGGTGCCGCAGATGCGTTTAAATAACATTTGGTTCATTGTTCGTTTTTTATCGCAGCTACTGATGAATTTTTAAAAAGGTGGACGTAGCACATTAGACCGAAGTGTGATCTTTTTCTTTGATTTTTTTCACGACGTTGACGATTTTCTCCAACAGTGAACGTCCGGCCCCGAATTGGCGAAACCGTCGCGCAGGACCGCGACCTTACAGACCAAGAATCTCTAAGCTTAGTTCGATTTAAATGACGACTCACATCTACGCGTACGTATATAAAATTTGAAACTTAACACGAAGAAAAATAAAGAGACACTAACTTTGGCAGTTTTTTTCGTCGCGTACGCGTAAAACAATTACTCGCACGAGCATTGTTTGTAATTAAAAAAAAAAACCGAGGACAATGTATTATGCCTTTCCTGTAAAACACGATGTCTTCCGGTTCTCTCGCGGCCACGACGAAGTAGCTCTACAGTAATAGGAATGCAATGGACTTACTGTATATATATACATAGTACTAGGAAAATTACGTGACAAGATACTGTGATGAAAGTTCAGTAAAATTGAATTCCTCGGCGGTCGTGAACCGCCTCGTACAGTCGATAACATACCGAATAAATAAAAGAACTAATTAAAAAATAAACCGTATTTGGCGTCACTACGACGACAGTGTCGTACAGTCGTATTTTGATAGGAAAGCAATAAATTAAAGGAACAAATCGGACAAAAAAAATATCTGATCGGGTTCTCAGTGTCCTTCGTTACGAAACTACGCAGCAACATCTCGTGCATCTCGTACTATTTTTCCCGATGATATCGCTTACATTTAAATTCTCCGACAAAAGCCTCTCCCGCCTGCCTTTATCACACTCTAATATTTCTATGTCTTCAGTCTTTGTACAGGCTTCGGCTCGGTCGGTACGGTAGGAACCTTGGCCCGAGTTACCGGCAGCTCGTCGTGAGTCTCTTTGCTCGAGGAGGCTCGATTCCTCGCGGGTAATCCGAGTCTTGTTTGGCTCTTCGACTACGATATCGATGGCTCGCTTGGTCCACTCTTGATCGATTTCCTCGCCGTCGAACGGCGGCGTAGAGCTGGTCTCCCCTCTAGACGACCCGTCCTCGCCCACGTCGAGTCCGCTGTCCTGAGTCCGCGAGGACATCGTCGGTTGGTCGCCGGGTTTGCGATGCTCGTTGCGAGTGTCATCCGAGGTGTCGAGGCTGGAACCCTCGCCGCTGGTCGCCTCGTTGCATCGGGTCATCGACCCCTCCCGGGCGAATGCTCCGAGCCGTCCGTCCTCCTGCATATTTACCGAGCTCTCGTTCGACTCGAAGTTGCTCGGGTTTATTATCGCTATCCTCGGTATAACAAGATCGGTCTGCTGTTCCGTGTCAGGTGGACTCGAGTCCGAGGACGAACGGTGTGGCGGGTAAGCGAACGATCTGTAGCCCTGACGAGTCTTGTTCTCCATCCACGAATGGGTCAGCAGGTGCGATCTCTGCCATGAAACGTCGCTGTTGCATCTCGTCTTCCTCACGTCCCACTCCTGAGAATCCTCCGTGTCCGGCCAGGTGTGCAGTCTGCACTCCACGGATCTCGACTCCGGTTCTCTGTCGGACGACTCAGGATCGTCGCTCTTGATATTCGCTATCAACTCCAGTCTCGACTTCAGCAGGGCCGGCGAAACGGCAGCACCGATTCTCTTCGCTCGCTTCGGATATCTTCTCGAAGACGAGTCGCTCGAATTTTCTAAAGCTATGATCGTCTCCTGGGCGTCTCCGTAGCCAGACGTCATTATCGCATTGGGACTCGGACTGTCCATACTGTCGGGCGTGTAAGGATCATGCTCAATGGGTGCTGCGTGCAAAAGCTTCGACGAATAGTCGGCGGAGAGGGAACGTGCGCTGGCGCAACTACGGCAATCAGGCAGCATCGACAACAAATCCACGTAATTATCGGGCACTCGAAAGCAATACTCTGATGATTCTTTCAAGCTGCAGCAATTTATCATACCTGCATCCGAGGCAAGCATAGCCCTCAAGTAGACTGGCTGGAAAAAAGGGGAAAACAAAACGGACGAGTCTCATTTATATACCGTGCTTTTTCATTTTTTTATACTCGAAAAAGGATTTTTCTTTTGAGCTAACTGAGTGGTTGTCTAGTGTGTGTTTTTATGTGGGTTTGTACTGCGATAAAGACTAATGAGATGGGTGTGGGTCTGGGCCTCTACACGGCATGGATGGTTTCTAATCAATGTTCGTACGGGGTGACAAACTCCGATCCGTCGATGGATCCCTCTTACACTCCCTTACTCGTGATACAAACATTCTGTGGTGGCTAGGCTGAGGAAACGAGTGTTCCGAGAATGGACCAACAGAACGTTAACGGGAAAATTCGAACCCGTTCGCTGTCATCGCGTCACGGACCAAAAACCGTGAGTCGCGAGTAACGAGTAAATTAAATTCGAGTCGGTTAAAGAAGCGCGCACAAGCCCAAAAGAATGAGTGATCATATTTGGGGGAACAACAATATTACGTCGAGCAAGCCCCAACGAGGATTTATGTATACATACAGAGTAGTATTATTATCGAAAAAATTAATTTGGCGTTAAACAATAACAACGTGGAGAGAAAAGAAAAAGAAAAATATTGAAAAAATAAATATTAAAAAAATCGTGACAAGAACAGACAGAGAAGTTCGTAGATATAGGTACCTTTCAGTGCTTAGAGATTCATTCGAAACTCCAGAAAAACAGGCTGCACCATAATCATCAAAAGAATGAATCATCAGAATGCGAATCAAGAAGTGTGTGAGTAATAATGTACCCAGATATTAACAGAAAAAATTTGAAAAAAAAAAAACGAGCCACGACTAATTCGTGAGTGGTGAAATAACGCGCGACCAATGGCTGTCGTACCTTATGATCGCCCATGCACGTTGTCGGACCGATTATCCCATATTCCACTGCGTCGGAGGATGATATCTGAAAAGATAAAGCATCGCCAATTATAGATAGCCGGTATTTTTTCGTGTACAGTGTAAACTGCATGTGAAAATTCGTATAAAATTTTATGTACTGGTAGTAGATGTTTTATTCATAAAGTAATTCCTTAAATTTCATGTACACTGTAATGAAAAATTAAAGCCCACTACATGAAAAACATTAGGCATACTTACTTCAATTTTACTATCAAATTATTTAAATAAATCACATTACTTTCAACGAAAAGTAAGATAATTTTTCATCACAATTTTACATTAAACTCAAAGTACCGGCTTTTCCATAAAAAATATTAATCGGTATATTAAATTAAGAATATCTTTTTATAGCACCCGAAACTTATCCCAAACTCGGTTTTGTGTGATACTCACATTCTGGACAAGAGTTTTGGCGGCGGGGCTGAGCAAGACTCTGTCGCACCAGGCTGGTACCCTCGTCTGCATGTAATGCGTCCCCTGATCAACGTCCTCCTCGAACGGATAACTCGGCACGAAAGTTATTGGCATTTCGATCAATCTGCCGTCAAAGTCCTCCAGTTCTCTATCGTACTCGCGCAACTTAATGACGCACGAACAACGTTCTCTTTAAATGAAACGATCTCCAGAAATGTGATTATATTATCGTAATTAATATGGTCATCCGACTGCTCACCCATAGACCGCCGTTCTCCGTAAACACATGACCGTGCTCGTGATGAGAAAATTCCTTCTTGCCTAACGTTAATATGAGATTTTCATCCTTGTTGCGAAACTGTAATCTAGAAATATTGCCCTTACTCGACAGCTTGCTTTCGTGAGTATCTTCAGTAAGTTTCTGCGAATCACAGTGAATAGAGTTACAAGGTTGTAAATACGCCCTTAAATACTAAGCTCGAGTAAATATACAACGAGGTTGAGAATTTTTCATTTCGTTTCCCCGTGCGAGGAGCGTGTATGCACGTGTGCCGGAACAATCGATTCGATAGGTGCGTTCTTGAATGTTACGCCGTCTTTCATTTGTCACTATTCAGTGTCAATGGATTTTTAAAAATGCCGACAGTACATTTTTTCTGTGTGATACATTTTGCCTGTTCTAATAACAAAAAAAAGCTTAGACTGTAAAAAAAATGACAAACTTAACGTATTGAACTAGAAGTTTTATGCAAAAACTAGTGCATCATGTTTAAATTATTATACATGTAACATGATGTATTTCTAATGTTTTTAATACGTTGAACATGAATATATCTTCACAATTGTAAATAAAATCGGGTACACCAGTTATTGCATTAAAAGCTTTCTGGCCGGTACACTAAATTTCATTCGAATTTTTGAAAGCGGAGAGTAGACTGAATGTGAGAACGGCCATTTCAGTTACGCATACGGATAAATCTCGAGTATTTCCGAATTTAGTCGAAGACCGTAGAATCACATTCGAGAACGCATCCTTCGTGTAAATCAATCGAGTTGCAAGCTCGAAGGTTTACCTTTATCACGCCGGCTGTATCGGTGCGGAAGTTGAAATCTCCGAATAGGAAGTACGGTGCGTTGACATATTGGTCATTGTGAAACCTGTCGAGCGTGTGCTCCAAGGCTCTTCTCCGAGTCTTACTGTATACGGACGGAAACTGCAATCGGCAAAAACACATTACCGTACAGCGATTCTATTTAAGTTATCGTTGGTAATTAAACATCGTCACTCACTGTCTCCATTGCGACGAAGTTGCTTGCGTCGTGGAATAAGTGTATATTAATGAGATCAAAGACGGTTCCACTGACGCTCCATCGTGTACGTAAAAAGCCTTTTCTCGACCATTTACACTCCGGAAAGAAATCCTGCGGGAACTTTGACTTTTCTTTGGTCGACACTGCCTCAATGTTGCCGGAATGTACCTCCTTTCCGGTGACTGGCACAAAAGTGCATTCTGAAATGGCATTGCGAAAGCGTTCACGATTGCAAAAGGCAAATTTTATTTTCCCATTAAGTTATTCCTCGCGAATAGTGTTCATTGCGTATAACTTTCAGAGAAAAGAAATAGTGTTGCATTCCCTTTATGACATACAATTCTAAAAAAATTAAACATACTAAAGGGTTGTGAAAATATTAATTTTTGTTCAACGATAATTCCAAAATGTTTTTAACAAATTCATGACGAATAAAACTGCTTGAAACATTTTCAGAAAACCTACTTTCCAAAAATAGAAATGCGTGTACTTTCAACACGAAATTTTGTCAATTCCTACACATTTTTACTGTATAAAGAAGAAAAATTCAAAGTAGATTTAAAGACCTAAACAGATCCATACGTATCCAGAAAATTGAACGTATTATTTTCATAAAAAAGGTTGTTTCCGAGAGATTCATTAAATAATTTTATTTTCCATTAATTTGTTAATAACATTTTTTAATTAACAGTATTCAAAATTAATTATTTTAGCACTTCATTAATATGCTTGAATTTTTCCTGAAATTTTTATACCATCCAGAAGTGTTGGCACTTCCCTCTCATACCTCTGAAACTTATGCCGATTGAAGTTACTATTCGTAAAGACTATCTTAAAATTATTCAGCACAAACCTTTGAAGTCCCACAATAATACGTCCTTCAGTGATTCGTGTACGAAATAAAAATTTCCGAGGGCCTGAAAAGGTAAAATTTATTCTCCTTTATCGATCTTGAATAATCGGTGCGCTCGTAAATATGATTCGACGTACCGTGAAGTGCTCCGCCGAGGAAAAATCCTCGTCCAGATAGACCCTGACTTTGTCAAAGAGCCTCAGTTCCTCCGAGGACATCAATAGCCTGTGACAAGATCAGAAATAGTTTTTGTTTAAAAAAAAAAAAAAACCAACGACAGACTAACACAGTCAGCCTTTTATAAGGCAACATTGATTTTCTATCATGAGCTTGCGCTCTCATCACGCCCTTCCAGAGCTATTATCAAATGAACTAGGGAATCCTTTGACCAAGCTTACTCGAGCGTGAAACCGGCGGATCATTATCTATTTTTAAAGCGGACACCGCTCGTGCGTTAAATTATTATGTTTAACGGTTTTCAGCCGCATCAGCGGTGACGCCAGACTGTCGCCGTTAATACGGAGGTTCTTTGGATGTATATTCTCTAAACAACAACAAAAAGTCCCGATAATTCGATACGCCGTGTCTTCTATCCAATTAGTTCGGGTATTGAGTAACTCTATTAGTAGAAGCCTCGCAGGAAGCTTCTCAACTGGGAGAACAGGCGCGAAGAGATAACCAGTAATAAAAAAAATTAACAACTGTGGGAAATATATAGCAAAATTGAAGAAATAGTCAAATATAAAATAAAATAAACAATCCATCATTCCCATCGAGCTATCATGCTTTTGTTCTTCTTTCATCCTTATAAGTTGGAAATATTGACATGCATCCGTTTTTAATTCAACTACACACAAAATGAACATCATTCTAAAGAGGGCCCTGAACAGAGTCAAACGTAATTGAACCTCTTCATTAAAAACCACCAAGACAAGCATTCCAAAATCAGACTGCTCGAAAGTTGCAGCAAACCAAAGAAATAAAAATTAATGATATTAATGATAAAAAAATTAAATTGAATAAAATTAAACTACATAAAATAATCATAACAAAAAAATATTGCTTTAGAAATTTAATCTTCAATTTGGAACAGAAGATAAATAGTTAACTTTATTACAGCTCACCTAACAAAGTCCTCCACATGTCTCATACTCTGCTCATAATTCTTCCCACCTACTTCCTGGCAGTGTAGCGCTATAAATTTTGGATCTAGACGAGATATAGTCTGAAAACAACAAGAGATAACAGACTGTGTCACAGCCGGCGTCCAGGCATGGAAATGAAAGTTTAAATCTGTCCTATTTACTTACAGATAAAAATTCCTCCGTCCATACTTTCAGCATAACTCCAGGCTGTAAAAAAAAATTTGACAAATTTGAAAATAAAAAACATAGTCAGAAGTCCGCTCTCAATAAAAATTTCCACTATGACTCGAACTGTCCGAACATCCAATTACAACTGGACGACTCATGATTTCCTCAACAATCGTGCAGCAATAATCAAGGAGTCACGAGTTTTGCAAAAATCGACACAAACAAGAACAACAGTGAACAATGACACACGATAAACGACTTCAAAACCGATTCTTTCCATGCAAGATCCTGAATTAAATTGCAGGAAAAAATCGTGGAAGAAAATTGATGAAGTCGAAAACTCAAATTCTAATAAAAATCCCAATACGAATCGATCTCCGCACTTTGTAACAAGATTTGCGCGGCAACGATCGAGTGATCGACAGATTTCAACAAGAATCGACGCCCAACAAGAACGATTGTAAACACGCAACGATCGCCTCGAAAAAATCGATATTTCCACGAAAGATCGTCACTTAAATCACAATCCTTGAAAAAAAATTTTGTTCGAATTATTGAGACAGAAAAAAACAGCAAAAAATAGAAAAAAAGACGTAATCTTACCTCTTCGAAAATGCTGCCAACATTGGCGGTGATGAGGAGAACCGGCAGACCGCCCGACATTTTGACACTTCGAACGACAGGACAAAACAAACCGTAGCGCAGCCTCACCGGAGCCCGACTGGTCTCCGCGTGTCCTCCGTCAGGTACTCGTGTGTCTCGCGTGGGTGGCGAGACTCGAGCGACCCCCGCTCGACGAGGCTCGTTTGTCCTCCCGGACGAGAGCGCGTTCCCTCGTTAGAGGCAGGACGATGAGCGGCGACCGCCGCGGAACACCCACCGAAGAATCTTCGTGACTAGCCTCGCTGCGTTACCGACCGGGCGAGTGCTCGATCTGCCCCCGTTCGTGTTCCCTTTCGCTCGCTTTCCCTTCCGGTTTTGGTCGCGCGGAGACACAAAAACAGCGTGAAAAAAAGCACGGAAAAAAAAAATCTAATATTTAAAAAATCTCGGATCAGCGGTACGCAAGTTGCGAAAGTTACCGAACGTTTACTTTTTTTTTTCAACCCCCGTGTCTGCGATTGACCGCAATATCGCACATCACCTCGTTCTCGTCCGGTCGCTCGGCGTACACGCACATCATTAATAATCGAATAACACGAGTCGCTGAGCCACGAGAGAAGAGTGTCGTGCGGTAAAAATATAATACCCTTGTACCAACGTTGTGTGTATAACTTGTGTACGCGGCTCTCTATACCCCTCTATAGGCGGCGGATCGAAACCACGCCTACACGCTTTAGACGTCAATAGGCAATGCCGTATCGTCGGAGTTCTCTCCGACGCGGAACCCTCGGCGCTCGAATTTCTTCGCGACTTTTTTCCTCCTTCTCTTGCATCGCGACGATGCGGAGTTTCATATTCGTGCTGACCGGCGAGCGAGATGCTCGATCGTTGATGAATGACGTCTTCGACGGCCAAACGCTGAAAAGTTTAAAAATTTCGGGGATGTGAACTTTGCCTGACTACGGCCCTGCGTCCCCTCCCGCTCTTTCGATTGACGGAAACTCTGGCGCCAGCGAGCATGAACTGCGCGAGAATTAGTGTACGGAAACGAGCAGAGCCCGGCTGTGGGAAATCGGAGATCTCGGAAGAGCGAGAGAGCTCGAGAGGGTAATCGCGTGGCGCCTGCGTTCGTACGTACCGGCACGTACGCAATAGTCGGTTCACCCTCTTCGCCCTTCGCCGCGCGCCAGCGCGTCTCGCGCGTCGAGTTTCCGACATCGTTTACTCACGGACGATGCGTTGATAATTTATTTCGTAATCGACAGATAACGGACACGATGTACGCGGGGGTGTTGCTGCTGGCAGCGTCAGCGATTCTGGTCAAAGCTGAGACCATTCACGTGTCCCAGGTTTTCGTCATACCCATCGGACCTGAAATGTTTGATTGGAGCTTCGACGGTGAGCGGAAACCATTTTGTTTTTTCGATTTATCGATCGATATTTTGTCGATATAACATTGTGATACATTACCGATATAGATATGATATATTCCCGATATAATATCGATATATTGTTAATATATTATTGATATATTACCGACATGATGTCGATATAATGTTAATCGGTATATTACCGACTGTTTTTAATCAAACACACTCTCATAACAGCGAAGCACTCGGAGTTCTCGTACCAGGCGTCCTTGCTGAACGCTCCAGACCTACCCTCCTGGATTCACTACACATACAGCCACAAACACCGGAGAGGCTTTTTGTACGGCGCGGCTCCAAAGTACCAACTCGATTTTCAGCTAGAGATCGTTGGCCTGAACAAGCACACTTACGACACCAGCTACAAAGTTCTAGACATGAAAGTGAGGGAAAAAGAAAATTTCACCAAGTACGAGGTTCAAATAAAAATCGACAATCTTAATGTGGAGGACACCTTCGAACCACAGATAATGGAAAAATTACTGGACATATTTAGGTGATTTATATATATACATATCGAGATCCGATTCAAACGAATTGTTGGATGGGTCGGCAATACGGATTTTTTTTTTACAGAAAATCACTGTGGGTCGAGGCACGGGACGTGTACTTAACTTTCTTGGCCTCTGCGGTGGAGCTCGGAGCCAGGTTGCCTCTAAAGCCCGAGGAGCCGGAAGGGTGAGGCCTGTTCGCGAGTCTGCGTACGCTAATGATTCGCTATCGTAATTCAGCTTCCTATCGCGTAGAAGGAAATCGTCGCTTTGTGATTGCCGTTTCCTGTGGACGATATTATCGTTCGTGTTTCATTAGACGAATGACCGCTGATAGCGGCGAGTCGGTACTTATCGCATATCACTTTATCCTTGTTGGTTTTGCAGGGTCGTTCTGCGACTAGGAAGTACCGCGCCTTTCTCCAACGAACTAAACGTCATTCAGGAAGAAACGAAACCGCTCAGAATTCTGTCGCCGTGCCCTCGGGATTTCAAGAGAACATCCCGAGAGCGGTTCTTTCGGAAAGATGGATTTATCCTCGATTGGTGCTTTTTTCGTCTGGTAAGATCTACCTGGCAAAAGCACACGTGTGCCGTAGGTTGAGGTCAATATTTTGAACGACCAAAATTTAAGATCGCCAGTATTTTGAAATTTCATTATTTGCGAGCATTAAAATATCGGGAAAATACGTGAGAGCCAACAATTCGAACGCTGTTGCAATTCCAACCTCCTGTGGTCTTCCGCTTTTTTAACCATTGGATTTTGCTACAGTAAATTCGATGTTATGAACACCGTTGATAGCTTCACTTGTAAATTTCCAGTATTAATTTTTTCATGTTCGATTTTTCATTTACTCTGCAATACCCTTACATTGTCGTGCATTCAAATTTTTATTTGTTACTTAATGACTCAAAGGCCATTGTGCATTTGCGCGTTCGCTATTTTTCTTTTTCACAATATCAACTCTGTTGAATTTCGACCGTTCAAAAATTTAAACCCTGTATTATGTAACGTTTGAAAAAATGTCTAATTGGCGATTCCGTGGCACGTGAATATAATTGTAGATAGAGGAAAATCGGATATCGCATCAGGAAAGCGCGAGACGAGGGCCGAGCATGAACGTTATCAGTCGACCTTCAGCCGGAATCTCGGGACACGCCGAGTGGCACTGGGCCAGACCCAATAAGGCCGATATGCCGACAAGGAGTTACATGAAGGAAATAGCAACGACGGTCTTTATACCAGCAGCTCTTTTGCTCATACTGGCGGGCCTGCTGAGCACTGCGCTATGCCTCCATCACGAGAAAATGTACGACTGCACTCGGTGGACCCTAATTATTTCGGTTCACCGGGACTTGAGCTTCACCTCCCCGAATAGAATTTTATTTTGTCGAGTATTACATCAAAAAAATTATAGGACGGATCCCGAGTCGGAGCAGTACATTCATGAGCTATTTAATATCATTCTCCCAGACAAGGTTTGCGAAAGGTAAAAATCACCAGTCGGTTTCCCATATATTACGAAGAATTTTAAAATAATTTAAAAAATATTTTTTGTCTTTCAAATCTTACCGAAACATTTCTTAGATGTTTCAGAAACATCCGTTTATCTTCCAACACATCTGAAATATTACTGAAACATAGTGATGAAATATTTTTCATTCTGTTTACACTAAAATATTTCTATTAATGTTCTGTGTTTATACGATTATCTATGTGCAATTTCAATCGATGATTCAGTGTTAGGAATTCCGCAAAAATTTACAAAAAAAATTCTGAAACATTCTAATGTAAGATTTATGAGCAAACAAAAAAGTATTTTCTAAATATTATAAAAACATTTCACAAATATTTTTTCAATATTGAAAAAATATACATTACTAAAACCTCTCAGAAATATTTTCGTGCTATGTGGGTTACCCGGTGATTCAAATTACCATATATTTTTCGACACTAACCCGCGTGCTCCATTGACGAACCGTTATCGCGATTAAGTCGAAGACACTTAAGATTCACACCGGTATTGGCGAAACGACGGACCAACGATTCCTTTGTGTTCAAGAAACTTAACAACAATCCCCCCCCCATCCTGAGTTCGTAAATTTTCGTCGTATCGCATGGGTCACTGTAGAATATTTTATTTTCAAAATAATATCTCTAACGAGCAACATTTTATGTTTTTTCATAGTTTTGTGTTACTCCATTCATTACATTGGCTTCTCGCTTAAGCTGAACGGAGAATTAATTTGCGAGCATGTCGTTTACAACATTCGCGGTATGTACCGTTTGTTTATTTTGCATTCGATCTACGTCGCATTATTAGCATTCGTTTCATCAATCGATTTTTCAACAGTCAGAAGAGAGAACCGTCACCAGTTGAGGGTGTGGGCAACAGCGGCGTTCAGATGGTTCAGTACGCGACTTCGGAACGAGGAACTTTGCGATCTCTATCGGCCAAACCCTCGAGCCCGAGCGATTCTTTACTACGGAGTCCCAGGTAAAACTCTCAACATTTTTTCTTTTTCCCTTTAGTTCATCAGACGGCACACAACCTTCCTTGAATTTACAGATCCACAGGAGACCGCTGTAATCCATACGTCCGACCGAATCCCCCACCGTATACCGGCCCGAGCAATATGTAAGTAGAGGCCAAATGACGGTACAATCGGTCGTCATCTAAAAATCTATCGACTTTGACATTAATACCATGTGATCATTTCAGCGCAAGCCTACGTGTTAATTTCTGACTACACGAGGAGCCAGCCAAGACGTGGTTTTGCTGAAGAATCACAATTTGGAGAGAGCCAAACGCGCGACACGTAGAAACAATAACTGTCGCCCTAAACTCCAAGACTGGCTCCGAAAACGATATCACTAGAAATCGTATGTGTAAATCGCATTTAGCACCGGATATCACTAGGAATCGGGATGGGACTGTACACACTTTTTTATGAGTGCAATAAATACATAATTGGCTAGGTCTGTGCGGTAGTAATTTGAGGCTACCCATGTCATCAGGCAAGTCTCAAACGTATTCCTGACAATCTATACTGATTATTATTACATATAAAGGAAGTATTTTATTGAAGTACGACGCACAATTTTGGAATTAAGGTATGAAAGCTTCCAGTAACTCCGTATGGACTTTTTGTTCATTTTAAGTATAGGATGTTTTAATTGTGCATACGATTGTTTTAATTCCAATGATTGTGGTAGTGTTTAAAAGTGACTAAAACAAATCTTTCAGCTTTATAAGATCGGGAAGATATCGGCAACTATAATTATATACACATAATGTAACCGTTGCCTCAAGTCGCTTCCAAATCGGTAAAAACCTAAAATATTGTCAAGTTTTTGACAAGAGATTGATTTGTCAGGACTCGAGGTGGTGATTACAATTTCCGGTTGGCATGTTCTTGCTTTGAGGGACGGCCATCGATCGTTCATAAGTTGTTGTGCACAGCCAAAGATAACACATGTTTTCTACACAAGAAATTTTATATATGCTTCGCCGATGCTTTGCTACAGTTCTGTACCCGTTTTTAATCAGAATTTCTTTATTTGTACCAGGCCAAAGTTCCCTCTAAGCAAACTGAAAAAAAAATGTTGGGTTAGCCTGTTTTACCAATGGATACACGTAGATGGCCAACTCAAAATGGTTCCGTGTTTCGAGATGAAGCAGTCTTGCACCTTTCTGAGGCTTGTCCCTTCACGGAACCGTGAACAAAGTCAATCCCGAAGCCGTGCCGTATCAGCTCTTAGATAATTGCTCTCTCAATGCCAACCACATATACACACCTATTTCCGAAATGTCAGAATTTTAAAGATAGCATTCCCGTGACAGCTGCCTCGATGACAAATGTTTTACGAACGAATGTTCGCCGCCCGACATCAATCTGGCGTTACTGCGACTGAAACAAACACACTTCTCGAGGGAAACCAACGATCGTAAGATGAGAGGCATTCTTATATTCGACCACCTGAATGATGTTTTGTTTACAAAATGCAACAAAAAATTTGCCGATCACATTCAAAGTCTGGCGAGAATGCAGGGACTCTTGTGCGAGGGCAAGGTGAGCGTCGACGAACGATCGTATCGCATAAAAAAAAAATTGTATTGTAAAACGTTTGATTTGTTTTTTCGCAGGACGACAGCAACAGAGACGTGGACGATTTGAGTCCAAATATCATAATGCAATTATTTTCTCCCATCGTCACTTCTCAGCATGTTATGGCATCGCAATTCGGCAATTCATACACCTCGATGAGATGCCAGGATGGCACGAATATGGCATTCGACGACTTCATGGGTTACACGTTTATTTACGTGTCTACCGAGGAGGTTGAGCTCATGAGAAGAACACTGGGAGTCTGTGTCTCCATTGTGAGGCACATATGTGGTCCTGACATTGCTATGTTAGTTTACCCAAATCATTATTCACCAATTTCCACTGTACATATCAGAGCTGGGCAAGGTACCGAAATACGCTTTAGATACAACATACAAAGTTCCACAAATACTTGAAGGATCAATTAATTCCCAAGTATTTTTTGTGCTCCAAGTATTTCTCAAGTACTTTGTGCCACTTCTTTTTTCATTACGAAAAGATAATTCATGAAAAAGTTTCATAAAATTTCTATTATTAAAAACGGAAAAGGTTCCATCACTTCTCTTTAGGGGATAAATTCTAACTCTCGTTTTCTTCAGGCTGAAGACGAGCAGGCAAAAAATCCACCTCGTTTCTTCACTGCTGGACGCGTGGGTTGAGCTCCGCGGCTGTGAGCAAAGTTTGCTCACTGAAGCGGTGGAACAGCTTTCTGTGAACGCGGATCTCGCGACCGCGACCCTCAAGATTCTTCACGACGCGTCCGATAAGCTGAAGACACAGTCGGAATTTGCGAACGTTCACGTGCTCATTTTGGTGGAGCACAAATTTTTGTCTCTGTACTCCAACAAGAACGCTCAGGATCTGAGTGCGGCTGACATACTGCTGATGGTTTTGTTGTGCAAGGTAGCCAACGGCAAGAGGAGCAATGAGAATGAATTGTCCCAAGACGATGGTGAAAAGGACAATATTCTTTTGCCACGAAATAGTCACACGAGCAGGGACGAGGAAATTGCACCGCTTGATATTAACACTAAATTGGCGAATCCAACTTCAGAAGACATAACGCATTTGTTTGGTGAGTATCGATAAGCGTATGATAAAATAATTATTTCATTCGGTCATGTATACTATATCGTTATATTGCTAGCGGTTGTTCCGACTCGCGTGCTCTCAACCATCGACGGTCACAGACACTCACAGTGTATGGTAAATATTCCATTCCATGAACTATATTGAGCTACAAATTCGACTTTATGGGTTAAATTTTCTTATATTTAAATTTTGGCTCGTCCAATGAAAATGTATAGCACCAACTCACAGTGAGTGTCTAGTGGCATTAAATTTTATTTCGAATTAGATATCTCATCATATTCACGTAAGTCATCATTGAACTCGAAGGTGATTCCCGTGATTCATCGGTGAGCGAGGGACTCTATTCCTTCACCGAGGATGGTCTCTACAGTCAGCTGGTGTTGCTGGGTTCCGAGCGAGGCTGCACCGCGAACGCCGTTCACATATCCGAATTGGCCGAGGGAATAAATCTCGTGACGATAGTGGAGGTTACGAACCTAGGAACGTCTTCCGGTCTCTACGACAGTTTTTATTATCTTAACATCGTGAACGGACTGCAGCTGCAGCGTGACGTCGACGAGCTGAGGCCAGCCTTCGAAAATCTTGACGCATCGATTAAGAAGGCCGTCGACGGAATTAAGAAGAACCGCGCCAACGTGAGCAACGACGTCGATATGTGCCAGAGGCGACTCCAAGTGAAATGGGACTTCGTAAGACGGAAATACGTTGAGCTGTTTAAGTCCCGGGATCCGGAGTTCTTCCTGCAGATCGAGTCGAACACATCCGGCTTCACGGAGACAATGAGAGAGCTTTTCCGTTTGACCTGCTTCGACAAAAATTTCCTGAAGAACGGAGTCGATGTCGTCGTGACCGTGAGTCGCCTGGTGCGACAGAAGCTGAATGACTTCAGCGACTTCCTCAAAGTCAAGGCTCTGAAGAACTTTAGTCTCGGATCATATCCTTTTGATACTAATTCATGGTGTCGGGCAATCCTTTAAGTTCACGAAGTCTCGAACTTTCGTTGAATTTTTTCGGTCTTAGAAATGTCCTGGAATTCTGCCGATCCTTTAAAAAGTTTGGTAACTGTCCTTGAATTTTGCCGGTCCTCGAAAATATCCTGGAAATTGTTCTTGAATTTCGTGCGGACTTTTTCATAGACACCATGTTCTTGCGTTACTTGCTAGGGCTGCGGTATTATCCTATTTTTTCGTTTGCAGGCACTTTATACGTACATCGTCCGTCGCTTTCTTTATGCTTCCTTAACTTTTATTCTTTTATGTGTATACGAGAACTTCCCTAACGATCAACAAATATCTTGAGGAGTTTCCGGGTCTGGTACACTTTATATACATAGATCGTACAACCCACCGGCTCACAGCTCCCACTTTAGATTTTACCAATCCCGAGACTCTCGCGCTCACGAAGAAAAAGGTACTCGACCATGCGACAGCCAAGTTTCTCGATAGTGTTTTAACCAAGTCCGGTTTCGATTGCAACAGATATGGTCGATGGTCGAGCAAAGCAGAACTCATCTGCAGGAGGGACATTTCTCGGTGATGTGGAAAGACACGACGTTCAACTATGCTTACTTCCTCTGGTTTGAGGATAGTTCGGTAAGTAAATAAGAATTTCCGTGCTTTTTACGATTGTCTAACGAATTATTTGCTCTACAGGGATCGTCGCTGAAATGTAAAACGTATCTTAGTCACCAGATGAGGAATTTTCCCGTGCCCGGTATACTCTGCGGAGACTATTACAGGTTCGCTTACGAGTTATGATTTATGAGCATTTATTCGCATACCGACGCACACAATCATCGACGATAACATTTTTTCCGTACAGAAAACTGGTGCAAACGTGCTTCCCGAAGCTTTCCTCTAGCAAGATAAGAATATACGAACTTTACTGCGTTCACTTGGGTCTGGCGACGTCATCGTGCGTCTTGGAACATTCCCGAAGGCTCGCAGCTACGATATGGGAAGTTACCGGAATACCGAACAATCCCGCCGACATACTCTGAACAATTGATGCTTTGAAAAGAGGACCTTCTGTAATTCCATAGCTCTTGTATTAAGCCAGTATTTATTTATCTAGCATGTAAACGTCGTAACGGAAGCGCTTTCAATGTGTCAAAAACGCTCTCGCTCAGCGACGAGCTGGTTAGGTGGAGTACTTTTTGTAAATTGATATTCTATGTATTTCTTCATATACGCGTGAACCTTTAAGGGGATGTTGAAACGTTTCTATCTTTTCACGTTTTTTACTGACGAACCTAGACGATTTCTTAATTTCAATGCAGAATTATTGATAATGTAAATTCTCTATTGAAATTTTTAACGGCCACATTCATATTAGCGACAAACTGTAATATTCGATTTCCTTCGTTTTTTTTTACGTTTTAACTGACATCCAAGTTTACGCCGGGGCGCTTATGGTTAGCACTTCTATAAAATTCGAACCATACACGTAACATATTGATTCAGTAGAGTCGATTGTAAGGAAGGTCTAGCAGCTCCTTAATTCCATTGCAATTTCAACGAGTTCGATTTACTTAATAAAAATCCTCCACAGTTTCGGTGTAATATATATTTCAGTATAAGAAATATTTACAACGAATCTTTTTACACAACTGAAGCACCTGTACGAAAAATTCGTTATGCAACAAAACAGTTTCTTTGGATTAAGTAATAATTAAATGGTTTTTTCTCTCAATTGTTTCGTGGGCTTTTTCTTCGTTTTTTCATATATATATACAAAAGCAAAAATCTTTGTATTTGTGGAATGAGGAACCCGATTTGATCTCCTCGAGCGGTCATCAACCGTCGATCGAACTGTACTCAATTTCTTCGCTATTTCTTTTCACTGCTTGATGGTTAGAGATCCTCGTGGACGGAGATTTTTGTGCCGAATCGCTGGGACTGCGCCTCGCGTTCACGTTGTTAACATCGTGCGGTCTTCCCGTATTTTTGGTCTGTAAACATATCGGGATTCGAGTACATGGACTTTTCAGTGGGTCAAAAATAGAGTGCTGCAGCTGTTGCAAAAAAGGAAACCGTACCCTTCCGAGTGAAGAATCTTTGTTCATGCATGGATCTTTAATCATATTTGATGTTCTCGGTGAAGATTCCTGATTCATTTGTATTTTAATACTTTGGTTTCCCTCCATGCGGTTCGACGGTACGTTTTGATTGAATTCGTTGACCTGCTGATTGTTTGGAGCGTTCTGCTCGGCACTCACGAAGTTACCGACTAATTCAACCCGCAGGTCTCGCACTTCGTTTTTCAACTTGCAGACCTCACGATCAGACTCGCAAACTTTTGGTATCAAAGATTCCAAATGATGCTCGGCGGCTTTCTGTATTGTCATTACCAGTTCGCAGCCGGATTTGTGGCTTTGATCCAGCCTGACGATAAAATTACCGTAGAAATTGTTGCAATAAATATCGTAGCTATCACACGAGGAAAAACTCACTTCAACGACTTGAGGAATTTCGTGAAGACGTCGGGTTCGTGCAACTGCGGCTGTACGGGCGTCGGCATGTAGTCGCTTCCGTCATTCCCTACTGCTTGATCTCCAAGGTTCTTTATCCTCAAGGGAACGGGCCGATATGCGCTACGAAGAGAATCCGTAGGATCAACTCTTTTTTAAGGAAATATGAAATTTTCATGTTTTTCCCAATACTATATAGTGTCAAGAATGTTCTGTTCGAGATTTATGTTAGAATTGAACGAATTACGAAAGTTAGAGACATATATGTGAAAAGTGGCGGAAAGTTTGAGCAGCGCTGCAGTCTGAACGCGCTTTTCTCGAAACCGGAATTTGAAGATGAATTTAATAGTTGTTTTTCATTATTCAGTGTTGAAAAATCGACGATTTTCGGATGGCCGCTATATTGCCAATTCCTATTCCGCGCATTAAGAACCATGTTACACAAGTTTAACTTCCATAAAAATTGTTAAGGCATCCGATAAAGAAAATACATATCAATAAAATAGAATGAAAAAATCCCTTAATGTTATTTAATATTTCCTTTTTCGACCGATAAACGTAAATTAATAAGGCGTGCATTCACCGACAAAATAATAATTAAATATGCATGCATTTTTACCTATTTAATTTGTCGTAAGTCTTTAAGACGAAGTGCAACGATTTAGTCGGTAACGAAAACTATAATAAACTTTTTCTTCACCAAAAAAAGAATTCATTCGTTTTTGTTACCGACCCAGTCATTAAATTTCCTCCTAAAAGCCAAAGAGTGGATCATCCGTCACCGACTCACCCGTCGTTATATCGCAGCAGAACGTGTCTGAACTTGTGTGTTCCTTTTTTCTCGGTTGTCGATGTGCTAAGTATGCAAGCAAGAAAAGTGTCCTTTGGAGTGTTTGAGTTACACTCGTTGAAGTACGATGCCAATTCTTTGTGAAGAACCTTATCTCTGAGGGTAGGGACCAGTCGATTGTTGCGTCTGAATCGGAACCAGCCGACTATTTCTTTGCCCCTCTCTTGGACAAACGATTTTATCGCGTCTTTGCATACCTTGCCGGTGTGACTGTAAAAATTGCCTGCAGTCGGACACGTAAGAACGCCGGTTATCTCTGCAACAGGAAGAAAATTGTTTGTAAGTAATTTGCATCAATTATCCTCAATGTTTGCTTCTTGGCGCGCTTACCTATGCGTCGCCTGACGGATTCCTCCTGCCTCTCAGAGTCTGTGACTTTTTTCGTTACAAACATGACAACGTTGCCCAACAGAAAACCCATCTGGAACAAAAAGATGTTGAAAATAAATAACCTTTGAAGGCTCAACGATGCAATGTTTCTATCAAAACTTGTATCGCGTCTGATTGACTGTCAGATTTGCTAGGGAAAGTTTAGTCCGCACATATCATACTCTACAATATTGGAGCAAACCTTCCATGTCCCAATCTCCCAGACATTTGTATGTAGTGTTATTTAATTTTGTATTTGTTTGAAGCCAGAGAGGAACACACGTGATAATAAACTGAGTCATGTAATTAGTAAAATGTTTTATTTTGATAATACGGTAATTTTTCAATAAATAAAAAAACATCAAGTTTACAGCTGTGCCTGAAAATTTGAGATGCGTTAAAAACATCCAAGTACAATTCATGGACAAGCATTAAAGCTTCTGTGAACAAAAATTTAATGTAAGAATAATTTGTTCTTGAAATATCAATAATAAATAAAGTTAACAATTAAATGGAAAGGAGCCATGGAGAGGTATATCCTTCGTTTTAAGTAAAAAAATTCAATTGATTTACTAAGGAACTTTGAGAGGGAAAATTTGCACCTATTGTTTGAATAATAACAATATTTAATATCCACGTCTACAAAGATTAAACATATATATTATTCGTCTATTATTGGGCTCCGTTGAAATTAAAAAAATTAATGTCAATAAAAAATAGATACATAAATAAATGAACTTGAGGCGAGATGGAAATCGGTGGGACGAACAAGGAGAGGTTAAGCTTCGCGAGGTTAGACGAATTAGTCGACCGATATTTGCTCGGCAAATTATCTATTACGGACACTAAATCCTCTCTGGACAATCAAACGTTGGCCTACCTCGTCACCGTCGCTGCACGCATTCTCGTAGAACAAAAGAGACAAAGCGGGTCCCGAAATTGTGACGAGTAAACCGCTGTCCGCCATGTTGATAGTTTATTGAATTGAAACGCCAAGGCTCGGAACGGCGTGCGTGTCTATTCCCGGTCTCCAGCTCTGACACTGTCAACGAAATTTTCTTCGACCACCGGCTTAGACGCAAACGGAGGCGATTTGGATCTGAAAATAATGCAACAATGTATGTAACTAGTTTCATCGACGAAAAAAAGACAGGGAATACGATTTATCAAAATTCTTATAAAATTTGATAAATCGAATTATTAATCTGAATGCAAAAAGAAAATCAAAAGTGAGGTTCGAACCCACACTCATAAGTTTACTCCAGGAGCATAGGAGTGTACCATAAACATTAATCGGGAAAAGCGAAGTATAAACCGAAAATATGATGAATGAAACTGATAACAAGCTTATAATCTACCTGGCTGCGTGACAGTGTAGGTTTATTTTAACCCTTAAAGTAAATATCAGGATATTCGGTAGACGTGTTTTTATGCGAACATTGTCACTCTGAAGATTTGTAGTATGGTGTAGATTGGATTCCTAGAATCAATTTATTGCTATCGAGAATACCATCAAGAATTTCGGGGGCTCTCGTTAAGAGGCTGTTTGTAAAAAGAACAATGTCCATAGCTGTATTTACGTCGCGCACAGTAGTTGCCGTCGAATAAAATAATAAATGAAACATGAAGCAATATAATCTCGGTCAATTGCCGTGAAACGTGTTTATTACCAGACCCTAGATTGATAAAATACGAGTTGACAAGATTTACATTAATTAAAATCTAATGGATCGATTAGATCGACTTTGTAAAAAGAATTTTTGTCAGAAGTGGGATTCGAACCCACGCCCACAGAAGTGGACTGCGACCTGAACGCAGCGCCTTAGACCGCTCGGCCATCCTGACCAGGTGTTACGCAACACCAGCCTATACAACTCTGTGGACATCCCAAGATTCGACTCCTTCTGCTTAACTTTGACGCGAAACTACTTCAGTAATGTCTACAACATCAATAACACGCTACTCAACCGCTTACCGATCGAGGACGGACAAATGGTAAAAAGAATGGCCAAAAGTAATTACTCTCCACCTGAGATTTTTACGAACCTGGATCGAATGGGATGCATCGAGGATCAAGACAATGTCCCCATCATATACCACATACGGCGACACTGTGCGAGAAAAGCAATTTTCCTCGAACCGGACGAAATCCCGAGAGACAATTGGGTCTACTCCACGGCGTTACCCAGAAGAGACTCCGAGAGCCTCGACAGGCTGGCGCCCAAATTCTGGTGGCTCCAAGGAGAAGCCAAACACATGGACGAGCTTAGGCGAAGAGCTAGAAGAAAAACGCAACTTCGGCAACAACTACAAAGAGAGATGAGAAGAGCTCCCCATGATCAGCCCTGATAACGATATCCCGTTGCAATACTGCCCTATCTGCGGTGCCCCCGCGCCTCGTATATAGAAAAAAGAAAAAAGAGAAAGAGAGAAAGAACAATCTACTCATTGTAATTAAGATCCCTTAAACCCCCCCTCTCCTTTCCCTTACTCCCTCCCTATATCCCCCCCTTTTTTTTCACTCCCGCCCGTGAGGCAGCAAAGACAGAACCACTGGTTTTTACTTTTTTACCAAAGACTCATTTAAAATGATACTCATACCTAGTAGTTCCTACTCTGACCTGATTAGTAAAGTTGTTATTTAGAAATGTTAATTTTTCAGATATTTTATTTTGGTAAGACACGCCCTTGAGCGACAAATCAAAAGATATTTTATAGTGTTTAAGTTCTATAAGGGTGTTTATTGCTTATATATGTATACTGAGAATAATCAAAATAAACTCGCCTTTTTCAAACAAACAAACAAAACCAGGTGTTACGCGTTAGAAATGTTAATTTTTCATTAGAAATGTTAATTTTTCAGATATTTTATTTTGGTAAGACACGCCCTTGAGCGACAAATCAAAAGATATTTTATAGTGTTTAAGTTCTATAAGGGTGTTTATTGCTTATATATGTATACTGAGAATAATCAAAATAAACTCGCCTTTTTCAAACAAACAATCAAACAAACAAACCAGGTGTTACGCAAGTCCGGCTCTAACCGCCGCCGAGTACGCATCGACTCTGCACGTTTCTTGTTTAACTGTGAGAACAAAGCCGTTAAAGTGCGCAAAGTGTGTAAAGTGTTTCGGGAGTGTTCGAATGAACGCTCCTTGTTTCCTTGGCCCTTCAAGGAGGGTCGCGAGCTGTTTTGCGTGATATAATAAAGTTTACTATCCGAGTCTTGATCGAGTTCGCCGCGGGTCGGGGCGGGCATAGCCCCCATTCGCGTGCCTCTGGCCGGCAGAATGAACAAAAGGCCACACGATGATCCCGCGCCCAGCGGCTCTTCCTTGGCGGCGCTGAGGAAAAGAGCCAGGGATTTCGATAGACTGTCGGGAACCACCAATATCGAAAGAATAGTTGCCAGAAACAAACCCAAAGTCGCCCCGAACCTCTCTAGGGCCCGTTCGAGATCTTCCTCGGTAGAGGAAGGCAAAACTCCCGACAAAGAATCTCACTACACTCGAGAGTCTAAAGAATTCTCACTGCCCAAGCGAGTGAGCAAGCAGCGACCGGCCGTGTGTTTTGAAGGACTCCCCACCGCCAACCAGTATGACTCGCTCTCGGACAGCATGAGCTACACCGAGGGCGATAACGAACAAGGGCCTCCGACCCAGTCGGGTATTATAAACACTGATATGCCGCGCGCAAGACAAAAAGAGTCACAGAGGGCCGCGTGTGCCCCAAAAACCAAAACAAGACCACCGCCCATTCACGTGTATAAAACAAAACCGCGGGAGATTATTAAAATCTTTTGTGAAGCTAATATTGCTGAAGCTGATTTCTGGATAAAAGCCTCGGAGGGAGATTACGTCAGAGTGATGCCCCAAACCAGAAACATCTTTCACCAATTAAAAACGTTACTGGACGCGAAGAAATTACCATACTTCACCTTCACACCCAAGGAGGAAAAGAAAAAATCTCTGGTCCTGAAAGGGATCAATGCCGAGTACAACGAGGCCGACATCCTCGAGTGCATCAATAACAAACAGCTACCCGGTATAAGAGTGGAGGAGGTCTCGAAACTCAAATATGGCAAGCCCGAAGAGAACAGATTCCACTTCATCGTGCAGCTCGCCCCAGATAGCAACGCCGCGGCTCTTACGAAGCTAAAATTCCTACTGTACCAACCCGTGAGGTGGGAGAGAGTCCGTAAGAAAACCGTCTTCCAGTGCAAGAGGTGTCAGCGTGTCGGTCACGCGAGTAGAAACTGCCACCTACAATTTAGGTGCGTTAAATGCGGGAGAGACCACGGCCCGACAAAAGACGGAGGCATCTGCGAAATCACCAGCGCGGAGGATAAAACAAAACTGAGGTGTGCCAATTGCGGAGAGCACGGTCACCCGGCGTCTTACATGGGTTGCCCGTACTTATCGACGGCCCAAGATCTTAAGCGTAAAGCACAAGGGATCAGAAATGCTATGAAAACCGATAAAGTGCGCAATATTGAACGCCTTTTCAACCCAAGTGTCTCGTTTGCCAAGGTCACGAGAAATTTCAATACGGACTTCCCGATGCTCCCCGGACGCAGAGCCCTTGCCGGACAATCCCGCTACGATGAATCCCGTTCGCGGCCCCACCCGGATCCCAGAGAATACGGCCCCAACGACGACACTGACCTATACACAAGGCAAAATAATAGCATCAACAACAACTACGAGAAAAGGTACCCACAGCACGAATACACACACGGCCCAGGAGATAACAACGGTTTCTCTCAATTCCAAGCGATCCTGGAGGGCTTCAAGAATAGTATGCTTGAAATCCTGAACTCACAGCTAGCTGATCTGAACAAGAAGATCATGAGGAATTCTCAACATATCCAGTTGTTGCTGGATCACCTCGATGTCTCAAATGGCGGATTCCAGCCCTCATAGACATAAAATCAAGATCTGCGCGATCAACGTCAACTCGCTGGGAACGAATAAAAGAAGATTCGACCTCGAAGACTTTGTGAACAACTATGAAATCGACATTGCGCTGATTTCGGAAACGAAATTGCATAGCAAACATAAGCTCGCCTTTTTGAATCATGCGTTTGTACGCACAGACAGACCCAACTCCAGAAACGGAGGCGGAACGGCCGTATTAATAAACAAAAGGATCAGCTTCCAAACCATCCAGCACCCTAATTCGCTGAAAAACAAAATTATAGAGTACACGGGTATAAAGATTAATCTCAACTCCTCCAACACACTATATATTTTTAGTATCTATGCGGCTTGCAACAACAAGAGGTCTTTTATCGACGAGCTTAACAATATTTATCAGGAACACAAATTACGCGAAACCAACGTATTTTTCATCATGGCAGGAGACCTAAACGCGAGGCATAAAAAATGGGGTGACCACAAATCGAACGAGAGAGGAGCGCTACTCCGAGCCTGGGAAGAGGACTACGCAGCGTTTTGCAAAACCGAGATCTACTCACCGGACAATCCCACATACCCCCGTGCGGGCTCATTCCTGGATTATTGCCTCGCTGACTCGCGCATAGAGCTCCTAGAGACAAACAGGAATAAACTAATGACGCTCCCGTACGATAGCGACCACCGGGCTATATTTTTTGCCATAGATTGCGACAGAATCTTTGGAGGCTTGGCAACCCCTCCCCCTCCGACCGTGCGGCGAAATTTCAAGCGGACGAATTGGAACACCTTCAAAAGACATCTCGAAGACTCATACACCGATCTTCTACCAGACAACCGCAACCTGACCATCGCAGAAATCGACGAAAATATTTCCAATCTCGAGGACAAAATCACGAATGCCATCAATACAGTGGTTCCCGTCATCAAACCCGCCGATAATCCAGGCTGTCTCAAGTACCTAAACAACTGCATTAAAAAACTCCAAGCTCTCAAATCCAAGTTAATTGCCTCTCTATTTAAACTCAACAATGATAACCGACAGCTTACAAATAACATAAAGATTCTTATAAAAATTATCAATAAACAACTAACAGTGCAGTTCAGAAAGTCAGAGACCGCCTACTGGACCGCAAAAGCGAAGAGCATCAACCACCGAGATTCGACAAAATTTTTCCCTCGAATCAACAGATATTTTCGATACAAGGACCCCCCGAGGATAGACCCTCTGGCCATTAACAAGGATAACTACACGCTGCTTTCGGAGGACGTGCTGAATAGCACTGCCCCCATCGTTAAGGGAGACGTTTACATTTTCTCGGAACCAATCGCAAAGTTGAACGTCGTGGGAAAATATTTCGAGACGATTAATTCGCCCAGATATTCTAACCTTGGCACTGAAACCAAACGCCGTGCTGACGAATCTGCCGCTGGTATTAAATCACGGATACAACATTACAGAGAACACGGCACCACACATATAGTTTTCTCCAACGAGAACCCGGCCGATTCACCAACTCTGACACAAAACGATGCACTTACACTACACTCAACCCTCGAGGTAGCTCGCATCCTCAAACATACGAAAAATAAAACCTCCAGTGGTCTCGACGGTATCCCGATGATCGTGTTGAAACATCTCCCGTTCAACCTCGTCAGGGATCTCACGATTCTTTTCAATAACTGTTTCAACCATTCATATTACCCGACAAGATGGAAGAAAGCTAAGGTCATCCCCATAATAAAGAAAGGGAAAGACGCAGCCGACCCAGCGAGCTACAGGCCGATCAGCCTCACCACGAACATCAGCAAAATATTTGAAAAACTCATCAAGAAACAGCTGACAGATTTCGCGGACGATAATAATGTAATCCCCGATAACCAATTCGGCTTCAGAGCTAAACACTCTACTGTTCACGCGATAAACAAGTTTTCATCAGACATCTCCAGATACCTCCTCAACGGTAAACTAGTCGGGGCGACGCTAATCGACCTGGAGAAGGCCTTCGACTCCGTCTGGCTGAACGGCCTCATACACGTTCTCCAATCTTTCAGCTTTCCTGACCCATTGGTCCTGTTAATCTCCGACATGATCCACGGCAAGTCTTTCGTCACCTGGGACGGTATCAACACGGCCACTCTGGAGTTTCGCATCCTCGAAGGATTACAACAGGGCACTGTGACGTCCCCGCTCTTGTTCAATATCTACAACAGCAAAATCCTGAATCTTTTCAACCTGAACACCGGCAACAACACACACTCAGGGGCATATGCCGACGACATGGTCACATACGTAGCCGACAGTAAAATACCAATAATCCAAGACAAACTAAACAGTATAGTGAATAACATTAACGATCACTACAAGGAATGGAATCTCAAAACCAACCCACAGAAGTGCGAGACGATACTGTTCAGGAAGACTGTTAACGAGATCTCACCACTAACTGTACCACTAATCAAGAACTTTCAAATTAAAATTTTAGACAGCGACACTGGGGTCACGACGCCAATACCGAACAAGGACGTAGTGAAATACCTGGGGGTCCATTTCGACTACCTCCTGAGGATGAATCTACATCACTCCTCGCAGCTGGCCAAAGCGAAAAAAGCGCTAGGCGCGAACCACCGGATCTTTTACAACCGGAGCATGGAACCGAAAGCCAAGATAATCTGTTATCAGCTACTCATCCGCCCGATACTAGCCTACGCGGCCCCAATCTGGTGGAACGTTGGTCCATCGGTGATGGAAAAATATAGAAAATTTGAAAGATCCTGCCTAAAGGCCTGCCTAGGAAAGTACCGAACTGCGGAATCAGATTATACGTTGCGCATAGATAACACCAGCCTATACAACTCTGTGGACATCCCAAGATTCGACTCCTTCTGCTTAACTTTGACGCGAAACTACTTCAGTAATGTCTACAACATCAATAACACGCTACTCAACCGCTTACCGATCGAGGACGGACAAATGGTAAAAAGAATGGCCAAAAGTAATTACTCTCCACCTGAGATTTTTACGAACCTGGATCGAATGGGATGCATCGAGGATCAAGACAATGTCCCCATCATATACCACATACGGCGACACTGTGCGAGAAAAGCAATTTTCCTCGAACCGGACGAAATCCCGAGAGACAGTTGGGTCTACTCCACGGCGTTACCCAGAAGAGACTCCGAGAGCCTCGACAGGCTGGCGCCCAAATTCTGGTGGCTCCAAGGAGAAGCCAAACACATGGACGAGCTTAGGCGAAGAGCTAGAAGAAAAACGCAACTTCGGCAACAACTACAAAGAGAGATGAGAAGAGCTCCCCATGATCAGCCCTGATAACGATATCCCGTTGCAATACTGCCCTATCTGCGGTGCCCCCGCGCCTCGTATATAGAAAAAAGAAAAAAGAGAAAGAGAGAAAGAACAATCTACTCATTGTAATTAAGATCCCTTAAACCCCCCCTCTCCTTTCCCTTACTCCCTCCCTATATCCCCCCCTTTTTTTTTCACTCCCGCCCGTGAGGCAGCAAAGACAGAACCACTGGTTTTTACTTTTTTACCAAAGACTCATTTAAAATGATACTCATACCTAGTAGTTCCTACTCTGACCTGATTAGTAAAGTTGTTATTTAGAAATGTTAATTTTTCAGATATTTTATTTTGGTAAGACACGCCCTTGAGCGACAAATCAAAAGATATTTTATAGTGTTTAAGTTCTATAAGGGTGTTTATTGCTTATATATGTATACTGAGAATAATCAAAATAAACTCGCCTTTTTCAAACAAACAAACCAGGTGTTACGCAGCTCGGCTCCGACCGTTGGCGGATGCACATGGCAGAGCAGGTCTATAGGAGACAATTAGTCATTAGATAGTGAAGTTTAATTCAGTGCCTTAATATAGCATCAGGCCTACTGAAACACGTATCAGCGGTTGGGAAGGTGCTCCACTAAACCAAGCCAGAATCAGGAAACAGGCACGAGAGCTGGACAGACTTTCGGGCACCTCAAAATTTCAACGTTTCTTCGAGTCGAACAAAAAGAAATATGCCCCGAACTGCGCAAAGGCTAGATCGAGATTACGATGGTCCTCGACGGGTTCGTTAAATTCAAACTCAACTAAAGACAATGAAGCGACTCCTCAGCAAGATCGTGCCGGGACATCCGGTTGCGTTGCACCGAAAAAATCTCCCAACGAGATCCGACGGTCGATCTAGAAGGAATCCCTGCATCGAATCCCTTCAACACCCTCGACGCAATGAGTGTAGAGGGAGATACTGACCAAGGGGCAGCACGCCCGCGGAAACGAGCTTGGACACCACGGCAGCCTATGGCGGCCAGACAGGGCGAGCTAAATCAACTCAACGTCGATGTAAAGTATCGTACCGAGGAAAACACCGGAGGCACCATCACGAGGAGCTCAAGACCACCTCCAATCCACGACTATAACGTGAATATGAAATAAGTGGTCAAGATGAGTACAGATCGCAAGATCGAGGAAGGTAATTTCTGGGTGAGACAAGCGGTAAAATACTATAATGTCGTCACGACAAAAAACATTGATACCTTCATACAAGTAAAAAACATGCTCACAGAGAGAAATACTCAATTTTATACCTATACTTCTAGGGAGCTCAAATCCAAAACCCTGGTTTGGAAAGGCATCGAAGCAGAATACGACGAAACCGATGTCAAAAACTACCTTACCGGCTGCAAATTCCCGGACGTAGATATATTAGGGGTCACGAAAATAAGGTTTGACAGAACAAATGCGGAAAGATTTCACTTCCTGGTGGATCTTTTCCCATCCAGCAAAGCGGCGACACTTCCTCGATCGAAGTACATACTGCACCAACCAGTACGTTGGGAAAGGCTCAGAAAGAAGTAAGTGTTCTAATGCAAACGATGCCAGCGAGTTGGCCACGCCAGCCGCAACTGTACTCTGAAATATAGATGCGTCAAATGCAGCCAGGCCCACTGGCCCCCTGAAAGACGGCGTCTCTTGCCCGGCGGCAAACAAGGAGGACAAAAGCAACCTGCTTTGCGCAAACTGTGGGAGTAGAGAACATCCGGCCCCCTACAGTGGTTGCCCTTAGCTTGTGGCAGCACAGAACGTTAAGAAAAAGGCAAAAGCGATAAAGCAAGCACTCAAACGACCGAATCTCAGGCAAATCAACAATTACGTCGATTCCAGAATCTCGTACGCCGAGAGGTTGACGAACGACTCAACGAAATTCCCGCACCTTCCGAGACAAACGGGGATAATAAACTCCCACGAGGAACATAAAGTCCACACGCGAGGAATTATGGCACCACGCGAAAGACAATTTACCGACGAAGAGATTGGAGCACAGAACAACGTCAACTACGCATTTGAAAACTTGAATTAGAGAAACTGTTGTGCAGTTTTAAAAACAACATTCTCAGCACGCCGACAAAACACCTCGCATAAGTCGACGATAGACTAGCGGTCCAAGGGAGGAAAATTGAGTTTCTTATGCCATCAATAAATTCGCCTATGACATCAATGAGTATCTACTAGACGGACTCCTCGTGGGTGCGACCTTGCTGGACTTGGAGAAAGCTTTCGACTCCTTATGGATTAATGGCTTATTATACAAACTTGATAATTATAACTGTCCCAGAAGTTTGATTAGGCTCATTGCCGATATACTAGAGGGGAAATCCTCTGTAGTACGGAATGGACTCGTGACCTCGACCAACGCCTTTCACGTCCTGGAGGGCATCCAGCAAGGAACAGTAACAGCATATTTAAATGTAATGTACCATATTGGAAGATTCTATGCAAAAACAGAATCGTGATGAAAAATTAATGTTCCGTGCCATTGAAAACGTTGTGAATACAACATTTTTAATAACTCACTTTAATTACAATTAAAATGTATGTTAATTTTTACTGTAATTTTCGATCAAATTTAATGTATTGGGTTTTACATGAAAGCCATCAAGTTCGGTGCCTCAGATTTACAATTCTTTGTACAGACTACGTTCGACCGTCGATGTCGTCTCCTCGAGTCTATCGTTTATAGACGTTGGATCGCTATCGATTTTCGCACGACGTAAAAAAGTATAGGATGGTCAGTGATGAGCGTGTCGAGCATGTGGTACGCTAAACAGCACGCGCGCTAAGTCTCGCTCTCCAAAAATACCCGACGCACACACCACACCCGTGTATCTAGAGTGCAGAAAGAGTCGTGGGATAAAGTTGGCGGTCTTGTGATGTAAGCGCAAGGCGCCTTCAGTCGACGGACGAGACGTCCGAACAGCCGTGTCACCGACTTGTCTTTGACGATAATAATCAAAGATTGAACGCGATCGATAGTTCCAAACAGAAAAAGAACGAAAGAAATATCCTAAAATTACAGTCAACGAACCGTGCAGAAGCAGTGTAATAAAATGGCCGAAGAAACGTGGGACTATCTCGGGGAGAAATGGGAGCATATCGGTGACCCCGTAAGTGAATTTTCGTTTCGTCCGATCTCGTGGTTCTGAACACTCCCTACTCAACCTTATTATTATTAATATTATTATTATTGCAACTATAAAACTTTACGGAAAGGAAGTGGAAAACTTGTAAAATCCGCATCTCGTTGTCCGAATAAATTTTTCTCCTGTCGCGAATTTCTATAAATTCTTTTAAACTCTTGTATATTTTTATACATTTTTAAAATGAAAATCTTATATACAGGTCCAGCTTGTTCTCAATTTCGTTTTGAACCTTTCAGGATTTTTATCTCAGCAATTAATTGCGATACACATCTGACTCGTAATACACATTACAAGCCGATGCAACAGAATCGAGCGTCAATGTTTCAACAAACTCGACGTTCAGACAATAAACAATTACGGCTCCGTAACGACGTGGTATGCGGGCAAAGTGTGAGCGGTGGAAACCGAGTGAATGGGTAACGAGGAATGCAGCAGCAAGATATTTCATTCAGAAGTTGCGAACGACGATTTCGTAGTGGCTCGCGGGACGGTTTTATCGGTGGAGCGTGGGACGATCAATTCTCGTGGGCAATTATTTTGAAAATAAAAAAGTCATCGAACGAATCGAAGTTGACTTTTCGACCGCAAAAAAAAAAACCACAAATTAAAAGACAAAGCCTCGGGATGACAAAAGTTGGGAGAATAATCGATAACTGGGTTCACGTAACGCACAGGGTCAAAGTTCACGGCAATAAGAGCTTTCGGCTCTTGGCAAGATTCGCTCCGCAAACAATTCGCTGTGTCGTGCGTCGCAGCCAATTCTTAGCGATTGCATTAACAACATGGCGATCGATCAAGGATTTTGCGCGCATGCGCCCTAGTCGAAAATCCATAGCAAATCTGACCGACGAGCGAACCGATTTTTTTAAATCGAAATTTCGAAATCTTATTGGATCATCGTTCGATGGCCGGTGTGTTCGTTCTCGGGAGCGCAGCGTTCCGTTTTTTTCCCCCGAATGGTCTGAAAATGGCATTTAGTTTTTGGAACCAACTGACCGTGGGTTTTTTTCGACGTCGCCTCAATCGCACCGGAACGCTTTCGATGCGACGGAGTTGCTGCAAGGTCAACGATACGAAGGATATCTCCGCTGTACATGACATACCGCGAATTTTTGTTCCCGACACGGTATCGAGTGCTGGATCGTGTTCCAGCGGTTTGTCGTCGATTCCGCGAGACGATTTCGCTATCCGAGCCGTCCCCATCGGCGGTTTAGTGTATCTTTGCGACACCGATAGTTCGCCTCAAGCGAGTCCAATAAAGGACAATATAACTCGGATCACAAGGCACAAGAGTCGTAAATAACGGCTCAGTTCGCGCGGGGACGACCGGTCGTCGCGTTTGTTTCTTTGAGTCTCGTATTGCCGCGGTTAAACAACAATAATAGGCCCAGGGAGGCAGAAACGAAGCCAAGACAGAATCAACACGTGGTCTTTTCCCTTTACTCAGTAATTCCATAATCCGATTGATTATACCGGAGCTGAGACACTTGAAAAAAAAATAATAAGTATAATTATCTCTTCGAGCTCGTAAATAAGACAATGGCAATAAAGCAATAAAAGTGGAATCGCACCTTGTATCTTTACAATAACATATCGACTTTGACGAGAATATAAAAGCAACAAAAATAAAAGCATTCTTCTATGCAAGTGGATCAAAGTTCGCCGACTGTTAATGCTTCCGGGATCAACGGGGCAGCTATTGACATATTTGTTACTCTTATTATCATTGTCATGATTATTTATTATCATTATCATTATTATCATTATTATTATTTGACACTGGGTGTTCTTGAATTTCCACTTTGGCTGATGCAGCAGTGCGTAGTGTATGGATTTATTTTGAAATTCGGTACCGCGCGGTCGGCCTTGTTCAGTGCATTCGACCTGAGGGAAATGCTCAGGCGCACTGGTGCCCCTGAATCGCGCTGCACCCACTACGACCGGTGACGGCAGCGCGAGCACCGCCGACACTCCCTATAAAGAAGATGCGTGCTCGTCGGGATGCTGAATTCGTCGATAAGATTTTGAGGGAGTCGTGTCGAGCAAAGTTAGTCCGGCCGATATAAAAAAAAAAATTGTATATACACATATATACAAATATTTTTCTTGTTATCATTGTTATTATTATTATTATTAAAAGTGTGCAAAAGTAAAAAAAAAAAAAATCCTTTAGATACGTAATTCGTCGAGTCGACGGAATCGCTCTGAAATGAAAACTAAAAATATCTCCCTGCTGGGAAAATTTTGCAAGTGCTACAGAAAGAAGGATAAATCGCTGTCGGGCAATACGGACGACGAGGAAGATTATCTCGAGGCGCCGTTGATCTTGAATCCACAGGTAGCGACAACACATTCGCACGGTGCACGTATAACTTAGTTAAATACGATGCATGAGGTAGGCCATGGCCTGCGGGCGCTCATAACGCGATCGAGTTCGTCATAACCGGAAGTAAAACATCGAGCGATATGTGCGTGCATATGTTTCAACGAAACGGCAGTACGGCGGTACTCGTGAATTTTTTTCCGATCGTATGTGCATGTAAACTCGCGGCTGCCTGTGTTTTTGTTTTGCGGAAGGTTCGTCGACCAGCAGAAACCGAGGCGAAGCACGAAGGTTGCGCGGCGTTTGTCGGATGTTTGTGTAAACACGGCTGTACGACGAATGGCAAACACGTCGAGAGCGCGAGCTGGCGTTAATGGCGGCTGAGCTCGTTGAACGATACGCCGAAAATTGCGGTCGCATCGGGTCGTCGCACGCGATGGAACACGGACATTCGCCGGGTGAGAGTCTGGTAAATTGGAAAAAAAACTCGGCGCTTATTTGTGTCTCGATCGGGAGCGTCCGAACATACTTTTTTGTTGGGCTACGTTATCGGGACAAACGGGGTTGTTAATGTCGTAATAGAATGCTATGAATATTGAGAGCGTGACGGTCGAGGTTAGATGTCAGCGCTCCGACCGTCGGTAGCGGTCTTTGTCTCGAGCCACGTCGTTGTCGATCATTGACGGTTGCTTCGTCTCTTTCAGCCGATGAAAATTTTCGTTCGGAGGCCGTGCTGCGGCAGGCGAGACAAGTTCGAGATCTGCACACCTCCAATATCACTGAAGGCAACTAGTATTTCTTATCCCATATTTTTCGTTTATAAGAATAAATGAATATTTTCTGCTCGTTTGATTGTGAGCGTGATTCGCTGAGCTAGGAGGGAAACGTTTTTGGCGGACACGGTTCAGCGATCGATAGCAGGGATTTTTTTTTATTTTACCGAAAAATAAATAAGCTGTCACGGTAGTGTCGTAGCGGCGAGTAACGGTACGCAGCGAGTCACGCGGGACGAGCGCCGCCGACTTGGTATTGACCTAGCGAGCCGCGCATGCGCACGTCCTCTAAGGTGAAGGCAGAGTAAAAGGGAAAGCGAGAGTAGAGAACTCGCGGCGTCACTATCCTCCACCGCCTGGGCTCTCCTTGCACATACGCTGGCCCATGGTTTCTCTGTGTGCCGAAGTTTCTCGCCCGTTCAACTCGCCCTCGTCACGAAACTCGCCGAGACCCGATCGATTGAAACGAACTTGGCGCGAACGGAAAGGAGACAGGCAAATTGGGTTATGAATTTCGACACCGAATTCACAATCAATAAATTCCTCGGCTGTTATAGACGGTAGAATGTAATGTTCCACTGACAATCGTGGACAAACTATCGGAACGAGAAATACACATTGCGGCAATGCGAAAAGAAAATATCTCATGGGGTGAGCGACGTAGGAATGCATTGAGGTTTAACCTTTGCGAGTCGCACCTCCATTCCCACTCTTTGGCGCTGCCGTAGCAACGCGTGGCCCCCACTCCGCGTTCGTTAGTCCCATTTCGGTACCTTCCAGGCCGCTGTGACTTATAAAGAATCAATGCTGTCGAACGAGCAGCGTGAAAGGTACGGAAAAAAACGATTGCGAGATAAATATATAAATTAAGTGATTTATCATACGGTAGAGCCATGGGTCGCCTAGGCTCGAACATATAGAAAATAATCGTACCAATATTTATAGAAAAAGGTATGATCAAAATAAACACAATAACATCAAATTATATGACGATAATAATGATAACTGTGACAACCATAAAACAATGACAGCCGTACAACTGTACAACTATGACTATAGACTGATGGAAATTCTCGTGTAACAGCGGATAGTCGCTGAGACGGACGGGAAAGGGTAGTTACGATTGGCCGAAATCCTTGCGACGCAGTTGCCGCGTGAACCCGATTGGCCACTCGGCGGATACTCGTTTCTCGTACGATGTCCCCCCGTTTTGTCTCCCAAGGAAGTAGGCACACACGGACGGACGGATAGGCAGTCGCGATTCTTCTCGATTCGCATCGACACGTAAATTATTCTCGGGTTTATCGTGATAATTGTATCGAAACAGTGGCAAGGAGTGTCGACCGTCGGTCCGATAAATACCGGGAATCATTGCAAGCTGCGCGGCAGTGTTGCGCAGGAAAATTGACAAAGCAATCCCAGCGTTATATCCGTGCCTAGTGGGAAGCGATGAAGAACCCGACAGCCGAACAACTCGTGAGTGATCCCTCTTGAGTAACGAATCGATTAATCGACTCTTACAAAATTTTCTTCCGGAATTTCTTTACTGTAGTAGTGGCGCAAGTTGTCAGCCGCCGAAGATCACGCGCTTCGCGCCAGCACCACGTGCTTCGTGTTCCCCCGTGCGTTAAACCTCACGGCGAACTCTCGTCTCGATTCTATAATTAGAACAACAGCACCCCGTAGCGGGCGAGTTTGTCGAAGCTCAACGAACTTCGTACGAGTTTTGTATTCGTAGCTTTCCTGCGCTGTTAATTTTCTGTACCGGCGGATTTCTTGGTTGTGCGCATGCCCGAGTTGTTATTTAGGCGCCACAATTGATACCCCTCGGGCACTTGTAAATCCGTTCCATTCGAGAATTGCGAATAGGATATTTTCCCCATTGCACTCGGCGGATAAAATGCCTAAACGCTATTCCAATTTTGTTTTGCAAGGTACGACGATATGCCAGGTGTTTCAATTTTTTTTTCGATGCAAATCTCGAGCATCTTGAATTCCAATCGGTTTCGGATAAACGTCACACAGATACTTGCAAGCTATAGTTTCGGCACGTGTCTCGCTGCTGACGATTTGCGCCTCGGAACGCATAATTCCAATTCGGCCTTGAACTATTCCCAATGGTAGAGGCGAAACAGCCCGATCGAATGTATAATGTACGACGAATCGAACGAACGAAAAAGTTTTTTTTTTTTTAATGATTTTCGTCGAAAGGCGATGATTTGCGATCAATCGATAAGTGACGGAGTTTTCACATTTTTTTTTCAATATAAATTATGCAAAGTAAAACTAAGAATCTGAGAAAAATTCATAAGGTATTCAGAAAAATGAACGAATCATAAGAAAAAAAATCGAATATTGCAGATGGAATAGATAGATTGTCGTGAAAACTCACTTGGTGGCTATAAATTTAAATATCAATTATTTTGCACAAAATATAAAATATCCTCGAATACAAAAATGTAAAACGAGAGTGCATGCCGATTGTCCGGAATTCCCCAAATATTTCAGAACCGTCGGAAGATCGATTATACTAAAGAAATCCTTGTAAAATGTATTCTACATTTACGTCTACTGTTTACATATCGCCACAAGTGTTCAAAGCCGATAAAAAACGGCTGAATATGGCGTAGGGCGCGATATGACGCCATTGGTGGGTCAATTGTAAATTACAATCGTATTTTTTCCCCAAACTGTAATATTCCATTTTCCTGCAATGTTGGTAAATTTTTATTGAAACTTACCCGAAGGTAAATGAGGAATTAAAAACGGATCCGGCTTCTCCTCAACCATCCGAGCATTGGTACATTCACCTTATGGAGAAAGTAAGCCGGTTCCCGTCGGAACTCGCTGGCTGCTTTGCGCCCTTCCAAATAAACACAGATAGCTCCTCAGTTTTTTTCCCTGAATAGAACCTCCGGAACGCGCCAACCACATACGTATGGTTGTTTTTTTTTTACTTCCAACGTGCCCTTCCTTTCTTTAATTCCCGAACAACGAGCTCCCGTACACTCGGAACTCATTCCCCACTCGGATTCTATATTTATCGAATCCCGAAAAGCGACATCGGGTGCCGCCTGTGTGTGTTCGGGTGAAAATACATTTTTTTTCTTCTTTACCTCACCGCGAGAAGTAAAGTCGAATTATCGCTTTGTCAATCGAATCTCGCAATACTTTAGTCAGATTTTACTATTTGATAATCGTATGCGTGACACATAGTAATAGAACGCCAGGGCGAAACTTATGGTAAAAAATCTGACTATTCATGCATTTTTACCGCAACAACTGGACGAAATTTTACAATCCGGTATTATCATAGAGGAGCGCCGAGCGCGATATTATGTTCTATGGTAATATCTCTCAAGCAATACAGTCATCTTGACTAGATCCTTCTCTCAGTGAATTATTATTGTTATTATTAATGTTGATGATGTTGCTGTTATTGTTCTTAAAATTTTACATTCACGGAGATCAAAATATCGACTTCAGGGGAGAGACAAACTTTTTAAACTTCATAATGATCGGCTCGGTCTATCAGTTGGTCAACCAGAAAAGTCACACAAGATACCATTGCTATTCGATAATCGATGCATGCACACGACTGTTTGACGTAAACACTTCCACATTAGACCAAACTCGACCGCGTAGTCGACAGCGAATATCTCAGTATTTTGCTGTTTCTTTTTTCTTAAGTGTTGCAGATTACGCAATCGACAAACTAGCACGAAACGGCTACAAAACTGTAGATCTACGTGACACGTAACTCGATACGTGTCGCGAGGCGAGAGTCGTAATTTTCGTCGTGAGAAAAAAATCTATAATCTTCTCGGGGAACGTGGAAGATCGTCCGACTGTAATTTGTGGGTTCGGAATGCGCTGGGTTGTATTTTTTAGCCGACCGGTGTCGACGACCCGTGATACTGTCGATGCACGGAATGACTTTTGAGATGTAGGTGAAAAAGTCGTCACGAGATAAAGCCCTTTCTATTGTAACTGCTTCAGAAGCTTCTAAGGACACTCGCTGGAATGTTACGTCGTAACACCGCGTACGACCGCGCACAATTATCTCGCACAATCGAGTTTGCTCATTCAACATGCAACATACCGAAGCGACAACGTTCCAATGCTTTTTTTTTTATGGACCTTTCGACTTGTGTTTTTTCACGCTTTGATCGATAGCAATGTAAATATTGACGATTTTCTGAGATTCGATGACAATAACGATGACTACCGGTAACGTTCGCGCGTGCGTCGTAGTATCGGCGTGTCTGTCAAGATCTGTGATTAATTGTCAATGTTTCGCCAATCGAGATGATAATCACCATTGTCATGATAGTGATGATAATTTCATTCAATTTTGTCGACGGATTTCTGTTTTGTGATCAGAATACGATAGACAACAAAATTCAAATATTCGAGCCCCAAAGGAGCGAATTAATAAAGTTGACAACATTTTTTTAAGAGTTGACTGTACGATTTATAGAAATTAAAAATACTGAGGTTTAGTATTTGCGAAAGATAATGACCTTTCATATTGGACTTATTTGCGATTAGGCGCCACTCTTTTTTCCTTCCTCCTTTTATTGTAAGCCTTTTTTCTACTCATATCTTAGAATAAAATTTTTTAAGCAGTATTGATAATGACGATGATGTTGATAATGAAAAGTATAGTTATCGGCGTGTAAGTCAACGCGGTTCGATACAAAAGCAATTTATCGAGGCTCCTGCACAGTGACGCAGAATTCACGAGGCGTTGCGTCAGATGTAACGAGCGGGAATAGAGTCGGTTGAAAAACGTCACGAAGCATGCGTTTCCGTGTTTGCACTCGTATGAAAATAATCGAGCGGAGCGACAGCGAGAAACTTGAACCGGTTAGTTCGTCGTCTAAGATTTCGAGTTCAAACATCGTGGCATCCTGTAGTAAATTACCACTGGACGTTTTGAGCCCTGAGACGCGATCAGTGGAAACCGTGCACTTTTTCGCTTGGAAAAAAAATTCGGTATATTATGTAACGAAAATGCAGTTTCTTCGTCATTTGCCGATTTATTAAGGTGATAAAATTAGAACGAAAACCGACTTGCTTCTTTTTCTTCTTCAAAAAAAGACATACCAATCAAATAAAATTCACTTGCGGGCTGCCAAAAAAGCATGTTGATATGTTAGTGAAAAAAATAAATAAAATTCGAATTAAAAGTTGAATTCGATGAAAATGAATTGTTGGAACAATAATCAGACTATCTTTTATTTTCTTATTTTGAATGAATTTCTCGATTTTTTTCACAATTCTTGTAAACTGTCGTACAGCAAAACTTATTTTTTTCGAAAAATTGAAAAATCAATGCTAAGGCACGAATTTTGAATGCGTTTCTCGATCACGATTCCACAATAAACACAAAAACTTTCGAGGCTATTGCGCCAACGCTTCCGTAGTTATGGCCTTAACAAAACATCAATAGTGAAAAATATGAGAATACAACAAATTTCTTTAATAATTCATGTCACTTGCAGACACTTCATAAATTTTAAATTTAAATATAATTTTAATATGAAAAGGGGAAAAAATTAAGTGATTGGTTCTTGAACCTTTTTGTTTGTCAGCAATTAGTTCATAACTTTTGACATTATTATTACTGTACGAAATCAAGCTTTCTGACACCTTCAAAACAGTTGATATTTTTATGATTCTTATACATATCGCAAGTGTGCATATTCTCACTAAATTTCACTTTTGGCTGTCAATCTACATGCTGAGCATCGCTTACTCTATTTCTAATTCTCACAATCCCGTACGGAATTGAAGCGATAACGTGCGTCATGCGTCTCGTCTGACCTTGTTACAATGTCATATGAAATTGTAAGACTTCGAAGTAGAATTGGAAACATATTTAAAAATATTTTTTGGCAGTCCCGAAACGTTTTTTTTTAGTGTTCAAGCATGGTTCTTCGAAGTAGCTCGTTGTGACTCACCCAGCTGCAGCGGCGAGACTTAAAAAGACTGGCAAATGTCAAGGGGAACTTTTTATCGAGGTGATAAGTGATATCGCAATTTTTATTCTCGCGGAAGTTGTTATCTCCAGATGGGCACGTCTCTTGAATTGCGGAGATATTTCCGGGGCTAATGTATTATATAAAATTTGGAATCGCGCATGTTGTGGCGGTTGACGTTTCCGCCGCGGACTGTGAACTTTGACGTGACGATTACTCACTCGTCTTGCGAGAAAAAACTCCGGTGTCGATTATTTCATAAGTTGCGAGATTACGCGATCGCCGAAGGTCGAAGGTTCGTTGACTCGAGGGCATTCGAGATCGAACAAATTGTCACAGTCGGTATTAAAATTTTTAATCAACTGGCCGGTAATACGAATTTTTCATTTTTTCCCGGAGTAAAAAACCAGATTAACGGTACTAAAAAAAGTTTTTGTATTACGGAATCGGTTTAATGAATAAAATATAGTGTCTTATGAATGTTGAGCAATATCTTTTATTATTCCGACTTCTTATTCTTTCAAGAGTCGGCGAAGAACTGAGACTGAGAGTGCGATTGCAAGAGAAAAGAGTCACATATGCTTCGAGAACAAAGCAGACCCAAAACGACTTCTTATATATTCTCTTATGTATATTTTCTTTTACTAATCTAAACTGCGTCGCCTCGATAGTTATCGATAGGCCACACGCGCTCTTTATCCTCACTCCATATGTACACACATACTCTTCAATAATATGACTAACATTCTCTTATTATAAAAGATTATTTTTGCCATATTCCAACAAAAGTTTATTGAAAAAAATTGTCTGATCCCGCCAATAACTCAAAGAAAACCTAATATCTTTTTCTCAAATTAGTTCGTCAGTTGTCGTTATCGACGGCAATAATTCCCGGTAACTTTAATGAACGCTTCAGTAACAAAAACCGTATTGAATGCCGTTTTGACACTGCCAAGAAAAAAACGAAACTGGCTTCCCCCTAAGAATGGCTGTTTTTTTAACCGATAAAGCCCTTAATAAAGAGATCCAAGTAGATCAACAGCATTTATTTTACGGTAAGGCCTGAAGGACTCCACGCAGATCACCGACGTGAACCCGAATTAATACAAAATTAATCAAAATAAAACATATGAGTACTAAATCGAATATGAGACAAAATCAGAAAATAGTAACTAAATTACATGAGAACGAATATGAAGCAATGGGACTTGAACTGCTACACACATGAGGGAGATTCATTTCCAGAAGAAAAAAAAAAATTTTACTACTGCTTATTTATATTCTGATCACGAGTTCGTATAGTAAGTCATCGGAACGATAAGACTCACTTGGCGCGGTATATTGGTTCAACAGATTGGGATTAATCTCAAGCGGGTCCACACTTTATCTTCGTGAATGCTGTTACTGTATGGACCACACCTATCGCCATTTATCTCCAAACGCATTATCTCCATTCTTCTCATCTCCTGTATGGTTAAAACTATTATTTCTATTCAATAATTTTGTTTAATAATTAATTTTGATATTTTTGGTAATTTTGGTACTGTTGGTAATTTTTTACCGGAATCACAACAAGATGGATGTTTTTCGCTATTTTTACCATATTTGTGGTTCCAAACATAAATGACACTCGTGACACAACGAACCATTTCTGGAATCGAAAATAAAAAGTCAATTGACGATAATTTTTTCGTTTAAGTGACGAGTAATTTTTTGGTAATTGACACTCGAAAACAAAATACCGTCACGGCACATCTTTACACTTGTTGCATAAATGTCGTACCGGTCATGCGCAACGAAAGGATTTGATTAACCATTGTCGATAAATCGGATCGCATCGGTCGATAAGTAGCTGTGTCTGTTATAATGCAAAGCCTTTCGCTCGTCTCCTTCGTCCAAGCGGAGCTGGCGAGACGATTCTGCAATAAAGGTCGGTTGGCTTTCGAGAGAGAACGGTCATACGGTCAGGCAGGAATAAACGGAGGAACCGCACGTACGCGCTCGCTGCCACGCGCGCAACTCACGTGATTTCGAGCACGTCTCTTCTACACCCGAGATATTATTTCTGGAATTGTCGATTCACCAAAGAGACGAGGTAGAAAGTATTCGCGCAGGTTCGCGAGTCGTTTGTCTGTCAGTCGACCGCTTCATTTAAAGATCAACGGAGACGAGGTCGATAGACATCATCGAGGGCGTCAGCATTAATCGCAACGTGAATCCCCGATAACCGACAGACTAATCGTGCAGAGTAAACTGTGCGATAAACACATTCGATACAGATCAAAGTCTGGGATGTGTCAGTTCTGGGAAAACATCCTGTTTCCTTGGAAAGTCCATCGATCATTTACTCATTTATTCACAGGGAAGCCCTTGGGAAATTAAAAAATTCGTATTTTCGAAAAACTTTTTTTTATCTCAAAACTTATAGAAACATTATAGACTGATAATGATGGGAAGTGAAGTACGGTTGACTGACGTCACTAGTAAACACTGTTAAAAAAAAAAATTCCTTGCGAAATTAAAAAATTCGTATTTTCAAAAAACTTTTTTTTATCTCAAAACTTATAGAAACATTATAGACTGATAATGATAGGAAGTGAAGTACGGTTGACTGACGTCACTAGTAAACACTGTTAAAAAAAAAAAAATTCTTTAAAAATTGAACGATTATTTTCACAAACTGTTTCTGAAATTTCAAAAACATAGTTATTAATTTCATAAAGTCCATTAATATTTGATCGATGTAAACGAACAGATTTTAAACTCCAGTATACTAAATTCGCAATTTATTTTCACGGTGTGGTGATCTCAGAAACAGGAAAACAAACAGAAATGAGTGATGGAGATAATGACAATATAAAAACAAAATAAACCGTATCGAAATAATAAAAATGATGAGATTCAAAACCGCGATTATTGGCACTACGGAGCCCACATTATGCATCGTCGAATCTCATCGATAATCATTCACCGGTTCCTGTTGTTATCGATTGTACACAGCGAGACGACTCATCTTGTAACACTCATACGAAATTTGTTAAATGTGCATTGGGACGAAGAAAAGACGAATTATTATTCGAGAGGGCGATGACCACGCGAAGAATGACCCACATTGACAATTGGCGAGGCTGTCGAGTTTAGGAGTTTAAACGGCACTTGTGCCCGAGAGAAATAGATAAAAGGTGCGGAGTGTTTATTAGTTGATCAATCGCCGTACTCTGAAGACATCCAACCGGAGTTATTGGACTGGATTGCTCCGGTCGTTGCTATGTGTAGTCTGCAGAATGTATACATGTGCATATATATACATTGCAAGAACCGAGCAAATAAATAGCGCGCATAGTTGTTTTTTGGACCGGAATTATTAAATATAATGGCTTGAAAAGCCGAATTAAGATTGTAGTCAATCTAGTCAATAGATATATATGTATATATACAATGTTTGCAAGTCAGTATGGAAGGAATGTCAAAGATGCAAAAAGCGGACGTCGAGCCTCTTAAACTTCAAACTTTGTCCGGAGATGGAAAGAACAAAGTACGGTACAGTTAAGACTTGCGATACGCCTAACCGCTGACGGTCAGTAAACCCGGGTGACGTCAGCCTCGACGAATCGACCGGGCGAGCCCCCCTGGAATACCCAATCGTGTTCCTCCGATTTGTCTTCCCTCCGCGAGGCCATCCTTGCGTCAGGTTTTGAAATTCGTGGGGGAGGTTGCAAGATTTTTTCGTTGAATTTCAATCCTTTAACCTGACGCAACTCTTCCGGGAAATCCAAAATAGCCGATTCCAGACGAGACATTAAAAAAAATAACTGGGTGGCTTCAGTTCCATGAGCCACAGCAGCGAGAACAATTCGAGACTGTTAAGACATGTGAAGTAACCCGGTCGGTAATAAAAACTGTAATTAACTTTTTACCATGCTGATAATTCACGCCCGAAAGCCAATTTTCATGACAACCTGTATTGATGTCACATTAAGAACTTACGTCACAGTCAATTGATCAAAACGTATGCATACATTGCATATTTTTTTTTAACTTTTACCGGAAGTTGATAAATCCCATCGGGAAAAACAAACAATTTTTCTTACTGACCAAGCGCGAGTTTACCGATATGTGAATTTTACCATCAACCAGATGTCCCAAAATAATTTATTTACCATTGTATATTTTTTTTTTTTTTTTCGAGATGTCAAAAAAAGTTCGTTATACAGGAAATAAAATGGGGCTTACGCCACGAAGCGAACGACGAGGCAAGCTCATTAATCACGAAAGGCTGACGTAACACGGGACACGCGTCTCGCACTATTACAGGATTTTCCGCGGAAAATCGTGAACAGAGGGTGTTTGAGGGCGAATCCCGTGACCTTATTCGCCCTTGAAAGCGAGACGAGCCTCCAGCGGCAGCGTCTCGCGCATGCGCAGACGGCGAGTCGCGCGGCCGGCTTCGCAGGGGAAACGCGATATCCCCTTCGTCCATTCGAAGCTGCCTGTGTGCGGAACACAAGCCAGCGGCACGAACGAGGAAGACTCCGTGGTGACGCGGTGTTGCCCACTTTTTTTTTTTTTTTTCCGTTACCGTAGTGGTAACGCTCCTCCAGCGCGCCGGTTAAAAGAGTTCCCCCTCCAGGCGGCGGAGGTTGGAAGCGCGTCGGTGGCCGCGCGTGGAGAAGGCGCCTCTCGCAGCGCAGCATCGCCAGTCGCGATATAAACTCGGGTGGCTCGCGGCTCACGCACCCAGAGACTCGGCAACTCACATTAGCGCAACAACTGACTTTCGGGAGAAGCATAGTGTGTCTTGTACGTGTGGTGCGCACCGATACGTCTGCTTACCTGCTCGCGAGCCAGTCCGACCGCCAGGCAACCCACGTACTCGCTTCGGAAATAGTTAAAACGCGCAGACAGCCGTCGTGTGGTCGCTGTCGGCATCGATCGCAAGAGCCGAGCCGAACTAACCGTTGTAAAGAAACGAAAAGAGAAAAGAATATAATAATAATAACAACAAGAAGCTATATAACCTCCGTTAGAAGTCTTTCGACGCGTCGGTCGGTAAAGTAGAGTGCGAAAAAAAGAAGCGTCGCCGATCGATATTTCGTCGAAGCTGGTAACTCGCCAGAAATAAGAGAGTTATCGTAAGCTGCAATCTTCATTCTGTGATACATCGACCGATTGGTTCAGTCACTGACTGTGCGACGTTCCAGTTACGAGACGTTAGCGGGCTATTGGGCGGCACGAGCGACTTCGAGGAATTTCACTGTGCGGGAGCACGTGCAATCATTTTTTTTTTGTTATCGGAACCCATAAATCTGTGTACACATAAAACGGTACTGAAAGGCGTGAACCGGAAAAAGTGGCGAGAATGAAGACTACACCGATTCGAACGGAGGACTTGGTAAAGCCTGAGGTGAGGATTTGCCATTTCTACTGACTGCGAGAGAGATTCTTCGTGGAGTTGGGCGGGATGGTACGTGAGTGAGCGCGCGGCTAGAGGCGAACTGTACAAATCAGGGGATTGGCCGAGAACGTGTGACGCCTTTTTATTTTCGACCATTTATTAACAATTGTAATTCGCTTTCTTTTTTTTTATGATGGCTATTTCTGGGAAGGAAAAAGGAGGTGAAGGACCCTCTCGGATCCGAGAAGCGAATGGAGGACGAGGAACGCGCGCGCGCGCGCGCGCGAAGGAAGCGTTTAATAATCGAGAGCATTTTATACACGAGGTTGAGGCGCTGGTGATCGATCGGGCGCGGAGCCGCACGAGGGCACCGGTTCTCGGAACATCGCGTCGAGGAATCGTTACTCTCGTACAACGTATATGCCCAAAAAGACTCGCGTCGAACTCTCTCCATAGAGTAAATAGACAAATAAATAAATAAGAAAATTGATCGTGAAACGTGTATACCAGAAATTACTCGTGTCAAACACGGGTCTTTCGTAGATAAACATCGAAAATGAGGGAATAATTCAATATACGAATAGGACAAACGAAATAAATTAAATATTGGTTTTCAGTAATTTTCAGTCGCAGGCGATCAACCGACAGAATACATAATATGGATTATTTGGTAGGACGGACGAAATGTGGACGCGAAACCCGAGCGTAACGAGGCTCCTGGTCGATACCGCGTAGTTCTCTAAAGAGACGGTTACTAATTACTCGTGAAGCTGCCCCCCCCCCCCCCCCCCCCCTCCATATATGGTATATTTTGCTAACTTGATAATCGCTTTAGTTGATACACGACTTCTTACAATAGACTTCATTCCGACTAATGACTGATCGGCATGATTCATATTGAGTTATAATATAAGCGAGTCGAGATCGGCGAATTTCAAACTTTGGAAAAAGACTGTCGAGCTAGTCATGTCGCTTCGCGTTCATTTTGTAAGAGTTCGGGAAAAATGAATATTGCCAGCATTTATCGATGGTACAAACTCCAAGAAGATTCATGGGTAGTGAAAAAGATTAGTTTTGCATAATAATAATTCGAAAATTTCTATAAAGGAAATTAATCAAAAAATTGTTTTACAAATGGCTCGCGAGAGCAATTTTTTCCATAAAAATGATTCGTTTGTTCTTCCAACTGCGTATGTTTTTTTTTCTAAAGATTTTTCAATAAATTTTTATTTTCGTGTGTTTTTCACATATATTTTCCATACTAAAAAAATCGAAGCTGATTGAAAAATCTTAAAAAATTCATGCCCATTCGGATAAATGAGAGAGACGTCTACATAAGAAACCTCGCGTTGCCAGATAAATTATGAAACAATGTAAAGAAATTAATTTTCTAATAACATTATGCAAAATTATTTCTTCGTTACCTTCAGAATGCATTAATGTGTTTTTTTTTTAGATTTTCGAACTATCGAGAAGTATTCGCAATTTTTAAATTTATTTTATGCCACCTTGTGCAAAATAAGCGCGAAGCAACCGAGCTGTTTTAAACAATCGCGGAAGCATGAATAAATTTTATTACGAATTTTCATTAAAAAAACATTCTTTCAAAGGTAGGACTCAAAGACGTTCCCGCTGGAAAGTTTCCACGTGCACGCGATAGTGCCGGTGGGCTCTAAAGCGCGTGAGCGCGAAGGCGAATTGATACGCGTCACGCCGCAAACTGCATTCGGCACCGTTGTGCCGGAGCCTCGTGAATGGTTTGCGTCGTGTTAAACTGATGGATCGTGTTCCGCGATAACACGAATACCAGTGGATTGATAATTCGCTTGAAAGGTTTGCAGTGACGTTACGCTTCACAGGACGATTCTAAGTGCACTTTTTTAATTATCTCATTCCGTTTGCCGCGTCAGCGACTCTTTTTTTCAATGTATACCCGAACAACAGCGTCGAGCCACTACCAATTCTCTAACGGATGATGAAATATCTGTGGACAAACTATATAATTTTTTTTTATTTTTCCTTTTAAAACACGGGAAAAATGCTGGTAGTAGAAACACGCCGTACCGGGACTGGCCGACGTCGGACGAGCACTGGCCGACGCTGTCCCAATGTTGGCCTTCTTGTAGTCTTCTCTCTTGGGAAATTGCGGGTAATTGAAAGCCGTAACGGTATTCAAAGGCTTTCAGTCTTCCGTTAAACGTCGCTTTTTATCGTACTGATAACGAAGCGAGGTAACGACAATCGTATTCTCCATTTCACGAGGGGAATTATCCGAAGGAAAAATAATTATTAAAAAATGGAATGATAAATGATGGAAAAATAAGTATTTTGAAAAGAATGTGAGCCGGTGCAGATTATTCGTGAAGACGTGCCGAAGCCAGATAAGAGGAGGCCAGAATTGTCCAGAATTTGCGGTCTAGCGGTAAAATCCCTGCGAGTAATTTTTTTTTCTTTTTTGGTAAATGTTTTTTTTTTGTTTCCTCTCCGTTATTCGCCACAAAACCAAGCGACTGACGCAGAGAGTACATCATCAAAAAATTGTATGGTATTTAATGTACACGTATTGGAAGTCTCATGCACAAACTTTGAGTCCAGCGGGCCTTAAAGTCCTCGAAGTTTTGAAATCGTCTTTAAATTTTGTCCATCTGACCATGCTGAAAAATGTATCTCGGTTTCGCTTCTATGAATACATAGATTCGTACATATCATGTAGCAACTTATTTGACCGAGCCCAACGTAATAGATAATGGCTATCGACTCAATTATTATTATTTCGTACCTCAAGTTCTATATGTATATTATTGTTAAATATTTTGTACAGACGCAAAACAATCTGGAAGTGTTCTAGAAATTTCGTCCTTGAATGTCCTTGAATTTCGTATGGACCTTTTTACTGAACGCCGTAATGAACTTGTATAATAAATTGCACGTACAGTTGTGATGAAAAATTAATCCAAGGTACAATAAAAATTTTACAAACACTACTTTCATTTTGCCAATGGTACATTAGATTAAATAATGTCATTTAATTTCACTGGATAATTCTATTCTTCATCCCAATTCTACTGTACATTCAATGCACCAGTTGCCGCAAAACTTCCAGTCCGTTGCACTAAATTTATAATACTTTTTTTGTTTTTCAACATCTACACAGCCTAGAGCGTTCCAAGCTCGCGGAGCCGGTCTCTCCATATAGTCCCGTATTGTACGATGCTCGAAGGATAAATTCCGCGTGGTCGTGCGTCGCGAACCGGTGGTCGCCACGGCGTAGAGAACCCTCGGCGCACAGTTCCATTCATGCTTCGGTATTGGTCCGCGCGCCGGGTGTGTCGTTGACGTCAGGCTGGATCGATGCCACGCTCTAGGACTCTCACGGGAAAACGGAAGTTGGCGATACAGCCGCGAACCCGTGGGCGGGAAATTGAACGCTCCACATCAGATAACTTTCGCCCGTGTTCTTGCTATGTCATTTTTTGTTTTGTTTAGTTTACTCCGACGCTCTCTCGAGGCGGAATAACTCGTTATTACGCCACGATCATTAAACGACACGTCATTCATGTCCAATGCCATAACAATTCGCGCAATAAGCGATAATATTAATGCCGTGTTCATCAGTTGTGACAATCGAGCATTCGACGCGAGGAAAATTCAGACTGCGCGCGCATCCTAAAAGTTCATTCGCGGTCACCCTTATAATAATAATAATAATAATTATTATTATTATTATTATTATTATTGATTTACAATTTACAATATAATTATTATATTCTTTATATCAATGTATTAATTTGATATGTAATATTCGAATTAATAAAGTAAAGTGAATTAAAACTAGCATAGGGGAGAGCGGTGAGAAACGGAATAGAAGTAAAGTAAGATGGCGCGAACTAATTGTTTGGATGATAACGGTATTGGTGGGTGGGCGAATAGGGTTTCAAGAACCCCTCGTATCTTTGCGACAACATTGGAGATTGAAAAATTGAGTTTTGTCCCACTGTTAAATTTTTCCCCGCTCTTGCCTAACACAGACCCAACCACGCACACTTAGGATGGCGCGCTCGAGTCAACATAATCATTGCTATGATGTATAATTATCTTATTAAACGGTAACAATAATAAATATTATTATTGTTATTTTTGTAGACGCAGACGCGAGGGTTGTTATTAGTTGACGAAGTCCGCAGTTTGAGAGACCTTTGACGTTGTTTATCTCGAGGTTATTGGACAGTAACGCCTTCTCCGATCAAAATAACGAACGGTATCGGCCCCGCGCATAATTACGTATAGCGATTACTCGATCGGGCGCTCTCGTGACCCTTCCGAGTATCGCACGGTCAAGTGTGCTTTGTTCAACCTCGAATGCTTCCCTGTGCGCGACCCGTCGGATCGCGGTCGGTGCGTCGACTCAGGCGGCTCGAAACAATTCGAACTATTTATCTTCGCGGTTTACGACGAACGGAGATAAAAAAAAAATTGCGTTCACATTACAAGAATTATCGCACCGGTTGTCCGCAATGAATCATCGATTCTCGGAAAGCTCTCGGGCCAACGAGTCCGGTCGACCGCCTCGACGATTCGCACCACAGGCTGCCTGCGACAATTCCTTCTTATCCATCTCCACTTCGGAGAAGGAAATTGCACAATTCATTTTGTAATTCCAGTCACGAGTGAAAAAAGAAGATACGAATTTGTCGCTCGGGAAAAATGCACGATACATTGAGCCGTACGGCAATGATTTATTCATTCGAACAGATAAGAGTCACCTCTATCGCTCCACTGTCGAGACACTCGGTTGTTTCCTTCGTAGATAGTGCGCGGAAAAACATACATTTCGCGGATGTGCCGGATATTCGGTTTAATATTTACACGAGCAATTGGGCGTAAATAATTTTTATCGGTATTTTGGGGGAAGTGGAGGGGGTTATATAAAATTATGTGATGTCGCGTGAGAGTTATTCAACTCGCGTAATACGGATAAACCGAGTCCCAGTTTGTCCGAGGTAGCGTGCATGAAATTGTCGAATTTCCATGGTGAGTTACGAGAAAACTATCTCTCGAGACCGTTTTGCATATAAGGAAGAGTGACGCGTCTCGTCGTAAATTTAGTCTCCGCGCATTCGCTGATTGAGCGAAGGCAGAAAAATGTAATAAAAAATATGACGTAAAAGTCGCTTCTAACCCACTGTCGAGTTAGTTCACAGGTAGTGATTTATGATTGGGCATGAGTTGTTTGTCTGAGAGCGATTCGATTGAGATAGTCGTACAATTTGCAAACGGTGTTTAAGAAAACGATTTCCTCTTCTGCATTGAGGAAACCCATCTGGCACAACGTAACTGTATTCTCATTAATCGGCTTTTCACAGAATTCATACGATATATATTTATCGTATAAACAGTTATTACATATATACTTTACATTTTCATTATGATTATATTCCTAATTCGATAACGATTTTTCCGCCGAAAATTTATTACATAAAAAAAAAAACGAAAATTAATTAATAATTATTATATTGCAATATTCTACTGTCAGTGACGAAAGATTTCGGATGCAAACTCAACGTTCGACGTACCACGAACGAATCTCTATTTTCATTGATCCACCTTCGTCGAACTTATTTGAAATTTTTTAGATTTTCCCATACCCCGTGTGCGTTAACGTTGGCGATCCTAACACAGCCTGTAGTTGGGTTTTTTGAATACGAATTTATGACTTCCTTATCTTAAAAACAAAAAATCATTATTTTTCCTCCGCTGTCAGTGACGCAATTTCGGAAACGAACCTAGCGTTCGACGTACTACCTCGCGGCGAGTCTTTGTGTAAGAGTCTTGTGTACGTTCGATCCCATTCGAAGTTACGCAATGGTTTCTCGGCGTAGTAGATGTATCTATAGCTCGCAAGCAATGTAGCACCAATATTAGAAAAACGTCGCCAGGCGGAATGTAGCTCGCCGAGTGAAAAAAGCGCGAGCTCAAATGAGCTCGGACGAGCGAAGGTCACCCCGTTATATTTTTCTCTCGTTTTCGCCCCCTCCGAACATTCGGCGGAATAGATCTTTGACCTTTAGACTCGAATCTACAAATGTATATGTCTATATGTTTTTTTAATGCCTTTCGTAGATCAAAGATGCCTGCAAGGACCTCGTACTGTCGAACGACCAGCTCAGAATGCTCATGGAAAGGCTCACGAAGGAAATTAATCGCGGACTCTCGAGGGACACGCACGAAGAGTCGATCGTTAGGTGCTTTACGACCTACGTACAGGATCTTCCCAATGGGACAGGTAAGAGCAAAAAAAAATTAATAAATTTAGTATTTTTTTATTTCACATTTAAAATAATGTAGTATGATTATTGTGCTTTCACGCGCCATATTTTGCATTCCATTTTTCACTATCCGGACTGGAAAAATTGTGAATTTAATGTACTGTAACTTTAAATATGCTTATATTAATTGAACTTTCATGCATTTTGCAAAATTAGACTATCAGATGTTAAGATCACAAGTTCTTTGCAGTGTAGAAATTATTTGGATTATTAAATAAAATTGGCGAATGAAATTAGAAAAATAGTCGACGAGTAAGAGAGTGGGCGAATAAATTTCGAAATTATTTGCAGAGAAAGGAAACTTCCTGGCTCTGGACCTTGGCGGTACGAATTTCCGTGTGCTGCTTATAACTCTCGACGGCCAGAACTTCGACATGAAGAGCAAAATCTACGCGATACCTCAGAGCCTTATGCTGGGCACCGGTGACCAACTATTCGACCACATCGCTCAGTGTCTGGCTCTATTCGTCAAGGACCTCAACATGGAGAACGAAATATTGCCCCTCGGTTTCACCTTTAGCTTCCCGCTCACTCAGACCGGATTGACGAAGGGTCAGCTCGTCAGGTGGACGAAGGGATTCGATTGCAGCGGAGTCGTTGGCGAGGACGTTGTTGCACTTCTCGAGAAGGCGATTGCGAAGAGAAACGTTAGTTTATTCATAAATCGACTTTCCTACGCCAAGCGTGGTTAGAACCAACTTTGACCTTCATTTTTTTTAGGACGTGAAAATCGATGTCTGCGCGATTCTGAACGACACGACCGGTACCTTGATGTCCTGTGCATGGAAGAACAGAGGCTGCAGGATCGGCCTCATAGTCGGTAAGTCTCCATGAAAAAAAAACAATTCTCGTATAAAAAAAACTGCTGCTCAAAGAAATCCTTCCCAGGAACCGGAAGCAACGCCTGCTACGTGGAGAAGACAGAGCGGGCCGAGTGCGCGATAGCCGGCAACTACGTTAAAACCAAACCAAGCATGCTGATAAACACTGAGTGGGGCGCTTTCGGAGAGGCTGGAACTCTCGATTTCGTCGTCACTGAATACGACAAGGCCATCGACGACAACTCCATCAATCCCAAGAAACAGATATTCGAAAAAATGATATCCGGCATGTACATGGGAGAACTAGCAAGGCTCGTCCTCGAGAAACTAGTTGACGCAGGCCTTTTGTTCAACGGCAAATGCCCCATCGACCTCAAGAAACCCGGAAAGTTCTTCACGAAATACGTTTCCGAGATCGAGAAGTAAGTATACCGTGATCCGTTTCACGAAAAAAATCGACCAAATGTGACGAAACTCTGAAATAATTTAACCAAATTCAACTAAATTCGATCAAGTATGACCAAAATTGACAAATTTGACTAAACCTTGCCGGAATGGAAATTTTGTTTTCTGGTCACCGATTTAACCAAGATTGTGAAAATTCGCAGCGATCCCAAGGGAAAGTACACCAACTGCCGGGAAGTCCTTTCGGAGTTGGGTATTCAAAACGCCGCGGACCAAGACTGCGAGAACGTCAGATATGTTTGTTCGGTAGTCTCGAGGAGAGCGGCACACCTGGCGAGCGCCGGAATAGCGACGCTCCTAAACAAGATCGGCGAGAACAATGTGACCGTTGGTATCGACGGTTCGGTATACAGATTTCACCCACACTTCCACGATCTCATGACCGAGAAGATCGCCGAGTTACAGAATTACAAAGTAAGTTTTACCGAAGAAAAATTTCCTATATAGCTCGAGACGCGATCTCAAGCGTATTTTTTTAAAATAATTCATCTCCACAGTTCGACCTGATGCTCTCGGAGGACGGAAGCGGACGCGGAGCAGCGCTGGTAGCTGCCGTGGCAGCGCAAAAGCGGTGAAGACGAACGTTTCCGACGTTCAAATTAAATCATAGATTAAATTATATAAAAAAGTTACAAAACGATATAAAGAAGAAAAAAAAGATTGATACACTTCTGTAAATAGAGCACAAAAGAAACGTAGCCTAGGTCGTTGGCTGACGCGGGTTGCAGCCTCCCCGCCCCGAGGCTCGTTAACTGGTACGTTCGATTCCTAGCGCGACCTCGTCGTTGCCGGTCTCGTTTGCTCGATAGAGAGAAAGAGAGAGAGAGAGAGCGGGAGAGAGGATGAGAGAGTAGGCCTTTACGAGAGTATTAAATAGACCACGCGAGACTCTTGTGTGTTCGATGCGCCTGGCAGACTGAGGCAGAGCGATCGATACGAAAATTTATATGAGAGAAGAAAAAAAAATTCGTCACTCCGATCATAAAAGCACAAGCGCGTAATCTTTCTCCGTTGAAATCCTCGCCAGAGACGAGTAGTTTAATCGAACAAATATATTAGTAAATTCACCAAAAGGAAACTAACAATAAAAATAATAAAAATAAACGTTCTGACCGATGGATGGAAACTTCAAGAAATGCCAAATGCGTGCTACTGCCAGAACAAATGAGAAGAATGTAACGAAACTTTCGTATCCAATATCCATCAATCGTGCGGGCACTAAGAGAATACGAAAAATAAAAATACAAGAAAATATATATATATTATCGCTGTACATTAGTCGGGCCTGTGCACTTAACAATACACGAAAGAAACGCGACGGTTACTTAATTCATTTTGTAAGAATAACAGCGCAACGTTTTTCGCGCGACGAACAGTCGTCGTTCGAGCAATCATTGTAATACGACGGTAAATCTGCGAAACGGTGAACAAACGATTTCTTGCGGTGGAAGAGAAAAACTACATGCGGATGTCTGGCGAGTGATCGAACGCGAGCGGCGGGATAGCGCGCGAGGAGAAAAATTATTTACGCGATAGTCCGCGCATAGATACGAACGTTCATAAATTATTTGTATTGATATTCGATATTTAAGCCCCCGTGTACGTAGGTCGTCAATTTAAATTTTATTGTGTTTCCGTTCTTTTGTGAACCGCGAAACCTCGCGTGAGATAACGAATTAGATTTTAAAAACTTTTTAATGATTATTTTTTTTTTCCTCGGTGCGTTACGTCACTGCACTTGGGGTATATAAATGTGTATAATTTTAGGCTTAGTTCGAACCGTGGGAGAAAAGTGAAGGCAATCGACGAGCCGATTTCGGTGTTTGTCCCGCGCCAAGCAGCCTTGCGGGCCAGTCGTCGACGCGAGAGCGTCCCGTTACGATGTTTGTTGATCGGCGGTCAAAACTCGCCGAGCTGCGCACGCGTGTGTGAGTGTGTGTCGCGTGCGAACGAGTGATCGGGAATCGGCTTGAAGCGTTCGCGAATATTTTGACCCGCCGTACGAGCAACGCCATGGTTCATCGAATTAAGATTTTATGTGAGCGAAAATTTCGGCGAAAAAAAAAGAAGATTTAAAAAAAACGTTAATTCAACCAAGAAAAATGTATTTTTTTCCGTGTCGCGTGCCGTCGTTGTGTGCAGAGCGCCGATTTCACCGGTCGACGAGACGATCGACGGAGTGGAGGAATTAAAGAACGAGAGAGAAATACACGAAACAAAAGAGCATCTTATTAATTCGGTTTGCCTAAAACGCCCCAGTACAATGTATATCTATAAAGTATCTCCTGTTATCGTCGGTGCGATAAGGCGTTGCGAGTGATAAATTCAATACACACCGCCCGATGCGAGTTATGCGACGCGTTATCATTGTTATTATTTATCATCATTATTATTGTCTTTTTTTTTTATTGCGCGACGAGCGTCGTCACCTACAATCGCACACAACAGCGCTCACCTTACAATTTCCTACCGATTTACTTTTTCCCCTCCGATCATGCTGCGTCGCTTCAGTGTATCCAAGCGGGTGAGTAAGACATTAAAAATTATTCGAACCATAATCAGTGTTACCGACGCTATCTAAAAAAAATAATTGTCGCAAAAAAAAAAAAAACGAAAGTTCCTAACGCAAGCGAGAATAATTAAATGCCAATTGCAATGCCGCGAGGTGCTCGCACGTCGTGTTCGTGACGTCCGAGCGGCGCGTTACGTAAATTGTCAATCGCTACGTCTCGTTAAAAAACAGCTGATACATTTTTATGTATCGCGACGCTTATCATGCATCGGACGTTACGTACGATCCGGATCTCTGGCTACGTGACGAATCTTGGGCAGAAATCGAGAGTCGATATCTTTAAGAAATTACGTCGTGACGATTTAATTGTTTTGCTTTTTTTTGTTTCAACGATTAATCTCCGACACGAAAGTACACTCTAATATCGTACTATCAATTGTCTCGGCGCGGGTCGGATTTTTCTTTTATTAAATATTCACCGTTACTGGTTCGATCGAACACGATGAAGATCGTCCGAGCTCTGGAATAAATCGCAAAGCGCGTTCGTCTGTAATCGTCATTACATATTTTTAAAATGCTCTGGGGGGAAAAAAGGGTCTTTGAGCCAACATGGCACATTACGAAACGTGTTATTGATTAAAAAGCAACCACGTGAGAGCCCGACGTAAGTACACTTACGTGTCGGGTGAGCTGGTTATATAGCGGTGCCGAGCTTTGAGCTAGCGCCGCCAGGTGGCGACAGCGTCGGCGCTCGGCGCAGTAAATAGTACACGCTATAATAACCAGCAAAGCGTGCGCACACTCGATAGTGGTGTGTCAAAGTTGGTCAATGTGACACGCGAGGATGTCTCACGCACCGACGTCTCGTGAAACGATAATCTGTTCGCGGGTGAGGTAGCAGCAGCCAGACTTAACACAGTTGGAGACCCGATGGAGCTAGCCAAAAAGAAAATTGTGATACGTTAATGTCGTCCGCGGAACCGATAAGTGGAAGGTTACGTAAACTCTGTACCAGCGTCCCGCGAAGATGATTAGCGGCTTTCAGGTAGCCTTGAAAAACACCATCGACGTGGTGAGTTTGACAAGAGGAAACAACGTCGGACGTTCGAGGAATTAACGAGTTCAACGTAGAATCCTTAAAGAACGCAATTTATTTTCATTCTGCCGAACGATTTCCTCCAGCACAGATTCGCAAACCCGAGCATCCGTCATATGCATTGTTTACATCACTTATTTTCACGTGTTACGTGTGTGTATGTGTACTTTCTTTTTTCATTATTTATACAATTTTTCGCCATCGTGCGGTTTGTTCTTAAGATTTGTTTTCAACGTGTTTTTTTTTTATGTACATAAAATCATCCTCCGATCCGAATAAACGACGTTTGTTTTCGTTAAGCCTGTGACTTTCTGTGCCACTTGCACAACGTGCCGAGCGACTATCACCCTCTCCACTAATTTTCACGTGCGTGTGTGTGTATGTTTCTTTGTTATTTGCATTTTTTTTTACGCAACGTTCATTCGTAATTAAGATTTGTTTCCATCGATTGTTTTTTTTTTTCATGTATATAAAAAAATTCTACTGTCTGAATAAATGAATTTTATTTTCGTTAAGCGTTTGATTTTCTGTGATACCTGACCTCACGCCTAGCTTTTAGTATGAGGTTGTTTCGCAACTTTATTATACATACATTATTCAGAGGTGATTTATGAGGCTGTCTCGTAAACTCCTATTGACCCATATCGTTTCCGCTTCATGTTACCGTTATCTTTATCATTTATAGTAATTATAGTAATTACAGTGCTAGCTATCGCCCAAAAAACATAGTAATTATTCAGATTTATTTTTTACTTTCATTAGTATTGTTATTATATTTACGTCGGCTTAAATTTTTTCATTTTTAATTACATCCATTTCGGTATGGTTCTGTTATTCTTTCCGTTGGTTACTAGCCTTGGTCCTATTGTATCACAAACTTTATTTACTCATTCGAGCTCTGCTGACCGATTATCGCTCCCTTATATACCGTATTTTCACGTGTATGTGTTTTTTTTGTTTACTTTTCTTGCTTTGTACCCATCGTCCAATTCATTCTACAATCCATTTTCATGATTGATTTTCCACGTATCTAAACTATTCTGCTCCCAAATAAATAAGAGTCGTTCAAGTCAACTGTTGAATTTCATTCGCCGCCAGTTTACACTTGCTGAACGATTCCTCCTCACATTGCTTACTTCACGTGTGCATGTTTTTTTTTCGCCCAGTGAATTCTGATAATTAATTTCCATGATTATTTTTTTTTCAAGTACATGAACCATCCTACGATGCGAATGAACAGCAATTGTTTTGGTGGACCGTTCCAAGTTATTTTCCACGTTTCCTACGTGCCGAGCGATTATCGCCCCCGAGGCTGATAGGAGTTTCGCGCTCGGCTATTTACACATATGTACACACTTCCTCAATGACAAGGTCTTGAATTTCAGATAGCACCGCCGGCAACGCCGTTGCAGGATTTCACTTATCACTGGAAGCAGCTCATGAACTTCTACGCCAGTCACGAGACCGACTGCAAAGTTCCGATCGAGAGCACTGGCATTCCCCGCCACTTGGATCGTCTCCTGGGAATTCTCCTCGAGGAGGAGAAGAACTCCGAGGACACCGGCCTGTGTCTCGAGTACCTGCTTCAGCATGGCCTGCTCGACTGGCTGACGACTTTGGCCATCGTCGAGACACCGCCCGGAATGAGGCTCGTCTGTCTCTCATTCCTGAAGAAATTCCTCGCCAGATCGAAGCATCCTCTTCTTCATCACTCGGCCGTCCACGCACCGGTTCAGCGATTGATCTCTCAGTGCAACGGAAACTACGCATCGCCAATCGAATCCGAGGAGATTCAGTTTCTGCTCACTCTCTGCTTTCTCGTCTGCAAGTATCCGCAACTGACGAGCATCGTCAACGACTCGAGCAGCGTCCGACTGGAGCCTCAGCTTGCCCGGGACGACTACGAGAGAACGGAATTCCAGTCGGTAACTTACGTACCGACCAGGAGAAGAAACAACTCCAATCCGCTCTTCGAGCCGCTCAACACTCAAGCTGTGACCCTCATCAATCCGAATTTGTTTCCCGGCGAACGGGAGAGGAGACGCTCGGTAAGCTCGAACCCTTCGTCGGAGAGGCTCGATGCAAGAAAGCTGGAGGAGAAGACTAATCATCGACGGGAGACGCTCAGAAGGTCCGACGAATCGAGCTCGTCCAAAGACACTGAAAGCTTTTCCCACTGCTCGAGTCCAGCTTCGCAGAAGACTCAGGACATTCCAAGGTTGCGGGAGAATATCACCGAGCAACGGGAATGCGACGAGCAATGCGACAAAGAGTCGGAAGGGCAGCGATCCGATGACGTCGACGCTAAGTTACGTGATCTTGAGGATCTGAGGATCGATGATTACAGGACACGGAACTACACGAGCGAGGCGTTAGACAAGTCGCGCAGTCTCTTGCCGGAATCACCGACCAACGGGAGCTCCAATAGCCTTCTTCTGGATGCGTTGATAAGCTATCTTAATAGTGCGGTGAGTATCGTTTTGGAGATACTCGTGTGACGACCGATCGTAGTTGCAGTCGCATTGGCATTGCCTTGGTGAGCATCCTAGATGCATGCACGCATCGTAAGATCCATTTTCGATTATTTTATTTAAATTATTAGTTAATAACGTTTTGACATTGCTATTATGTAATAATTAAAGCTCGTAACATCATTGATATATCTGATTCTGAGATGATATTCCGCATATCGCATAGAAATAATGGTTGAATTAACTTTTCGGTTAAAGGTGGATGTGTGATACATCCTTAAAATAAAGTTTTCAGGCGAGTCTAGAGGAACGCCAAATTTTGCATACCATGCATTAGTGTATCTGCAATCTGCCGTTGGTCCGACTGTATCGTACGATAAAAAAAAAATTAATGTGTTAAAAAATGACGTTTTCAAATTTGTATTTTTTAGGACAACATGGTGAGGGTGAGAGCTTGCGAGGGCGTGATGGTTCTCGCTGCTCTGGACGATCCCTCCTTCGCCCACACGATAGCTCGGAGTGACCTGCCTGCTGTAGTCACGGGGCGGCTGGATGGGTTATTCAAATCTATTCCTGCCCATGTCGATCCCAACGAGATCGACGATATCGACGTCACATGGGGACTCGACTCGCCGATGTGGACGATAGAGAAAAAATTTCCAGGCTGCCGTCAAGTGGCTGCGTACTTCATGTGGCTCGACTATTGCGATCAGCTGATTAAGGAGGCTCATCCAGAAATCGCCCATGTATTGGCAAAAAGTATAAGAAAGGCTTTCTTCGAAAAGGTCATAACACCGTCACTTGCCGATCATCACGTAGTACTCATCACTGCTTTGCTCACCGAGAGTCTCAAGAAACTCGCGTCTCCGCTTCTATGCACGGGTAAATTAATATTAATTTAATGTGAATACTAAGGATATTTATTGCATTTAAATAATGAGAAATATTTATTATATTATGACATTGTTTACCCAATCACCATCGAGCCTAATAGATTTTCGAAATTCTTCGCAGAGGTCAGTAACTGGCTCATCGGTGCCCGGAATGTTCCGGAAATGAGAAACAATTGCGGCGGTTCGGTGCTCCACACGCTCATAGAGAACTGTTACGCCGATAGTGACGACTTGACTTTGGAGACCCTAAAATTATTCGAGGAGATACTGGACAAGCGAAACGAGCACGTGCTTCATTGTTTAGTTCTGTCTTATCTGACCTCGAGGGGTTATTACGACAATAGCGCGGCGGACAGTGCTATAGGCTCCTGGAGTGACGAGGAGGACGAGAGGGAAAGGGAGAAGAAGAGTTCTCTCGATTTTTCTCAGGACCAGAGCCACAGCAGAACTTTGGCCCCCAGTAATATTCACAGGATTATCAACTGGTAAGACGGAGGATATTGGTTGATGCTAGATCGATCCAAGGACAGTGTAATTAACGTTTTTGGTCGGTTGCAGCTTTCTTTCCCTGATGCCTCGTCAACTGCAGACGGATACGGAAGTCAACAATTATGAGAGATACATGGCCGACTGGGAGAAACAATACTCCAAAGTGCGAATGGACTGCGCTTTACTGGCCTGGCCACTCGAGGCCGTCACTGTCGACGACTCGGCTAGCTACGACTCGAGACCAGAAGCCGATCACTGCTCGACCAGATTTTACATGGGACCGTTTCTCTCGATGCTCCTCGACAAGGTCGTCAACATTCCCAATCAGAGATACGAGATAAACCTGCAACTTACCGTTGTCATATCGAGACTGGCGCTTCTTCCTCATCCTTACTTGCACGAGTTTCTTCTGAATCCTCTGCTACCACTAGCTCCTGGATTGAAAAGCCTATTCACTTGCCTCCAGAAAGTCGTCAAACAGCTGTCCAGCGAGGTCACCAAAGACCCCGACCACAAACAAATATTGAAGGATACCAGGAAGAAATTACTCGAAGATTGTTCCCAAGAGGGGTAAGTGATCTTCGATTATTGCAAATGGTTTAATTTGCTTTTTTTCTTTTTTTTAATCACGGAACGAGCCTTCTTTGCATTTCCAATTTTAACAATTCTGATATGTGAACATAATAACATCGTAACATATGAATTTTATCTATTTTTTTATATAAATTTTTTATTGCGAAATAATGAGTATGAATAAAAGGCAACGGCTAACATCTAGTTTGTGCAACTTTTATAAAAGTCCTAATTCTCTTCTTTTTTAGATTGAAGGAGAGTATTCTGTACGACAGCGTCATCATCATGGAGGAGTTCTGCAAAGAGTTGGCGGCGATAGCGTACGTGAAGTATAATCATTCCATGTGAGCCTCGACTTACAATCTTGGACGCGATGTTAGAACAGTTACTTAATTTACAGCATATGCTGATAATTTGTCTCTTAAGAACGTAGATATACGCTTAGACGGACAAGTATTTTTTGTGACAAGTTTGTAAGATACACTAACTAACGGTATCCTGCATTATCGACCGAGCGATAGAAATCATTTGCATTGGAAGAACGAGAAGAAAAAATGAAAATATGAAAGATCACAATGTCATTTGCACAATATACCTCCTTTTGAATAAACTTGTAGTCGAAAGACATTCAGATTTCATATAGCCGAACCAATTCCAAACCACTTTCCTCGTAAAAAGTCTTCGGACCAGCGTACGCGAATAATGGAACTGAAACGGCACAACCAGTGCGACGATTTTGTTGTTGGCCCAAAATTTCCCGACTTTACGTTAAATGAGGGCGAAACATTCAAGAAAGGTAAACAAATGTGGTTTGGAGTATCGCGTGCAGCTCGAGCTTCTCGGCAGAGCGATCGAACGATCGCTCCTTAAAGTGAACAGTGGAAATTTGGCGACGAACGGAGAAATATCTTTCCCATCCAACCTCCTAGCGTGGAGAGGTTTGCTGCCAGAAGACGGTACTATTCGATCGAGCAGAAACATTCTGGAATATTATTTGCGAAGGAAAACTTACGAAGCAATCGATTTTTCGGATACCGATATCTTGAGAAAGGTGAAGAATCATCAATCCCAGGTTCATGCCTCGACTTGCGTTCTAACCTTAAATTGTGCAGCTCGGTGAATAAATAATTTGTTTCAGGCCAGCGAATTGCTCGCCGCCGCAAGCCAAGAATGGCCCTTGCAGATACAAAGATGCTCGTTGCACGATGGTCGAGTTTTTCTTTATCTAAACAGAATGAATGTGATCAGGTCTGTTATCCAGCAAGCTCTGAAGCAGGGCTCAGCGTACGGACAAGAAATTGCGACTGGCGAAAGTGTTTGCATAAAAATAGACGAGGACCAAGATTCTGACTTAACGACGGCACGGCTGAGACTGGTACGACAAGTCTCAGTAAAGCTGCTTCGTTCTCAGGGATTTGCGATTGTCGAGAGCGATGGCAATTATCTGTACTTGCTGACTTCGAAGTCTGAGGGAAAAATGGATGAGCTTAGCCGGCGTTTCGTCTGCGGGGTTGTCAAGAATCAAGACTCGAAAACAAAAGAAACATTGCAGACCTGGAAAATGTATGTAGAAAATAAAATGCACGAGCTGTCTAGTTTAGGAGAAACAAAGTCGTCACAAACAGACAATCTACGGAGCATCGCAGAAGCCGTTGCTACTTTTGAGCTGCTCTCTGTCAAACCCAGCAAGCCGGTTTTCGTTGGAAGCAGTAAAGAGCCTGATAAGGCATATTCGAACTTGAAAGGTAACAGAGCGGTGAATGTTATTGTACTATGTGTTATTGTGTTATTGTACTATGAACTTTAAAGTTTCCCAGTACTGGGAAGGTCGATATTGTATAATTTAGTCAATCAAGTACACTGCTCTGAAAAATTATCTGCACATGTTTAGAACTTTTGCAAACTTAGATCAAACATAAAAAAAATTGTATAATGAATATACTAAAGAATATCTCGTCTACACCAATAAATTCACGAGGATATTTGTTACGGAAGTTTTTCGAAGCTAAGTTTATAATTTTTGGTCCATGTTTGATGAGTGACAGCTTATTTTGTTTTTTGATTGAAGAACTATCCAAATTCACTTAAGTTCAGAGTAATTACTGGTTTAAAATGTGTAGAAACCATTTTAGAAAACTTGCTACTCGATTGACTTGACTCCCTCGGAAGGCTTTGTTTCAGATGATGTGATGTAAGCAACTCATCCCACGCCCAGTTGGTACCAAAAGCTGTACTGAATAACATTTTAAGATCCCCCAAGGAAAAGGAAACTATTTCCCTGCGTCTACCGATGCTCAGATAAAAACAATTTTTTTGCCGCGGTGAACTGCCGTCTTAAAACAGTATTCTGTACAGGTTTTGCGACCGATGGCGGTCTTCCGCGTTACCTTAAGTTGATTGGGCAGAGGTCGATTTCGAATAATTAATATTTGCAACAGCTGCGATCGACTTGTTGGCACCGTTGGAAAAACGATGCAAACACGTTTTACTTTTTTAATGAGTCGATCGCACTCTCAGCAGATATCTGAATTTCCTGACATAGTTTAATATATGAATATTTTTCTCACAAGGTTCGTTCGTGTTGTACAATGTTTCAAGAATAAATGCTATCTTGGAAAGATTCGAAGAGGAAAAGCTTCACGGCAAATACCCGAGTTTACCGGACGTCAAGAACGTGGATTTCAGCCTGTTAAATCAGGAGGTAAGCGTCGCCGGCCGTTTAGAATGGGATTCATCAAACCATTAAAAAATTTCGATGTATTGCAGGAGGAGTGGGAGCTCGTTTACAACTTCATCGTTGGGTTTCCGGAAATTATCGGAAAATGCATACGTTGCGGGACTCGATTGGAATCGTGTCCGCAGAGCCTGTGTCTTTTTCTGTGGCATTTGAGTCAAAAGTTCAGCGTTTACTATCGACGGATACGCATACTGACGGTAAATAAAATTCTTTAAAGAATAGAAAATACAATCAATTGTAATAGACTTGCAAAAATAATAATTGGTTCGTGCGATTTTTCGACACCGAACAAAAAACGTATTGATTCAGTTTTGCATAGAATAATCGAAATTTTCGCTCGATTCTGATGCATTCGCGCTTATTCTTCCTCTTGAAAGATACTCTACGAATTTACCGTCCATATATTCGATAGTATTTGCCGTTTGAAAATGGCAGTCTTTTGTTTATCCATTGAAGAAATTCCTTCAAACCAAACGGGTATAATTTTTTAACGGAAAATATTATAGAATGTCTAGATGATGAATTTGTAGCCCCCCGTTCTAGAAAAAAAAATCAGCTATGATATACAAAAACTTGTGCACAAGTTGCAGATTCTTTGAAGCAGTTAAACGAATATGTACTCCCTCGATAATTGTCAGAAACTACTGCAAATGAATACTTACTAACAATATTCATTGACATTAACATTTTCACAAATGAAAATCATGTGCTATAGAACAAATAACCATACACTACTGTCAATGGATACGCAAGAGTTTGCAAAAAGGACTTTAAAAATGCGGCTCATTTAATAAACGTTAATTTCTCCAACGTCCTTAAGATGGGCGTAAACATCGACATAACCTCGAAATATTTTGGATGCATGGTTCTTCCGGAACGATTTTGTAAAATTAAGGGACGAATTGTAAGCCTCGATAGTTAATAGATTAACGTTGTTAATCAAGTGCACCCCGCATTTTATTTTCTATTTTATAAAAGCGTTTCAAAGAACGATGGATTCAAGATTTGTACTCTGTCGCTCTCTGTCTCTCTCTTTCGCTCTCATACGTATTTACCGTACCTTTAACGCGTGAAATGTTTTTTTTTTCAGGAGGGACGTGAGCATCTGATTCCGACGATGATGGCACGTTTGCATTTACTTCTGGCGTTGCGAGTCGTCGTTAATAATTCGTTAGAGATATTGAATATCGTGCCAGTTGGCTATATGTGATAGAAGCACAGTTTTTTAATGAATAAATATCATCCGACCACCGAGAAAAATCTACAAACAGTGTCCCCTTTGTGAGCAGAAAAAAAAACAACAATGTACTCACCGAACCAACGACTAACCGCTGCCTTGCCTGATATCGCGTTTTCTCCTCAATGTTGCCCCCGTCTGCGACGACAATCTCGAATCGTTGCTTTTAATTGTCATCGGTGACACGCACGACATTTTTTATTCACTGCTAACTAAAATTGTGTACGAAAGTTACGTATTTGTGCACGTTTGTTACCGATCGACGCGATTGGACGCATCACCGCCGACTGCTATGGCGGTGCGATGTCTGTGTAACGGTTTTTTTCATTGGCGCGCATTTTGATTAATGTTGTTACGACCCGCATAAAACGAAAATTTTTTTCTGCAATATTGAAAATATTTTTTTTTGTCCCCTTCTAAATCGTACATTGCAATATTTCCAAAATATCAAAGATAATAGTTATCGAATGAAATAATCCTGAAATAAAAAGTGTCTTAAAATTTTAGTTGCCATGTTTAGAAATATATCAGACGCGTGGAATAATAAGGAATGTTTCTGAAATATCTAAGAAACGCTTCATTTAAAAATTGTCATGGAGAATTTCAAATTATTATTTTTTCACGAGCTCCATCGGCAAAAACTTAGTAATTAAACGCGCAGAGGAACAAGATGAATGGTAAAAAAAGCGCCAATTCCCCGAGCGCAACAAAGGAATGTATATCGATCGAGGACAAAGCCGGGTCGGTTATGCGGTCGAACAGACGCGTGCTCGACGACAGGTGTTGCCCAGCAACTTAGATTTGCCGACTGCTTGAAAGTTAAGTCATTAATTAGTTCCGGTCCATCGGAATCTTTCGTTATCTAATTTCATTTGCGTAAAACAACAGCCAAAAAAGAAGATTTTTTTTTTCACCTTTATGTAATAGGACAGTTACAGCTGTGCGGCAACAACATTAGCAGCGGGAAAATATCACAATAAAGTTCTGCGGGCGGGGGTAGCGAAATGGATCGACCAATAGGATAACGCTCGGCGTTACCGGGCGCAATAATAAACGACAGATGGAGAAGTTGGTAACGGAGGGAATATACAGTGTCGTTGGGGAGGCCGAAGAGGGGGGCAGGCGGGGGGGTTTGAAAGCAAGCAGCAGGACGAACGGGGGAGAGCGCGAACGATTCGTGGGACTGGCCGAGGGAGAAAGAAGGCCAAGCGAGAGACAGCGGTGAGCCAGCTGTTTGTTTTGTTTTGGGGCATGCGATTCACGTGACACCGGCGGGTGCTGGTGTCGGCGCGCGCATTCGCCTCTGGCTCGAGCGTTTCTATTGGCCGAGCGAGTGCACTCGCGCACCGCTCGTCAAATCGCGTCGCGTGTAATATAAGACCTCTCTCGCTTCTACGGTGCAGAAACGTTTGACATCGATAAATGCGTGAGAGTGTTCGCGAAGTGCGGAGGTGCAAGGCTGTCCGCTGGTTCGTCGGCTCGTCGTCGTCGTCGGCTCGTCGGCTCGTCGGCTCGTCGACTCGTCGGTCGGTTGGTTAAATTACATCAACAACAACTCATCGTCCCACTGTGCCTCGTGGGTAAAATAGTGCTCGTGCGAAAAAAAAATTTTAAAGAAAGAAAACGGGAAACAAAACCCCGGAGTGCTTCTCTTGTTCTTCCCTGAATTGTTTTTCTCTTTTTTTTTATTGGTATTCATTCTACGCCGTTCTACACACACGGCCAGTGGTTACGCTGCGCGTATAACTGCCCGTGAAGTAATCTGACGTTCCGCGGCACACACACAACGGAGCGCTACTCCCGTTCGAAAACACCGAACCAACTTAATACGTTTAATATCGGTCGAATGAAGGGTTAGTTTCGATGAGTAATTAACCTATATTAAAGTTTTACTTGTTTATTTGCTGAGAGAAAATAATTTTTGATTATCTTTTATTGATATAAGAAAATAAGAGTAAGAAGCAAATATTATCCCGGATAGAAATATAACTGCATCTCGGTTAGCCTCGGTAAACCGCCGCCCGTATAGGACACACTCGCTCGTTCGCTCGCGATTCTCGTAGGTAGCAACAACGGCACGGACGGACGCGCGCACGTCGGCTGTACGCGCTTGGAGAGGGTGGGGTGGTGGGGGGAGGAGGCGGCGCAGTCACACACGTACCATTCGAGAACGTGTGCGCACGCGGGAGCATCGGTACACCTCGTCGGTAGGCGCGCACAGTCCGTGCAAGTCGGAGAATTGCGCGTAACAACAAAACCCCGTACAGTCAGCAGTGGTCGGTCGGCCGCGCGAGTATTTACCGATTCTCGGTGCCGCGAGGAGAGGAATATCCCGAGCCTTGTGGACCGGTTAAAGCTCGTGACACTTTTTTTTCCTTTCACGATTATTATTATTGTCATTCGGCGGTGCACGAATACGATCGCCCGCGAACTCGCCTCGCCGTCTCGCGTGTGGGAAACGTGACCGGAGTCCGATCTGTCGAGCGCCGTAGGACGATACAGCGCGTGGGCGTGCTCGGACTTAAATTTTCGCACACAAAGTCCGCTCGTAATCTGGCGTAACGACGGTTTGGCCAACTTTTCGAGGATTACGTGCGCCGAGGTGACACACGTATATACATAGATGTATATTCGGTAACGAGGAACTCGCCACTGTATTAATATCAAAAGAAAATTCTTCAAAGATAAATTTATTTAAAAAATGTCTTAAATCCTGCTCTATCGCCGATTCACGTTCTCAATATTTTTGCAACACGAGAGTCTCGTTACCGCGGCTCGTAAGTCATTTCCGAGTCGAAATAGACGAAACAAAAAACAACGTAATTCTCGTGACTTCGTGACTGCAGGGTTGCTGTGTGAGTGTGTGTGTGAGAGAGAGTGTGTGCGTGTGAGTGTGTGTGTATGTGTGGATAATAAAGTGTGGCTCGGACGAAGGAATCGTTGACCCCGAAGCGAGCTCTCGGGCTACCGAACAACAATGGCAGGATTATAGTAGGAGAGCGTCGGTAAACGCGGAGCTCGAGCCGGGAAGCGAGAGGGAGAGATCCGAGTCGGGCGGCTCGTAGCAGTAGTACGGGCGCATCGTGGCGAATGGCTCGTGCGGACCGTTCGACGTAAACGAACCAACGAAACAAACACACGCGGGCCAAGGAGAGTTTGACGTTTGTATCGATAGGTTGGGACTATCCCGACAGTGCACGCGCTTACGTACGGCCGAGGCAGGGCCGTACACGCGGGAAATAGCAAAGGGCCGGCGGTAAGGAGAGAGGGGGGGGGGGGGGTTAAGAAACACACAAACAAGTTAGAGAAAGGAGAACCGCCGATGCAACGGCAACGTCGGAAGCTCGGGCGTAACTTTCGTGCCACCGTTGAGCCCAAGAAAGAGCGGGAGTCGAGGAAAAATCGTTGCGAATAGAAGTGTTCGGCGTCAGACGAAAATATCGTTTTATTTTCATCCGAAAAATGTTCTCGAGGCGCGCTTTCAGTACCGCTTTGTTTGTCTCGCGACCGTAGCGGCGACTGAACGCTCGTTCGTTCGGTGTTTAGGCATAATCTGTGCGGTACAGTCCGAGCAGGGGAGTTACAGCGTTTTGTCTTGAAACCCCTGTAGAGTACAGCGCATCACGTGACCTGTGATTCGGTGACGTGACGACACAACGGGGGAGCTAGCGGCGCGACGAGAGTGAATTCAAATGCGAACGCTCGTTCGATAAAACAAAAACAAGATCGACGCACAAACGAGAAACGAAAAAAAAAAAAGAAAAAAGAAGGGAAAAGTGGGTGAAAGACGTCGAGGGATAAAGGGAAGACCGTGGAGCGTGTGAGTGACGGAGAGGCGCGCAAGGAGGAATCAACGGGGGCGAGGAACAAAGAGTACAGTCGGACGGGAACGAATGAGCGAGAGAGGAGTTTTATAACGAACGGAGAGAGAGAGTCGGAAAGGCCGTGGCGCTCGGCGAGGTTGGCGATAGTAGAGGGAGGCACAGGGAGTCGACGGAAAGGCAAGAAGGAGTCGCTCTCGAGACGGACCTTGGTGACCGTGCAATCGGCGAGCTCCGGCCGTCTGTCAGCCGCGCCGAAGCTTCGAAGCCGGCCGAGGTGTAGCGGCGGCAGCGTAGACGAGCCAGCCAAGCTGACTGCTCGTGAGGCGAGTAGAGCGCGCGCCGCGTTAACGGTTTGTTGGCTCGTTACGAGAGCGCCACGTAAACCCGCGACGTCGCTCGTACATCGGTGCCGAGCGTCCCCGAGTTTGACAATTCGTCGGGAGATTATAATAAAGAATAGGTGGTGGTGTGGAAGAGGTGCGCGGCCCCCCCCGCCCGGTGTCTCCCTCCAATTGTGTGAAAAGTGCGTGTCCCTTTCGTCGAGCTAACCGGCAGTGAGAAACAACAACGTGCGCGCGCACGCGGGGGGAGACGACCAGGCTTTCCAAGTGCCGGCATACGTGTATATATATATATACACACACATATATATACAAATATATATATATATATAATTTAAAGCGAGGAAATACCGCCGAATCGTTGGAAATATGAGCATTGCTGCCCTACTGCAGGCCGCCGAGTACATTGAACGAAGGGAACGAGGTAATGTATTTTTTTTTTAATACTCTTATTTTTATGATAGTACATGCGGACAGAAAGAATTTGCGTGAGTTCGGAGATTAATTGCGAACGATTTTTCATGGGATAAAAATCTGGAATAATATTGGACGTGCGGACGGTGCTGAAAAGATTGATTTTGCATAATAATTATTGTGAAATATCAGTAAGTAAATTTGAAAAATATATATATATTTTTTTTCAGAATTTCGTGAGACCTTTTGAATCGTTTCTTTTTATTGATTAGAAAATACTTCAGTAGCGAATCGTTGAGTTGAAACGGGGTCGCCCCCCCCCCCCCCCCCGTGTATCTCTGTAAGTGTGCACATTTCCCAAAAAAAAGATTTCAACACATTGTGCACTGAATTGATCAGCGGGTCACGAGAAAAATAATTTTACTCGTCCAAAACGCGCGTAATGTTGACGTTAGACGACAAAAACACGGGATAGTGTTGGCTCAAGATAACCCCAGATGCGAGTCAAGACTCAATGCTAACTTGAAACAAAACGAAATTGGATTTAAAAAAATGAAGTTTTTTTTTTTCGCCTTCGAATACTAAAATTTCGCGTCAAAGTCAACACGGGCAAGAGACTGCTTACGCGAGCGTTACGGCACGCTGACATGGCCCGGCCGGGCTACCGTTCAGTCCACTGTTCGTCCTCCACTCGGCCGTTCCGTCTCCCCCTTCTCTACTCCACGCTTCTCTTCTCGTCTCATCCAGTGCGCGCTCTTGTGATTGTTGTTGTATTTTTTTTTTTTTTTTTTTTTCCCCTTACGTTCCTCCATCCGTAAACGCTTGTCCGTCTTTCGTGCGACGTCAAAACGTAACGACGACTCTTTGGATTGCGGCGCTCGGGCCAGCGGGACAGTTATATTTTCTCTCTCGCCAGATGCAAGCTAGGCGAACACGGCCGCGTCGCGCGAGCTACGGCCGCGTTGCGCGAGCTACGGCTTGCGTAAATAGAGGAACGACGCGCGGAGTCGCGCTGTCTCCGTCCCTCGCGCATTCTTATCCCTCTGTGCGTCTCTCCGCCATACTCCGGCGCACATATAACGACCGTCACTCCTCGTTTCTCCTATTTGTAGCTGTCATCCGTCCGACCGTACTCCGGCGCACTACCGAATTTATTTCCTACCGGGACCCGACGCGTCACTCGATATTTCTTATTCGCCCGCGTACGTCGTTCAAACACACGCGAAACATATCTCTCTGGATGCAAGTCGAGCAAGCCGAAAATTTGAAAAAAAAAATATCATTAAATAATAATGAAAATATATTTACTAAGTAAAAATAAATTAATATAAATTGTTTCCGCATGAAAATCTGCACGGAGATTCGTCGTCTTGCAGTATTTTGCTCGAACTAACCGATAGGGCAGACCAATTTTTAAGAAATAAATTAAATTATTTTTACAAAGGAAAAAAAGGATAAATTAAATTCTGCATGAGAAACCGCGTGGAGATTTTTCGGGCGAAGTGCGTTGGCCTAAATAACCGTGTAAGTTTCGCTCGAATAATAATTACATTTTTTTTGAACAAGTAAATGAATGAATAAATTTCGCACGATAAACCGCACAAAGATTGGTCGGTCGAAGGGCGTCCTGCACAAACAAAATTGTAGTCGCGCTTATATGGGTTCCTCGAAATAGCCGAGCGAGACGAAAAAAAAAAAAAAAAATGGTAATAAAATGATTTGAAAAAAGCAAATAAAAAATAAATAAATTCTGCATGAGAAATCGCACGGAGATTGGTCGGGCGAAGTGCGTACCGCATAAACAAGAGTGTAGCCTCTCCCCGCTCGACAACGTCCGTGACTCCTTTTTTCTCTCGACTGTTGGAAGAACATACCGAGTTTCATTCTCGCGACTACGTGACTGCTTAGTCGTTGCTGCCAGATGAATTCACGCTGGTAGACAAGATTTTTTTTTCTTTTTCGAGTAAACTTGTTTGTCTGGCAAATAAAATTCGCTCGGCTCGGCAATAATACCGGACAATTTAGGTCGCGCAATTAAATATTTTATTGCACGGTAAATCAATTTATTGCAAAAATATGCTGAAATATACAATTCTTTTTTTAGTTCGATGTACGGGATTTTCGTGTAAGGAAATAATTGTAAAATCGAGGAGAAAATAATCGCGGATTTTTAATGAACGAAAAATACGAAATATCCAAATTTTTTTTTTAATTATCTGCAACTATATTAACTCTCTAAAAATGAATCTACAATTCAAATACAATTTTTCTTCGGGACGTCGCTTCAAAAACTGTGTCCATTAACGTTCAAAATTTATTAGAAAAACGATAAAAAAAAATAATTCCGGATTTTGGGCAAAAAAAAAAACGAAAAATGCACAACCATTTTTTTATATTAGCGTAAGCTTATCATTCGCTTTGTTTCGATTTTTTTAAATATTAAATTCGTTTTCTTAATTTTTATTACTTTATTTTCAACACATGTATATATATATATATATATATATATTCTTTCGGCCGATCCAAACGAACTTAATCGTTGCTCCGATCACTGCGTAGAGTGAGGTTTCGCAGCTTTGCGCGTGTTCGTCGCAGCGTACAAAGCTGCACCATGGCTGGACTAGTCTCTCCGCTTCGAACGAACGATGATCTCATTTTATCACTCCACTTACCGCAGCGCGAGTCTCTCGTGCAACTCGGTACGGAGTGTACCCGAGGTTATGCTTTCGTGCGGTGTACAGTCGACGGCACAGAGTACGACCGATTACGCGTATAGTGTAATATGGTATATTAGCTGCAGGCTGCCGAGTCGCAGCACGGCAACAACGACTACAGGCGCGTGACCAGAGATAGGGACATCGACATCTCGTGTCCGGCGCTGCTCCCTCCTTCTCTCCCTCGCTGCATCGCCCATGCTTTCTCCCGTTCTTTGTTCGTCCGTATTATCTCGTGTTATTGTTTTTCTCGCTCGACCTCATCGATACAAGAACCGTGCCCGACACTCGGCCCGGGAATCGGCGACGCGAGCGACCACGGGAAAATAACTCGCACGCCGATTCTTTTAACTTGTTCTAATTTAACTTATGTTCTTATTATTATGTTTAGTTAAATTTATTTTTACTTTTCATGTTCATAGCGACGGTGGATTTATTGAAAATACACCGAGTAGTCATATTTTTTGTCTCTACTTTTGGCAGCCTGCCAAAATATTCAGTTCATCAACACTAGTTTGAAAAAATGTTTTAATCGTTTTTTTAAACCGTTGTTGTAGAATTGCAAGTAGAAATTAAAAGTACTGAAGATTTTTTTTTCGTTTATTATTTAATCAGTGGCTGCGTGCCGAAATAGTAAATTCGTAAAAACCGGCTCAATGATTGAAAAAAAAAAAAATCGAGATAATGCTATAATTGTTCAATCGAGACAATGCAATGAATTTTATTCTAAACCGATAATTTAGACGCTGAAAGTTGCCAAAGTGAATTTTTGCAGATGCAGACATTTTTATGGTCATCTTAAACTTGAACGAACACAATGCCAAAGGTGTATAATTTTTAACTGCCTGAATTACGAATATTTGCAGTCCTTAGTGTGCATAATAAAATATCTACGTATTTTTACTTCAGGTTTATTTATTTCTATATTGCACGCAGGCTAGGCACAGCCGCTTGATCCTAAAACTTCGGCGATAAAGACTTTCGGTGTTTAAAATTTTGTATTTTTATTTATTTTTTAAAGCTTTCTCCTTGATTTTATAGCCAAGCGTCGAGACTCGTTCGCGACATCTGGAAATGCTCTCGTTGCTTTGCCCACTGGAGGACGTAAAACCGTCGAGTTTTAATCCCTTTAGTTCTCAAACCCGTCTTGCACTATATTCTCGCGTCTCCGACGGATACTTCACGGACACATGGCTCCTGACGTTATTACGATTTAACGATGAAAGACGATGATTGCCTGCATTGATTCGTACTGATAGACAGGTTGAAGTTGATTTCACTGATCATCGCTCGCGGAAATCTCGACTAGTTCTGGCAACAGATTCGAAAAATACCGAAAACAACTTTCAACAAAACTAATGAAAAAGCAATAAGCGATTTCGTCAAACCGATAATCAATAAATATATCAAAGTTACATAAAAATTTTATAAAAATAACGATAATCATGAAATATAGGTTATTCGATATTTACATCAGACAACAATTTGTTCTAAATCCAATTTCCGAGAGTTTCACTTTTGAGTGTTTATTGTAATCGGAAGGGAACTTGGAAAAAATAATATTGTCCACGCAAATGTTTGACCTCATTTATTTGTTTCAGAAGCTGAACATGGCTACGCTTCGACAATGCCGATACCCGACGACCTGCGGGCGGTCACCAAAAGGCCAAAGACGAAAAAATCTCAGGGCAGCAGGTTGGTTAATTAACGTAACTTGCGACTCGATTGTTTTACACTGGTTCGGCGATGAATTCGCGTTGAGCATGAATCTTTCTTGAGAGATCGTAATGGCACACCGTCCCTTGACCCTCCCGAGTGAAAGAGCGATTCTCCCCCTCGCGCATATTTACGTTCCCTCTTCTCCCGATTCTCACCGCGCTGTCCCATTGACGATCCTAAGAGTCGCCCACTGGCGCTGAATATACCTCCTCGTTCTTCGTTCGCTCCCTCGCGAGTTCTCGAACGGTCGCGCCGTCCTTTCGTGTCCCTGTCGAGTAACCCACGTAGAAATAAAATATATTTTAAATACACCAGCAGCAAACTTACTAAAATGTACAGAAGACGTTTCACTCAAAAACTTACATGTATCGACTATTATTTTTTAAATACGTGATCTATATGTTCTTGGGAGTTTATTTCGAATATTTTTGGCCCGTACATTTTTATACTAAATTCTTGAAATATTACGGAATTTGAATTATTGATGATTCGTTCCTATTCTCACGAGTTGTCGAGCAATCACGCCGTCTGTCCGCGTCCCTCTCTCCGGTTACCCACGTGGAAATTAAGCATATCTTCAATGGAGCAAAAAAAAGATATACCAAAAAACATGTACAAAATATAAAAAATAATTTCCCACCAAAAAACGATACATATGCCGACTAAAGGATAAAATATATGTAATGCATACGATCTTTGCAAAAATATATTTCGCACGTAACCCCCACAAGTTTTATACAAACTCCAAATATAATATATATAACACAACAAAAGTACATTTCGCATTCACAATTAACATAAATATTTTTAAAAAAAAGTATATTTTCTTTCCGAGCCCGAAATTCCGCACGTAGTTTAAAAGACTCGCAGCGCATTTAACATTTTCATTAATTAATATTAGCACGTTTACAAATAAATTGTATTAAAGCTTTGCGACAACAAAAATTATCTTTGCAAACGCCGTCGTTGGGCGTGATCTTTTTTCGCGTCCACGTAAATCGTCTTTTTTTTTTAACTCCACTCGGTTCTCGACTTTCCTCGTCTCTCCTCGACTCTGCATTGGCCTTGAATAATGCGTTCTTTTTTCTTGTTCGACTCGCGAGCGATTATTCGCCGATATTAAGCACAACAAGATCCCGACGCGAGACGAAAGAGAAACACAGTATAAATTCGTTCTCCGTTCTCCGCTGTTAAACCATTCCCCTCCCCTCCCCGCCCCTCCCTGCCCCGGTTCAACAGCACAACGGAGACTGGTACCCACGTTCCACGTCAGTTTCAGACGAGAATTGTGACACGTTTGCAGTCACGTGCTCTCCTCGGAACAACGTATAACCGCGTACATATTTATACAGTAACCACGATTCGCAAAGGACACACACACACACACACACACGCGCGCAAACGCGCGCGCATATACATGTATAGTAGAAATCGTTGTACCGTCGCGGACAATGCGGTACTTGGCGCTCCGTTACTTTCGCAACCGCATCGACGACGAATCACCATGTATGTGCGCGTCTACTTTCGGAAAAAAAAAAAAAAAAAAAAAAAAAAAAAAAAAAAAAAACACACATGTATATGGCATATAGCGGACTCGCGAAGCGACTCATCGATTCCGTGTTTCCGAGCTCCAACGTCAATAAAACGGGCGCACCTTTGACAACAAAATATTTCAAACAATAATGGATTTTTTTTATTACACACACGTGAGAACTCAATGATTCGTGACGCAGGCATTGAAAAATCGTGGACAATTGACATTTATTCGGATATTTAATATAAATTCGAAATATCAAGTTAATATTGTATAAAAGCGTGAACGTCCCCTTTGGCAATTATTTTTCGTGTTGAAAAGTCTTTAATGCCGCTTTTACTACGTAATTTTTTTTTTAATTCTGTACTCTGCCGTGAGTCAACAAGCTTTCTCTGTCGGCCACTTCTAACAACAATAACAATGACGATCAACGTAAAAATACAATTCATGTCAATTGGATACTCACACAGATACCGTGAGGACGCAATGCGTGGGAGCCAAAATATCTGCTAGTAATATAATAATAATAATAATAATAATAACAACAAGTGATCGAGTCTTCTAATAATAATAATAATAATAATATGCTCTGGCTTGTCGGTAGGTGAAGTTCGTTGTTGGGACAGCGCGACTTTAACGAGCCCCGAAAATCCCACGGTTTTCAATAAAACGTGGGATCCGTATGTATATCTTTCGCGATGGTAACGCTGGCCGCTCTGTATCGTTATTACCCACACCATCGAACGCGAGGGGGTCGATTATAACGCGCAGGGGCGAACGTACCGGGTGATGCCCTTTTATCCCTTCTTCTTGCTTCCTCCCCTCCCCCCTCCCCCCCCCCAACCCCCTTTGCCCTCTTCTCTGACATGGCGTTCCCGTCCTTTGCATGCACCAGACGCTTTGTACAACATACCTCGACTCCAACTTTCCACGAGATGTATTTATATTCAACTTTCTATGCTCTGTGTGCAAGCTCGGAACTAAAACAATTACCGATTACGTTCTCTTTTCTTCCTCTGTTCCAGGACTACTCACAACGAGCTGGAGAAAAATAGGTGAGTTTTTAACATTCGTTTATTTGTTTGAAATAAATTTGCATGATACGATGGGAGATCCCTCGCGGGTCTTGTCGATTTCCGCAGGATAAAAAGTCTGTAGGAAAATATCTATTTTTTCAGGTATTGCGTATAATAGATTTTCAATATACAGTTTTTGAATATAAGGAAATACGTTCTCGACTAAATGCTTACAAAATGCGTATGCTACCAGATTAAAAAATTCAACATGGGTTGACGGTTTTTTTTTTTAAGTCGTGTAAGTTTTTTTTTTGCTTCTACGAACGGAAAATTCGTTACTACAAGCAGCTACGTAAAAGTTCTTTAAGAATAACACAATGAAAAATCCAAGTTCGCGGAGCGAAATAATAATAATCTGATGTGCATATCGAACACATACATTCACGTTTAAATTTTCACCGCGTGGTATTTCTGCCCCAAATAATTGCAAGCCGCATGTAGGCTCGCTCGGGTCTCTTTTTACGAACGCGCTACGTGATAGTCGCTGATACGATGCATCGTTCGCTCTGTTTTCCCTCCCCCGCGCCCCTCGCTGTTATGCACCGCATTCGTCTCGGGCTCATCGGTTCGTTCTCCAGCTCCGTCGATGCGAGTTTAATAAAATTAAGGAGCGACTGCCTCCGCGCACGGAATAACAAAGCGCACCCACAAACTTCCCGAACGCGACTCGACTTTAATAATCATCCTACTTAGCAAGAATTTCTTAACAGAGCAGCGTACGAGAGCCAGTATCGCCGCTCGCAACGATCTTGGCTGAAATTCGTTTTCACCCGGACACGACCATGGTTTTTCAATCGATCGTTTTTTCAGAGGCCGAGCTGGGAGAATGATCCCGTGAAAATGATCATGCCGCTTAAGAGATACACTATCAAAAATGTTTGGTTCAAAATTCATGTTTTATATATAGTTATATAATTTCATAATTATATAATTATATAATTTCATTGACACGTGTGTAAGAATATTGCATCATTTTTTCGTACACGGATGCTCAAATTTCCAATGTCATTGAAAATCAAATACAAAGTACATGTATTCTAATTTTACACGCGATGTTGTGTATTTCATGTAACTTTGTACATTAATCGTGACGAATCTCACAATATTTTGAACGGTGTTTTACCATAGCACATAGCAGGAGAACGCCTGAGCGCCATCCACGGCGGAAAGTAGCGGATTTATAAGAATTTATTTTCGATATCGTGGTAAAAATTCTTGGATAATCCGAGACTCCCTGCCGTAGGCGTCGCGTTCAATCTACACAACAATGTCCCATGGTAATTTTTGTTTGACGATCGGTAAATTTTCATCGGATCCTTCTCCCGGTGTAGGATCAGCCGCGGCGGAGCTCTCGTTGCATAACGCGGATGCAACCTCGATGCAACGAGCCCGCCAGAGCGGTTCGGGCTGCACACGAGTCTCGGGCTTATTCGACGTGGCGTTTGCAGCGCGTAGCACGGATCGCTCCTTATAGTAGCCGCGTCTATTTCTGGGTGGCCGAAGTACTTGCTTCTCCCTGGTGCGCGAATACACACACTTGCGAACAACACACACGCACACACGTGCGCACCCATGGTTCGCTTTAAACCGAAGCAGCGGCGGAGGGCGCGTCGCAGTATCGGCTCGGAGCGAGTCTCGGGCTCTTTCCCACATTCCCGAGAGCCGCGAGCCGCCTTCGCGAAATAATCAGCTGCGAGCGTAAAACCGAGAGCGCGACTGCGCCGAAGCCGCGCACCGTACAGCTTTCGCCTGTTTTTCTTCTTTTTTTTTTTTTTGTTGGAAATATTAATTTTTTTTGTTATTCTCGTCCGCCAAATTTCCGCGCAGCTCTGCTCCGAGCGTGTTTGTTGCGTTTCGAAAAAGATTTTTAGGAGGAACCACGGAAAACATTTTCGTCAAAGCTCGAGCTCTGCGTTCCTCGCGTATGAACGATCACGGTCGGGAGTTCTTATCTCTGTTGCCGCGCGATAATTTCTGCGGTCGTGCTTCCTCGGGATGGACGACGAGTCCGAGGTCGAACGACGATCGTTTACGAAGAATGGAAGGACATGCGCGGTTACGATCTCCAATACTATCTGATCCTCCGTGGCAGACATTTTTATCGAGGCTTGCATCGGGATTTTACGAGATTTTGACAAAGATTCGAAGAGAATCTGTCGAAAACGTCCAGAAAATTTCTCAGAAATTTAACGAAAACCTAGACAACATTTACGAGAACCTGACGTGAACCCGACAAAAGCTTGACCAACGCCTAAAGAGAATTCAACTTGGGCCTGGGTACAACCTGTCCAAAATCCAACTGTCTTCAAGTCATAACCAGGCTTCGATCTAAAGCATAAAAAATTTTGCTCTCTCTGTAGTTCCGACTTCGCGTCAGTCTGCGAAATAGTGTTATGAAAGAGGAAAGTCTATCAAGGCACGAGTTTGACTGCTGCTCAGCCATCGACTTTGCTCCAACTTCCACTCCATCCGAACATTAAATATTCACTCCGCTCGCTCGGCAACTTCGCTCGGAAACGGAAGATCCACATTCGTCGGAACTTCCACCGGTTCTTCCGACTTTTCGAGTTTTCATTCACAAACGGTGCATACATTCTGCGTCATAGTCCATGCACCGTGTCCACTCGGATGTCGTCACACCCGAGGAAACACCGATCTCTATTGTTGTTTCGTTTCTCACCGCAGATGCGATCGATCGATCGCTATCGCGTCAATCCTTATTGTAATTGATCGCCGTCGATCACTATCGAGAAATTCCCGACTATAGATGAAACATTGTTTTATAATAAATGACAAGGCGACTGAACACTCGATATTGTACGCAATACATCGCAGAAACGACTCGCTAACTGGTCGCTGAAAATTCGTTGGAGAACGGAACAGCCGGACGTATCCGAGCGAGCAGACCGAATAGCCGCGTCAAGGAGGAGTGGGAGGGGACAGCTCGATCCCGAGATAACGTGCGCCACGAATAGCGATAATAGCTGGAATTTTAATTAATTGCCCGTACAACAACTCGAGGGACGTCGCGTACCGTGTAAACATACACACATACACAGCCAAAACAGTCCTGCCAGCGGCGTTGTGCGACGTCGAGCCGCGAATGGCGAACGAATTTGCATTCGTTTCCGTCCGGTGCCGTGTTGCCAATTCGAGAAACTATTGTACCGTTCGGATACCACGATCCGATGTTCGAACGATCGTTGATATTTTTTTTCCTTGGGGAACAAAAAAACATTATTTTTGTTTTCAGCAAAGATTCAGGTTTTAAGTGTTTTTCCTCGCTTCGCTCAAGCTCTAAATTTCACAATCGTTGCAGTCGCTGCCATTCGAACCTTGTTACTCAATCGACTATTTTTCAATATGAATTTTCATTTTTTTCTAAAGAAAAAAATGAAGCGGCGAGGAAGAGCGTCGTTTTTGTGGCCGGAGGTGAATCAATTAAGGGATTTATTGTACTGCGTGAGCAACGGTCTTTAATGCACATACAGAAAACGATCATACTACTATTAATAAAAAAAAAAAACGTTTAGAACTAAAATAAACGTAATGAAGTATAATAAGCGCAGCTGTGTGCAAAATTGAATCCTAATATAATGACAATGATCACACCAAAATGTAAAATGAATTGGAGGATAAAATGGAGGTAACACTAGCATAAAATGTAATAAGGCGCGGAGCCGAGTCCAGTACCGTAGGCGCTTTTATGCGACGATCCGTAATAGCATGATTGGGTTGCAAGGTCACGCTGGGATCGCTTACTCCCGCGTCTCGTCCCGATCGCTCCGCGCCACGGAGCATGGCTGCTCTCCAGTCGAGCACACGCACTGTTATATGTGCGTTATTTTTCCGTGCGCGTCTGCATAAGCAGATTATTTATTTTTTCAAATCTCCGGTAGATCGAACGCGATCGGGAACGACCGAGGCAACGCTCGGATACCAAACCGTGTCGAATGTGTGAGCTCGCGCAGACGCACTCACGCACCTTCGCTGGCGCGCACGCGATCTCATTTCCGGAACGATTTCAGATTAAAAATACATCTGCTTGCATTGCAGATATATATATTAAAAAAAAAAAAAAAAAAAAAAAAAAAAAAAACATTCCCAGAAATACCATCGACAGAACGTTTTTTTTTTCTTCCATCGCATCTACGTGTGATAATCGAACCGCGACGAGGTACTCGATTTATTTGCGAAACGTTTATTTCCACACCGCGACGAATTTTCTCCCCATCGACGAAGCAAACCAAGATACACTTTTTACCGAATCGGAGTCTTCGGAAATTCGGGAGAAAAAAAAATAGATTGCGAAAGGGGGGAAAGCGAAGTCCTCTCGATTTTCCCTGGAAAATCGTTTCGCCAATATTGCACGGTATTCCCTTGAGCGACGAGCGGTCGGAGCGCGCATTCGCACCGAGGCTCGCGTAACGCCGCAGCGAAGAGGGCCGAGAGTGGGAGCGGTTGGGGTTTGGAAAGGGGTTATCGGAATCCGAGCGTGGAATCGATTACGCCGGGAGATCACTCGGAAGTGAGACGAGAAGGAAAGCGAGCGACGTACGTATACTGGGCGAAAACCCTTCCCCTTTCTGCCCCCTGCGTGTCTAGTTCGAGGCTATCGAGCGGAGCCTCGGGACGCGGGAACGGATGCAGCGAAACGGTTCCCGGTGCCTATTACCGAGGGCTTTCGAAAGAAGCCCTCGTGTCCAAGGCAGAGCGAGCAAGCCGCGGAGACACGAATCGATAATCGGAGGTGGGCACGCCCCCCTACATCACGAGCTTTCGTATAGTCTATATGTCTTTATATATATATATATATATATATATATATATATGTGTGTACATTGATCTTTTCTGTTTTCTTCAGCTGGAAAGCGTTCATACGGTCGATGTATTGGATAGTGATGGTTAAAAAATAGCATTCGATAGAATCGAGAGTTGTTGATCTCAGAAGTTGTGTCATCGGGCGGGAGGGCGAAGAAAGTTTGTGCCATTGTGCAGAGTTCGCTCCGGGGATAATAGGGAGGAGATGAATATTTCGATATTGGCTAATCGGAGAAGGTCGTGTCCTGCACCGAGTTAGAGACTGAATCATACGGGAAAAGCCATTCTGTTTCTTGGCTGGCAAGACATGTCCGTCTCTTACCGGGCATTTCGTTCCATTTAGAACAGGATCTTTGGTATATGAAATTTTTTTTTTTTTCATGCTTTTAAGGGTGAAAACGGCAATAAAAATGTGAGATTATTATTCTGTACTTAATTACATACACGGGACCATATGAATATATTAATGATACTGGTTTAAGTAATCAATAATACAGAAACGTGTTGCGCGTTGATCGAGTGGAGAAAACCGACACTTTTCGCTCTCAGTTATTGTATAAAATATGTCTCCAAAGAGTGTGAAACAAATTTTCTTAACATCTACTTTAATATGTGTAAAAACGTATTTAACACTTGCTATCGTAACTATTGAACCGATGTGTTTCCGAGCGATTTGTGTGATTAGATAAACCTGAAACGGATTATGCAGCAGAGAATAACTAGCGAACACGTAACTTCCAAGTTGAACTTTAATAACCGACAGCTTCAATTCTTATCGTTCCAGTATAATTTTTTGTAGTTTTGTAGATAAACTTATTTTCGTATTCTCTTCAGGATTTATTACAAGTATTACGACAGTAAAATTCACGGGCGTCGCAATATTCATGAAGAACGCTAATTGAGCAGATTAATCTAAGGTGAAACTCGCCTACTTTGCATTTAAAGTCGAAAATCTCGGATACTGTGCGACTGGAAATATTCTCCGACGCACCGTTTTAAAGAAAATTGAACAATCTATACGATGCCACTATTTTTATGACAGTCCATTCTATACGAAAATTGGCAATCCCCTTCAAACTGACAACAGCGACTTTTTATGTGTTATTCAAATAGAAACACACAAAAATCCATTGCAACTTCACTTGAAAAATCGCCCAGCGTTCCCCTTCTACAATATTCCATAATACGATACGATCTTCGATTTCAAGAGCTGCGAAAACAAACAAATAAACTTTTCACATTACATTACATTTTACATTAGACTTTCAACATTTATATATATATATATATATATATATGTTTACGTAAATGTGATCGAAGAGGAGCTTCGCTTCGAGTCACGATCGCCGATTGACCTTACGATCCGTTTGTATGTATGAGACAAGCTCTTCTCGGTTTGCAGTCTCGGGCGGGAACTATGAGGGAACTTGAGTTGCTCGGAGGTCAACGACGATGGTGTCGTTGCTCCCCCGCGGTATATCGGTATTGACGACGACGAACGTAAGGAATATGCGAACGTGTATCAAACTATGTGCAATCGCAGCTGACACGTATATATCATATCGGAGGTGTCGTGGCCGTTCGTCGGCCGTCGGTTGGTCTGTGTTTCCGTGTGTAACGAGTGTGGCGGCTCATTTTTCCGTACGTCTTCCAATCGCTCAATTATTTACCCGCTTGAAACTCCCGTTCGGGCGTGTGATCGATACCAGTGTACAAAGATGTTCCAAACACTAGAGACTTTTTTTTTTTAAATGAGTAAAATCGGCACGGGGCAGTGGGGATTTAATGGAATGCAAATATTGCGATTGAACATTTTATTTTCGTTTCCGACTCAATTTAAATGGTACATAAAAATATGAAAATTTTATTTTCATTCCCGGTTCGACATGGATGAACGTAGAAAAAAATGGTCCACGTGAACCTCCCGATGGACAACTTTTCACTAAGATATATTTTCCCGTCCAGCTAATCGACCTCAAAGTCCCGTCAAAGGTATAAAATTAGAGATGACGAATCGAAAAAGCTTCGCGGTCGCAAAGGAGCGAACGAGAAAGCACAAAAAAAAAAAAAAAAAAAATCGAATAACAAAGCCGAGGAAGTGCCGCAGGGGATGCCCGAGCGATTCCCGCGGCCCATTTGAAATGCATTGAATTTTTAAGCGTTCGCCTTTGTGGGGCGCCGAGCGTCCTCGGTCCTTCGCGGTTGTCCGCGCGGCTCTAGCCTGTCCGCCTTTCCGATAAGCCCTCGGTCACTCCCCGAGGATGATCCGAGAAGCTGGTCCAGACAACGCGCCAACCGCCCGGATCGTCGAAAATTAAAACGTCGCGTTCAGTCTCGGCTGACACACCCGCAAAGTGCCGACCATGTCCGGACTCTCGAAGAACTCCGTGAAAAGCTCATCGTCGTCCACAGGCGTGTTCCGAGCTACACTGGAAAAACTTTTTCCCTCACCCGTGCACTCAATATTTCACACTCGAAGCTCCGCGTCGCAACCGACGTTTATCTGGCCCGTGGCACGAGCTTCAGCCGGGACCGTCGCAGGGATGCTGGATGCACCGCTCGATGCCCCCCAATCGTCCTTGACCTTGGGAGCTCAGCTGCAGTACCGGCAGCCTCCGCTCCGCTGCCTCATGCATTTCTCGAAGGATACTGCTGTCTGGCACTCTCACCACTCTCTCGACTCCCGGCGCTTGCGTTCTCTCTTCACTCCTTCTCTGTCCTCTCCCGATTTCCGTCCGGCTCCTTCGACCATCCTCCGTAGTCTCCACGGCAGAACTTTCTTAGAGACGGTAAAAACGACACATGTGGCCAACATTTTTTCGCCAGAATCGGCGACCATTTAATTTTTCTCATTGATTTTTGTTTTTTTTTTTTTTACGCGAAGAATCGTATTTTTTTAATGAAGGAAGGAGCTGTAATGGTTAATCAGGAATAATGGAGCGTCGTGATAATGTGTTGTACGAGAGACATTTATCGACGAGGAAAATCAGGACGAATGATTAATGATGGAAAATTATTAATCCCGAGATTTTGTTAATCGAGACAAATGACGAGTCAGGAATGCTTATCAATGAGAGAAGATCGATTATTAATCGGGAAATATCATCGATCCGGGAAGACGATTAATCGGGAAAAAAATGATCAACCGAGGAAAAAATGTTGGGCGTTTGTGGCCAGGAGAGCTTGGGGGGGATTATTTCACTGCGCATGGAGTAGTCAGCGATTTCCGAGTGTTACCTCGCTCGATGTAAATTTCCGAGCCGGCGGATGCACCAAAGTGTGCGGCGAAAGGGAAGGAAGAGACATACGTGCCCGCGGGCCCGCGAATCGGATTTCCCTCCGAGACGGCGATTCGATTCGTGACCTCACCGACGATCGCAATAGCTGGTTCGAGGCTGAGCCCGACGGAGCACCCCGTGCATGTCCGATGATCGAACGACCGACGATCACCGAGATCGCTATTCTTACCCGCGTCAAAATCCCTCACGTACGATACGCGCTCCTCCAGCTGCGGGATCTTTTACCCGCGACCCTTTCAGACTATGCACGTACCTTTCGTGCTGTACATACGTACAGTGTTCTCGGCTGGCCCGCAACGCACGGCAGATCAATACTCGTACCTACAACACCCACGTGCGGCCGTTCGTGCCTTCATCGCACGCAGTAAAATCGCGCACAGCGCGTGAGTGATGTCTCAAGGATATCCTTTTCGATATTCGTTCCTTTCCAATCTCGACCAAACTCATGTGGTCTGCAAAAAAAAAACGCCTTTTTTTTTCAATTTTTTTTTTAGGATTTTTTGACTGTTCAGTTTTTTTGCAACGTTTATTCAAAGTTACGCGTTTTAACATTGGAAAGAATCGGTTTTAAACTCGGAAATGGTACTGTGTAGTTTTTCAGGATTTTGTTGCCGCGATAAATTCAGTAAATGAAAGGAAATAATTTCTATCTAGCCGCGTAATTGTATAGGTTTTTCACTGGCGCACTGAGTAACATTGTCAGCGGAGCCGCCATTTTGCCCCAAATATCCTTGAAATCTTGTTTATGAGAAACAAGAAAAAAACTTAACGGAAAAGAAAGCGAGAGCCAATCGCCCGATCGCAAATTGAAGATGATTCAGTTGTATACGAGATTGTTATTTTTTTTAAATTCTTTTTATGGTGCTTTCTGGAACTCGTCCAGCAAATTGAGTGGTCACGGCTCGTCGACCGCCTTTTGCGGGATCTGCAACCTGTAGATTATTTATCGCGAGCGCACGCTCGTCAATTCCCAAGCTTGGATTTTTTTCCTGTACGTTTTTATTAGTGATATATTTTTTTCGATTTTTTTTTTTGGTTTGCTGGGGTGCGAATCGGTAAGAATAGAAACAAGATCGGTCCTCTCCTCTTTGATCTCGTGAAATACGCGCGGGTTCGAATAAACCGGGTACATCGGTGGTTATTTTCGGGGGCGATAATATCTTCGATCAAAGCTTGTGCGTGACGGAGGTGCGGAGGTGCAAAAAAAAAGGATGTATCCGCGAGTTTACGCTGATGCGCGTTGTCGCCATGCATAATAACGGCGAAAAATTGAGACATTCGGAATATTTTCAATTATAATGAAGGAATAAAATATCAGAAAAATAAATAAAAATCTTCTTCACCCTACGTGAAACCAGTTAAAACTGCTGAAGGCTGAATTATGATTATTTTTTTAATGGCCTGAGACGCTCCCATCGGTAGACGTACACAAGATCCGGGCTTTCTGCGAGCATGTTAGGCGAGTATGTGCGTGACCCGACTCTCGTGCGGTATTGGGGCTCGGATAGCACCTCGGCGCCACGATTCTGTCAAGACGATCGAGTCTAGTCGAAGAGGGAAACACGAGACTATTGCCGGAGCTTACCGGAGATTTATATACGCGTTTTCTATCCAACCGAACTCCGCCTTCTCCGTGTCCTCGTATCTCTCTCTCTCTCTGTTTACCGTTCGCGCCTCCCGCGACCGTGCAACTCTGCTGCACATCGCGTTTACCCGTAAATTCGATCCTCCTGTTCTTTTTTCCCTTACATCTCTATGCACTCAATATATGCTTCGCTTTTTAATCTCAATTTTTCCTCAAATATATTTCCATAAAAAATGAAACATTTCATTACAATTCAATTTGTTTATAATAACAATGTAGTTTTTGCTTATAGAGAGACCATTTCGGTTCTTGCAGTGAAGGTTAGGGGGGGGGTACAAAAAATGGTAGACAGCTTAAATTCACATTAGATAATTACAGTAAAACAAAAAAATTCCATGCTCGTCCACCGCGAATATTTATAATGTATAATATACTTAAAAACATATACTATATAATATATAGTCACAGTGATATGTGGGTGTAATATATTTTTATATGTACCAGCGATGACATGGATTTTTTATTTTAACTGGGATGATGTGCCGTAATGTGAACTTGAACTGTATACCATGTAGTCCCACTTGCTCTTTCTGTAAGCTATAAATTGTGTTATGATTATTATATAATTTAATTTATTTTCTGGTTACATGTTTATTTATCTATTTTCACTCAGTTAATCTCAATTTTTTCCTCTCCATCGTATATCCAATTTCCTTGCCTCAAATAAATCTTATCATTAAATTATATACCTATTAATTTACACCCACATCTTTGTATAGAGCCGATGCACCCACGACTGTTTATTTCGCTCTTTAATCTCAATTTTCCTTTCCAACATAAATTCTTCTTTTTTTTTTCTTCTCCCTTCCAGGTGAACTCTTTAACGCCCCGATAAATCATCGTCGTTTTATAGGCGTAAACAAAGTTCCCTGATAAAAATAGCTCCGGTATACGTTTATATACGTCTATATATATATATATATATATATATATATATATATATATATATATACACACGTATATATATATACAGACGTATATATACACACACGTATGAATATGAATATTTTATACATATGTACATCGGAGCGAGAATAAGGAACGAGGACGTCGGTTACCGGAGGAATTACGAGAGTTCGCCCGGCCCGTCCTTGTCGGCAGTGCCTACCGGCGAGGCAGTGAGGTTTGCCGATGGAAACGAGAGGAGAGTCGAAGGCTCGCGGAGAGGCTGCAGCCGCGGCATTAGGGACGACTGACCCTTCGAGAGACGGAGGGAGCTATCGCAACCTCTCCCTGGTTCCCGATGCATTGCCAGTTCGAAGCTCGTTCACCTTGAGCTCTCGAGGACAGTGGAGCTCAATCGCCGCAGCTCGTCGACTCTCCTCGGTACCGCAATTCTCCCGCTCGGTCCGAGACTCCGTGGAACGTTTCCGAAAGGTGGTTCGAATTACCGGGGGTCGATGGCTTCCGCAAAAATTCATTGAACGATCCGATCCGATGGGTCTCGTTTATCGACAAACGATGACTCAGCTGTTTTTTTGGCACAACTCGATTCACTCCTGAGAGCCGTGCTGAATGACTTTCGCAGGGAACTTCCTTACCGACAGAAATAGAGAAATTAAATTATTTTGTTGAGACGAGCGAAAAAATATTTATTTTGTTTAATGTTTATTCAAACGATAAAAATTTATTTAGACGTAAAGATTTAATTTTGAATGAACATTCATTATTATAAAATGTATTTAATTTCCGGATGTCGGTTCGAGGTGACAACCGATATCCTTAATTTCAGCATGAAAGGTTAAATCGAGTAACGGAGAGCAAGAAGTCTGAGATAAAAAATTAAAATGAGATCGCTGCAGTGGAGCTGCGAACTTTGTTTCGGTTCTCAACATAAATTTTTGTATCTGATTCATTACTCAATTCAATAGAATATTTCCCTCATTAAATATTGATTCGACTCAGAGTAACATTCATTCAATTGAATATCGATCGAATTTCGATAAATATATATTTAATTCGAATAAATATTTTTGTGCAGAGGATCGGTGAAAAAAATTTTCCGGGTGTCGCCGAGTCAACGAGGTGGTAACCGATATCCTTAATTCCGGCTTGTAATAAAAGGGGGCAATCGGGTAACGGGGAGCAAGTGGGACAGGCCTCGTAAGAAATCAGAGATGAAGAAAAATGGTAATTAAAACGAGATCGCTGCAGTGGAGAGGCGGACCTCGGTTCGGGTATCGTCTTCCAGCCGGTCTGAAAACGATACTCCGCACTTTCCGTCTCTCAGGTTTGCAGCAGCGTTCCTTCTTCATCCCGCTCTCCACGGATTCGCGAGCCTCCGCCACCGGCCCCGTACGGTCGCTGCAACTCGGTACTCTCACCGCTCACCCGTGGTAAACACGTGCCTATTTTTGTCCACGCTTTGAGCATCAAGATTTCTCTCTTGCCTCTCGCCCTCTCTCGCTGTATCGAAATATCTTTTCACCGCCTTTTTTTTTCTCGGCTTCGTCGACTCTCGCTCTCTTCTCACCTCGGGCGTTATTTCTGTCCCGCATTCGCGATGGATAAACGGGCCCGAAACCGGAATTCCAATATCGAAGATTTAGTAAACAACGACCTCTCGCGACTCTTCCTCGGTCGCCGAATTCGGCGCTAATTTCGCGTCTCGTGCACGGTCTTGAAACTCCAGTTCCGCAAGAAAGTGTCGAACATAAATAAAAAAATAAAACGTCTTTAGAAAATTCTTCGATCATAAATTGGCACGAGCAGTTTACAGCCTGAATCGGCAATTGTGCAAATTTCGGCGCGATCGCGATTTAATTTGTTTAGTAAAACTAAGAAATGCCGTTTATCGTAACTAAGGTGGTTCGATTATAATTTACATAAAAAAAAGAAAAGCTAACCGTTAACGACTGAAAGGATTCGTTGATGCTATAATCTTATTGTGACTTGGGTCTATTTTATTGAATTGACGTTTGCTACTCATACGTAAATAGCCCTTGTCCTCGATTCTGGAGAACGCTAAAATCCCCAATGAATTCCAGCTCCGAATAAATACACTGACAGAAAGATGTAGTTGAATCAACTGAAGATTCGGGCCAGGGACGTTCAAATAAATATTTCCTCGGTCGATCCGAATATTTTAACGCCGCAAAAATATTTTCCTGAATTCATCATAAAAATTGTTGAACCAACATTTTGGCGGTGCCAACAAGATACTTATTTGAACCTCTCTATCCGAATCTTCAGTTGATCCAACTGTATTTTTTTGGTAGTTTAAGCCGGACCCGCTGCGCTATCGATGAGTTTAACGCACTATTTGTGAAATGTGTGTTCTCATGGAACAGTAATGTTGGTCTATTTCTCAGGACGCTTTGCCGAACCTCAAGATTAATCAAACTCAAGAGCGATGGCGATACGACAATCCGGTTAAAAATTTTTTGAACACTATTCGCAGCTCAATTCCCTTTGTAACGTTCTAATTTTCCACAATGTTGAGAAATCTACCCAGAAGCTTTTCATCGATCCAAGCGTTTCCATTGCTCGGTTCACTTCTTACACATGTAAGGCAAACGACTTCAACAGTTCAAGCTCGGCTTTCCGTTTCATTTTACACCTCCACCTCATTATTTTTCGGGGTTCTTATTCGCGATTTTTTTTTCTTCCTCGAGTTCTTCTTTCCAGGTTTTTTGCTCTTCTCTGCCTGCGTTTGCTTCTTGCAGCTTCGAACTCTCGCGCTCTATCTTAGCAGCGCCGGAGTAGTCGAAGCGGGTATTTAAAATTAAATTCTGCGCCAAGTGGCACAAATGGCAGAGTGCCCGGCAGCATCGAGGATGAACCACTGCTGTTCGAGATTCCGACTTGCTCGGCTCTCGAGTTAAACTTCCGCGGCTACTTCATTCCCCTCCGTCGGCTACAAAGTAGCGAAATCGTGGGAGAGACATTGTGAGATCTCCCTCAAATTGGGATAGTGTGGCCTATCCACAACCGAATGACCAGCTGCTTCGAATTGATCAGTGAGTGTTCGCGTGAATAATTTCCCTACATGACTGTTTAAAAAAAAAAAACGAAGTACAAGCGGACCATCCATCATGCTCACTTGACAAGCTCTCAAGACTTTCGTCGATCAGTCATGCGATATAATTGTCCGACCGGTCGCACCCAGCAAAACAATTCATTTGCTATTCCGCGCATAAACATTCATTCAAACTAAATAGCTATTCAGTATTGTCGAAAATTAATGACATTAATAAATAACAGTAGGTGTAGACAAATATTTCATTATACATACGTTAGAATGCACAGATTGATAATGCCGGGTATACAAAAAATTTCTCAGTGTAAGACTTTCTCCAAACTCTAAGTTTATATAAATGACACATTAGGAGTTTACTATCGGTGTCCCAAATTTGTAATTATTATTGTTGACCCTTAGTCAACAACAAGCTACAACTGTTTAATGTAACTTGAAAACCTTTTATGGTCAAGGGATATCGTTCTATGAGAACCAAAACACGATACAAATAATATTATTAAAGTGGCAACAAAACAGAACTTTAACACTTTACACGCCCTTGCAGTCTAAGAACATATAAAATTGATACCACTGATAAACAAAAATGTTGCAATTGTTATGTTGATTTTACATAATCTTAATTCATTTTTTTGGCGCATCACCTGTAAAAGAAACGGACAATTTTCGTCTTCATGAAGCAGCTCTTTTATCTCGTTCGGTCGATCGTCTCAGTCGATGTTGAGCGTGGGTGGACAAGCCGGAATTTCGGTTTCGACGTGAGCTTTACCACCAGTATCGGTCGTCGTCACCGGGAGCAAACTCGCGACTCGCCACGTCAACGTGGACTCTCCGGTCGCGCAACCAGCGCGAATCTTTCGAACCGGTTACATAATGGTACACTACACGAGCGGTAAGTGTGCGCGAGCCCGACGAGCCACGATTCCCTTGCTCGGAGCTGCGCGAGTTGAAATTACGCACTCCCCTTGTTCCATCGTCGAACTCGTGACTGGCCGCGGTGGCAACATTCGCATCGAACCGAAGCGCAATGCAACTCTCCACTGATCCGTGCGGTTGACTACGGTTGATAATCGTACCGATTCTAGGGGAAATAAACCGCGGAAGGCTTATTTACTATCCAGCCTCGGAGTTTGCGATGCGTTCCGCTATTTAAAAAAAACGTCGGGTGACGGGGGGGGGGGGGGGTCTGTTACGCAACGGAATACGATGAAGCGAAGTCGAGGAGAAATAACGGGAGCGAGTCGAGTAAACTTGTTGGAATCGTGGAACAATGGGAGCGGATATAATTGAGAGCGAGTGTGCATTTCCACACTGACTGGATTCCCTTAATTTTAGGAAGGGGGAAGGGGGAGGGCGGCTCGCGGGGAGGGTTGGTGATGTTGGTTCGTTATCGACGGGAGTGTAGACGGTGATTGGGAGGATGGCAGGGGTTGGGGAGGACGTTGCCGAGTCTGATCTCCCGGTATATCTGTATATGGCGATGAGGATTCCGCCGATGATGGTTGGGGGTGAGCGAGGCCGGGGGATGTCGAATGGATGATAGAAAATCGAATGTGGAACATTGAACATAGAATAGAGTACGTGGAACGTGGATGAATAGGTGAATTTTCAACGACAAGATGAATGACGGAAGATGGAAGATGGATATTTTAGCGAAGGTTTGACTGAAATAGGAGGATAACAACGCAGCGTTAATTATGCGTTAACAGCGTCCAATTAGTGACCGCATCGAGGATATTTCGCTCTCGGTCAAGCTGTCCATCGATACCTCTTTCCTCATTGATCGCCTGGGAGCTCGTTCTACCGTGTCTAGTGCAAAGCACCCTTGTTACGTCCGAAGTGAATGCAACTTCAATAATTTGTAATATAATACTCGGCATCCATCCGGTATCGTACAATGAAACGAATTTTTTTTTCCAGTCAGTATCAGCCCATACATCAGTTAATGGGAAAAATACCATCCTGCCTCGCGAGCGATGCCTGAATAGAAGCGTTGCAGTACATCGAAAGCATTCGTTCCGTCCGGACGACTCAAAAGCGCGCCTTCAGGGCCCGTTTTTCTCAGTTTTCTTGCGAATGGCCAAAACCTTCTGAAAAACACGAGTAAACTTTTCCCTGATAAGTCCCTCGATTCCCTCCCGAGCGGCTTTCACCGTCGATGCTTTTACCCGAAAAGTGGGTCACCGGAGGTGGATGATGGATTTTCGTTGAATAGCGCCCGAGTGGAAGCGACTCGGAGGAAAATCTTCCGGAAACTTATCGAAATACATTTTTCTCGCCGTGATAGAGCGAACCATACGATACGGTCTTACCGTCCACATAACCGTACCTGAGGTAACCCAAAGATGCATTCACACCGGGCGAGTACTGGCACAGCATCGGCGAACGCCAATCATGCCTGCCATTCCCATGAGGTTGGTTGGACTGAAATTTGTGCGATGCAACTTATCGCACAAATGTCCCCCGATCTGTTGACACGCGTCTTGGAAATTGAACTTTTCAATCCCCCCCTCCCGATTATCGTCGATCGATCGTCCGAGGGAGCGAGAGCCGGTGAAACCGAGCACGAGAGCCAGTGCCGAATAGCAATCAATTTTAATTGCCGACAAATCTTCGAGGTCTCACCGAGTCTCCTGGCTCGGTCCATCCCTTGTCCATGCTCGTTATAGGTATAGTTCGGTAGTCTTGTAGTTCAGCCGGCGAGTTTCTGGCGCCCCGTTCGCCAGGGTGGAACGGGGGGATGTTGATAAATGGAGGGCGCCGGAGAAAGCCCCGCTAGGGGTGGTTCCGTCCCGGTCGCGGCCACGGCCTGCACATCCAGAGGCGGCGATACAGAAATGCGGATACTCCGAGCGAGCAGCCAGTTATAAGGATTGATGGATGGACGCCGACGGTACGCGAGGATGCCGCGCTCCTTTGGCCGCTGCGAGGTTTGCACGGGAATCAGGAAGCAAGGGGAAGAGCCGAACGGGGATGAGAGTGAGACGCGCCAGAATGGCGGACGTCGACGGGAGAGGACGGAGGGATTAATATTCGCGTCCACACCGCTGGCTTTCTGGGCTGGGACGGTCTTTCAAGAATCCATCGCCAAACGCCCTGCACCTTCTTGGCGAATCACCGTCTCCTCTGTCGTACACTTGTTGTGCCTTGGGTTGTTTTTCCATCGTCTCCGACTCTTTCTCATTCACAACGGATTCGCCATCTTTCAACTACCCTGGACCATGCATGGTAGATTTTCACGGAGGATCATTTTGTGGAAACCCACTTGTTATCGACTGAATAGTGTTGACATGGAAGGTGAATCATTGTGATTAATGTGTGAGAAAGCGCAATGAGCCATTGCATTTATTGTAAAAAATATTGCTTCAATATTTTTCTGTAATGCATACTCACTGTAAGATGTGTTAGGGTGGGCGTTAGGTGGAAAGATGACTATTTCTCGAACCGTGTAAAAAGCAACTTTGTGCGTGAATGCTTTTAAAGTGTCTTGAAACAGTTCGCACAAGGTGTGCAAAAGTTTCTCACATCGACACGTATCGACGATGAATATGCAATGAAGCATCAAAATGGCCCTAAGCATTTTGCATCGCTTCTCCTTGGAGGCAAGATAAGGGAAATCGTTTGTTACGGACCGAATGCGGGTTCGGTGACCGGTGTTACGCGCTGCTCTAAACCACCTTTAGAAGATTGGCTCTGACGACTTCTCCCATGCAGCCCAACCGCGCAAGTGAATTCCCACGAGGTGCGATTTTTCGCGGTCAAAAGAAAAGTTGATGACCCTAGCGTTACAGGCGCTGCAGAACCACCGGCAATTTCGCCGATGGTCTTCATCCTTCATCCGTCTTTGCCGTCGGGACGCGCCGGAGAGGGTCGCAGGTAATAGAGGAGGAACTGCTGGCTCTGCTCGAGGCTGCTCCCCTTCGCAGTGTCGCTGCTCTTCCCTCCGAGGTCGATAATTGAAGATCGAACGTTTCCAATCATCGGAGTACGCGGGCGACTGTGCGACATTCCTAGAATTTCTTTTCCTCTCGTACCTCGCGCGCTCATCCTCCGGTCTTGTTCCCAGCCGGGCGCTGGTTGCAATTTTTCCTCTCGAGGTCCTTCTTTCTTTTCTCCGTGCAATTCGTCCGGGGCGCGAAGGGAGGAAGAGACGAGCGCGTAACAAATTGCAGAGGGGCGTCCGTCCGCGTGGCCATCGACGCGAGAAGGATTTAGAAGCGAACGAAGGTTTCCTCGCTCCGGATAAGTCACCGATTCGCGCACCGGTTCGTCCATTCGTGTCCGTGTTCCGTCCTCGCAGAGGGACGCAAACGAAGCGAGGACGGACCGGTGGATGAACGGAGAGAAGGGCTCGCGTGGGATACCTCTCCAATCACCAAAACGACGACCGGTAATCCCGGATAATTCATTGCTTCTCCGCGCCTTTTATTTTACCATCCCTCCGGCGATGGAAAGGAGTCCAAGAAATCTTCGCTACCTTGTCCGGTCCACGTGGTGTCGAGACGACCGGACCGGAATTAAAGCAAGCGTTATGTAGATTCGAAATTTCCACCTAAATTTTGAACACCTTCTAGTCGATCGACTCACGTCGGTGAGGGCTAAATTCGAAACAGTTTCACTGTCTAGTTCCGGAGACAATGGCGGTTGAAGTCCAGCCACTTAACACGAACGACATAAAAGGTCAATTTTTTTCGCTATAAAAATTGCTCAAAATCAGTCTAAAAATCCGGATGCACCGTTGAGACAAAATGGGGGATCAGAAAATTATTGTTAGGTTTCGCCCTCGTTGTCCCGTTTTTTCCCGTCGTGTCATTTCGCCCCGGTCTGCCCTCATCTCCCTCTTACTCGTTAACTTCCCGGCAGACTTTGAGCCTGGGCTGCCCAGCCTCACCTCGGTAGCCCACTGGAGTTATCTCGAGTAATAATTGAAGGGTAACTTTTTAAGCCCGAAAAACCATTTGATTCTCGTCGCCGATTGCGGAACTCGAGGGAAATTTTGATCGGGCGAATTCGGAACTAAACTTCGATGGCTAATTCATGGACTTTTTTTTTCTTTTTTTTTTTCCAAATCATTGAGACTTTGCATTGGTGATTTACTGGTGGGATAACGAAGAGGAAGTTTGCCTCCGCACGCAATCGCGTGTATAGTGGAGAAGCGCCTGTGACACGGTGCGACTCAAGAGGCGGCTAACTGTGCGAATCGAGCGAGAAGCAACGAGAACCCACACACACGGCGTAGCATGCGAGGATACATGCGCGACGGAGAATGTCGTCGCTAGGTACACACGTTGTAATTATATAGTATTTGGGCAGCGTCCGCCGGAAGTCGTGTGTCACTTCAACACCCGGGTTTTATTATACGTATCAGCCAACGACGGGAGTTTGGCCCAGGAGCGTTCGTTCTCGTTCGCTCACTTTGTTCCTTATCGTCGGGTACAATCCGTTCGCCGAGCGATTCACGCCGCTTGCAGACCCAACATAAAAGCGCGACCATAAAAGTGTGCTGTAATTACGGTAAAATTTGACTTTTTCGCTCTCCTCGCGCACTTCTCTTTTCTCATATCTGTACCCGTACAAACCATACGAGTATCGGTTAGAATACCGAAGCATTTTTATGTATTTAAGCGCAACTGTTAGTATCCGAGAGCATTCTCTGTGCAACTCTCAGAATCCGTGAGTAACTCCAAGTAACGACTCATATCTCTAAGTAATTGTACTTAGATGCTTACAGTTACACAGATGTTCCCGATTGAAGGTAATACGTCAACGATTGTATCTCCGTGTTCTTTAAGTATTTTTGGGTAACCGTAAGTTTTTTAGGTAACTGTAAGTATCCGTAAATGTATGTTTCTCCGAGTAACTGTGAATAACTGTAATGCATGTTTGTCCAATCGGGGTGAACTCCATGATTATCATGGCAATTATTTTCCGTATATTAGCAACGGATCTTCAGTTGCGGAGAGCCCCACAATAAAGCCATGAGGGCGTACGAGCCCACGCGGGCAGACGGACGGCCGGGCGGGAACGAAAGAGTTTTAACGCGATTATCGCGTCCCCGCTAATTCCTCAGCTGTGCTTATCACCTCGGCCGGCCGGTGTGCCGGTCGAATGATGAGGGGCAGAGAGAGAGAAAATGAGCGAAGCCTCGCGACAGAGAACGAGAGAGACATCGGCCGTGAGGGCGAGGAGAGAGCAGCCTGTTTCGGGGGCGGGGGAGAGAGGAGAGCGCGCGCGCTACGCGAACCGGCCGACGGTGGAGTAATCGATACGACGAACGTTTCGCGTGCGCTCGATACCCGCGATAGCGCCGTTGTATATACGGCGTTGTACACCGACTCTGCCAGTCCCTTCCTTTCACCCTGTACTTCCCTCACTGCCGAGCTCGCGTTATCCAGAATACGTCGAGCCGACGATTATGACGATGGTCGTCGCTGCACACACTTCATCGTCGTCGTGCGGATGCAAGGGGCTTTCGACGCCCCCAACGAGACAATTCGGAGATAAGTCCCCGAGCAAGCTTCCTGCCTTTCGTGTCTATCGCGGTTCATCGATGCCCCTCGGGGAAACAGCTGGGTCGACTTGCTTACACACCGAGAAAAGTTCATTTTTTTTTTTGAAGAAGCGAGGTACCGTGACTAGCTCCAAAAAATTATTAAGAATTTGGGATTGCGTTTTGAGATTGAGGATTCTTACAATTGTGTATGGAATTAAAACGTGTTTATGTATCGTATGGAATTGTGAGAGTCGTAGGTAGAATAGAAAAAAGGTTTTTTGTGGTGAACTAAAGTATGAAACAAAACAAAAATGAAAATATTGGTTTTTTTTTTAACGAGACACTGTGTCTATTTTTTTTAGGCTCAAGCGATAAAGGAAAGTATTCGAAAGAGCTCTTATCTTACAGCGCCAAGCTCTGTTCGGTTGTTAGTAGAAACAGCTGTAACAAGATTGTTGTATATCATGCCGGGACTTTTTTCAGGTGTTTTCCTGCCATGATAATATTGACATGAAAGCACCTTACAAGGAAAAATATTGAGATTTTTTTGTGGCTCTGTCATAAAAAATCTAAAGTGAAAGAATTTCAAGTTCAAGAATTTAAGTTCAACAAAATAATGTTCAACGACGCTGTTATTTTGTTTTTACCCCTGATAAAAAATTATCAGGGGTAAAAACAAAATAACAGCGTCGAACGTGTGTCACCGCGACTTTTCGTTAATCCAACAATTTTATTTTTCTCACTGCACTGGCTTCATTGCTCGCACATCCGCGATGCAACGCGTTTCTTTCTTTACATTCCGTCGGTACAATTCGGATTCTGGAACCGCGCCAAGCGTGTTTATAGTATCTCGGGTACTTGTCCATTTATCCTCAATGGTCTCTTCCTCCCACCGTCGCTCGGGTGTGTATACTCCGAGGGTAATAAGATGACGAGCGAGGACCGATAAAAAAGACGCTAAAAAAGGCACGAGAACGATGGTGGAAGTTGGACGTAGTCGGAGATGCGAGAAAACGGCGCTGGAGCACCATTCACAATTTCTGGAGCACTCTCCCGCAAAGAATATTTGTTTAATAAAAATAAATGTTTACTCAATTAAAGTGAATATTTATTTGGTTTAAATAAATGTTTATTTAATTCAAATAAATATTCGTTTGATTCAAACAAATAGTTGCAGTCCAAGAATTTAATTGATCAAAATGTTTACATGCAAAAGCGGGTATTTACGAATTTTTCGTTTCTTTTCCTTTGACCAATGGGTCATCGAATGATGTCCTTGTACCTGTGTCTTCTACTTTTTTGGATTTTTGTCATCACTTAAGAGGAAGATTGTGAGTGCGATCTATTGAGGCGTATTTAATTTAATCATCGAAAGTAGAAAAATTACTTAAAATTACGTACCGTAACAAATCGATTACCATAACATGAGCTACAAAGATTTACGAAAGAAACAATCGTCTTAGGATGACCCACCTATGTTGCATATAGCAAATTGGCCATCGATCTTAGGCCCTCATAAAATTAATATATATATTCACTTAAACAAAACATTGATTTAACCGAAATATTTATCTAAATTTAATAAATATTCACTTGGAGGTAACTTCCGAATAAATGATTCTTCCGGGTGCGGAGAATTCCGGTCACGATCCCTTCCTAGAGTTTCGCTCCCTCGGTTCCTCCTCTCGCGAGCAGAGATTTGTCGTAAAAGCCGGAAGCTCTAATCCGCTCCTCGTGATCTCCGGACGCTCCCTGATAAAAGGCCATTCTCCTTTCACGCATTTTATCTCTCCTTTTTTCTCCCGTTCGGCACTTTTATTTTCTATTTTTTTTGGCTTCGAGCCGCCTCGTTTTCCGCTTTGCCAGATCCGATCCGCGGAGCTACATCTCCGGCCTGTTACGTTCATGTATAAAATATTGTATGTACGCAACGAGTCTCCAGCGATACTTTCACCGGCGTTTCGTTTGCTTTGATGCTCCCGCAAAAGCCCCGGGCTTTACGCGAAAAATTGGAGCCATCTATGACGAAAAAAAAGAGCGTCGCTTTTACCGGATTCGCGACTCGTTATCAAGCGATGCCTCTAATGGAAAATAAATGAATACTCGTCTTCCAATATTACGCGAGGAACAAAAAAAAGTTACGAGCTCCCATTTATTTTCTCGTTTCCCCGTTTTTTTTTACTCGTGCGATCGTTGTCCCTCCATAGTATCTCTTGCACCGACGAGAAGAGCAAGAGGGAGTCGGAGCAGAAAGGCGATTTTCGTCGGTCGATCGGTCCTCGTCGCTGCTTTTGCCACTGCCGCTGCCGGGAGCGATTACGTTCTTGCTGGCTTCGCAGACTCCGTCGGGCCAATCGTTATTGAGGCGGCCGGCGGGAGGCTGGAGGGGCGAAGCGAATCCCCAAAGTGCACCTCGGTTCTAAATCCATGAGGGAAAGGAAGAGCCGTAGGAAGCGGGTGGATGCGGAAGGGCGGCGAGGGAGTGGAAGGAGGGTGCTTGGCTTGTCGAGGGTCGAGTTCTCGACCCGTTCGCCGTCCTCTGTGCGGTATATGACTAATATATGCCCGAAGCCGACGGTGATGCTCCAGTCAGCCGTCGACCCACCGGTCACAGCATGGCGGTCGCTCATAGAATCAGAGGGATGGAGCGCGATGATCGTGCATGGACCTGATACGACAATCTCACCTGCTCACGGCTCTGATAAATCGAATCCTAGCAAAATGTGGAATAGAAGTTGGAAAAAAAAATACTCAGATTTTTATAACGCTCGTAATAATTATTTATACGCAAAGCATCTTTGACGAGAAAGCATTTACTGTATGTTTGACGTTCTCATAGAGAAAGTGTGAACATGTAGATTTTCAGATTTGAATTTTTGACTTTTAACTTTTTTTAAAATAAAATAAATTATCGTATCGAGATTCTAATAAACTTCGTAGTTCCACGAGGTAAAAAAAAGTCCGTACTTCTAGGAAGCTTGTGTTGGCTTCAAACGTCCAATTTGTGCCTGGTTATATTATTCTAAAAAATAATAGTAAAACCAACAAAATTTTATGTAAAATTAATGAATATTTATTCATAGCGATTACTAAAATTTCGCCTCTATTTTAATTTACCTGAAATATAATCTATCCAATGAACTTTCAATTTCTTTTTTACGTCAGCATTTCCTTTGCAAAACGACACCGCACCTGAGTAAATAAATGGGAAAATAATTGACGAAGTTGGTGGACGAGAAACTTTGGTGTCTTACGGTGTGCGGGACCGAGTAGCCGACGACTGGTGACCGGCCAACGACTCGGTTGCTTTTCGCAGCAAAGATATCGTTCAGGATGTGCTTGCTACTCTCGCCATGGCGAGTGGATAAGATCCTCGGCGTTCGCAGGCGACCAGCCAGTCGAAGCTGGCGAACGTCGGGGCTTGGACGCTATTTCGATGAGACCCTGCGAGGGAGGAGAAGAATACGGAGAAGGAGGAGGAGACGAGAAGAATCAGCCCGATGACAGAGGGTTATATCGGAAAGCCAAATGGAGTTGAGGATCTCTTCACCGTGGTCCCGGCTAACGAGAACAATAGGGCAGAAGCACTGCGGTCTTTTGCTGACCGGACGTTCTTCCCGTCCATCCGCCTCCATTCCTGCACCCTTGCCTCTGGATGTTCCCGCAGCTCCCGAAAGGAGACATTTTCCCCGCTGTTCCGACGCGCCCGAGTTCGCGAATTCTCGGCCGTATCATCACCGAATCGGTCAATGGCCTTCGTGAAATTGCCACGAAGACGATCGACCAATCCTTATACCATTCACTGAGAAAAAAAAATATAAAACATTTTTTCTGGGACCATCTCGTACTATCGTGAGGTACAAAATGAAATTGCGATCTACAAATGTTCTTCGAAATTAATGCGTTTGTAGTGGCCATTTTTTTCATATTAAAAAATATGAACTAATTTCCTTACGTAAAATCTTACGGAACAACGCTTTATCTAAAATATTTTCCAACATTTAAAATATTTCCCTTATGAAAATGGCGAAGAAATCATTTTCGTTAGGAGGGCAACCAATTTTCACCTGCAATTTCTATCCATCGAAATTTTAATAACTCTATGAGCTAGCCGGGAGCAAATTATAAAATAGACTTCCTCTTAGAAATTTTCTTGCGAATAAAGCAACATTAAAAGCAAAGTAAAACTTTTAATAAAAAAGAAATTCCAGTTGCAATATTAGGATTGTGAGGTGGCGTGCGATCTTTCGTGTGAGGTCTCCGGATAGATCGAATGGCTTAATCTTCCCGGCGATACGGCGACGGTTCGTTCGAGACGGTTCACTTTCGTTTGTCCTCCGCACTATCCGTTTGACGGAACAGTGTTCTTTGTACGGAGAGAATAATTCCGTTGTCATTTTTAGGAGGATCCGTGACTCTTTCACCGTCGCTTCGCCGTGTACGCTCTCGAGGATTGGAGGACCACGAGAGCAACACGATATCCTCGAGAACCGTCGTTCGATAGGTCGTGCCGGCTGGTACCCCGCGGAACGGTATCGATAAGCCTCGGCCCGGTACCGCGCGCCAGTCCTCCCTCGTGCTGGCACTCTTTTACCTCCGCTATCTCAACTATCCGTCTGCGAAGCCTTCTTACGTTATGCTCGATGCCTCCGACCTTTATTCGACGAACGGCGCTTTACACGTCGCGGACGCGCGTAAATCAGGCGACAGGGTTTAGGTATAAAGGTGGAACACGCCAGAGCCGCTGAGATGAGCTCGTGGTTCGGATTGTTATTGTTATCGGCAGTGAGAGGCGCTACGAGAAAGGTTTTGAAAAGTGCAATTGTTGAAAAGAGAAACAATTGTGATTAGGAAGGGTAGAAAAAAATTAAATAGAATTGCATTATGGATCGAGTGGGAAGATATTTTTTTATGTATTCAATATAATTAACATAATTATATGTAATATGAATATATTGAGTGTATTTATATCACATGTATGCAAAAATAATGTAAGAATAATATATTGAATACAATAATTTAATAATATTTTTCGTATCTGTTTCTTCTTTTTCCGATCGGAGAGCGGTTGGGGTACCGGAACCGGAGTCACCCCGTACTCTTCGCCGGCACTCGCTAAAACCGTGATCCAACCGCAAGCGAACCGAACGACCGGTCGGACTGCAAACATACGTGCATTGGCAATGCGCCATTTTATTTTCTTATCCAACCTTCCCTTCTTTTCCGGCATGCCGAAGAATAAGCCGTCGTCGTTCTCGTAGATTTTTTGTTTCTGTGGCTTATCCCAGCTCGCCGGGGCAAAACTGTACCATCCACCCTCCTAAACGTGAGTCATACCGCGTATTCTTCAGTCTCCATCTCATTTATTTACTCTTCACTCGCTCACTTTCTCTCAACATTGATTTTATTTTCTCCTTCACGGAACAAAATGCATTCAAGGCAAAAAGTTACTTTTGCATAAAGTTTCTTGCCATTTTCGGAAAATGGACTTTGTTTTAGTGCGATCGATAAGAAACGCTTCAGGTATTTCGACCTTTAGAAAGTTACTGCAATTATCCCTGAGCCAAAATGATGCCGTGTATACCAAATCAAAATTTATTTGGCACAGGAGGATTATTTGCAGTCGATAAATTGTGTTTAGAATATATTTGGCGTTAAACACCTGATCTTGACCTTTTGATCGCTATTGCGATTGGAACTTTTTTGTCTCTCTCTTCGCTTTTGATTCTTCGCTTCACGGGATCGAACTTTGTTTTTAATTCGTCTTCAAAGAACAAAGTTTCAAACTTCGAGTATTAAGGAAGAAAAAAAGTTGGGCTTCCTTTACCTCCTCTTGCCTTCTTTTTTTGCTTTTTTATGTCAGGCTCGCTCGCCACATCAGCAGGAAACACGGGACACTTGCTTCTCGCGCGTTTTCCCAACAGCCCGTCGCTGCAAATCGTTCGTGGGCCACGAAGCGTCTCGGAATCTGGAAAGATTCCAGGCAATTCGGTAGTGCGAGGAGGCCCGCTTCCTGCCGTAATTGCATATGCAAATTCATGTCGGATGAGCGATGAGCTTGGTGAAACGATTTTTTGGAGTTCTGCCCTTCGCATGTTTTCTGTAAATTTATTTCCCTTCAACTCGGAGTTATGTGTTTATTAACGAAGCGCCGAACGAGCGGTGGGAGGTAAATTCCTGCATCGAGAAAAAAATATCACCGATTTAGGTAAAATTTTCTCACGGACAGCAAAAAAAAAAAAAATGTTTTAATTCGCTCAATTCAATACCTGGCTGAACCGATAAAATTTTGACAGTCTTAACATCGTTGTTTCAATTCCAACAGTCTTTAGAATTAAAAGTAGGATTGACATATTTTTTTCCTCGACAGCCCGTAAGAATTTTTTTTTCTGCCCTGAAACGAGTCGAAACATTGAAAAAAAATTGTTAATAAAAAAAAATTGAGAGACATGGTCTCGCAGGGTTTTTTTTAGACTTGGACGAAACTGGACGGAATCGAATGCTAATCGAGTATCGGATTCCCGGCTGGGATTAGATTTCGCTCTTGAGTAACCCACTCTCCTTTTATGCCGTAACGAATAGCGCATCATTTGCCGAGCTCTTCCTCATCCTCCTCACTTTCCTCTTCCCGTTTTCTGTCCGAGAAAATTAGGCTGTAGACGAACGGCCTTGCGGTTCATGAAATTAAATAGACTCTTGAGTTGCCCTACAATCATTTCGATCGAACGACCCCGTTGCCAAGGCATTCGCCCCAAAAGCACGATTTATCGAAACCATTACCGTCTGATATTTGATAGTAGGCTAAAAAAAAAAAAGATTCAAGGGTTAATCAAAATATTCGTTCGAATACTAACTATTAGAATTAATCTATGAGGATTAATCCTAGAACCTCTGAGAAAATTTTGCCAAGTCGTGATGTAATATGCACAGGGATGATTATTTTTCTATCTTTTTTTTTGTTGTTACAGTTCGAAAAAGGATGTCTTTATTCCCGGATAATGGGAAATTTTTGTAGCTAGAGAGTCGTTGTATTCCGATTCGAGAAAAACAGGGTGAAAGTGTCGGACACAGAAGAAGCGAAGTAAACACGCTGCCAAGAAAATAAACGGAAACTTTGCGTTGTTCGCGGGTGCGACCCGTACCGAAGTACTCGAAAGTGTCCGCGAAGTCGAGAGTCGGACGCCTTCCCCTTGTCCTCCCCCGCCGAACAGCCACGACGGCGATGAAAGTACAGTTGCGATAAATATTTTCGGCACGCATATGCTCGACGGGCGTAACGCAGTCGCGCGATCTTTATCGGCACAGACCGGAGACTTTCTTATCTCTAACATTGACGCGCGATAAGCCCGATAAGATAATCGATGCTTTGGGCCCGCGAACAAAGCGAAAAAAAAAAATGTAATATTTCTGTTGTTCGAAAACAGAAAAACAAAGTGTGTTCCAGCAATATTTTTATTTCACAAGTCAGCTGAAACACATTAGTGGACATTTCCGATAGTTGTTGGGACAATCTTTCGAAATTTTTCGATGCTTTTTGTCGTTTCTCCAATTGTTGTTAATTTTTGCAAATTTCAAAAAGAAACATTCCTGTTTTTGCATTGAGGGACGTATCATGAGAGTTTAATTAATTGGGATAATACAATGAATTTCACCTGGTCCATGTACCGTTGGAATTCGCCACTTTCACCCCATCGAAATTTTTTATTTTTATCTATTATATTTCTATTTATTGGCCGTAGATTTAAAATACTTTTATAAAAAAATGTTAATGTTTTTAATTTTATACTCATCATTCAATTCCTTAACTCTTTATTTTCTTTTGACTGACGTTTCTTTTTTTTTCTGTTCCAGGTAAGTCGACCAATGGCACAGATATTTCCCAAGAAATAAAAAGCCGAACCTTCGTCGCGTTTTGTCGTGAGTACGATTGCATTAAAATCGGCATTCGGCAATTTGCCACGGAGCTTCGTCGGTATCCGGTAAGTTTATCAGAGACGATATTTAAGGATTAAACATGATGTAGAAGGAAAAAACAGTCGGAAGAAATTGTCGGGAGGGTGAGTCTAAGGTAGGATGATTCCTCTGGGGCGTGGGATAGTCGGGAGGATAAAACGTTCCAGAGACAGCGAGATTACTCGTTGCAGCGAATGCAGCGAAACTGCATCCTCTCGAGGCCGAACCGTGCCGAGTGCGGGTTGAGCGGCGTTACCCGTGCGTTTCTCCTAGAGCTGTTCTCCGGTCGGTTCGAGGCTGTTGAGTCCAGAATTCTCGGACAGGGAGTATAATTACCGATTTCTTCGCGATACCTCTCGTGGGCCCGAGAATTTAAAAAAAGGGCAAGGATCCAAGGTTACTCCACCGCGTCGGGATCGAGGTGAAATATGCTACTTTTACTTCTGCGCTCGGAGAACCGATCCGGAGTCTCTTGGAAGTGTATTGGATTCCAGCAGGTCGAACCTTCCAGGCGGCGAGTCGATCGTCTTTGCGGTTGCGGCAAGAAATATTGGTACTCTGGGTAACCCGAGGCGAAAAACTTTTCGAAACTTTAAATTTTTCACCCCCGGAATCGCGTTTAAGCGAGCAATATCTCAATCCACCTAGAAACATTCTTGATCGGATCCGCAAATAAATATTTATTTTTTCATAACAAATATATATTTGTTTATAACAAACGTACGTTTGCTTATAATAAATGTTTATTTGTTGAGAATAAACATTTGTTTGCGAGGCACTTGCCAGATAGACTAATTTTTTCTGAATGTATTTACTGTGCAAGACTTCTCATTTCCCGTCTGATTTTGCCCCTTCGCAGCTCTTCCGCGAGTAGTGGGATAAAAAAAAGCGTTTGCCGAGGAGCGTCATCGTGCAACGGTTTGCCGGGAGAGTCCCTCGTCGACGGTATTCACTTATCTCTAGCCCTTCGTACCGGTGGTGGCGCCCGACGCTTACGTTTCTATTTTTCTTCTCCCGACGACGATTGACTTAACGAAACGACGGCGAATCCGCGACGGTTAGCTTACGTTTCGTACAATGTGTACGAGCTTTTTCTCCTACGGGCTTCCGGCTACGCTGAATCCTCGGGGATTCCCCCGCGGTGCCGGCTCAACCCCGTGCGGGGATATTGGAATTTTCAAAATCCATCCACGGAGCTTCGCCGAGGGTGACGCCACGATCATCGCGCCAGTGTTTCCTTTCTTCTCCCATACTTTCGCGCCCGCTTTCGATTCTCTCTCGGCTTTGCGTCGCCTCTTCATCTCCTTTCTAACCGAATACATTGCAATTCCGCCTCCTTGCTTCGCGATATTAACTTCCGGTACAATTTACCCGCGAAGCTATCCGCACGGATGAAACTCTGCAAGGTAACGCTGCCAATGCTGGGTGACGCGACAGTCATGGGACACTTTTGTTGGTATTTTATTTATTAGCAATTGACGTATGAGAAATTCAATTTGACGCTCGTAATCGTGTCTAGAAACGTTGGAAGAAGTTGGGTTGGCAAATTTTATATGTAACTTGTCGGATAAACGAAAAAATTAGTAAATCGCCGTTTTTCTCGGAGTTTCGCTTCGTCAGTCACGGTGTACACTCGATGAAACACAGTTCTTCTCGCAGTTCGCAGGACGAGAAACCAGGGTCGCTGCGAAGCTCGCTGCGTTATCCAAAAACAATTTGGCAGTCGGCACAGTCAGCGGATAACGGGGCGATCTCCGGGAGATTCCCCCGCTCGGATTATTCTCTCGCTCGCCCGCACATCGAAGATTCATGCAACCGGCACAGCGGAGACTCCGAGCTTCCAGTTACACTTGTACTGCTCCACGACGAAAAGTCGCTGCACCCGGCAACGTTTTTGGCAAAACGATCCGTTGCGTGAGCGCTTGGAATGGAAATGTGGTAACACAGCGAGAAATTATCCGGTGTATGGACACTCGACCGGCAGAAGTTCCGAGTCGTCGTTCGTTTTCCTCGCCGGTCTCAGCTGGAGTCTTCTTGGCGCGATCGCCTCGCCATTTCGGACTCACGACTATTCCAGTAATCCTCTCAGCGTTTTTTTTGTTTCTTCATCCGATGAGCCAGACAGTGAATTCTGAACGCTCCAGAAGATGGCCAGTACCGGCACTGTGTCGGTTAGTCTTCGCCGAATATCGGCCGGTACCGGTCCTGTACGACATTTCCACATGGGGCCACGTTTTGGTCGTCATTAAATTTTCGACTGTCGGATGACTCTTGGGTTTTTTTTTCCTTCCCGGGCAGCTCCGAACTTGTCTTCGCTGTTTCTCGATCTCCTCTTTCAGCCTTCCGTTCGCGACCTCCCATTTTTTTTTTTTTTTTTTTTTTTCGTTTTTCAGCGTAAAATAGACGACGGCATCGCAAACGGCCGGAGGGTATTGCGTCGAGACTACCGAGCGAGAGAGAGACTCGAGCCGTGTTTCTCCGCCCGACAAGTAACAGTGGACCGTTCCCTCGGTGCTTCAGCTCCTGGATTTTTCTTCGCGGATCACCTCCGGTACCTCAACGTGCACGGTCCATACACCATCTCCCGACACCGGTGACAATCAGGAAAAGAGCCGTGGGCTCTCTGACCTTATCCCCCTTCGCAGTTTCTTTTATACCGCCATCGTCGTCGAGGCAACGCGCGCTGCAGGGAGTTTCGACCTGAGGATGATGCACCCCAGTTTCCCTCCGCGCTCTGCCTTTAATCTTTAGTCTCGGCAACAGGATCGAAGAAAAGCGGGCGTTGTACAGGCAAGAAAAACTTTCCGGTCTCCCCGTAGCCAGGAAAAAATTTTCCTCTATCGGCGACCTGCAAATAAATATATATATTTCATTCGGACAATAATTCGATCGAATACAGTAAAAAATTGTTTAGGGCGGAGACTTGGGAAAAATCAATCCTACGATATTTTCTGAATACCGCCTTTTTTCCCAACGACGCACCTGGATTTTCATACTCGTTTTGCCCCGCGTACCAGGATCGCCACCGTCATGAACTTATTGGAAAATTGTGTTTTTGTCTCGTTATTCCGTGTTGTCCCGCTTTCCCTATAAAATGCTTACGTCAATTAAATGATTATTTGCCAATCCCAACCCACTAATGATTCCTCTGGGTGCGACTGCTCCGCGATGTGAAATCTGTTTTCTGCCCCTCGTGCCGAGAATGATTTTTTTTACGTCTGGTAACAAAATAACTCCCAGGTTAATGCGTGTGCTCTTCCCCGGACGAACTCACGGTATACGACCGTGTGTCTTTCCCATTGACACAAGCTCCGAGGTGGTGCTAATACCTTCTCATGCGGGGCTTCTATCATGTATCGAATGGGCTTTTACGGATTCCCTAAATTATCTTTGATCCGGAGAAGCGAAATGGCGAAAGAACAGGGTGTTCCGTTGGATAACCTTTTGCGTAGGAAATAAAACATTGAAACTGAAAACGTAAGAGAGAAAAAGTACTCGTCAGAATTTCTCTGGAGGCGAATGTCGGCCCTGCCAACAAAGCTGAACCATTGTGAAGCGTTTTTGGGAGACTTATCGTAGGATTTTTGGAGCGTCAAATCATAGCCTGATCTGGCCTCGCCTCGCACTGAAATTCCGCTAGGGTGCTCCGAAACTCGTGGAGCGTTACATCGAGCTCCTGCCAAGGCCTGGCCAGACCCGGACCAGTCGCTTCCACGTTCCAAAGTTCCATCCCAGCACTCCGCCTAATACCCACTCCCAATTACGTCGCTTCGCGAGTCTCTGTAATCTGCTCGAACATGAGAACACAGGGTGGTGATTGGGTTTGAGATTTCACGTGGCTGTGATAGCGGCTTCTCGGCGGGACAGAAAGCGGAGCTGTACACAAAGTTACATGGAAACGGGCCGTGGTCGATGAAAACCCGAATGCGCTCGGTCACGCGAATCCACGGCCACAGTGCAGGACTAACGAGAGACTGGGAATCGAAGAGACGCGAGCCGTGCAATCCTGGTTAGCGCATAAATGCCGTTTGCGTGTATAGGGTCATCGCCGGGCTGGGAGTTCTCGTGAGAGCGGGCATGAAACTCGGTCCGCGGTGTCCGTGTGCATAGTAGACGATAGGCGGCTGCCTGGCTTCCACGACGTTCGAGTCCCAGCATCCAACGTGGATATCCACTTTCCGCTAACGAGCAATTATTCCATTCGATATTCGGATTGCGAGAACGCACGCGCATCCGCTAATAGGGCTACGGCTCTAAGCCTCCGTGCTGAATGATGCGCATGGCTTTGTGTACTCGGCTAAACAATAGCGCCTGCGGTACGTGGTGTACATACACGCGGTGAGGCATGCGTGGACGAAAGCTCGTATCGATAGCAGCCAAGCTGATTCCCGGGCTTCCGAGTGTCGAGGCGGACACCCCGGAGCTGGACGCTTGGTCGGTAAGGACAACTGGTGCAGTTTTGTTTTCATTGGTTCTGTCGTGGAAGTTTTGCCGATCGAATGAGAACTGTCGATCGGCGGGTGTTGGCGCAGAGGTTGTCAATATCCCAACCTTTGGCCAATAGTTGGCCAAGTATCGGCGTAGAGATTGTCGTTGCTCCAACCTCTGGCCAAAGGTTGCCCAAGCATTCGTTCGATTTTCGACCGAGTATCGGCTCGTCGGTGATTGATTGGCCGATTTGCTAGCTGGGCTCGACTGAGTGTTGGCTCACCGATTGTTGGTTTGTCGACGCGAGGCTAATGTTCGGCCGAGCATGAAGTCAATAACCGTTGCATTGGTGACTTCCAATATTATGTCAACTGGGCCAAACATCGACTCGCCGACCTTTGGTCTGTTGATGCGCGAACTTACGGACTATCGGTGATGCGTATTATTTTTTGAGATTGAGCTTAAGATCTAAAATTACCCCGAACTTCATTGCGTACCTGAGACCGATCTCGACTTCTGATTTTCATCCGAACTTAGATTTGCTCAAAATGTCGAAAATCAACCCCCAATATTGAGATCGATCACAAGTTGGAACTAATATCTTAAAATTCGACCCTTAGGATCGAAGATCTTTGGTATCATCGGAATCGGATTTTCGGCGCTTTCTCATTATCCATGATGATACACAGGATTCCTCTTTGTCAGGGCTTTCGGAAGTGACGTTTAGAACAATAATTCTTTTAGGACATCGTCGCTCGTTATTTCCAAGAGGAAGCGATCGACGAGCGCTCGGAGATGTATCTCGCATGTTTCGTCCAGGATTATGAATTGCTGTTTCATTCCGTCCCGCATTCTTTGCACACGCGAGATAACGTGAGCGCACCCTCGAATCCTCACAGTTAGCTCGATCCCGCTAAATAGAGATAAGGATCGTGGCTCGGTAGACGTTGAAGCACACACGCCCTCTTCCACTTCTCCAGGAAAACGGGGCGCACCTTTATTAAAATTCGCTGATCAATGAATTCGATGATTGTTCTGGAGGGTGAGAGGATCGTCGTGAATGGCTCATTGCCACCGCGCTTCGTTCGACCCAACCCCCCGATGCGATCTTCGCCCTTCCGACCTTTATGTAAACCCGGAAATAATTCTCGCCTCCCAATTAGTCTCCGGCTCTGACGGTAATAAAAGCCGGAATACGTTTAACTCTGCGGCCTATCAATGATCAGAAAAAAATTCTCATTCGAAGTCGATATCGATCTCGCTTCGGCAGAAATTTACTTCCGCTCCCGGACGGTCATCACCGCCCAAAAACCCAATCACAGTTTTCACCGACTCAGCTGTTCCGAATGTTTTCAAATTAAATTGTAAAGGCTGTTAGGAAATCCCTAGACGAGGACTTTACTGGATCACCGTAGGAAAAATGCCGGTATTGCAGTGGAAACTTCGTAGATTCCTGGTCGCGACATTTTTCAATTATCCGCTACTCGCGATAGCGCGTATTCAACCACCGTAAAGCGAACTGAGCTAATATACACAGTCCAGGTAGAAGCGAGGGTGTGCGAAGGATGTGCGAGGCGATGCAAACTGTAACGAGGAAACTGATGAAAGTGTACCGGAGAGAAAAGGGCCAGAGCAGGAAGGAAGTATGCAAAATGAAGAGGTAACTTAGTTTCGTCGCCGTAGATCGCGTGTTCACGGTGTGGGGCTGAATTCTCTTCTGCGCCCTCGAGTTTTATTGGACGCCCGACTCACTAATACGATTACAAAGAAACAAGATGGCTTTTCGGTGCGACCCGACGGTGGAGAGTTTCGCCGTACGCCATGCAATATCGCTACCCCTGCGTCAGCGTGACTCGCACGGACTTCGGCTGTGTTTCCGCCGGCGCGGACGAGCGTCGGCGGAAGCTGCACCGCATCAACCCTCCGCGGCTCGGCGCAGCCTTCATTAGATTACGACTGCGAGTAACACGAGAGCGGACCGATGCGTCCACCCTACTCACCGGAGTTTATGAATTCCGTGAAAGCCAGTCAACCAAGAACGCGGCGACATAAATTTCCGTTACCGGAGGAAAAAGCCTCTGGAGTAGCGCATCGTATAATCGCTCGGGGAATTGCTTTGATTCACTTTCGGAAGGTCGAGCCTCGACTCGGGACCTTTTGCTGACTCGTCTTTTTTATTGCATTTTTATTGGCCGGCGGTGAGAGAGATTTATCGAGCAGAGATTTTATCGATCATGCTCGGTCGGTAACGGAGAGTGTAATTTATTTTTGCGGTTGGGAGAAAATTCTTGGACTAAGCGGATGTCATTGTAGGGTTCTGTGAGAAGTTGCTTTTCGGCGCAGATGTGTCGGCATGGTTAGTAAAAATTTATTAGTATCTATTACCGATCCTATTTTATGCTCTCTTGAACTCTGAGCAATGAGACTGTTCTATGGACAATTTTGAGGAAAAACTTGCGGTCTTTTGGATTTTCAAGCGGCGAACTACTCATTGGTTAAAATATAATAATTGGTAAATAGTAGGAAAAAAAAATAATTTCAATTTGTATATAAAAAATTGGAATTTATTCGTGTGTATTCGGAAAAATCCACGAGTAACTTGTTGAGTAATGAATTTAATCTTTAAATTGTTAATAACAAGTCGGAATTATCATTTCACAAAATTTGTCTGTTTTCGTAAGTTTACTTTACAAAAGATTTTTATCACATCGAGAAGTGTTCGAAATTTTCTCGGGAATTCTCTGACACCGTAAAAATCGGACTGCCGTAATATCGGTAAAGTAAATTCGCCGGCGTTCCGAGATTTCGCGATAGCCTCTATGCCATTTACCTCCCACAACTATAATTACAGCCCCGTTCCTGGACGACAATGCCGATAACAAACGTTTTCCACATTTCACCAAGATTTGCGGAATCTCCCTCTTTCCGGCCGCGTGTCCCGCAGGACTCGCTTGTGCAAACACGCGGAGGAGGAGCCCCATAGCTGCTCGAATCTCGCTCGATTCACGGACCGAATGTAAATATTCTCTCGTGTATTTTCAAGCGCGAGTTCGAGCAGGGGAATTACGGTCCGCGCTCGGCGGTCTCGCCACATTTGAATTAATCCTATCTCCGCCCGCTCATGTGCGCTCTGTTTCTCCGCGAATCTCGAAATCCGTGGATACTCGTGATTCTTGCGGAAATAGCTGGTCCATCATCGCAGCATCACCATCCGCATCTGGTCCATCCGGCGAACCAGGATTTCTTAACGGACATGCTTCTAGTGGCCGTTTAAGAATGGTGTCCGAACGAATGTAAAATATTTACGAAGCCATGGATATTTGGTCATCGCAATATCAACGACATCACAACGTTTAATTCAGTAGTCAATAAAAACCTCCCGCGTACAACTAATTGTTTATTGATATACAAAGGATATAAATAAGTTTCTATTAGCGATACGCCCGATAGAATTCTTCATCCATTAGTGGCCACTCGATGAACCTATTACGGACAAGCGATATTCACATAGCCACTTAATCAAAAATCGTTGGCTAATCAAAAATGGCCAATATCTATTATCACCAATTTTCAAGGCAACCAGACACGTTCTCCTATCGCAACGGGCAACCGGCTAGCGATATAGCGCAGCATAAAGAGCGGATGTTTGCATCATGTGTATCCAGCAATGGACCAATCGTACCGACAACTCGTTCAGCCACGCGTACTGGAATTCTGATTACGCTACTGTTTGTCCGTATAATCAACCTAATTACAATTCTGCACAGATATACAGTAAAGATAGTATATACATATGCATGTATATATATATTTTTATGGTGAAGTCGCCATTGCATTTGTATCAGCAGTTTTTTCGTTCATCCTCAACGGAGGAATATACATGTGGGAACAACCGATCTGTCAGTGTGAGGAATGTCCCTCCGGACCGTCGAGTTTGCCTCACTGCATTAAATCTCCCTTCCTGCTCCGCATACTTCGTCCTCTCTGAATATCTTCTGATGCTTTTTGATCCACCAAACCCGCGGGACTCTGAGGCTGCAACGCGTTTCATCCCCGCGGAGGAGACTATCCCATCCCCGTCCTGGTGCCGGTGAGAGGAACTACGGAGCGAATCTCTCGGTGATGCATCACCGCGAATGAATGATGAATTATTCATACAATCAGTTTCAGCGAGATTCTCCAGCAGAACTACGACGACGATTCCCGACGATAGCGCGCGGTTCTTCGTCCTTCCGTCAATTTTCTCCGTCTAGCAGCTTCGACTTCAATCCAGCTTTTCGCATAGTTGTACTGACGATTTAAGATTGCCCCTTAACCCGATTCCGGAATAATGACTCATTGACGTCAGCTCCGTCGGACGCTGCGGAAGGTTTCCGGCAGGGAGAATTGGAAAAGAAAAGTGGAAAGAAGACGGGAACCGGAGTAGTCTAAATGTGGACAAGAGGAGCTTCGAGACATGAGATATACCAGTTTCCGGACGTGCTGAGGTGAACCTTTTTGCTCGAAAGCCAAAGCGGATTGTGGGCGAAGGAAATGAGGTGGAAAATGAAAACCCGGTGGACGTGGAAGACAAGTATTTGGCCAAAAGAACATTGCTAGATCAAGATGATAACTGGATTCTGTAGTTTCTGGACGTTACATACACTGCACTTCATTGATGTCCGGTTGTTCTGGATATCTAGCTCGATGTCTCTGTGATGGTTCCGCATTACAACTGGATTGATGGGAAAATATAGATGTATCCTTGGTTCTTCCATAGAGAGTGAGCGTCGCCACTTGGCTGCCGCTAAGCGCCGACGACAAGGAAACCCAGCTGTAGTTTGGCTCGATAAGGCCCAACATCCAGCGGAAAGAGCGAGGAAGAGGGCAGGTGAACCCGAGACCGAGTATTCCTCAGTACGAAGAGGCTGCCGAATGAGGTTGTAGCACGAGGCAAAGAGTGCTGCGCGAAGTCATGAAAAGCAACAGCAACCCATAAAACCCAGACACCGCATAGTCCCAAGAACCGAGCGTCTGGCCGTACCAGGAACGTTCTCGCTTATTCGCGTTCCCGCACAGTTTTCCTTCAGAAAGGTGGCGGATGAGAACATCCGGAACAGTTCTTTGTTCGCTCACTTTCCATCCTATACACTATAACAGAGTACGCTGGAGTACATCTCTCCTCCAGCCTCCAGGGTCTACGTTGCGGGTCCCAATGTGGCAATGTCTCCTCCACGTGGATGAAGAAAATTCCGGAATAGTAGGGACTGAAAGGATGACGCGGAAGCGGGAACCGAGAAAAGGACGAAGGAGACGCTGGGGTAAAAGAGAAAAGGATGAGCGAAAACGGCGACTGCTGGAAAGAGGATGATTTAGATAAAGGTTCTCAACTCTTTTTTTTCGTCTTTTGTCGTTTATACGTCTCCGGCTGACGTGCAAAACGACCAACACCCCCCCGCCGGTTCGCTCTCGTACGTGCTTCCCCCTTTCCAGCTGTGAAATATACTGTACATTATGCCCCGTACACATACACAGCGGGTTACAGCTATCTGTACGGTTGAGTTTCGAGCGACTTAAGAGCTCACGCGACCTGGAACTAATGTTCTCTTTCAACCTCGACGAGAGATCTCTTTTACCGAGCGAGCTAACGTTTATCCGGGGTAAAAACGTTTATTCAGAACAAATTTAGTCTCAGATGTGTATACCGACTACGTACAGTGTATACGTATATACATGTATATTTATTCACTGTATAGGTACTCTCTGATGACGGGCTTGATAAACTTTCCTTTTTCTTCTTCCCCGGTAGATAAAAGCATGAATACCCCCACTATCCACACAACGCTTCGCGAACTCTTCGGGGAACTCGATAGCTCGCTAAAATTAATTGCGAAAGTCACGGTGGCTCTTCGCTGCAGCCACCGATAATGAAATATCTCGTCTCGAATGGAAAAAAAAAGACAAAAAAAACTATATATACTAAAACAATGGAGCTCGCCCACCGGACTCGTTATCGTTGGTCGGTGTTTGCGCGAGTTCTTATAAGAGTTCAGATTTCAGAGAACGAGCTTTCCCTCACCAGCTTGTCAGCAGCTCTACAGTTTTAACGAGACGAGATAACTCCCGAAGACGGTGCATCGAACGGCACGGTGAAGTCGAAGAGAAAAACAAATATCGTTCGGGGAGTCTTCGACTTCGTTAGATGCTTCGTTGGACTCGAGGGCGTCGGGTCATTTTGTTCGGTCGGTAAATCGAAGTGGCCGAGTGGGAATCAGCGCAAACGCCGCGAGAGACACGGGGAAAGATACAAGTGCGTTCCCATTGTCGCTCGGTAATGGCCAAACCCCCGAGGGAATAAACCTTTGGGTCTCGAAATTCGAAAGGCTGCCCTGGGAGTCACGGACAGCACGCGCCGAGGGATTTAACGGTTAACCGTTTAGCTGCCGTTCCATACGATGTACATTCGAAGCGACAGTTTTCCAGCCCTCTCGCCTGGACAATTCTTCCAGCGTGTGGAATCTCTCCGCCTCACTGTAGTGCGTTCTAGACGACGGGAACATCCCCGGGTCTGCCTCCGGATCTGCGAGAACGACCGCAAACTGCCGGATTACCGTTCTCCGGAAAGAAAAGTTGGGCTTTGGCCGTCGCGGCCTCCCCTAAATCACTCGGAGCGGTATCCCGCTAGACCAGGGTTTAGGGGCACTTCGTTGCTCTCGTCGCTCTCTACAGGCTATCCGGGGAATCTCCATCGCGCGGCGGTTCCGAATTCCACGGGAAAAGATGTAATCGGCGTTTCGCAATTTTCTTGGATTCGCACGGAATTGGGACGATCGGAATTGCCTCGGTAATGTTTGCGATTTGGCTTAATCGCTGTGTCTTGTGCGAACAGCTTGAAGATGGTGGTTTCAAAACCAAAAAAAAAAACCATGCAAAAAACCGGCTCCCAACCCAAGTGGTAGCACCAGACCGGGCCAGTAATGGCGGTCGTGTGTCTTTCAGCCTACCCTGAAGGTAAAGGCGGTGAACACCGACCAGTCCGTATAATCGAGATCGGTCATACTCACCCCTGTTATCCCGAAAAGTCACTCGTTGGCACTTTACCCATGAATTTTTAGGAAGTTGTTCAAACATAGTTGTGCAGTTAGGAGCCTAAACACTGGTAGAAGAATATAGTAAATGGTATTGTATCACTAAAAACCTAAGACTTTCCGCCATAGGTACTATGTGCGATACTAATTTTTCTTAGATGATCCGTACTTTTTACTAAATTCGTCTCTCAGGGCAAAAGGAAAAAGCACCTGAAAAGAAGCACCTACCAACCCCAGTCAAAGAATCACGACTACTACTGGCAGAGCGGAAAAAAGAAAGACTGAATGATCGGTCCCTGTAAACGTCGTGGGCCATATTTACCCCCGTTATCGTAAAAAGTCTCTACTCGTCACTTTACCGATGAATTCCACGAAAGTTGTCCAAATGCGAATGTGCAGTTGTGCGCACCGTCTGAGCATGAATGCGAGATTACGGAGTTGCACAAAAGCGCGCCTTACGTTAACGTTTTGCTGGATTAGAGCAGCGGCAGGAGCAAGAGCAATGGCGGTACGCGACAGAAATTAAAGTCGAGTGGTGTTTCATGAATAATTGAAGGCTCTTGGCTTTCAAGGTGTACGCGCGAAACCGGTGAACCTCTGTAGGGCTGCGAGGTTAGAGGGGAGGAGGAAGAAGCGCGGAGACCGGCCGGCTACCGGTCTCCATGGTACTCCAGTTTCACGTTTGAGACTCTTTTTCCTTTTTCTCTTTCGTTTTCCAACTCGACGCGTACGGTGTACACACTGGAGATTCTTGTACACACCGAGGAACCGCCGTTCACAATTACTCGCATAGAGTGCGCTCGATCCTCCGTTCCGTCTCAACCCTTATCTCGCACCCGCTTCCTCACTTTCCATGAATATTTATATCATAACTTTTTTTTTCATCTCCGCGCATTCGGAATGCGGAGAATCGTGAAGGACGTACGCTGAGGTTTGCTCTCATCTTATTTTTTTTACCGTTTCGTTGGTACGATCCTTCTTTTTTTATTATTTATTATTGCCCGACGTTGAATCAAGGAAAAAAGCCGACCCATCAACATCACCTCTTGCCTGTTGACGGTCACTGGAGGAGCGACGAAAGCCTCGCTCGTTTTGCCGTTCGTAGTCGATGCTTCCGCAGCAGTTACAAAAAACGAATGCACACCTGTCCTTGAAGTCTTTGAAGATCAGGACTGTCCTTGAATTCGATTTGATGCCCTTAAATTCCAGTTACCGTCCTTCAATCTTTCATGTCCACATGAATTTTAGCTTCTTTCAGTGGTCGAACGAAACCTGCAAATGTTCTGGAAATTGTCCACGAGTTTTACATGAACTTTTTACTGGTCATCATGAAACGATCATTCCGCACCTAGAACAATAATTTATCTGATTAAAATAAATGTTTTTTTTTCGTAATCATTTACTCAAAAAAAAAAAATTAATTTTTATTTAGAACAAATAAATATTCTTCTCAAACAAAATAAATGCTAACCGCCAAATGAATTTATTTTCTCGAATTGCCCGATCCATTTGAAAGTACCCAAAAGATCCCCGGACCGGAAGTTCGAGTCTGCTCACGGCCGCTCGCTTTCCCCGTCTTCTTATCGCATCCTTCTCGCATGCAATGGATATGTTCCGTCGATGACGCAGCAGGTTCATCGAGTATCTTGCAACATCCGCATCCATCGTTCCGTTACCAGTGCGAGGTTTCACGCGGAGCGCCACAACGATATAAAAATCCCGAGTTACGATATTAGTACGGAGCGGAGTGGTCAGAGTTCAATGCTGTTCAAACGTTCGTATATAAACGTTACCAGGCAGGGTTATAAATGAAGCCTGAAAGCAGTTACGTCGGTACGTGGAGCCGAGAAAAAGTGGATTAAATCGTCGGTTATCTCCTCCCGCGCCGGAGTACGTATAGCGAACCTGGGCTACCAGCGCCAGCTCTGGATGCGATGGTAAAAGAGCTTGTGCAGCCACCGACTGCAGCATCCGCAACGAGCATCACCTCGCTCCTCTGTAAGCCCTTCGAATTATAACCCGGCTTTAGTCCACGTCGGTCCCCCGCTTCCCCTCTCAACTTCGCCAGTCACGCTCCGAACGTTTATTACCACACCATCCAGCCTCGCTGAACTGTGCAAGCTCTTCGGCCCCAACCCCCGGCTCACAGCTATCGCTTCTGGGCGCTGCGTCCTCGAGGTCTTTCTCCCCGATTACCAGGCGTCTCGATCTTGCACCGCGGAACTCATACACTTGGCGAGTCACGTGCGATATGAGGAGGGTAAAAAGATAGAAGAGAAACAAAGTAATCGCTTTTCTTGAGACAAAGTGGATTAAGATATCTACAACTTGGCAGTAGGATTGGTCCTTTCCAGATTCGGCTATGGTTAGATCGCTGGAAGCTGTACTGGTGGGTCCGCGCAGCTTAAGTTCGGCACCGACCTTAGAATGAGTGGGGAGATGTTTTCGGTAACTTTTATTCACCAATTGAGAAATTATCCTGGCATGGAGTACGGACACCTGGATGGACTAATGCCAGTGCTGGAATCAAACTGCTAGATGGACCGAACCCTACTTCGGTCGTCTCGTACTCCCAGAGCTTCAGCAGAAATTGCGCCGATTGGGTGGGTCCGATAGGTGGTTGACGTCCCAGTGCTGGTGCGAGACCGCGCCCAGCCCGGTAGTTGGATCGCAGTGCTGGGATCAATCGATTAGCTGGATCAAACGACTGACTGAACAAAATCCTATCTGATTCATCTCGTACTCTCAGACTTTCGGTAGAAATTTCTACAACGTTAGGCCCCGACATGACCCGGAAAAGTCCTGGCAAGGGTCCGTTAAGGCCCCGATCCAACTCTTCGGAGTTCGTGCCAGAAGCGCGGCTAGTCCAGGTTTCCAGATGCCTTATCGACCATCCACCATCCAGCTCCGGAGCTCCGGAGCTCCGGTCACGCTCCGAGCGTTTATTATTCTCCCGTTGGCGGCCCCGCTAGGGTGGACTACACTCGCGCTTCTCGATAAAGAACCCTCGGGAGCTACACGAATCGCGGACGTTTTATACGCCCGATATCTCTACACTATACGGCAGCACACGTGTATACGTTGAGTTAGGTCGGGGCCGGCGCGCAACCCACACTCGTGCAGCATGCATTCTTCACATTTCACCGAGCTCGCGCACGCATCCCGGCGAACTCTCGCGAAAATAAAACCCTCTCCTCGCGAAAATAAAAGCTCGTGTTGGGGAATGGTCGAATATTTCAAAGTCAGCAGTAGCGGGGCTCTGCGAGCCCGGGTAAAAATCATTTATCAGCGTCGAGGGCGACACTCTAGCCTCTCACTCCGGCTCCCCGTCTCTCGTCGACCGAGCAAACAGCACGGTACCGCGTATTCACAGATCCGCGCCAACACTTTTCCACCCTTTAACTCTTACACGGAATTCCATGGAACTGGCGTCCTTTCAGGCGAAAACCAAATACGCGTACGACCTGTGGAAATGCGTACCGGTCAAACGGTACACGGCAGTACCGTTATCCGTACCATATTAAAAAGAGTATATTAAAAATCTCCATTTTTTTCGGTCGAAAAAATATATTTTTAATATTTGCCCCGATATATCCGTCACACATATCTTATACTATACAAATTATATGCAATATTTCGTGACGAATATATTCAATATACATAATTGTTTTACCCGTCTATTTGAATTTTTTAATTCGATACTGACCACGATTTTAACAGAAAACAATTCCTCGTACTTCGGGTCTTGGATGTTTAGCAATAGTAATGGGGCATTTAGTGATGAAGTCCCAGACGGTATAATTTTTTTGACACAGCATGACAAACCAGCTCGTGAGTGGACAGGGTCAATAAATGGACACTTTCCATAAGAACACGTGCACAAAAAATGTTTGCTCGATGGCTTTTTGGTCTGCTCAACTGTCCATTTGGTCAATCCCATTGCAGTAGTTCTCACCCTTGGGGATCCAGAGTGAGTCCTCCGCGTGTTAAGGGGTTTCACGGACAACAGGTTAACAGTTGCCCTACTGCCAATTGGCCATCGAGCTTAGCTCCTCACCCACGGGTTCCATTATACATGCAATATACAATAAATATAAATTTTCGCATTGGAAACAATGGGTGAATATGGACCACTTCGATTTGCGCGTAAATAAATGTTCCATGAACCGGGACATATTCCATATTCCATATTTATATTTCGTATTCCATATTTTCTTTTACTCTCCAATTTTTCTCGGTGAACCGCAGAGTCCGAACGAAGAGGAACCCATGTACAGAGAACGATATCGCAGAATATACCGTTGGCTCCGTGGCTGATAGCATGTCGAAGGCCGTTTTTCTCGCTCAAGAGCCCCAGATAACGAAATGCATCGAGCAAACAGGCAGGTGACTCCTTCGTCAATGTCTAATCGCTCTATAATCGCGTGCGTTCTAAATTCGGACGAACGTATCGCGTTATCTATCCAACGATACGCGCGGCGCTGCGGTGTTATCAGTATCATCATCCGAAGGTAAAAAAGAAACGAGAAAGTAAAATGCTTTGCCACCCGTACAGGCGACGCGATCTTCGATGTCTTCGCCGAGAGCCAAAGGTCATTGGCCGGCCGGGTGTCGAAGTGGAGAACCGCCTCCTTCGATTTTTATCTCGATGGCCTCGAGCGACCGCAAGCTCGGTATTTCCTTTTCTCATCCGCGCTCTTTCGCCGTCAACGGAGAGCTCGGGGCTTCATTCGGCGCCACTCTTGCCGTTTCTTATCGTCTCGTGCATTGACGGTTGTACGTCGAGCCGAGAAAACGGATTAAACGGCTCCCGATGCTGGGACTGGGGTCTATGGGAGAGGGGGACAAAATGGAACAGTGGGAGCCAAAATTAATTTACCAATCAATTTTGGATGCCTCCTCGTGGACTTTTTACAATCACAGTTACCGACCAAAAGTTGACAAAATGGCACACAGGAGGTCTGGCCTCGAATGGGTGAAAGAACAAAAGTAAGTCAAGAAGGTGGCGCAAATGAAAGAAGCGGCTGACGAAAAGCCGCATCACCGACACAGCGCGTTTACGCTTCAGGTTCGTCGAACTCGGCGATCTCCGGCACGGCGTATTCCGCGAGCTTCTACCTGGTTCCGCGACTCCGCGCGCATCCATACACTTTTGCTCCGATAAAATCGTGTGTTTATCACGGCCGTTGTTCATGACTTATTCAATGCACGACGCTGCGGGCCGCAAAGGCGCGAGTGTGTAAGCGCACTGCTCGCCGCTTCCACATACGCGTCGTTGGCGCGAGAAGCGGGAAGGCCACTTTAGCGCGGCACGTTTCGAAACTTATCGCGCACTCCCTTCTCGAATTGTTCCAACCGATCGTTTCCAGGATCGAAACGAGGCGTCCGCTCGTATCGGTGCTGTTGGGCTTTCCAAAGGTAAATTCGCGAGCTCTCGCGAAGTTGAACCAGCATTTTCCACTTACACTCCATCTGGCGTAACTTCCTGTTTCCATCATCCTTTTCGTTCGGGTTCGCGAGTCTGTTTCCCGATAGCGCTGTGTTGCTGCTCCTTCGTCGGTTGCGTGAGCGCCGCCAGGTCGAGCGAGGAGGACAGGTAGAAGCCGACGAGGGACTCGCGAGCGAGACGGATGGATGAGGTGCGAGAGGCCGCAATAAACTAATCGTAAAAGCTAAGTGATTCTCAGCCGGCACGTCAGCGCTGAGGAAGTAAGGCCGTTCGAGGCGGCGCCGGGAGAATAGGATGGGAAGGAAACGACGCGGGGATAGCTCGGCTACAGTGGGGAATAAACGGGAGAGGCTCAAAGACGAAAGGAGCGGCGAGGGGGCCGAACGATGGAATATGTAGATGCGCTGAATCCGCGAACGTCGTTAATCCGCGAAAGGTGTTGCTCCGCCGATGCCGATGAGCTCGTATACTCGTCGCCCACGGTCGTTATCACGGACACACGTGCGTAAAGCCCGTATCCGAACTTCGCGCTTAGTCCCGTACCTCGATACAAGACTTGGCGCGCTAAAAGATAATCCGCGGTTGACGGACATTCATGCTACCCTAACTTGTAAAACTTATTTCTCGGCCATATCTACTTCTATATTTATTTTGAATTTTTTTTTTCAACATTTTTTCATATTTGCAGTTTTTTTGTTGCTATTTACCCTTTTACCCTTTAATCCTCTTATGATCAACTTCGCTCGGGTTACTCTATATAAATATAATTTTTGTTTTTGTTCAAACGCTTGCGAGAGACGCATCAGCGTTCATTTCTGCGCTCATCGATTTTATTGATTTTTAGAACATTTATTTTACCGTCATCGTGGAGCATCGACTAGCTGCGAAGCTAAGTTTAAAGCCTGCGTGGCGCGGTGCTGCGTCAATACGGATATCTGTGGCGCGCGGTGCGAGGGCCACGATTGGCAGCTTATTTTCATAACAGCTCACGGCGAGATCGCCCACCAATGTGCGCTGCACTTTGCTGCACATTCGTCCGCGATGCCCCCGGCTTATCCCACTCGTATGTGTGGGTGAATCTATGTGTCCGCGTCCGTTCACCGTGAATGTGCATTGCCGAGATGGATGCGCGTAAGCCGCGCCAGCCGAGTCATCGTACGTATGAAAACGCCATTTATTTATAACTTTATCAACGTCGACAGCAGCGGCTCTGCGACGGTGCGCCGAGCGATATCCGCACCGTAAAATCCCCGCCCCGATAATCAACGATCGACACATCCGAATCGTTTCTGTCCGTCATCGAGCAAGCCGCGCTCGCTCCGGCTCTCTGTCACTCGGCGAATAATAATATCATCGACAGCGATACCGACCCGGCGTTTCAACAACAATACTAAATTATCGCGGACGATAACCGTTGTCCGCCTATCGTAACAAAGTTCAACACGCCGTGATCGGTTCAATGACGAACGGAACGCGACAGGGGTCATTAACTCGCGGGCCCTTTCGCGAAGCGTGACACATTCGATTGCGGACTGGAAAAGCTCTTGACTCAGTTGCAGCGGCCGATTTTTGCTTCGAGCGAGAAATCGGTCGCTGCAATTATTTACGTGATTCGTACAAATGATGGATGGGTTTGCGATCAATTAACTTTTCGACGCAGACAATGTTTGATTGCACGTAGGAAAAGCTCTCGGTTCGCGGATAAGGGTGGCTCAGTTTCAGTGGACAATGTTCGGATCAGATAAGAAATCGCTCGTTTAAATAATTTCAATGATTAGTACGAACAAACGGCCTTATTATTTTGGTATTAATCGGATGTATTGCTTTGGTAATAGTAGTTGTTGTTTCCAAGTTTTATCAGAATTCTTCAAGAATCGATCAATCCCAAGTACGTTGCGCGTTGAAAAAACTTTGAATTGAGAACCAACTTGGCCAAGATTTTTTTCTTCGGCTCATATGAAATTATGTTCTCGGTCTGTCGATGATTGCTTCATATTGACAGAATGACTGCCTAGCAGTGAATTGGTTCACAGTCGAAAAAAAAACAGGCTCGGTATTCAAGAAAGTTTTCTAAGGCCAAACAAAAATTTGTTCCACGCTCAAAAAAATCTTTTTTTGTAAGAGGCAAAACTGAATCACAGAGTGGTTTTTTCGCTTTACCGTTAAAGGTCTCATCTTGGAAACTTATCCTTTCCTGATATTGTACAACTCAGCTTGGTAAAACGATTTCTTATCCATAAATCGGTTAGCGGTAAAAGAAAAAAACAAAAAGCTCGCTATTGTTTGCGATAAAAATAAAATCCGCTCCAGATTCTATTCCAGAAGTTTACCCTCTTGGGACATCCCGGAACAACCCTAGTACGCCTCAGAACAGATCCGGAATTCCCAAAAATTGGGGTTTAAATTCCACTCCAAACCTTTTCTTCGCCCCCACTGAATTTGCATTCAAACAATTCGCTCCTTTCCAAGTCGCGGACTCCTCGTTCTTCCGTTTCTCCCACCCGCGCCTGAGTTTACTTTTTTTTTTTTTTTAATATATATCTCCTTACTTGGCTGCGCCCTCGAAGCCGCGAAATTCTTCTCGCGGCTCTCGTGCCTCGGCCAGAAGCAGAGCAATTCGTCAACCGGGTGCCGCGGCTGCTGAGGGTGGTGCGGCTTGTCCGGGATAGCATGCATCGTTTCTAGGAGGGTTACCCGCGGTCTGGCAGGGGGCGGGGGATGTCGGGGAATGAAGCACGACGAAGCGGAGAGCCCTGGGTGTAAGCCCGGTGGCATTAGGAATGCATGTATGCGCTGATCCGCGGCCCAAGATACCCCGGGCAATACGTCAAGCCCGAGCGAGAAAAATGTTGAACCTTCTCTCGTTCCGCCCGTTCTGTATTTCAATCTCGTGCCCTCTACACACACACTCACGCGCGCGCGCGCGCGCCCCTCTGGCCGTAGAACATACATCCGGGCACAACCGTGTCACGAGAGGAAAAGCCGAGAGGCCGAAAGTCGCGGAGCGAGCGGCGAAGAAAACGCTTCGCAAGTGCGGTTGAAAAAAAAAAGGAAATCAGCGCATCGTAGGTTGTGGCGGCGCCTCGTCCTATCGTTCGGGGGACGAGGGAAATTAAAGACTCGTGGACAAGTGTCTCGGAGCGTGAAGAAACCACTCGGCGAATAAATGTCGCGAATTAAATGGTCGCGGTTAAAAAAAATAATAGGTCCGGGTTGGGAAACATAATTGTTTATTGAAAATCGAGATAAGGAAAAGGCGAGAGTCTCGCGTTGCGGTTCGCGGCTCATCGGTGTTTCTCGCTTCGGTAAATATGTTTCACTGGGAGACGAGAAGGAAGAGGAAGGAGAAAAAAAAAACAGAACCGCCAGCTGGCGCACGGCGGTGGAATAAAAACCGAAAGGGCGGCAGAGCAGAAGAAAGCGCGGAGGTCTCTCGTGCGGTCTATAAATTATGGTATCCAGCGCATCGGTGCGGCGGCCAGACAGACTACGGTCGTCGGATTCTCTCGGGTTTCGCAGGGGAAAAAGGTCAGGAGCCGATGGAAGAAAAAGCATGCTCGACCGCTGGCGGAGCAACTGGCTCTGTAACTGGGAGACTTGAAAATCGCCCACTGCTTTCGGGCGTCTCGTTCTCCGGCGTTTCTTCTCGCACTTCTTTCGACCACTCTTTCGCTCGTTGCGGCTCCTTCTCATTCCCTTTTTTTTGGGCATTTTCGTCCTTTTTTTTGCCGGTCCTTCATTCGTTCCGCATTCAGCACGGCTTGCGAGACAGCTGTTCCAATACCGCCACTAGAAATCAAATCGGATCACCTTCGAATCCACGGTTCTTCGAGATGACGAATCCACGATGAGATACAGTACTTTACGATACAAGTGCGATAAAGCTAACGTTATACACACGCTGTGAAGTGAGGGTTATTTCACATACCGCTAATAATGCTCGCTACACCGCACTTGTATCGCCTAATATTTTATTTCAATCGATGCGTAAAGTGCCGTTTTACGCACGCTTTACTAAAAAAAAAGAGCTATCTACGCCACACTTTGCAGAAACGACGAGCGGGGCTTTTCGTGCACGCGTTTCGACAAATCATTTGCGTACTCCTCAGGCTCTGCACGAACTACTGTGCGTAACTGGTTTCTTGTTCGAAACGCATACCGATATAAAAGCTTTAGTGCGAAAGCCGCGTGCCACTCGCACGCGAGCAAATAAAGAATTCCGCATGATAATTCAGAACCTCCCGAACCACCCTTCGTCTGTAAGTTTTTTTTTAACGGCGCAGCGCAACGGTATCGAGTTGGGTAGCGAGGGGTTGGTGGGAACCACTCGGAGAAGCGCTACGTGCCTTTCGGTGAGCATTCCCGTAGCCTCTTCGCACCGCGCGAGACACGCGTCGTTCGGCAAATCTTCCGCCGCCAAGCGACAACCCCCTCGGCAGAATTCTCTTTCCACCACTCGTCGGCTCTTTCTTTCTGGCATTCGTTGACAAGCCCTCTGTTCCGGGGACGCGGAGAAAACGTCGCTGGATACGTAGATTCGGTATTCGATAAATTTCCCAGCAAATTGGTCCATCGAGTGTCGCAAGACGTTTCTTTTCGAGTGCAGTTCCGCCAGAATCTTTCCCTCAAGCCCCTCCGTCTTTTTGTCTCTCATCTCGTTCCGTTAAGGATGTCGGAACTGTACAGTTCTGCCAAACGTAAGCTTCAGAGAAAATTTCGTTCGCTTCTCGATGAGATGCAAATCTGAAAAAAATGCAGTTTACGGGAGGTGCTGCAAAAATTGTGTGTTTTTTTTTTAAATAATTCCAAATTATTATCAACAATCTGAGGATAAAAATCATTATTTAAAAAATGACACGCAAAGTTAACTACTTTTTACCATAAAAATTATTAGTTTATTTTTCTGAATGTGTATAAATTGTATCAGAATTTCTTATGTTCTTAATGTGTTCTTGTGTTCTTGCGTTTCTTAATGTCCGAAAATCAAAAAAATGAAATTTTCATCGATTACAAAAAAAAAATGCCAAGAAAATGTATACGTATTTAGAAACAATAAAGGAATAAATTGTATAGAAAAAAGTAGCCATATTCGTTTACTTGCGTTTTTTTTCAGACTTCCATTCGACCCCGAAATGCTCGAAATTTTCTCTGAAACTCACGTTCGACGGGACTGTACAGCTGAAACATCCTTAACTCTGCCTTTTTCCATTCGGTTTTCCACTTTTTTCAAATTCAATATCCTTTATCTCGCGTCGTTCTCAACTTGTCGCGGGCTTTAACGCGGGCCTTCGCCATCGTTGCGTCTTCAATTCCTCACCGTCAACCGGGCCGAGAAATTGTCATCGCGACGGTGAGACTCCCCGTCGGCGATTGTTCTGCTTCACACGCGCACACCTCTATGGTCCGTGTATCTAGTTTTGTGCTCTCTTCGTTTCATCGTGAGATCCCCTCTCTTTTTTTCCGTCTCTTTTTCGCCTCCTCGCTCGCTGCCACCCTGTCGACGCTTCGAATCCAATTAAAGTTGTCGTCCCTTATTCCCCTTTGTCTCGCCTCGTTCCGGGTGCGCAATGCCGCGGACTGCTCTACTCTTCGGCGTCTGTGCTCGCGTTTGTAGCTCTCCACCCGTGCGACACTCGTTCGTCTCTCACGTCGACCCGAGTCCCGTCTCGATTACGTCGCAGACCTCCCCCAGACAGACGTTAACTCACATTTCCGGCGGGCACGCTCTCCGCTCTGTTCCACTTCCTTCGTGCTTGCTTTCATCACCTCGCCCCACCCCACCCCTCTCCCCAACGCCGAGCTCGGTTTTGGAAATCTCACTTCCAACCCGGAAGTGACGTATTTTCTGAATGACATCACCTCCGGTCCAGCATTAAAATTTTTCAAACTAAAAATAGAGCTCTTCCAGCAAAATATTGAGATTTGCAATTTTGAAGTTACGTATTTACGGCACGACCCCATCCCCGGTCGAATATTGAGATTCAAATGGTGGAAGAAACGTATTTCGGCTTTCTTATGGTTGGAAAAGCAAATTTCCAAACGGGAAGTTACCTATTTCCGGTTCGACGTTATTTCCGATCGAATAGTACGATTTTCAAATCACAAGTAACGTATTTGCGGTAAATACCCAGAGATCTAGATCTCTAGTTTTATATCTTATAGTCTATGGCCACAACAATCTATTGTTGTATAGTACATGTACAATATAGCGATGCTGGTCAGCTCTCGAACGAGCGACTTCCGCCCGAGCGTCTCGCGTTACTCGCTGCTCGAATTCTAACCAAAAAAGACGTTCTCCTCTTTTCCGCAAACTTTCGGAACTCTTCTATCAGCGACAAAAATTTATTCGACTGCTGTCTCCGCTCTCCCTGACACGGTCCTCTTCTCCACCGTCCGAGAACACGACAAGATACCCGCGACGAGATACTCTCCATTCTTCTTTTACTTCTGTTTGTTCTTTATCTCGCCGTGTCCCCGTCGTTTTCCGGTGAGGAATCGTCTTATCGTTCTTCCGCTGTTGCCCGAGTCCGGAGACATTCCCGTATCTCGAGGTAAAGTGGCCACTTCGTTATGACATTACGGATTCTCACGGTCGGCCAAGACGCTCCTCGTGGACTGGCCGGATGGAGGCAAACCCGGCCCGAGGGTCAATGGGGGTCGCGGACGTCCCAAGGGAAGAACCATTTTCCATCCGGAAGCCCGAATCGAAGGCTGATTTAAGGAGGCACTTTGCCGAACGGTCCTCGTCCGTGAGGACTACATTCTCGTGCTTTCCGGGTGCGCGGTAATCGACGACGCTCTAAACCGCGATGACACTGGGGGCCGGTACTGGCCGACGTCTCGCCATTACTGGCCCTGCGAGGCACTCCCGCTCGGACGCGCAACATCCCTCATTTGCGACTTTATTGCTTTCCGTTCTATATCGTTATTGCCCATTAATTATTCACACCTCGCCGAGTCCATCATCGTTTGTCGATGGTAAACCACCGGACGACCCGCCGCAGCGCTCCTCTCCGCGTAAACCGGGAGTACCTGCGATAATGATAACAGCGCCAGAGGAACTATCTCGCCACCGTTCTTACCCGCTGGGAAATATCTGAAGATGTATCGCCGAACATTGAGATTTCCAAATTGAAAGTGACTTCATTTCCGGTATGACGATACTTCCGGCACAATATTAAGATTTTCGACTTGCGGTCGAAAAATAAGATTTAAAAAACGGTGGTAGTGGCATGTTTCTGCTATGACGCTGCTTCTGCTCGAAAATTTATATTTTTAAACCGGAAGTGCCGTATTTCAGATATGACGTAACTTTATACTGTGACACATTGCACCAAGCTCGCCTAGCCGGGAACAGCGATAAATTAGTAACCTTCGCTGGAGCGAACTGAAAGTGCTACGGCGCTCTTGCGCGTCTCTTGGATCCTCCGGAGGTTCCTCCCTTTCGGCTCTCTCGGTTTCTTTTAACTTGATATATTTTTTCATTGCAAAGTGTACCGTGGTAGGCGAAACTGGAGAAAGTATTTCTTAACTCGCTGGCGCAGTCGCGCGACCAACGTAGCTACGGAAACTCCTCTTTCACAACATTCTCACCTCCCTCCCCCGCGTCTTTGCGGATCTTTTCGTGTTCCGGACGACACGTATGTAGCTCCTCTGACGGGGACGAAATACCCTGCGGGATGGCAAACTCGGCTTCGTTTCTATTTCACTCAGCGAATATTTCTCTCTACCTCTCCTTTTGCAGCGTCGCTACAATTTACCCGGAGCTTACTTCGGAGTTACAAACGAGCTAGTTGTTCGCCACGATATACCGCATCTACTTACCTTGCATACCGTTACGTACTTCCACCTATTTATACGCTCATATTTGCTTCGAGGCTTTTTCTCCCTCGCGCTTCTTCGGCTCCGTACCTGCGCGGCGGAACGCGATCGGCCACCAATTCGCTCAAGTAGTCGCGGAAGTAGTCGTGCAGACGATATCCAATGGGAAAACTAACAGGCCCGGATCGTCCCGAAAGACGATACAAACGCGCCGGATAGAACGAGGGCAAACAGAGCCGTGAACTTTGCAGACCCATTTGTCCTGGTCAATGGAAATATTTGCCGCTCCTCGACTACCGAACTTTTCTCGTTGTATAAACATTCCTCTTTCACTCGGGCAGATCTTATACTTCCAGTTACCTCTTCCACAATTCCGAATTTTTTACGTACAGATTTTCTACGAAATTCGTTAATTGTATTGTTGGTTAATTTTTTTTTTTTTCAAATTAATTTAGGCGTTACGAATTTTCGACATTGATCGGGGACAATGAAGATCAAGCTGCATAATCACGAAATGAAAAATCATGCACCAAATTTCTTTTTCATAAAAAATTTTTTTTTTCAAATTGTTTGAGACAATGAGATTCAGATATTGGCATAATTGCCGAATATCGATAATAATCCAAAGATTAACCAAAGGTCTGTTAACGAAAAGAGGATCACTGAAAGTCGATGAGAAAGTCGATGCACTTTTTTCTCACCCAATGGTAAAAAAAGGATGAATCGATTCGGATGGAATGCCAATAGTATAAGTCTGACAAAAAAAATTGATGCGTCGGTCGTTGAAAAAATTAGCAAAAAAATCACTCCACCTTCGCGATTCGAAGCTCGGCGATATGCGCGGACCGGTGTCGATTTTTCGATTTCACGAAGTTCCTTGACCCCACAAGTCCGTCTCTCGTCGGTATTTCCGGTTGAATGTCCGTCACAGGATGAATCGGGAGTTTCACCGCTCCGCTGGTGATGTCGTCTCGTTATTTCCTTCTGTGCGGATAATTCTTGCATCATTCAATCTTCCTATTTCACTGTGCAACCGAACTGCGAGCCACCGGCGCGTCCGTCGTAGCAACGTAATAACACTGTATATATTTTTCATAGCGGACGAGTGCGAAAGGAACTCCGCATCCACCTCCGTAGCCGCGAGCTATAGTTTTATGTCTCGAGACTTTCTCGTGTGTGTTTGATAGCCACTGCGGGACCCGCTGAGGTCTCCTTCCGCGCCACACGTACGTCTAGACGAAATTGAATTTAAATATGAATGCGCGCTACCGAGAGAGAAAGAGAGGGAACGCGTAACGGCGCACTTGTACGCGGATGGGTATTAAGGTTTGCTCCCACGTTACGGTCGCCCCGCAAAATCTTCCTGCTTTCTCTCTGTGGCCAGGAGAAAACGAGCGAAAAATTTCGACGATACGCTAACCGACCAGCCGGGTCCGCATCTGGAGTCGCTTTGTGGTTCTTGAAAAAAAAAAAGAAAGGTTTGCCCCAAAAGCTTGGCTTCCTCCGGTGCTATTCAACTTCACGTACGAGAGACCAATCGACGCATTGGTAAGATGGGAACTAATGTACATGTCTCTTACATTAAATTTGAAGGTGGTCCTTAAATAAAAAATTGAGATTCCGAGGAGCCACCTCGTGTTATCGGTGAGGTATAAAGTGACTATTTTATACGCGAATGATCTCCGATATTAATGCGTTTTTCAAGGTTGCCACCGACGATTTCAAATAGTACCGAATCCCCGGAAGTCTTCGCATAGACCTGGCGGCTAAGCAAAATGGAAGCGCTATTTTAAATTTCGATTGAATCCATCGAATCGATTTTTTGCCGCGCATCGCGAGACCGCCCGCCCCTTGAGCTGCACTTCTGCCGTTCAATTTCCTCGCCTCCAGCCTCTCCATTACCCGTTCGATGCTACCCTCGAGTGGCCAAGTTTCTCCGCTTCGTCCTTGATCAATTTGTCCGCCATCTTTCGCCCTTTGGTCCGCCAATGTCGTGCGAACATGCATGGGCCTAAAATTGCGCCGCTTGTAGAATTTCTGGCTAATGTCACGATAGATTTCGTCCTTCCGATGTAAGAGTGTCTCCGAGTAAACAGAAATAAAATGAATAAAAGATGGGCTATCGAGGTTGAGATCTCCACTGGCGGGTGAAGCGGAAGGGAGGTTCGAGTAAGGTGGAGAGAAAAGAGAGATATTTGAATTTTTCCCTCGGTGCCAAAGTCCCGATCGACGACGCGCCCCGGAAATTCGTTCTCCGAACGCGTCGTCGACGTCCCCCATTTTTTTTCTCACCCAAGAAAAAAATCTTTTCTTAGCGTCGAGAGGAATAACACGCGTTGATTGCCGATCTCTCAAAAGCTCGTGAAACACGGGGCTGGAAATCGCTACGGTTTTTTTTGTTTGTCATATTTCACCCCCCGCACCCGCCACCGCGTTACGCTCGGCATTGGCGAACGTTTCGAGGGTTGTCAGCGCGTGTGCCGACGATTGTTGATCGGCCAGCAGGCTCGAAAGTGACGGGAGAAAAACAAAGGTGATACATATTTTTTATAATTTGTATGACGGGTCGAGCGTCGAGAGGATTCGTAGGGGGGTGGATCAGGAGCAGGGGTTGACAGGGCGATTGATGCCCGACCCGATCAAAAGCGACGCGCGATCCGATAGTCGACAATTGATCGTCGTCAGTGTCGAGTTCCGAGCTTCGATCTGCCGGGGTTGAACGGGCCAACCCCTCACCGCGTCGACACCGCTGAAACCCTCAAAATGCACATCGATCTTGTCCGAACTGCCCGGACGGCTGCTGCCTCGCGAGCCGGCATTGCGATCCGCTGCGGCACCTTTACGCGCCTTTATTCTCCGCACTGTCCATCTCGATGTTGTCGACTCTATCTTCGTGGGCTTTGGTCTCCGCTTCATTCCTTTACTTGCAGTTCTGGACCATCGTTCACCATCTCTGAATCGGATGCGCGGTCCTGAGTCTCGGAGCGTTTACTTGGCGTGTCATTTGGATTGTTTCTGCATAGGCTCGGATCAGCGAAGAGGCAGAACGAGTTTGTTACCTGGCAGCAATTTCTCAAATTTTTTCAAGTTCTGACCAGGTATTGACTAGGCCCGGACGAGATCTGACCACGTTTCGTCCAGATTCGACCAGGTCCTGATTAAGTTTGAACACGGCGCCACCGGAACACTTCGAAATGACTTTCAGGAAAGCCTCTTCAGGGCCGTTGCAACATTGGCAGTGCGATTAATGCAATGAGATTCCCCACGGCCAATCGTTTAATTTCTCTGCATGGTCCATGCTGTGAATGACCTTCGTTCCACTCGAAACTCATTGGGTCCCTACGTGCGCGACGGTGTCGCGCCACCGAAACGCCCGCTACTCCGACATCATAGCCGTTTTATCGAGCGTAAGAAAAAGTTAAACGCTTCTTCGTGATCCGCCTTCTTAAGGAGAACACGTTCGTCGGCACCACGAATCGTGTCTCGCGAAGAGATCCCAACTCCGTTCCTTTATTCAACCCTTTCCCTCAGCAACCCTTTATCCACCCTCTTCGCTCTTCCCCACCCTCGCTCGCAGTTCCCCAAATGGCGAACTTTTCCTCTCAGCTTCCGATTCTCTTGTTTACCGCTCTATTCAACGCGCTTCATCATTTGCCCAGCGACCAAGTAGTTTCCAAAAATCCTCCGCTCTCCTAGAATGAAAAAAACCCTCTAGCTTCTACGAGCTGACTGTTTCTCTCACGTGCCAAAAAAAGATACAAGCGAAATTATCTTATAATTCTCTTCACGTCTGATTAAATAGATAATTGTTGATCCATTTAACGATCGTTCCTGATAATCATTTAACCATAAATCAGTCAATCGTTTATCGATAAGTCTCTATCTCGGTTATTGCTTTATCGTGATTTTTACCGTATTTTACTAATTTTATCTTTTCCAAGTTTTTTTTAATCTGACGGTTTTTGTTCAAATTTGTCGCGCATATATAGAACATATACATATGCATATATACGACTATGTCGTGATATTATTTTTTATCGTTCGAAACTTTTATTATTGCGACCTAAATTCAATATAATGACAATTGTTATATATTATATTTCGAGTTATTTTCAATCGTCCTTTTCTGCCCTGATCGATAGACTGGGAAATTAAATTTTTGTTCCGGAAAACGGAATACGGTGAGGGAATTCCGGTTGGACAATTTTCTGGCAACCATGAGACACGTTCGATCAACGATAATGGCGTACACTCCGTCTCTTGCTGATAAGGATTCCTCGTGTCGCTTATCGATCGACTTATTTCATCCGCCTTAAATCGCAAACGCAATAATTGAGGATTCGATAAATCATCTCCGGTGTTTGCGGAGCCGTTGCGCGGTCGTAATTCATTATTAATGGAGAGACCGGCTGGAGACACAGGGACGAACGCGACGACGGAGAAAATCCGGGTTTTCTGGCGCGTCTCCGCGCAGTTTCCTCGAGAAGCTGGCTGGCGGCGAGCGTCTGCGGCGGAGGATCCGACCGAAACCGCGAAGATCGCCTCGCGAAGCACAGACCGCCCCTTTGTTTCGCTGTTCTCGCTAAATCCAACGAAACCGGCGGCCCGCGCGACTTCGTGTGCGATGCTCACTCACGCAGTGAAATTCTGTAATTCTCTTTTCTCCGGTTCCGCTCCTCCTCCGTTCCTCGTATCCGCTCGACATCGACGATTAATGCGTTCTCGAGGAAAATCCGTAACGGCACCTAATGCAAGGCGATGAATCAAAGCTGCCGCGAAATTTACGAAACCGTTCGGAATTCTTTTCACGTAGACTCCCATCGATGGAGCATCTCTCGTAAGTCCTACGCGTGATTTCGTTTATTATTCACAATCATTCGGCAATATTTGATTCTACCATTTCCGGCCGCGGAGCACGATTCTTTCCGACAAAATTTCACTGGCACAGTCCATAATTATCGAGATAAAAGATAATCGATAATTTTTCCGACAAACGATAATCTATCATTATTGCGATTAACGTTAATCAAACATAACAGCGATATTTTATAATTAAATGATGATTTAAAATAATTGCTGTAAACCTTAGTCGATAATTGTCAATCGATTTAATCGTGAATCTCGTCAATTGTTTTCCGTAGCTTATTTGACGGTGAGAAAGCGTTCGTAATTTTTTTTTTAATACACATCAGTTTCGCCGGAAAGGAAAAAAAAGACCTATCGTTGAATGTTAATTATACGCGTGCGACTGTTTGCGCCGAGTTCGTTGCAGGCGGGTTGCGCTAATGTGTTTACACAATGAACTAATCAGCTTGGGCAGGACGAGAGTGCATCGAACCCGTTGGCACAGCCGTGTCGAGTGAAAGCGCGTCCGACGCTTCTGCACTTTGACCAACGCACATTCCCGTTGGCTTATCTGCCGCTTGCCTTTTCGCAACTTTTCCTCGTTTCGACACGCGTCCGACTAAAGTTGCGTGGGGAAGATCTCAGGATGGATTTTGCGAGATTCGTTTCGTTCGAGCTTCTCATGCTGAAATTGACACACGACGATAACCAACGGACAAACGGACGCCGTTGCGGAGCTACATTTTGAAACAACCCATCGAGTAGACCCGGATTAATGGCAGCGCGAGAGCGGCTCGTCCGGCAACCGGCCGCCATAAATATCAGAACAGGGCAAACCCGTGACTAGGATGGTAACCCATACGTTCATATAACTGCGCCACAGAGAGTTCCGACCGACATATCGGGCATTACACTATTGAGAGTCCTCACTAAATCGTAATTGAACACCCCTCTGTCCGCCTCTTGACGGCCATTAATCGGTGGAGAATTCGACTCCTCAATCACTCGCCAATACATAATTTTTAATTAAAAAAACAAAAATGGCAATAGTCTGCAAATAAATTACAGGCTGTCAGTCAATCCGCTGCTGGTGTTGAACAGGTAATATTTTACCGATGATCTTACCAACTTTAACTGGCGAAAAAGTGATGAAGTCAGCGATAAGCGAAACAAGCGTGGATAAAGGAGATCAACCATTAGGTCAATTGAAAAATTTATAACTAAATTTTGGATATGTTGAAATTGATTCACTCATCTGTCTGCCAAATTTTAAATAGATTCGTCATCTAGTTTCGGAGATAGGAACTGTTGAAGCTAAGCTACTCAAAATGATCGACTTGCAAGATCCAATTTCCTAGCACATAAACCGCTGTTACAAACAACTCGACAAAAACATGTGCAAAACTATAACCGTGAAGATAGTGTTTTGAGAAGCAGCATAACAAAGTTCGGAAGTGCGGATTAACACAACTCTTTTTGAGATATCAAAAACTGAAGGTCGCGAATTTTGACTCGAATATGCGGTGCTCGAAATGACGCTATACTTTCCCCGTACACTTCGATCCAGGCTGCCATTTTCGCCTCTGTACCCCGCTAGCGCTGCCTTGAGAAAGAAAACTATGAAGGGGCGAAATAATGGATCTACAAGAGAAGAAACTCGAAAGACCATTTCCTTCGTTTGACAGTCGCGATAATTCGGCTGCTCGACACCGATACCGCAAGCGCGACGTGGTATCGGCCGTGGTATTGAGAGCCCCCGGAAGACGGCTCAGGGTGGTTTTAAACCGTGAGCTCTTCCCACGGCACCGATCTGGTCATTGTCGCGACGGAACTTTTCGCGTTTCCGGCATACGTGCCCGCTGAATTTTCCCAAGTTTCCGGATGAGAAGCTGCCTCTCCTTGAATCGCCGGATCGCTGATGCAGCTCCGGAACGAGGCTCGCCCGAAGCCGGGCTTCCAGCCTGGGGCTCAGCCGGCGGGAGCTCCTTTCCGACTCCTGGAGTCCCCGAGTGCCATAAACGAAGTTAGCCTTCTCTCTTTTGGTCTCGACGACTTTGCGCTTCCGCAGCATCCGCTTCAACCCCCCCACTGTCCCGCCGTCCCTACAGTTTTCCCATACAGACTCTCAGTAGCTTGCATCCGTCTCCGCCTCTAACCTCCATCGCTGGTTTGGATTACGGCAAGGAACCGAGTCCTAATGAAGGCACGCGCTCCCGGTTTTCCCTGTTTCTGTTACCACTGCTGCTGCGCTGCTGCTGCTGCCGCTGCTGCTGCTGCTGCTGCTGCTGCTGCTGCTGCTGCTGCTGCTGCTGCTGCTGCTGCTGATGTTGTCTGCGCTGTTGCTGGTATGCCTTTGTCGTTGTCTCATCCAGTGGAGCACTGCAGCATGCCGGGTCGACGACGGCCCAGGAGCAATGCCAGGGCTCACCGGGGTCCTGCTAGTACACCATCCAGACATAGTTTAATTAAGCGAAACCGTCGGTGCGCGCCCGGCCACGGTAGTTCTGGTCTTTCCATGTACACATGCACCTTATGTACGACATAGAACTCCGGAACCGAGCTCCGGACGTCTACGCGCACACGAACGCGTAAACAGCGAGCAAACCGGCAAGCACCACCACATACGCCTCTGTGTTGTACCGTTTTCGGCTGTCCCCCTTGGCTCTCCTCATTCCACCGGCGCATCCATTCATTCGAATACTAAATGCGGACCGTGCGGACTCTCGGATCTAAACTCCGAAACTATCCTCGTACATTCATTGCTGGCTTAGCCGGGCCGTCTCGTCGAAAGCGGAACCCACCGACTACCTCTGTTTTCCGTCTCACCCATCCATTCCGACTTTCCGTCTAGTCGCGATAATAAAGACGGAATTGTTGGTTGGACACACGTCGGGCTGGTCCGCTCGTCGCTCAACCGACCATACGCTGCCTGCCGGTCTATCTCATCGGCGAGTTTCGGGTGACCACCACCTCGGAGAATTCGGGAGCAATGCACCCTTCTTCCTCCGGCTGGATTGCCAATCCAGGAGTGATGTTGATGTAAACCCCGTCTGCACGTGGCCATGCTATCTGGAATGCTGGACCTCCAGTTCGGAATCTTCACGGCTATATTCTACGGCGACATGAGCAATAAATGAGATTCAAAGATGAGCCGGTGCTTTTGTTTATCATTAAGTCGGACTGAATCGTTCGTTGGAAAATGTTTCTTTTCTTCGGACACAAAGACATACTTTCGTGATTTATCTTCTGTGCATTCTGCAAATGGAATCCGTTGCTCACCGTTAGTCCGACCTGCGCCTTTGGTGCACGGTGGCTATTTCCATCTTAGCTCAACCGCGAGGCTTTCTGTATACTCGCGACTGACACTATCGCCCTGCATCAGTATACTGGACGCAATAAAGCGGGATTTATCGTCATGGATTATCAGATTTGCAGTCGTGTGTATTCCACAGGCAGGTCAGAAGAAAATGGAAAAGTGCACGAGTTGTTGCCTCGGCAGGCTCTTGACCTGTGACTTTGATACTGGCAGGGTTATGCCTACCCTTAGCAGGGTGGAAGTCTCTCCCTGGAGCTTTCCCGATAAACCCTTCGACCCTCGGACACGCACTTGCGTGCGTACAATCTCAACTGCGGAGAAGCCAAGTTGTACCAGCAACAGTGGGACTTTGTGCATATTTCCTGAACCTGCTATGGAACACCGCCCCTCGTTGGGAGTTTGATGACTGGACTGGATCTTACGCCCCCTCGTCACAAGCTATTAGTGTCGTCGTTCAGGAGGCACAAAGGTGACATTTCCAAATATTTCTAGACCAAGATTCCAAACTGGATCTTGTTCTATTGCCGAAAACGACTTTGGCAGGATTGGCGTACCGAGCGTGTATTGAATGAGTTGGCTGTGCGGGTATTCCATACAAGATTAATGTTGGGTGTAGTCGCTCAGCATTGACCGCCAACCATTCCGCGATATAATGATTTCTACATTGAGTAAAAATGTTCGCACTTATTTCCACAAATGACTGTGGAAAAACGTATTGAGTCATTTTCTAGGCAAGTCTGTATAAAGCGTGCGTCCACTACTCTCGTTGTTGCCACTGAGGAGTTTGAGGGGGGCGAATGGTGTAGACATGCGTGGTTGTTCCGACCACCGTCGACAAAGCTTGGCAGCACCGGGTGCATTGGCCGGCCATGAGTTAGATCGCTTTAACAGCCGTCTGTAAACAACCTCGTAACTTTGCTTGGCAAAACCTCCTCCCCCCCCCCCCCTTCTTCGTCTCCACTGTCTCCGTTCCTCAGGGTTTATCTCGGCTCTCAAAGATTCATGCAGTGTCCCGTAAGCTCCCTCGCGTAAGTGACTCGCGAAGAGAGTTTTTCCTCTCCGTCCTCGTTTATTCATGCTCCGTACTCGTTCTATCTCCTCGTGCGTCACGAGTGTCGGTGCAGAAACCGACTCGGTTCGGTCCAGGGAGAGCTGCACGGCCGCGTTTGTCATCTGGCAGTAGCAAATGCGAAGTCTCTCGCTGATGTAGCTGCCACGCTGAGTGGGCTGAAGGCGTCGCGTACAGTGACAGGGCCAGAGCGTCATGGAAGCGCCGCATATGCGCTGTGTACAGCCCATCATCCCAACGAGCGTAGTTCGCTCTTAGAAATTGGGTTAGTTAGAGCCGCCAGAGAGACCACGGTCAGGGAGCAAGGAGTTGGAGACTGCGCGGCTGGGAACGCGGAATTCGTCGGAAGAGCGCTCAGAGCCGACGGATCAACGAGTAGGGACTAAACCACCGTCCTCTCTATTCCGGGGTCGTGGAAACTCGACTACCGATCTATGCATACATCGGCTCGTCTGCTTTTCCCATATCCCATCAAGATTCTCTCGTCCGCATACGGCCCGAATGGCATTTCGCCGACAAATACTGAGAAAGGATGAGTATCATGTCCGATGGGATTTACACGCGTTGCGGCAAAATCGGAATCCAGTTTATATTTATACCCTCCGCACGTAGCGCCGGATGAGAGAGCCTGTGAAGCATGCATCTCTGGTCTCCCCCACGACCAGAACCAGACCATCGGTAACCTACACGCAGTCGCGATTTACTCGTATCTTTTTCTCCCTTTCCTGCTTCAGCCGAGAAGACGAGGAAAAAAATTCCATTGGGCTTTGATCTCATTCGCGAGAGAGCTACAACCCCGTCTGCTCTCCAACTTCTTTCCTATCTGTCCCACAGCGGAACGTATGCGGTAAGCGCATCGGGTGCGTATATCCTATGAGAAGTTCCTTCTTCCTGCGACTCACGACACTGAGCACGGTACGTCGCTGTACCTCGGCAAGTCTCCTTTTGGCGCGTCACGTGTTCCTTTGTCGTTGTTAGGTTCCTCCGAGAAGGTGGTTTTAGTGAGGTCTTGCGACGTTAGCGAACTGAAAACCGTCGAACTCATCGCCAGTCTCTCATCGCAAAACCAGTTTTCCGCCAGTCATCAGCGCCTCTTCGCCTGACTTCCAAACCCCCGGTTGCGTCAATGCCAGTTTCACTGGCTTCCGGTCTTAATCACTGTACTCGGTTGCCCTGAAGTCCCGTCCACATGCTGTCAAGGAGGTTTCGCTTGCGGCACGACGGTTACCGTGTAAAACAGCGTCGACGTGCCGTCACAGGTGAGACTGCGTCTAGCAGTTGAATCTCGAGACATCAGAATGCGTATCATTCAGCGCAGCGTCTCTGATACCACTGCTGGATGTCGCTTTCTCCCTCCGCTCAAGTTCTCCGACGAAACGTCGCCTAGGAGTCTGCTCGTGAACCACGTAAACCTCCCTGTCAAGTTATACCCGAGATAGCGTGCATCTTACCGAGTTATTCCTATTATACATATCATACTTAGCCGACCTCCCCCGGCCATCCCTTGTCCTCCCCGGTTCCGTTTCCCGCTGTCTCGGGAATTCCCTTCTCAACTAACCCGAACTTACCCTCCGAAATCCTCCGACTCCAGTGGTGTTGGGACGGTGTTCCACTTGGCATAGGACTTGTTCCGCATGCCCGCATCTCTCAGTAGGCCTACTCCAGGGTTATGCCTGGAGGTCGGGGCGCAACAGAGCTAAGTGTACAACTGTCGTCGGCGTACCCAGCCACTCGTCGTTGGAACACTGCGATATTTCGCTCGAGTGCTTCCAATGCTTCTCTCCATCTATATTCCACCGGTGAACACCTCTCCCAATTCCTCACACTCTCGACACCTCGTCCTCGCGCTCTACCCGCGAAATTTCTCAAAATTACGGACTAATTTTCAACTACTCAACCCCTGTAGACTTGTGTCGTCCGCCACTCCCAGCCGCCGTTCTAGATGTTCCCGTGTCTCGGCAGATCCAAGTTACGTCGGGCAGCTTTCCCGCGGAATTTGGCGCGAAAGTTAGTATAGATGATACGAACTTAGTAACTCGTGAGGCTCTGTCCCAGTCCACTGGGAAGAACCGAACGGCCACTGTCTTACCGGTCGTACAATACCATTTGATGACGCCATCAAGTTCCGGCCGGCTTATTGTTTCTCGTAAAGAGTTCCTAGTAGGATGTTTCTCTCGTGCAGCATCGCGGTACCGGGCATGATATCCTCTTCCTCTATGCTCGATGCGGCTAACAACGCGGTCTGGTCGATGTGCCGTTGCAGATTGTGGATATCGCGCTCACGTGCGCCCCTGCACGTTGTCGACGTAACTCGGGCCCTCCGTAATTCCCGGGTTCTCTTCAACCACCCCGAGCGGTTCGCCGCCATACTGCACGTGAACGGCGGAAATACGCTTGTGTTCACCACCGTCGTACCACACACACGCGGCTCTGGTGCACTCGGTACGGGGCGAGCAATAAACTGCGGTATAAACTTAAAATTAAATACCTCTAATGGTGCGTGATTGTGCTGGCGCACTCTCCATCGGCATTTCCCGGTTTGGCGTCCATTCGCACGCTGTTACGACATTCATGCAGTGACACTGATAAAAGATCCGCGAGAAATTTGCTCACTTTTCAACTGTTATGCGTATACTTCTCATTGATGATGATTTTTCTGTCTCGTTCGATTGCCTTGGTGGATTAGGTTGGTCTTTGAGTTTACACGATAGACTGCAAGACAGACTACAAGATAGATTACAGGACAGATTATCAGACAGGCTGCAAGGCGAAATAGAAGAAACAATTCATGACATCCAGCAGCAACGAAAACGGCTAGAAGATGCTACTCGAGCATCTTTTTTTTACCACATAATAAACAATGTTGGAAAAAAGTGAGTGTCGGATTTTCTGAATTGAGGTGAATGGTCGGGTGAAAAAAATATTGCCACTTTTCGGCACATTCGGTCCTCTCCTGGAAATGCTGGCGTGGAGAGTCATCGAGAGCCTATTGTACGATGAAACGAAGCGTAGGAGAAACCGACGGCTGCGGCAGGAGTAGATGTAACACCAACGAGTACCCGAGGTATCCAGATACTGCGCCTGAATGGCGGGGAAGAAGAACCAGCGACAGCAGCAGAGAGCATTCATATATCGTCGTGAGGGGGTGAAAGAGCGGAAGAGAAACCCACTTCGTTCTCTCACCACTTTGGCATTATTCGCAGCCACGGCAAATCTCGTCCTCTTCACTATCAACTCCCCCCACTTCCGCGCAAGCAGGAACCCTCGAAAAATCCTCGCGAACTAACAATAATAACATCATGGAACGCCGAGTTCTCCTTTTCCCTTTTCGGTTTCCCTCTCAACCCGCGCTTTTGGAATTTACGCCTTCGGAATCGCGACAAACTTTGCGCTGCGATTGTCTCCAACGTGACAAGAAATGAAAGGAAGAGAAACATGTTCAGTTCACCGTTAATGGATACTTTTGTACAATTTGCTGCTGTATTATTGCAACGCCATACGATTTTTGAAGCGCCTCCGCATCCATGTAGTGGTCGTTGAATTCAACATTTTTTAAGTTTTTGGGAGCCACCCCGAATTATCTTACAGCGTAAAGAATAAAAATGATGTAATAGAAAAGATGAAGGAATTTTGCAGTTTTTTTTTCTTATTCGTTATAGTTTGGAGGTCTGCGGACTGTCTCCAATAAAATTTCGAATATTTAATAATTTTTGCTAAAAGTTTGGATGTTTCAAAGTTTTTTATTTTTTTTAAATAACCTATTACGACAAAAAAATAAAATTAATCGCCACCTTCATGAGGAAGTATCCTAAAACGGCTGCAGCATTAAGTTTGGCTAGGGCCTGACCAGAGCCCTGCCAGGCCTTCTTGGGGTTCTTGCAGAAACATCTTTGTCGCATGAATCCAATTCCTGTTTACCCGGACCGAGGTCCGACCTCCGGCTGAGCTTTGATCTCTCGTTCTAATTGCCCGGGACCAACAAGCAAACAGCCATCCGAAACGTAGCTACGATTACCGAAGCTTAAGGCTCGTCCCTCCCGAGGCATACCCGCGATTTCCTACTTGCACATCCTTCGAGAATTTACATTCTCGGGGTAGCCAGAATAACCGCATGCATAGACGACTCGGCTGCAACACAATCCAAGTCCAAACTCTGGGGGCTGCTACGTGCCTCGGAGCAACGCCGAGACTCCACCCGCCATTGAGCTCCATCCCGTATCTTCTTCTGGCGCTAGAGTTCGCGGCTTCGGAGCCAAAGATGCTTTCTTAACGTAACGTAACGTTCCGGAGGACTATCGAGGCGGGAGGAAAATGGGAATCGTCGATAAACGAACTCGACATCCGCTGGCACCCTCGGCAAGGGTTAGTGTGGCGGAATGAAGGAAGTAGGTTGGGGGCCCGAGCAGGAGGCGCAGAGCCGCGCGGGGTGCCAGGGAAATACCGTGGAAGTGCGGAGGGGAGCGCCGGAAGAACGATACGATCCTACGGGGTTATCGACGCGATCACGGGCCATTAGGCGCGTGAATACTCCCGGCTTGCTGGGGGATTCCCCTCGCGCCCTCGCGGTCGTCGACTCTTTCGCCCTCCCCGCCGATAAATACCTCTAAAATAGGAGGGGCCTCCACCTTCGCTGGTCCAGGCTCGCTGCCTTCACTGGCTGCTATAATTTGGATATTATCCCTGCGAGTTTCACCTCAGCCTCTTTTTTCCGGGACCGCACTGTGGTGTTGGGGATGTGTAATCTTCGTGGTGGAAGCTAAATGACCGACGACTCTTCGACGGCGACCAACGACCTGGGTGAATATTATAATGCAAGTTGAAGGAGAGGAGGGAGGGTTCGGGGCATTGGTTCAAAAACGATACGGTAGACATCCAGGTGCGGTTGTCGAGAAGACCTCACGTTGGTTCAACTATGAAGATCTGAGGTGGAAAGTGGAACCGACTCTGGTCGTTGAGGTCTGACGAATAGTTGATGTCCGGAGGATTACATTGGCCCAACGTCATCAAACTATTTGATCCGAAATTATATATATTAAAAAAAATTAAAATTATGTCGGATCAATTCGCAATGAAGACATTAATTCATGAGCGCGATTCCTGAAGCCTTTCTTTTCATTACTACAGTTAATGTTTGTTATTCCGACATGGCGCTCGAGTACGGTTTTTGCGTCGTTCCGCACCTCTTTCTCATCCTCCTCATAATCTTCTCTTCCCTCGAGCCATTCCCATTATCGGTCGCTTCACCTCAGCGTCCTTCACGACGAACCTTTTCCAGTGTTCTTTTCGCGTTATACGCTTTCTCGAACGCTCGAAATCCTCGGCAGCCTCCCAAAATTGTCTCCCCGATTCAGACACTTCCTCTCCCTGATTTTCCCTCCGGAGCGGAGTCTTGGCGACATTTCAATCCATTAGCGAGAACAGGATGATATAAAGCGCCATTCGACCGTAGCCTAACGTCGTACGAAGGAGAAAGGTTCGCTTGCGATGCAGAAATTGCATGACTTAGAGTTGCCTCGGTCCGCCATTGGTAACCTCGCGAGCAAACACGCACGCGACCGTCGGACGTCTCGGTGTGGGAGGGGGGGTGTTGTAACGATATGAGTCATGCTAATTTTTCACATTCTTTTTATGGACTCGGATTAGCTTATCTTACCGGTCCGCAACGTCGCCTCGACCACGCAAAATTTACGACTTTCCTATGTATTTCTTCATTGTCACAATGTTTTATTTTTGTTTTCCGCGAGGTTGACGCTATTCCAAGATCGCGAAAAAACATACGCGAGATTTCGGCTGAAGGCGGTGCATTCGATGGACTCGGAAAGATCCGAGAGCTTGCGGAATAATTTACCGGTTTCGGCGAAACGCCCGCGCAGCCGGAGGGAAGAATATCGACGTAGGAGGGCGGCGAAGCGAGGAGCGGAGCACGAGCGGCGACCAAAGTTTATCGTCCGTCAGGATATTAAGGCCCCGAGCGATATGCGCCGCGTTCGCCGAAGGAGTTTGTGCTTTCTCGTTTATAAATCGCGGGCAAAACTCCGGAAGCGAGGCGAGGAGAGCCAACTTTTTTCTCGTGCCTCCGACGAGCTTCGCGCGACCGTGTACCCGGCGTGTTCGTACGATCGCTTTGGAAAATTAATGAATAGTACTTTGCGATACCAGTGCGAAGAAGAGAGGTCTTTTTACGAAGGTTGCGAAGCTGGCCGGCCGCGCTTCAGCGCTTAAGGTCAAATTCGCAAATGAAATTGTACAGGGTCCTCGTGCGAAAAACCGTTCCTTCACTCGTGTAATCTCACAACACGTCGGAAAAACATTTTTTGCCCCGGTTTCGTACGAAATTTCATTCCGAGGTTTCAAAGTATTGTGCAGAATTTACGGACGCTTCGCGTGCAGTATTCTTTTCGCGTTCCTTGCTGAAACGCGTCACATTCGCTACACTTTGCGACCACAAAAGGTGGGATTTTTTATGCGCGTTTTACAGAAAAATGTGTATCTTTACTCGAAATAGTCGACTAACCGAATTTTTTGTATTTCTGTTTTCAGGAGAGCGCACCTCAGGAACTGTCTCGAAAAGCTGAAAGTTCTGGTACCACTCGGCCCGGAAACCTCGAGGCACACGACGCTGGGTCTTCTGACCAAGGCCAAGCGTTTTATCAAGGTGAGCAGACTATGTCACTTTAGGCTAGAGTGGAGCAAAATGGCGCAGCGGGTTAAAAATGGAAAATGAGACAGAATGCAATTTTGGATGGTGGCGATGGTTGTACGTGGGGCAAAACGGGTTTGAAATCCGAATGTACCGTAGAATTAAGTTTTATCCCCCAGTATTCCGATTTGCCCTGTTGTGCCATTTTGCCCCGGTTTCCCCTACACTTCAACCGGTAATTTTAACAAATTCATTGACCGACAATTAAAGTTATTTAACCGGTAATTGTGAATTATTGTAACAGTAGTGATAATATTTGCGTCTGCAACGTGAGTGATAGCGCTCAAAAAAAAAAAAAAATCTTCACACGCAGCATCTCTCAGTGACCGATCGTGGTCCATCGTACCTCGGAAATTTTCTCCGTTTCGCTAAAAATGGGTTTCACCCGCACGATTATTCACGAGAAGTAAAAATATTCGGTCTGTTTGTTCTGGATATTTTTCCTCCCATGCGATGTATGTGCGTTATCGCTTCGGCGGTGGAAAACGTGCGGGAGGAAGATTTTTTTTCTTCATGTTTCGAGAAGGAGACGTAACGGAGGAGGGGGAGGGGGAGGAAGGTAAGGCGAAAAATCGAGCGGAGAGCGACGAGGAGAAACAATGCCGGTCGCCTCAGTGGCTCGGCCTTTTCTTCGCCGTACCCGTACCGGAGAATATACGGCACGGGGCCGAGAGAGAAAAACCTCACGATGGAGATAGGAAGACTGAAAGGCCATGAAGCCGAAGCCCGGCCGCTTGAATATTTCATGTCGTTTCCGCGAACACGCGGTATTCCCGTGCACTTTTATATACATATATACACGCAAATATATATATATATATACGGACATATATACATACAGAGTTAACGATGGACGGTGCAGGGAGAAACGCGTTTCGCGACGTCTCGGACGAGGGCGAAGAAGACGTCGTCAAGGGTTGAAGAGGGTGGGTGAGAGTCGTCGAGGCTGGAGAAGGAAGGATGAGGAGCGCCGCGGCGACATTCAGCGGTTTGAGGACCGTTGGAAAAACGGCTCGGGTAATTAGCGAGAAAGATGGCGGAAAAGATGTCTACCGTAGGGAGTGCGAGTGTGAAAAAAATTCCGCATAAAACCCGCGGCGGGGTTGGTGCGGGCCAGGGGGGATGCACCGGGACGTCGACGATGGCGACGGAGGGATCCGAAGGCGGACAAATGAAAGATTACCATCCGCGCCCGCGCGCAAGAGAGCAAAAGTCACCCTATCGTCCGGAGGGGACTCCCGAGCTCTTTCCTTTCGTTCTCGGGTACCGCGCCGCGTACGCCTCTGAAAATACGAGATGCGAAATTGTCACCCTCTCGGCTAGAGGTGCAGTTGCATCGCGCTCATTTTTAGCTCCTCGAAACTTCCCCTCCCTTCCGCCGCGACCGCGCGGATCTTCCTCCCACCGACTCTCCACCATCTTGAATCCCTTTTCTCTTCGAAATTTTTACTTTTGTGCGCGATTCTCCCCCTGGATGGAGCTTGTTTCATCCATTCACAGTGGGAAAAACCTCCCAGCTCCCGAAATGTTTTACCGTGCATTAGAATGCACCACACACAGACGCATGCGCATATACGTGTATGTCTCTGTATGCTTGTGCACGCTCCGGTACGTTCAGCGAGAACTCTCAGGTCCGCACTCCAATTTCGCTCACTCCACTTCGTGTGATTGAGCGAGTCCCTCGGCTCCTTCGTCCTCTGTGTAACGCAGGAGAGAGAGCCGTGCTATCTACTCAAGTTACAACGGATCTCCTCCATATACTTATCGGATAGTACCACGATGCGCGCGCATGCGCTATGTGTCTCCACTCCACACGGACCATAATTCTGCCACGGATTCCCATGTTTTGCCCTGGCCTATCGAGTTTGGTACGCGCGACGAACCACTCGCGGTTTCTCTCTCCTCTCCCGGCTCCTCCTGTCGTACTCATCGCCCCCGGTGCCCAACGGTGGATTCGCATCGTTACATCAGGACTCGCCACTGTTGTCGTCCGTAGCCGGTCGACTTCGGTCGTACACCCGCACTTCTTCGCTCCCCGCTCCTCGTCGGTATTGTCTCCGTTACTCTCGGTGCTCCCGCACACACCATTGTCCGGACCCGCTCTGTAATTTACTAACTATGCATCTATTGTGCCCTCGGTCGCCGCTACTCTGTGTTTGCCGCGACACCTTACAACTCTCCCTCCTCCATCCACGGCACCGTGGCCAACGTTCCACCGCGAAACACGTTGCGGAAAACGTTTCACCCAGCTACCGGGAGAGTTTCAATGGTACAGAAGGAGAATACCGACTGAGTACCGACCGCGTTCCTGTTGATGACCGCGGTACCGCAAGGATCGTTGTACAGTCGACGACCGGATAGATTAACACAAGCGGGCAAGTTAATGAAATAGGAGTCATGAAATTGGATCGCAGTTAAGGTCGCGCTTTTCTGAAAGTTACGTATGTTGGGTCGGGAAACGGAACGCGGGCACTTTTTTCTTTACCTGGGGATGTGGTTGTCGTTTGGCAAAAATGATGGACAGGTGGTGCGTTGATGAGCTTGTTTGAGAATTAACTTGGCCGATTGAGTTGCATCGACGCACGAAGACACTGGCTGTGTCAATTGTCGTCCACTGTACACGTTAGACATCAACTTATTCGGTTATCTACCGTACAACCTCTGCCCTCGCCAATCACTTCCGAACCACCTCCGCGTTCCATGCAGGATCAGAAACACTCGTCTCTCATTGATTGTCCCTGTGCACTTACACGGTTGGCGCTGAAAGCTTACCCCGCAAAGTCCTTACTTCACCATGCACAAAGTAATTCCCTCGAACACGGTCGTTGCTCGCGCACAACCACGAAAGTGTACTCGACCAAGGTAGGGTGGAAATTAAAGTTATCATAATTCTTCTATCTCTCCCCGCTATTCTCTCGCGTTTCTCGTTCGCTGCCCTTCGCACTATTCGGACAGCGGTGAAAACCAACGGTATTCCCACCCGGCATTCCCGTGCTATCTCTCAGCCCGAGATACACGCAAACTTTTTCGTCCGGGCTACACTCGTAATCCACCCTTTAACCCTTTACGGCTCGTATCGCTCTCTCCGCTTCCACACCACACCGTATCGGCTGCATACTTTCCCCGGAAGTTGTACATACTTTTCGCCATTCGCCGGGTATGTCCACGTTTTATGCTGTAATACCCCGCCGCTACGACAATCCCTTGTACTACACGAATCAGAGATTGAGGGTGGTTTGGAAGGTGTGTGCCATTGTGTGACACCTACATGTATGTCCATATATATATGTATATATATATATAACATCTTCAGCCACCTCTGCGCATGGTTCGTCCTCACCCCGGCAAATCGTAAAACTCAACCGGTCGTCAAAGAACCCGCTTTTATACAGACCAGAATAATTAAACGCCCCGGACATTGTGCTTAGCGAGAGCTCCGATCGATTGTTCCCTCGATCGTAACTCCCGTTGTCGGGCTTTCCAGGCGAGTACCGGAGCTGCCTACGGTTTGTCCTGGGCACAGTCGTTAGGCGTCGGCTTTCCCTCGGACCGGCATAGGCGACAAGACGGTTTACGACTGAGAGTTGGGTCTTGGACCCGGACGAGCCGACTTCCGAGTTTCGGGTCCTCTCCGAGAAGTTCTCTTCGAGCCGAAGGGCGTTTATTGCATCTCTACGACTTGATCGGTACGTCCCGCAGTCTCGCGCCTCGTCGAGCTTCCACCTGGCTCATATAGAGTGGTCTGTAATCTGAACATTTTTTAATTTCCTGGAGACCATCCCCTACTATTTTGGCGTATAAAATGAAAATTCGATACGCGAAGTGTCCCGAAAATTAATGTATTTCTAGAAGTCGCGACCGGTTTTTTTTCTTCTTTTTTTGATTTTTTTTTTTTTTTAATCAAGAACTTTGGAACGGCCGAGTGTAAAGACGAATTGAAAAATTCGCGGTATCCTTGGCGCCATGCCAAACTTCTAGGGTATAATGTATAGGAAATAGTCTGGGAGTTATTTTCTCAAATCTCTATGAAATCGAAATACTTTTAAAAGTCACTGCCGGGAGCGAAAAATCAAAGTTTTCGACGATCGACAAAACACACCAAAGGTTTGTCGTCTCTGATAAAGGGAGTTGAGAACTTCCTGCTATGATCAAAAGCTATGAGGAATCTCGGTTCGCGATCGAAAAATATTATTTACCTAATTCTGTTTGAGAACTGAAAAACAATGTTACGTTCGTTCGTCGATAAAGTTACCTTCTGACCATTGCAGTAATTTGTCGACTCTGTTTGCAACAAACGATTTTTTTATCTACCTTGTACTGCAACAAATTTTTGTGACTTTTTATTTTTCACTTTTACAAAATGTAGACAACCTACCCGTAAAGATACATCGTTTTTATAGTGAAATCGACACGTCACATTTTTATTTTATATTCGACGATAATAAAAGATCAAAAATGTTCAATTCAAAGACCACTCTGCCCTGGCTGTTGCCATGGAGACTACAACTGAATACCGGGAATCGAAGGAGAGTATCTCATTCCGCCACGGAAACCTATCCGTCGATCATCCCCAGGGACCTTCAGCGTATTTCTTTTTTTCGCCGTACTCTCGTCAAAGAGCAAAAGCTGCTCGGAGCAATATCTCTAGCTCACCTGCAGTGCTCCATATCGCTATAGACAGAATACCGAGTAATACCACCGAGAGTCCATCAAATACAACCTCCACTCGCTCCGTCGATCGTCCCGATTGATTCGAATAGTTCTCGAGGAACGTCGATCTCCAATTAGCTTTCTCGTCGGAAAGAATCCAGTGTGTGTCTCCTCGGCAAACATTTTTATTTAATTCCGTCCGAAGCGGTACTCGGTCTCGCTCTCGATTGACCCTCCCCCGTTCCAGGGGATGAAATAAGAAAGCCCGGGACGACGAGAGGGGAGGATGGACTCGGGTTTGAGCCAAGACTAGCGGAGAAAGTTTACGAGCGGAGTCGCTCAGCGAGCGCACAGTGTTTCCCAGACTCGGTTGCTTTAATACCCTTATCTCCGTTGTAAACTCATATCGGTCCGGGATAAAGCCCGCGAGAACTTTTCACCGAGTACCCGGGGTCGTATAACACCGACGGTCGCGCACACGTGTAAACGAAAAGCCCTTCCGTGTGCGAGTCCGTCGCAGTCGCGAAGTCGCCGGAACTCGCGCTGAATAACCGAGGGACGTAAATTCGCCAAACGTAAACAGCAGCATCGTCCCTTTGCGCGGTGGAGTTTCTTCCTCGGGACTCGATTTACCGCTCGAGTTTGTGCGCATACGTCGGCGGGTGTGCACATCCAGTCGCCATGATCCACGTGGCTTAATGGACCACGTGGTTGACTCTTAACTTCGGCTGATCAGTGCCGATTCGGACGTGGAGCTTCGAATCGTTCCGAACTTACATCGCGTTACTTCCGGTTCGGATGGTCTAACGTCTTCGAGGATCGGATGGAGAACACGCTCGGAAAGTGGTCAAGCTTCGAGTGTAGATTCGGCGACCCAGAACCGAACTTACTGGCAGCTTCGAGACTTCCTCTGAAGGATCCAACCCCGAAATTCGCAGTTCTAAGGAAACCAATTATGATAATTACCGCCGCTGGCGATCAACGTGACTTAGTCGAGTCGAGCGCGTTTTGCGGTGTCGAGGGAACTTCCTCGGGTTTTCGGCCCTCTGTAGACGCGACGGCTTCGTCGGAAACTGGGAGTTACGAACTGCGACTCTCGAATATATTAAAATAAGTATCGTACATTATTTTGGCGTTAATTATATTCTAAAAATAGATGTTTAAAAAAAAATGCACAAATATATTGAGAAACATTTTTTTATGACGCGAATGACGAGACTTGGCAATTAATTCGCGATATTTAATTCTACGGGTTCATTCTTCGAGGTGTAGAAAAAGAAGGCGAGTGCTTGAACACGAATGGGCAAAGTAGCGAACGAAAGGGAATTTGGGAGAGGGGGCAAAATGTGACAGTGGAGCGAAAAGTATTGACGAGAAAAAAAGCTATTTTTCAGGAACTTTTGGGTGGTAGAAATAATAGAGAGCGGGTAAAACCAGCGCTGAATATCCGGATTTATCGTTCAGATAAAATAGGTCATCCACAAGTTATCGGAAAATTGAGTTTTGCTTTGATGTCCCGTTTTACGTCACCGCATTGGCATTTGCAATCGGCAAAAAATTTTCGAAGTCGTTTCAACTGCTCAAATCCTCAGTAAGCGTCTAAGAATTTTATTAGCTTTAGCTTAATTTAATTTAATGGATTATCCATCAAAATTAGAACCCTTCGAACAAATAAAAATCCTCGGAACAAATCCAAAAATGAAGAATGTTAATTTTAGCGACATTACAAATATTTGTTTGTAACATGACGAAAAACGAGTTTCACAAATGTTTCGAAACAAAACGGAAACTTTCTCAAGAGTAAAAACCGTCTCGAATTGCGCGCACGGTTCCGAATACCGAATGTCTGCTCAAGCATCGAGAACCAAAAAAAAAACCATAAAAAAAGCAGATCGTGAATAACAATGATAAAAGTTTCCTCGAACGGAGCGATTGGCGAGGGAATTTAAAAACCCGAAAGAATATTTGCATCCTTTCTGTGTGGACTGCGCGTTGCAAAGTCGGTAGTCGGTTGCGTTGGGGTGTTTGTGCCGGTAACCCAAACGCAGGGGAGCGCGTTGAGAGCCCGTTCGAGATTAATCTCCTTCCGATAAGTCGGCTGGGCATTCCCCTCCGGTCTCTTCCTCCCTCGACATCGCCCAGTCGGGTTCGCAGCCGTGGAAGCAGCAGCTTCGACGCGATTTATCTCGAGACCGGCGGCGCTGTTGATACGAACCGCGAGAGCCGCAGGTACAAAGAGAGAATGCACAAACCGTGTGCTTCCTCCCTTGGAGCTTTCGCTTTCCACCCGCTTTCTCCCCGCCCTGTCCCTTCGACCTTATAGTTGGTATATCGACGCATCGAGATCTCTCCCACATTCCCTTCGCTTTCCATTCCGATACTCTGTCGATATTAAAGGTTCGCGGTCTCTGTAACTCGAGCGAACGTATTGATAATCCGGCGTTGAAGCAAACACGGAGAGCAGAAGGAAAAGCATAAAAAATGATGGGGAATCATCGGGCTGGCGGGTTTGCTGGTGAACGAACATCAATGGACCCTGACCATTTTGGATAATTTTCCTTAGCTTCGCTAGTCGTGCAGCTAACTAGTTGACTTCAATAGTTAACTTCCCTACTTAACTACCTACCTCGTTTATTCAACCCAGTCAACTTTACCCAGCTCACTTCCTCCAATTTACCTTCCCGAATTGACTTTCCCCTGTTAACTTTCCGCAATTTACTTCTCCCGATTAATTCCCTTCAGGATCGATACTCGCCGGTGTTGGTCGAACACTGGCCGATGCTGTGCTGATAGTTATCCAGCGCTGGTTACAGAGATCAACATATCCGGTCATCTACTCTAGATCATCTTCCTCGCCGTCCTGTCCCTTCCATCCTATTCTCGGCGGTGTATCGGCCTATCGACGTCCCTCGCACATCCCCTTCGCTTTCCATTCCGATATTCCGCCGGTATTAAAGGCTCACGGTCTATGTGGCTCGGGCGGACGTATTAATAATCCGGCTATAAAGCAAACGCGGAGAGCAGAAGGAAAAGGATGAGGGAAACGGGGGATAAGCAAGATCGAAGGCGGCGACGACCAAGTTTAACGCCGAAGCTTCAAACCAACACCACTCCCTCCCTCAGCTAACCCAACCCAACCTCCGCCGTCGCTCAGACCCGCTTTTCCCGTCTAACCTCTTGCTTCACCGAGTTAGCGAGTAAGTTTCGTCGCTGTGGCAAAAGCTACGGAGCGAGAAGCTACCGGCGAGGGAGGGAGGAACTCCGGGTCAATCGATTCTTCAGCCCCTGGTGATGCGCTCGCCGCGAACTGGCAAACTACTCATCGACCTCTCTCGTTTCGATGTATTCCTTCCGGTTGGTGGTTCGCACTTTCGCTGAGATACTGGCAGAATAAAAGGAGGATGGGGAAACGCGTCTGGGCGTTGTTCATTTTTTATTCACCTGGAGACTCGGAGACGTTGAGGATAACAGAGATGCGGCTTTAGAGCCGTGCCAAAGCTGGGCTAATTACGATGGTCAGAGTCGGAAAGTCAGATCGACTCTGGTCGCCGATGTAGGTGTGACGACTAGTTAAGGTCCGGATGAGAACATCGGCCCAGGGTTATCGAACGACTTTCGACCAATGTTGGCTGCCAATGTTCATCCAGCGTTGAATGAAAAATATTAATGGACGATAAAAAAATACTTTTATCAAGCTCCGCAACTTCGAAAGGATTTTTTATTTAATTTGCAAACTGCGCTTCTAATGTTATCTTACGAATTCCTTCAAAGCATTTATCTACGATCAGTCAAATTTATCTGCTTATTCAAAAATAATTTCGTAAAATCGGAATGCGAAGTTACGTGAAAATAATTTTAATAAGCCTACGAAAAATTCGTTTTTCGAGTTTGATTAGACTTATTTGTCCTTTAATTAACCTTGACGTTAACAATTTTATTTTGTACTTTTGCGCGTCAAATTGGAGCCCGGTGCCGTCATAGGAAAATCGAAAAATAAACAAAATAAATTGTGAACGTTTATCCGCTGTAAATTGTTGGAAAAAGTACAAACTTGTTTACTGTGCGCTGCCAGCTCGTTAAAAGCCAATCGTCGACCAGATTCAAAGCGTCGATCGACCGCATTTGGGATGGTAATCGCTAGAATCAACGTGTTCTCTTAAGCGGCGAGAAAATAAGATTTGTTTTTAGTTTCCAGCACGAGTTAAACCGTTCGCGAAAAGAGCTTCCTCGAATTGATGTATTGACCAATCTAGGAAAATGCGTGGCAAAATGGAACCGTGGGTTAAGACGGATTGATGTGGCAGAGGATAATTTCCCAACAACTTTTGGATAGTCCCAGTGAGGGGGGCAAAACGGGGTTAAAAATTCGGATATATCGCTGGAGCAAAATAAGCCATCCAAAAATTATGGAACAATCGAGTCTCGTCTCACTGTTCCCGTCTTGCCGCACTGTCTCATTTTTCCTCACTCTCCACCGCAGTTTGCAGTTGAGGGATCGGTCGGAAGAGGACCCCACACGTTAATCTCGATTGAACCGCAGGTCCTGTGTTTTTTTTGTTCTCGTCAGAGTTTGGAGGAGCGGGAACGAAAGCACGCGGTTCACAAGGAACAGCTGTCGCGGGAGCACAGGTTCCTGAAGCGGAGGCTGGAGCATCTGACGACCCAGACGGGACTCCACCATGGATTGCACGCGGGTCTCCACGGTCTGAGCTCGAGCGCACCGACCGGCTCGTCCTGCGGCTCGGCGGCGGCTGCAGCCGCGGCCGCTGCCACCGCTCTGCTATCAAAAAGGCGAAGCGTCTCCGAGTGTTCGGTAGCGACGGCCTCTTCGACAAGCTCGACGGCAAGCTCCAGAAACTCGGACAGGTCTGCTGGCAGCCCATCCGTCTCGGAGTCCGGTGAGTACCTCAAAATTCATCTGCATCTCTACATCCCAGTCGGGGGTTGGTCCGGACGAAGCTCACACCCCAGCGAGGTGGCGAGACTGTTATCCGGCCCGGGAGCCCGGCCAGTCCCGCGCCGGAGCTGGGTTGTGAGAGCTACCCGACCAAAATCCACCTGGGATACTTTCTCGACAATTTTGCATCTTCTTAAATTTATTGTGTTTCGCCATTCGTGACTGTAGCTGGAACATTTATAGTAACGCGTCAAAGATTTCGCGCACGGACCGACAAATTCCGCCTGAGATACTTTCACTCGTACAAAATCGAACCCATATTTCGCTCTAATTTATCTCCGTTTCCTCGCTTCTCATTATAATCGGCTGCGACCCTCGAAGTCTCGTATCGGAAATATCGTGATTGTGCAGGTTAACGAGTCTTTTTACAACCCCGTGGTGGCTCGCTACTGGGCCAGTCTCCTGCCAGGATTGGTCTTTCACTCATACGATTTTAAAACAATTTTTTTTTCCAATTTATCTTTGGTTCCACGCTTCCCATTTCGCTTCGCTGAGACACTTAAAGCAGCGAATCTGGGATATCGCGTACGATTCTGTCTCGCACACCACCCAACAGCCTTATCGGCGTCGTGCAGTTTTATTAGACACTCCATGCGGTATACTGGCGGCATGAAAGTCTCCGATGTCGTATACGTCGACGTATCGCCGGGAATAAAGAAAACGGAGAGGTCGCGCAGCGGGAAAGCGCTCGCGAGACGGTAGCGAAAGTCCGCGGTTACCGCAAATAAAGAACGAAGATGGAGGACGGGATTCGGCATGAGGGAGCGGGAGAGACTTCGGGGCAAAAATTGATGATCCTCGCAAGTGACGAGCGTTATCTTCGGAACGGCTTCCGGAAATTCCGGTTGCTGTGCCGGCCAGTTGCCGACTCCGATTCTCCGAGGCATCGCCGCTCCCGTGAGTCATCCGAGCGGGCGAGTACCGGTATTCGAGCGAATCTCGCCGACGAAACGACGACCCAGACGCGATCGCAGCGAGACGTTCCGCCGATCCGGGAGTTCGCTCTGCCAAGACGAATTATTATTTCGCCGACCGAGCGAGACACTCGACCGGTTTTCCTCCTCGTTCCGCGATCCACGAAGCTTCCTCCTTCATCTCCACGACAATGCGCGTGTATCGCCGAGAATCCCGTTCTTCATCCCGGCAGTTTCTTTGCCGCAGACCTCGCGCATTGATTTTCGCTCGTTCGTGGCAAATGGCAAGTCGGAAAAGCCATTTGGAATATTATATTATTGGAGTGAGGACGAAGCGGGAAGATATTCCGCTGGGAGTTTCGGCACCCCGGATCATCCTCGATCGTTCCACCGAGGGTTGCCCACGTTGTACTTTCCGAAGACCGCGGGGAAATAGCTCGAGATAAATATGGACTGGGCGAGAGAGCGGGGCTGTCGAAGTGTAAACGAAAGACGAAACCGACGGGATGACTCTTCGGTATTCGGATCATCTCTCTTCTATCTCACCCTCCCAATCTGTTCGTGTATCGACATACACCGATTTCCTCTTCTGCCGATTTAGTCGAGCTCGGTCTGAATTATTTATAAAAATGTATATACACGGATATAGACTGGAGCTTTCGGTGGAACCGCACTTCACAGTCCACCTTCGAATGTCTTCGAAACTTACTTGGAATCACTTATTTACTCAAGGACTTGGAACAGTCACGACCAGGGGTTTCATTATTCCATTCATTGATTTACATTCAATTCTGTCAACTTTCTGTGAAGTGATTCGTTAAATAAATTGGAGTGCCATGTCCGTTGATCCAAACCCTCGCTCCTTAATTCAGTCTCTCTAAAAGAACTCGGAATATTTCAACCCCCATAACTCTCATAAGGAGACGGAACTTGTCGTTCGCCTGATTAATTTTAGCCGGTCAATGTTTCTCATTTGACCCCTCTCAAGATACTTCGTTTGACCCCGGCCATGGTCTTTCATTTTACACCGGTCGATAGCACTGTCGGAATCCTCAGCCTCTGAGGCGCGAAGCCTCCCGAACCGCATAGGAAATTCGTATGAGCCGAGGCAAAAAAAAATCCGCCCGCGAATTACGAGAAGCACTACTGCTGAATTATTGTGGATTCCTGATATCGATCGATTAATCTGATAGCTTCGGAAAAAAGAGCGAGAACGAAGCAACAAACTGGGTAGCCGCTTCTCGGCGACCTCGAACTTTGGCTTCGGAGACGCATCGGGAGACCCGACTGGCTTCACCGCACCTCTCGAACCCTCACCGGTTCCGCGCCAGAGGTTGATACAGCGAAGATAGAAGTGGAAAAGTTAGCGGGACCGCGTTGCGACGATAAAATATGATTTTCTAGGAAACCCGCAAGAGAGAACTCCGGTGGATTTAGCAGCTACCGAACAATACACTCCGACAACTTCGTTTGCTCTCTCCACCCTCCGCCGGCTTCTTCGACCGAGGATTCCGACTGCCGCGAAGTAGCGAGACCGCAAAATTGCCCCCCCGGGGTGATTCGTAATGCCGCTCGTATCCTCCGCGATGTAACTTATCACTCACACCCGCTTAAACAGAGCTTACAACTCTCGCCCCGTTCTTCCTTCACGGGTCTCCCCTTTCCTTTATCTCCCTATTTACTATATTGAGCTCGTTGCGATTCGTTCCCGCTGCAGCGCTCAGCGTGTGTTCCTTGCTTCATTCGTTTCTATCGCAGCCTCCATTCGAGATGCACTCCAGATAAAGGTGAAGAATAAGCTCCGTAACATCACGTCCGGTTTATAAATATTAATTTTAACCGAGCGTGACGTCATACCACAAGGAGTGTTTTAAAATCTCTTTTAAAATCTAAGTTTTCATCCAGAAGTGATGTTTTTTTGGGTGTGACGTTACTTCCGGTTGAAACCTAAGATTTTGTAACCGTAAATCAATTATTTCCGAAATAACGTCACTTCTCATCGAAAACTGAGATATTTGAAAACCGAAAGTGCCTTTTCGCTGTGTGACGTCGCTACCAGTTGATAACCAATATTTTTAAACTGGAAATTGCAAAAAAAATGTTAACGTATCGTCGGATGTCAAATCTGTTCTGCGTTTTTCGTGTTCGATACCTGTAAATAAATTTCACCGGACTGGTAATCGAGTTAGCCATCCAATTTTCGGCGAATGCCCTTTCGCCCCATCGCGAGTTGCCGTCCACGCGCGCGTCAACTGACGAAGCCAAAGAAGAACTTTGAAGCCTGGCAAAAATAAATGAAGGAAAAAATGCGGCGGCTCGCGGATCACTCGCCCCATCGTTGTTGCTCGAACGGTGCGTATGAAGGCGTCGGGTGTGTCTGCCAGCTTGCGCGCATTCACAGTATGAATTTTTTTCGCATCTTATTAATCTTATGTCATTTTTGGAAACTGCGATTTTTAACAAATTTTCATGCAAAGAAAACACGATTTTCGAACATAGGTTGAAATTTTGAAAAAAAAATTCTACGAATTAAAAAAACAGTAACAAATCATTGTATGAGAAAAAAGAAATTAGATTGTGGTGTACTTTGGCGCATTATTTTTTTGTTTCAATAATTTCTCAATGACATTTCAGGATTATTATTATACTCATAATAACCCTTTTACCACATTCCATCTGATTGATTTTTTTCGGGTTTTGTCATCGTCTCCTGTTCCTCTCCCAAACTTCGGCGGCGTCTGATATAACGAGAGATATAACAACCTTGTAGGTGACGACGAGAGAAGTACGAAAGGGAGCCGAGGGTTGTGCGAGGGCGATAGGCTTTCGGCCGAGAGGCGCGGGCGAAGGGATAGCTGTCGCTCAACGCTTATGAAATTATTCTAATACGATACGCCTCTGCGCCTCGAGATGGCTGACAACCCTTCGGCATCCCTCTCACGGTTACTCTCTCGCGCTTTTACCGGTGGTAGCTGGTGTATCTGCTGCTCTCGGGGTTCGCTGTCTGTTTAATAAATTGCTTTCGAAACTCTGGCCGGGTAGAGGGGCGGGGGGCCTCGAAGTTAGAAACCACCAAGAGAAGAGCAGAACCAGTCGGGCAAGGGGAATAGCGGAAGTGCCGCTGGGACCAGCAGGGATGAAGGAAAGAGGTGAGTACGGCGAGGTTCACCCAGTTGGCCCAAACGACTGACCGCAAGACTCGCAACCTCCCCAGTCGAACGACCACCGCTTAGCCAACTGCCAGTCGGCGAGTGCTCATCGGTTCATGACGAGACTGGAAGATGGTCATGTTAAAACCACACGTACTTTTCAATTTTTTTTTTATTACGTACAACTGTCCAGATGCTATTGCCTTTCGTCCCCCCGACTTTGGTTTTTCTTTTCCCGTCAACTGTTCCGCCGTTTTCCCACCCAGGACTCCGTACACTTCACTTATCTGCGGACTCTCTGAGTATTCCTATCTCGGCGTCTATCTTTCACATCCTTAGCGTGTGCGACTCGAGTCAAACCACCCCCCCCCCCCCCCCCGCCCGCCCTGGCTCCGTTCTTCTCCACGTCGCCAAAAGTGACTTTCACCGAACCCATCCATCGTCTTGCCTCGTTTTCACCTCATCCTCCTTATCTCGCCGCTCTTCCGGCTTAAGCGAAAAGTCGTCCATTGTTTGCGAGCGACACCTTCGCTGGCGTGCCGCTTGTGCAATCGCGAGGCCGAATCACACACTGGTCCGAGCCCAAAGGATCTCTCCTTTCCTCTTACGTTCTCTTTCCGTTGCTTCTTAGCCGTCCTCCCGTCATCAAAGCGTTTCCTGAACTCCTTCGATAGACAACGCAATCTCTTTACTCTTCCCGCATTCCCTTTTCTTTTTTACTTTTTTTCCCCTTGTGTCGAACAGTCGCTCTTTTTGCCGTTGCATGTTCCTCTCGCCGTCGGTGTTTTCCGGTGACGTTGGAGTACAAAAAGAGCCTTTGTCGGCATTAAATGGAGTCTCCCGGCTTCCGGTCTCGCCTCGGCTCCGATGGTCGCCCAACATTCAGTATGGATAGAATTCTTTTTTTGGTTCTGGAGTAAATTCGCCAAAGGTCGAATTTCAAGACGTTAGTTTGAGCTTAAGATCGAATTTAAAATCGATGTTCCCGCCGGACTTCTTGCCGCCTAGAGATATTCTTGAGATCTATCTCAAGTCAGCACTCAAATTCGATCGTAGATTCAGTTCGGTTTTAAGTTCATACATCGTGTCGAAATTGGAGTCTGGTACTGTCTCAGTGCAACCGATTTTCAGCTTATGAAACGCTGACAACGCCGGAGAATGGCGAACCTGCGGATCGCTCATCAGCCCTCCCTCTGGGGTATCCGTACGTGAGGGTAAAGACATGCACCCTATTGCCGAGCAATAGGGCGTCGATAGAAGGGGGACACCGAGGATCGGTTAATCAGTGCAATTATAGGATTAGGTAGATGCAGAGACCGTTCCGCGGTGATGCTGGCGTCGTCGGGAAGGTCGGAGGGCAAAGGGGTTCCCGAACTGGAGACTTGATGAGAGGGCGGGTCGCACTTGAACAAGCGCAGAGGGTGCTCTATCGATTCGATCTTACCGTACACTGTGTAAGAGAACTATAAACTCACACGGTTACCTATTCCTCTTGTAATCTCTCTCCCGTTCTCTCCCGACCCGTTGCTTGGAAGCATAATCGTTTTAATTTCACGTAGCAGACCCCGCACGCGCTAAACAACCGACTTTTCAGTTAGTATGGTCAACCTCATAGATGGGGTACAGAACTACACGGTGCGGTGACTGTATGCGGGTGGGTAGTACATCGGAGCGGAGTCTCCGGTATGCAACATGAACGGTCCCCACGAGCGGATATTGATAGCACGGTTATTCAGCCAAGTTTCGAAAAACTGATCGGTTTTTGTCGCCACCCTCCGTACGTTCCACAATCGACTCTGCCAGTGGTGTGCATTCGTCTCTTCACGCAGACCACACCAGGTAGGATTCCGTCGAATTGGCTGTTAGAATGTCCCAGTGCTGGGATGTTGCCCATCGGCCCGAATTACCCCGCCTGGCAAGCTATGTAACCAACGGCACCTCTTGTTTCTCAAAAAAAAAAAAAAAAAAACCTTCACCACCATCCTATCAGTTTTCATTGGTCGAACTTTCACGAGTCAGTATTCAGCGAGTGGAGTCCGCAGCGAGAGCCTTGCGTCCGAGTTTCCAGCAGTTTCTGCGATGGACCATCGTCCATCGCCGGCATACGTGTCCCATCCGCGCCCGATAGAACATACCGCACCCTCGGCACGTAGGAGCGTACGATTGTCTCTCAGCGGTGGTGGACTTTCGATCAATCTGCCTGCGTACGCCCCACACCGGCCGGCACACACGCATACAGCACCGTCCCGTTCGTATCTCCGTATACTCCAGCACGGCCAGCAGCGTCCGATCCAGCTAGCAGTCTGGATCACCGGGTCCTCCGGATTGTTTCACCCCAGCATCCACCGCACCGACACGTCGCCGTCCGGCTCTAGCTCAGCCCCCCGTTCCGGCAATCCCCGCTCGGCCACGTGTGCCACCGCCGGAGGCTGATGGAGAACCCTTCCCTCCGCTGCCACCATTCCGCTACAATTCCATGCCATTGCCTACTTGCAAAGTGATCAAAAACAAGGAATGGCAACCACCCTGCCACCTCCGGCTCCCATTCGTTCCCGGTACTCTCTTCCATTCTCCTCAACCCGCTGCGGCTCTACCGCCGCTTCGTTCGCATCCATAGCAGCCTTTTCCTCTGTCTCGTGTTTTACCCTCGGCGTTCCGTTCGTCACAGCCAGCGCGGTGGTGTCTCTCGCTGGTCCCCGGTGCGTTACGGACGACCACCGCAAATGCCCGTGGGATTTCGTCCGCTGGCGGACGCCCGGCGCGGAGGGAAATTGGAACGGGCGAGACAGATACGAAATCGTTGACCGGGCGGTCCTTCCAGCCCCGATCGAAACATTCCGGCTCTATTCTCTCCATCTGCTCACCGGCGTTTTTCCTACCAGGTTGCCCGCATGCGGAACCCATTCTTCCGATTCAATTCGGACGAGTCGCGTGGACGCTCAGCATGACGTGCGCGAGCGAACGAGAAACCTATGAGGACGGATCAAGTTTGAATTCCGGCACCAAAATGGTGTAAGCTGCTTGCAGCGGAGGTTCCGTTCGGACCGGTGTCCGCCTCGCGGACTTCCGATTGCGGAACTATCCTGCTCCACCGGGCACTCGGTGGGCTTTCGGATTCACCGCGACAATCCTGCACTCCCCGAATTGCCCCTCACACTCGGAGAACCGTGCGTGCTGCTGGGCTGTCCGCGCCATCCGCGCTCCTTCGGACCTCGCAGACACGTGGCCGTCTCGAAAACCTTCCGCGGATTTTACGTGGAACTTTCCGCCGGCGAAACGAGCTTAAACCGGGCACGTAGTTCCGGTTTTCTTCCTTCCGTGTTCCTCCGAACGTCTGCAGCTTTCGCCTCCCACGGTTTCTGTCCGTACCACGTGTCGACCGTCCATTCTTCTTCTCGCCATGTGTGCACAACCGGGTGATTCTCCCTGTCTACGCCCTGCCAACTGCAGCGTTTCCATGCTTCAGTGCTGGGTAGCTGGAAAGGATCGTGCGAGGACCTGGCGGGACGGAGGTGGAGAGCATTTGATGGTGAACTGCTGAAGAACTCCGGTCTGGGATTTCGAAATTTTGTGAGACCTTCGCCCGGACTTCCCGCGGGAATGGGCGAAAGGCTGCTCCTGCCTCTTCTTTTCTTCCGGAGAGGCTTGCAGCTGATATCAACAGAAGTTTCCGTCTCCGCTGAGACGCAAACTCACCTGCAGCGAGGTGTCTCCACCGAGCTGTATACCATATCGGATCACACTTACTCACCCGCCGCAGTAGGGAAAGATCGATTAGCCGTCAGCGTTTCATCGTCGCTTCGGTAATACATCTTCCTCCTCTCCCGGATTTCGTCCGGAGGTAACTGTTTCCTCTTTTTGTTTCTTTGTTAATCCCATTCCGGCAGCACCTCCTCGATTCCACGTGAAGAGCCGGAAGCTGCGAGCTTTTTCGAAACTCGGCTCCGCCGACGTTTCTCTCCTCCTCGCCCCGGCGTGACGTTGGACCATCGGCTAGAATCGGCAACCAGAAGGATTAATCTGTTCGCCTCCACCCATCTCGCAAACAACATTAGCGTCGTCCGCTCATCGGGCTTTCTTCGCACGCCTTCCTGTCCGCTCTTCCTTCCCTCCATCTTTCATTCCTCGCCATACCCTCAGCCTCTCACCCTGGACCGATCAACAACCACCCACCTAACCACGGTCGCCACCACTCACCGAGATTTCGACCCTTACCTCGCCCTTTCGTCCTACCATCGCGGTCATTAGCCGCATCCGCGCGGTATCGCAACCCAACTTTGCGCACGCATGCGCGATAAGACAATTACCCTCGCGCGTGCATGGCTCACCCTGAGATGCACATATCCGGACGACGATGTGGACATTTATGGCAAACGTTTCGCCATACAGAAAAAGCTCGTTTATCCGACCTTGGATCATCTAAGTAACTGGCTGGGATGATACGGAAAACTCGAATAAAACGGACAAGGCAGCAATGTCACAACGACAGCCACCTGTAGAAGAAATGTAGAAGAATTGTAACATTTTCCAAAAAATGTTACAATATCTAGAAGAAATACTCACAAATTCGGCATATACAGATAAATTCTTTAAAATCCGGTAAATTCTTTTATATTCGGCAAATTCTCTAAATCCGATAAATTCTTTTAAATCCGGTAAATTCATATAGACTCAATAGGTGATGCCGTAGTTTCCAGGTTGATCGACGCGCAAGAAGATGGCCCGAGTCTGCGCGCGCATCGTTCGCAAGGCCGCCATCCATAAACGAGTTGCAAGTTAATGCGAGCGTTCCGAATTAAACCGTTTCTCTTTGCTCTCTCCATTTGGCGCATACTCGCTTTCCTGACGTGCATAAATATAGCCGATTAGTGCATGCACGTAACGTTCGTATGCAATTTACATGTGCCGCGCGCAGGGACCGCGTTTTCCAGCTACACTCTGGGCGTGCTCGAGAAGCGGAAGAGTCGAACGTGTGCGATGGCGGTGCATGGCGTGCGTGTGTATGTGTGTGTGTGTGTGTGTGTCGTCGTCGGGAATTGGCTGAAAGGTTTTTGCCGCCTAACGTGGATATTATAGCATAGGTAGGTGGAGGACACACACGTATCCTCGTTTCCGAGGTAACGGGGGGGAAAAGAGTGGGAGAGGGAGAGAGCTTTTCGCTGTCAGGGGCTTTCCGCGAAATAGCCAAATTAAGTACCCACCGCCGCGCAAATTGATATCATATTTGAGGGAGGCGAACCACCGCTAGTCTGCTCGGCTTCCGCGGAACGGAGAGGCTGCTTTGTCGTCGTCGCTTTGTTCCTTCTTCGCATAATCAGAAAAAAAATTATACCCAGTAAATAATGGCAGATTTTAATGAACAGATATTTTATTTATTTATTTAGTTTGCGAGGTAAACTTTTTGACTTGCATACAGCAATGAAAATAAATTAGTAAATAGTTGAAGTGTCTCTGACAATTAGAATAACACCAGCCGATAACATCTTAATGTAGAAGTAGATAAAATAGTTAATAGTTGGTTGAATATGAAATATTCATTTTTTCAAATATATTTTTTTATTAGATCAATATTCTTTTGCGAGGCAGCCGTTGGATAATACATTTTCTCGTTTTATCAGCCCACACCTCCGACCTTTTTTGTTTCTCTGCGACGATGCAAGTGGTAAAACATTACCATGTCGGGTTTCGCTCCCTTTCTAACCCTCCGGTGAATTTTCAATGGATATGCGGGAATGAAATGGTAGGAGGAAGAAAAGCGAACGTGAAAACAGGAGGTTCGTCGAAAGCCGAGCAGGATTACCAGCGAAATCTCAATTTGGCTGGTTCTTCGGAGCACTCCCCGCTTCCTTTGTCACGCTGCAGCTGAAGCTGGAACAGCGCGATGGGCACACACGGGAGAATCCAAAGGCGAGCCGCTCCCGCAATTTGCTTCGAGTGTTTTTCGGTGAACGACGTTGTCAGGTCGGGGACAGCATCGGCGTGGGAGTCGCTCGTTGAGCGGGAAACGTATATCCGCTCGGTCCATTCGAATCGAGTGGGCAATCGATCAGACACAAAGGTTGCTCGAGGGCTGATGGAGCGAGAATTGGTGGGGGAAATGTAATTGTATTTGACGAAAACGTGAAAAAAGACAATGTTGCATTCGACATCGAACATTAGTGTTATTACGGGGGAAACTTTCCTCCTCGCCCAACCCCAGCTCACTCGGTAAAAAAAACTGTAATCGACTTGTTTTTACGTGTGCACTTAGGATCGAATTTCCAAGACGTCAGTCGAAACTTAAAAGCGCTCTTGCGATCCAATTTACGATCGATGTTTCGTCCAAACTTCATTCCGTAATTAACCCTTTAGTGTCAGACGCAAAGTTTTCGACACAAATTCCGCCCTCAATGAGATTTCTCATTTGATCAACAGTTTCGGAATTTCGCGTCAATGTCGAGCCAGTTTGAACTCGTGCATGTTTCTGCACATAATTAACACGAGATATTAACTCTCTCGCTGGGCTGAATCGCATCGCGGAACGATGATTGGACATACGTATCGTTACGTTCAAGCAGAAGTAATGAGACGCCTATCTCCGCATTTCGCTAATTATTAATCGCACGTTCGTCCAATAAATCTCCGTCCAACTCGTCCGACCTCACAGCCGAGGATGATTATGATTCGCTCTTCCGTACACCTTCCGGCAAGCAACATAGACACAATTTGTAACTCAAAAATATTACGCAACGCGTGAACATTTTAAAACACAATGACAATCCCATGATCATCGGGGAGATCAAACCGAAAATTCTCTCCCAGAGGTATCGAAACGTAAGAACCGAATTTCTGTTTTTTCCGACGCAGTTAATAATGTTTTTGGTGTCAGCTGGGAGCACCGTAGATGAAGAACATATAATACCATTCATGGTCTTCATACTTGCCACTATATCATGGATTATCTCACGTCCCTAGGGGTCTCGACTGTGAGACGGAAAGCGAAGTTCCGCGGACACAAGCGTGGCCGATATGCGTGCGATGACGGAGGTTCCGAGTTCACCGACACACCGAGCGGTCATATCGACTCGGCCCTGCGAGACCTCCCGCCTTCCCGCCCGTTTGCTAATGACAAAGCCGAGAGGTAATGACAAACGGGCGCTATAGCGCATTTGGTGTCACGCACCTGCTCGTCGTGAACCCCGCGCGGCCGACACGCTCCGAGCTAGCGTACGCGGAGGAGCTTTAATCGGAACTTGCCGGGCGGCGCGTTTCTCACTCGGAGGGGTTGTTCCGCTGGTGGCGCATCGAGTATGTGCATGTATGAACTCGCACCGAGTATTACGTATACAATGCTGCGTGGGGATCGCCCGGTATAGATAGCCGGTTCGTACCTAGCCGTCTCCCAGTCGAGCCCGGCCGAATCGACGTTCTCTGCCGCCACTCGACGGAGCCGCCATTTTGTAATTACACGGAGGGTGGGAGATCTATCGATATTAATCGAAGCTCCCTGTATTTGCGGTAGTATGCACGCGTTTACGCAGCTCGGAAGCCCGACAGACGTCCGCGGGAGAAACGCACACTCGACCGACGGATATTAACTCGTATTTCTTTTTGCTTCGACCATCGTACTGGAAATGCGACCGGATGAACGAACAAGAAGGACCGCAAAGGAGAATTGAAATTTTTGGTTTTTCTTTATTTACTATTAAAATAATTAAAATTTATAATACGTTACAATTATATCAAAGGCTTGTAGTTTTTTTTTTGCTTATTATGTTGTTGGGACTTTACGCCTGCTTCGTTATGGAAACTATGTTTTTAGGGGATTTATCCCAGGACCCAATAAAAACCTATCTGTCGAACAATAATACTGTGGCTTGGAACCTGAGTTCACACAGTCGACTACGCCTACGGAATTTGGAATTTGGAATTTTATTCTTCGCTCGGAAGTGACGCATTTTGGCATGAATTCGCTTCCGTTCAAGTAATGAGACTCCCAAACCGGAAGTGAATTCAAGAGTGAATCTAATTTAATTAACATCCCGCACTTGGTGAAACGTCGATGCGACCCGGCGTTTTAGGGATTCGTAATAAAGGACGATTCTCTCTTCACCCCTTTCACCCGACGCGTCTGCCCCGAGTCGTCTCCGCATTGCCAGGAGCACCGCTGCCACTAGTGAATTTTTTCTGAGCTCCTTTCGCGAAGCTCCTTTCTTTCCGCCCTTTCTCTATCGCGCGGGAGAGCGCGCTCGAAATAACGAGCTGGTACGGTAGTACAAAGGAACCCACGATATATTTCGTCCTTCGGTCTCCTCCTTATTCATCTGCTCCTCGTTCCGCGCTTTCGTCCCTTTCCTCCCCCGTGTCGCGCCGTTCCCTCGTCTCTTTCACGGGATTCTCCCGAGCGAGCTCCGCACCGCTCAGCTCCTTCGCCAAAATTCTCACACTCCCTTCGTCCGTTTCAACTTCTCGTTCCAGCCGGCTCTCTCAGGAACCGAACCGCTTCTTCCGCCTCCGGACATTGCGGGCGGCGAGCGGGAAAGCAGGACACGTCGCTCGGCCAACTCGAACTCATACGTCTCTGGAGGAAGAGCTTCGTTACATCGATTTATCGTTTAATAAAAGGTGATACATCGTCTCGCGGGCGTGAGAGCACGATTCCAACCCCGCGTCGCCTTCCATTTCCAGCTATTCCGCTTCCATGAGCGGACTGGACACATCAGCCGAACGGAAGACGACGGAAAACTCTCCGGGAGTTTCGGATCTATCGATTTTTCCTTTCTCCGCCATTATTTCTTATCCTCCGATCCAAAGAACTCTGTGCACTGTAAAACGAAAACCGTGTGAATTTCAACATCGCTTTAGGACCATCGTGTGGTCCATACGCGTCCATTAGTTGGGGGTTGAGAGCAGTCTCACCATTTTATGTGAAACAAATGTGAGAAACATTTTCATTCAACACGGAATTCTTCTGATGTTTATATGAAAAAAAAAAACCATTAAGTGAGATCGTCGTCCGTTACTCAATTTGGCATTGAAAATATACCACGTTATCGGTTTAGAAAATAATTTCAATTTTGGCACCGGTTGTTCTTACCATTCGCGCCATGGCCATTTCCGGCGCAAGTTTCTTACGGTGCGACTGCGGGATGTTCTGAAACACCGATTCGAGGGAAATGTCGCGACAGAACGGTGCAAATTTCTCCGTGGAGCAGATAAGAGCACGCAACCCCCGTTAGCCCAATTCGCGACGAGGACACAAAAGGAGAAACGCTTCATCCCCCCACTTCTTAGAGAAACTATAGTAATTCCCTCGGTACACATGGGAAATCGTGACGATTCCGTATCGACGTTTTCCGCTCACGAGAGCTGCGCCCCCCCCCCCCCCACCCGGTTTTCACCCCTTCAAGTGCGATCGTACCACCACAGAGGTTGTCTCGCGCATACCAACGACGTTCCACAAAAGTCAACTACCATCATCCGATTGCACCTATTGAATCCTGTGGCCAGTTTAAAGTATTCACTGGCGGCGTACGGAAGCGGCGAAATGAGAACCCCGATGGCGCGGCCTTAGCGCATGTTTGACTTGTCAAAGAGGTTCCATCTGCTCTCTTCCATCGACCTCCTCAACGTGTTCTCGGTAACCCTTTATCCGCAGCCTTGTCTCTTGGCTCACTTTCCTCCCCTGTCGGCGTCACGGATCGCCCGGAGGCTCTTTTGCCACCTTGTCCTCCTCGATTTCTCTCTGGTAAGACCGAGAAGGCGTCCCGGCAGGAAGGAGCGACGAAGAGAATGAAAATTGTCCCACCTGGCCCCCGTACGGCGCGTCTGAAATGTCAATCCGCGCTTCGCAGGATGCCTTGCTGTAGGTCCGTGTCGGAGGGAGAGAGGAGGGGTTGGTACCATCGAGACACCACCGGCGTCACTGGCTGCGTTCCTCCACCTCTTGTTCGCTTCGACGCTCTGGAATGTCAATTTCGCGCGGTACCAACGGCAAACGGGCGAGCGAAGCCCGGCTACCCCATCTAACTCGACTCCAGCCACTGCGAAACTCCGGCGCGATATCTGGCTGATACTGTACCGTATACGTATTATCCGACTTGCTCAAGGAGCCGGAGAGAGGGGTGAGCTGAAGCTGAGATCGAGAGGGAGGAGGTGATGTGATTTACTTTACCGCGCCGTCTCATAGATATAGACAATCCCGGCGCGCTGTACCATAAAACAGTGAAAGAGATCTCCCTCCCCGTCACTCAATTCTCTTCGTATCTGGCGTATTTCCTTCTATTGCCCAAGAGCATCGATACACAGGCGGATTGTCCCGGTGAATTGGCCGCCTCCCGAAGAGTCGAAGAATCGAACTTTGGGCTCACGTACCGAGGGAGAAGTGATGGAGGAGTCGGGTAGCGAAATGGCTACGTGCTGGATGCTGCGCTCCCCTGCTCTCCCCGCTTTACCTCTGATCAGCTCTATGCCCCCTTTTTTTTTGCTATCTTCTCTGCACTGTCTGTATTCGATCCGAGTGCCTATACTCTTGACTCCGAAGGTATCCGAGGCTCCGGTTTCCCCTTGCGGCGATTGCAACCTCCAAGATCGCGAGATCTCGGGCCGCTGGCGGAGTCTTTATTGGAGGTTCCGCAGCGAAAGTGCAATACCTCGGAGACCCTCTCCTTGCTGCAGTAACCGCGGTATAATGTACCGAGCCTCTACATCTTTCCGTTGTTTTTTTACACTGAACCTTCAGGAAAGAAGCGAAGAAAATCTGGAAGGAAGAGCGACCGACGGGGGGGTGGAGAACGCGCCGTGGCGGAATAGCGAAAAGGGTAGGAGAAGAAAGATGTGGAGCGCTGGAGGGGTTTGGGTGAAGGGCGGATAGAGCGTCCGCTACTTTTCCCGCTGCTTCGGCTCTTTGATCGTTTGCGAGAGGGAGGGAAAAATGAAGAAAATTCCAGCTTGCCAAATAATACGTGCGCGCCCAGTTGCCGGCTCTCTCCGTGCTTTCGCTCATGATCTGGTACTCCTGGGCCGCCCCGGTGGGCAACTGTGCGGGGCTCCGGCGAATGGGGAAACTGCAAAGTTCGTTAATTACGGAGTTTCAACAGCTTTTCCCCGGGATCGACGAGCTGGTGAGCGAGAACGAGCGAATTCCCTCTCCTCCCCTAGACGAAGGTGGAGAAGTGAGTAAAGAGAGAAGGATTGGAGAGGATGAAAATGAGGGGTTGATGGTGGAACGCGAGGGAATTGAGATTGCCGGTGGACTGAGAGGGATGGGGAGATACCCAGAGCCGATCTGGTTTTTACGCTTCACGGTCTCTATGCATTTCACCCCCTCCCCCCGCCTTTCCGCCCCGCCGTACGAAAGATTCGCTGAAATTCGTGGACTCGCGGGCAGCCTCGCGGCTTGGCCCGTCACCCTCGACTTCTGTCGGCTCCTTTCTTAAATCTACTAACGACTCGAAATCTCTTTAACCACGATCCTTTGTTCTGCGCCAGTCACTGACGTGTACCCTCTAAGCCGGATTAAGCTCACTGTACACGGAGGGAAAGAGTAAAAAAGTATGGTGGAGAAAAACGAAAAATCGTGTAGATTCTCCAATCGGGCCTCAATATTCACGAAAATTATACTGAACTTTGTACCAAATCGTTTCAGATTTACAGTAATTTAGAGAGATGAAAATCACACACACACACACACACACATGTAATCGAACTTACAATTTAAGTCACACATATTACTAAGCGAGATTTTTTATATACGAAGGAAGTATTTCCGTCCGTGGAGTACAAAAGCAAAAATGAACGGAAATAATAAATATAACCCAATGAAAAAAAAAAAAAAAAATTATTTAAAAAAAGAAACCATCGTGATCGAGCTAAAAATCACATTTCTCAATGTTTCAGACTGTTTTAAATACTCTTACATTGAAATCTCGAATATTTTTTTTTACATAAAGCTTCCTCTATGAGGAAGCGAAAGAGAAATAAGGAAATAAGCTGGCGACAATGAAGTACTGATAAGGGTGTCTCACGAGGAAGATAACACTCAAAAATGAAAGCGTCAATATCGTCAGGAGCGAGGTGCGGGTAGTTGGGAGAGATCGTCGTCCAAACTGTTCAGCTGACTCGACCGGATTCGCAAATGAGCCGGAAAGCCAACGGGGGGAAATACAATGCGGAGTAAACACCGAAAGACCGTGAGATGCTGTTAGAGCCTTCTTGGGAATTCGAGGCGATAGCGGCGACGCGATAACTGCGAGTATGTGCGGGGATGGCCATGCATACGCCACCGTTACTTCCGCAGTCGCGGGATTCCCCGGGCTTCCGGCTCGCGGAGCTTTGCGCTTTACATTTATAGGCGGGACCCGGGAGAAGGAAAGATAGCGCGGACGAACCGCTTTATCGTGTATGGCCATCACGCGGTCCGTTGCGGACCAAAAGACGCTGGCTCGAAGAACTGTCCGCAGTGAGCAAAGATATGGAAGCTGCTGCTGCCCATTTTTTTTACCTCATCGCTCCTCGCAAAGAACCGAAACTCGGCATTATTTGTGTCGACAATAGAGAGGTAGCTTAGTTTCGTGCCTTAGTTCCCACGTGGATTGAGAAATATCGCGACGCGGTCCTGATTTTTCTAGAGCAGTCGTTGGTCAGCAATACGATAAAATATAGAAATCAAGTTTATTTCGATTTAAGAAAATTTGCCTTCAGAGGAAATTCGGACACAATTCCTATTGTCCGAATATTCTCGCGATATTCATACAAATCGAAATACCGACGAGATGGACCACCGCGTGACGTCGGTGTTAAGAAAATCCTAAATATTTCAATAACCAGCGCCGTAATAAGGCCGATTTGGAATATCCTTTCACTTTTGTGGAAGGAAACTCGGAGCGCAGTCCTTATTTTTTTAGCGGTCCATATTCCCCACTTTTATCTCGCGGAAGCCGCTTCGCATTCGCGGCTCCATTCCTTGATATTTAAACAGAGAGATGGGAAATACTATTTGTCAACACTTGTGCTTTAATGCCATCGGTCGAGGGGTGAACGGTGCGGCTGGGTTGCTGCATCAACGGATGCAACGAGGGACGAGAGAGACCCGACGGGGTGAGAGGAAGGTTTGTGATGCGGTTGCCCAGCATCGTCGGTAAATCATGTCGCAACTGGGAAACTACTGGCGCCACGACGATTCAGCTCTATAGCTATGAGTTTCGAGCGCGTGGCAAAACTATTCAGGCTTCGGCGAAACGCAAACGAGGAGACGGCTGAGCGTGCAGGACGGCGCGGTGGCTGCGTGCGTTCGCGTCGTTCGTATCTACAAACTTCCCCCCTTCTCTCCAGCGCCGTTTCCAGCACAGTGTTATATACAGGGTACGAGCGAGCTGGGCAAGCACGCCGACGGTCGAGAGACAATTATTGTCCGGTCCAGTCCACCGGAGCTGCCGCCATAACTAGTGGTAATGGTCGGACCGTTTCATCCCTGCTCTTTCGCTCGACGCCCCGACGAACCGCGCAACGTTACACTCGGGATGCGTGGACCAATTCAGCGAACGTCCCCCCGGTTCGACATGACTTTCCCGACCCTTTATGGTGTTTTCGTTCAATTAAAGAAAATAATTTTTTTAAATACAGCAAGTTTTTTTTTCTAGCGACTTCTATGGAAGCTGTCTCCATGACTAGTGGTTATGGCCAGACCGTTTTATACCCGCTCTTTGGTGGACCAATTTTGCCAACCCCATTCAACATGACTTTCGCAACCGTTTGACACTACAATATTTCACTTACATTACAATAAATAATTTAAAAAATCGCCAGGATTGCCGCTTGTGTTATTATGTATAGAAATATATATATATAGCAATAGAACATTCGCGAAATGATTGTGTCCGAAAAATTTGTTGGGAACATTTTTTTTTACGCGAAGAAACGGCAACCCTTTAACGACCCCGTCTTACCGGTAAGCTGCAGCATCCGCTGAAAATGAAAAAGCACCGCGTGCGGCCCACGCCCCGAGGACTTGAGTGGAAAACAAGAGGCTGCCTTTGCGGCGAGTATAATTTTTTTTCGAACAAAAAAAAGCTACCCAGCAACGGGGAGGAGGAATGAAAACCACACCGGAAGACTCGCACTTGTCGCCAGGCGAGAGTCTCTGTTTATTGTTTACTCGCTTCACTTTCAGTATTTTCCTTTTTTTCATCATCTCCCTTTTTCCTTCGCTGTTTCCTTCTTCATCTCCGTTCCCCCCTCTCTCTTGCGAGCCGAGGAGAAGTCGGCAGCTTATAACGAGAGGCGGACCGGGGGGGAACGTCTCGCTACAGTCGAACTACCTGCCGCAGCCCGGAGAAAAGGGAGCGGAATAAAGAAAGTCATATATATATATATGTATATATATATATATATATAATCCTTGGATAGTCATATTTCCCAGCAAGCTCCGCGCGCAGGATTTCTTCGCTCCCCTCGGACCGGCGCTGTTTCTATGCGAACAGATTTCGCTTCCGATGGCGGATGGCTGGTTACAGTCCATCCATCCATGTGGTAGATGGAGTTGGGGGAGGGGGATGATTGACTCCCGGATTAGCCGTGACCGCCCTCGCTCCCAGAGCACGCTCCCGTGATCGCGTCCCCGGTGTGACCAAAATTATTTCGAACTTTAATGTTTTTTTTTTTCGTTAATTTTTTCTCTTTTTTTTACCCCTTTTTTTATATTTTTGTGCGCCATGCTGCGGCAACCCTCTGGGGCGATCCCGAAGCGGGGTTGCCTCTCGGTCGAGTCGCGGAGGGCCGGGCGAGGGGATGCAGACGGTGCTGGTTTTAATGAACTCTTTCACCCGCCACTCGTGCCACCCTTAAACCGCTGCTTTAACTCGGGGTTCTCAACTATCCCCAACGAACGCTCGATCGGCTCCTGAACGGTCTAGATCTGGCTGGAGCGTTGTGCGTAAAGAATTAAAGGAATTTCGTCCCACGGGGAAAATGCATATTGCGGAGTGATTGGCTCGATAGACGAATTTAAAGCAACTTATCGGTTCAGCGAAAAAATATTGCAATTTCAATTGTACTTTAAATTATTGAAATTTCATTTGATTTTCAAATTATGACGGCAGAACTGCCGAGGTGACACGTTGCCGTTTTAAAATTTAAATGAGAATTTTTTTTCTACCGCGGACTGCAGGCAAATTCTATCCAAGTCAATGATATGTATTCTTTGTCAGTGTAGAAACAGTTTATTAAAACCGAAACGAGCTCTCGGGTAAATCGTAAGAAAAAGCAACTGACGTTGATTTTGATAGGGTCGATGCATTATCGTATCGATATTTTTCCTCTGTCATCGCACTTGAAACGTATAAAAATTTTCACGCGAAAAATACATCCAATATATTAACTGTATACTTTTAATCTACTATCCCTGTAACGTTGATCCTATTCCACTTTATCTCGCTCCATTTTGTTCTGTTTTCCTTCCGACCTGTTACCTTCTGTTTATATTCCCTCATGTTTTTCACATTATTATTCTCATATAATTCTCATATTTTATTTGGTGTTGCATGGTAGCGCAAAATCGTTACGGAGCGCCTTGTAGCGCGGTTTTTCTCCGGGAGTTTAGACCTCGAAACACGCAACAAACGAGTCTATCCGCCTATTCACTGACAATACATATTCCAAAAAAATATTCATCCGATAAAACGTTAATAGCATGCAATTTTTCCTTGCAAAACCATCCATCCAATCTACAACGAGATTTTTCTATCGTTTACCCCCGGGGTTAAAAAGAACAAAATTTTCGTCACAGCGCGGAACGAACCCTCGATACACCGCCGTCGCGAATGTGGCCATATGTATTTGTGCACATCCACGTATCTACACGTAAACGCCGTCACGAACCAGAGAGACGAGCGAGGGTGGGAGAACCACTGTCACCTGTGCAGGTTGTGGTATAGGGTCGCTCGGGCGCCCGGTGTGACGAGAATAGAGGCATGTTATTGATTATGGAAAAATACCAGCGGCCCGAAGCCGGGAGGGGGTTCGTTTTCTGTCGGTGGTCGTGCGCTCGTGGGAGGCAACCACGAGGGAAAGGTGGACTTCCAGAGATGTAAACGTCGCCCCCCTGCGAGCCCCGCTCTCGCCCCGCTGGCTCCGCCGCGTGTCACGACTACTGTACACTTTTCCGATTCCGTGTGTCTGCCCGCCGCTCCCTCGCCACCGCCCCGCGCACCGGCTCTCGGCTCGCGTGTGTGTCGCGTAACTCCGGACTCGGAGAATCGCGCACGCACCCCCGTTCGGTCCCCACCCTCCTTCGCTCTACCCATCTTACACCCTCGCAGCTTTCCGACCGCCCGTTCCTTTGTCACTCACTCGGCTCACGCCGGTAAGTTCCTCCCTTCGTGAACGATTCAACTGTAGTCCCCGACCCGAGACTGACGTCCTAATGGCAATGCAGGGCGACCGCGTTCTCCAGACGCGAAAGTTCGCGTACGCACACGAACGGTCCCACGTAAGTACCACTCTCGTTTCCGTCCACGGATCGAACGATCCGAGTTTATCGGCACGCTGGAAACCGATCGTCAACGATATTACACGGGTGTGTGAGGCGCGAGCACCGCGCGCGAGTAGCGATTGAGGTATTGTGTCGCGATCGTTCGACATCGGGAATAATTGAGCACCCGCGGAAAACGCGTCGCGCACTCCGATCGTGCTTTATTGCCGTTACCGAAACATCGTAAAACGGATAGGAACGCTACCCACTTTTAGTTAATGACGGGTAAACAATTACCCTGGGGAGGTAGAGTCGACTGGGATCTTTCGAGAACCGAATAAACGAGCACGATAAATCCTGATGTAGTCATGTTCTACAATTCCCGCACAGGAAGAAAAACTGTCTGTATCGTTACTTTAGGATAAAAAAATCGCGTTTTCTCTTGGCGGAAAAGATTTTATTCGGGAGAATGTCACGTCCGGTTTTTAAGTCTCAATTTTCGACCGAAAGTCGAGGGAAAATGCACAATTTCCGATGGAAAAATGCATTTTTAAACCGATAATGTATTTTGTGTGTTGCCTTAGTTTCGGCCGGATAATCGAGATTTTCAAAACGGAAGTGACTTTTCAGAGAATAAAAAAAAAAATTCTCCCCGACTGGGTCTCGAACTCAACCAATTGGGAGTGCAGTAAAGTGGATGAAACGGCGTCTGCGATACGTCTCGAGGGTACTCGATATTCATCGCGACTACATAGCCATATTAATATATCATCGATATCATTATTGTCTCACATTACTTTGACAGATCAGCCCCGTGGATAATGACAGTATCTCGAACGGACCAATTGTATCTCCAGAGCCAAAGTCAGATAGATCGACGAGTAGACCCGAATAATTCATAGCCCAGTACATAGCACAGTCACGTACAAGCGTGTAACTCTAGAGCTCGATGGTGGAAGATGAATCGTGGTACTCGTTTGGAAATCGACTGCCGAGACGACTCAGGAGTGACGTAGGAGAAGAGCTCCGAAAATCCTCGCTATCCCGATGTCTCCCGGAGTAATTCTCCTCGTTACGCGTCTCCAGCCTCGTGCTCGACTAAATTCTCCGCCGCTCTCATCCTGCGGGAACGAGACGGATCGACGGGACAGCCACGCCGAAAGGAGCGAGAAGGTGCAGAGCGGTACATTCGTCGAGGCTAGAGAAAGCCCGCGAGACGTAGTATGAGATGAGATCGGCGAAGGGAGGAGAGACGGGGAGTGGGGGTTCGAAACCGCGCGTACGACTCGACTCCCTTAATCTTCATTATCCCTTAACCGTTCGCATCCGGTAGCGAGCTCGAGGCGCACAGTGATAATTCTCGAATTATCTCCTCCTCCCAGAGATATACCGCTACGTCGGCGAGTAACCTGATGGAGTCGCGCGATCCTTGCTCCTGCGACCGCGCACTTTCCGTCTTCCAACGAACTCGAAGTAGCGCCACCCTGTTCGCGAGAATTCTTCATCGTCGGCGACAACCGTCGAGCCTCATTCTCGGAGCTGCGATCAGCCCGGCGAGCCGATTCAATTAAGTGATCGATCACGGTAACTCGTGACCTTTCTTCGCGTTCCGTTTCTAATGGTAGTTCCAGTACACCGGGCCAGAGTCCGACCAACCTCGGGCCAATACCGGCCCTCTGCCTCATTCCCACCATGGATCCGCCTCGCGCCTTTCTTTCTTTAGCTTTTCTCTGTAAAAAAAAATGATATCGCCATAGACGCCCAGCTGGGTATCGCTCGTTCACACCTCTTACCCTCCAGTCACTGACTCCAGCGACGGAAGATGATTCGCTCGCCCGCGTGTGCTCCGACTTCCGGATCTCTTCGTCGCGATTCCCCGTTCTCACCGTGGCAACGCCACACCGTCACACCGTCACACCGCCCTCCCTACCCACTCTCCATGGTCTCATCCCCGATGCTTTCTTTCCTGTGAGGACAATGGCCGTGACGCTATACCGCGCACGGCCAAGAAAGAAAGTGAAAACCCACCGACGACGGTGAGAGCACGGCTGAGTGCTCGTTGGTGGAAGACACTTTTGGCTGACGGGAGGAACAGAACGGAGGGAAAAAAGTGGGCTTTGGAGCTGGAGAGGAAGGGCATGTACATCGAGGCAAGTGTGAAACACTGTGGGTCCCGTGGAACAATACGAGGCGCCCGGGAAGAAAGGAATAAAAGAAAGGAGAAAAGGGAAAGAAATAAAGGAAGGGGGAAAAAAGAAATGAGGAAACAGGCAAGAGAGGGACGGAGACATCGGTGAACTAAAGAATTGTTCTCGTTCGGGATACTCCGTACGAGGCTGAAATGCCAGAGAGAAGCACGAGAGTAAAGCATCGGGCTCTTGCACTTCCTTCTCGTGACCGGGAAATGCGGCGTCCTCGTCGGGTTTCGCTGCTTTTCGCCGATGTGCCTCTATCACGTAGTCTGGCCGCAAGCGGGGGTCGGTGAAGAGGATGGTTGAGGAAGCTGATGCACGATAAAGAGGGACAGGTAGAGGAGCCGGCAGTAGCCGTGGCAGCCTCGAAATCGTCCCCTATAAGTCTCCGCGCTTCGTCTTGCTCGCGCTCGGATCCCTCGAGCTACCGGAATGCCGGGCCGGAACCTCTCGTTCGTACGTACACTCCGAGCACTCCAGGTAGCCATTCCGTTCCGCGATCCTCGAGCCCGCGTTACGTACCTCGTTCACCGGCAATTTTTCTGAAAGCCTTCGACTATCGTGTGTTAATTCCGGGAAACGCTTATGTTCTCCTCTACTTTTTGTTCCACACCGTTTTGTCGTCGTTCTCTCCGGGTTCTCCGCCCGGAAAGGTGGTTCAGGAGACGGGGCAGACCGGAGAATGCGAACACAGCTGCCACTCGTGCATACACGTGCCGAGGGAACGTCTCTTTCACCGTGGACGAACCCTCGGCATCCACGTCTCGTTAGAAAAATTCATGGATGCTGCGAGTTGTGACTGCTGCGAATGTGTAAATCAGTTCTTCAGTACTCGGAGTCAAGGACCTGACGACTGAACAACCGCGTTAAGTTTACCGGTGAGCTTGGATTTGTCTGCAAATCCGGCTGGCCCATGTTCTCCACTAACGCAAAACGGTACTGTAGACTTCGACAATGTTAATCGGAAATAGATGGAAGCTTCCCGTCTGTTTTTTAACGTGCTATCTCGGAGTCCCTGACGAGCACAGGTCCACACTGCGTCAATTGGAAAAACGAGGATGAAGACGTGAAGAAGGGAAGGAAATATGGTAGATCGAAACACGGATCGTCTTCGCCACTTTTACTCCGTTCGCCTAAATGATTGCGGGGATGACGAGTGGCGTTGATCAAGAAGATGGCGCAAGCGCTGTAGGCGATGGTCCTCGAACTTCCATCTCGCGCTCCGGGTAAGTCCCAGCGGGAAACGCATCGGTACATCGCCCGCAGCGTACAGAGTAAGTGATATCGTCGGGACAATCGGTAAATCCTCCATCTCGTCCGAACCCTCCAACCGTTATCGCCGACATATCCAGTTTCGCGTACCTTCTCATCCGAACCTCATTTTCCGCAGCGGTTTGCCACAGAAACTGCGGCAGATGGGAAGAAAACCCCCGTTTTTATCCCCAATGCAGCGTCCCAGCTTGAAACAGTGCCATTAATTGCGACGAATTCATTACAATAATATCAAATACGGAGACTCCAGAAGAAAAGCGACTCGCTGGCTGCCCGGTACTTGCTCTTAGTCTGGGCTTCGGACTCTGGATAAAATTAATACCAGCAACCCTTTTCACCGGTCCCTCCCAGGCTCGCCGACCGACCATTCTGCGTGCTCGGAGGCGCCCCGCAGTTTTGCCGTTCCATTGCATTCCGTAATTTGTCGAGCCAGCCACACATCAAGGATGCCAGATTAATAAACGAACGCAGGTGTAGACTTTCGTATGGAAACACCGATTCAAGTGGATATCCTCGACGCCGAGATAGCGGGGCAAAATGGAACAGGGACAAAACTTCATAGTGAGGGAACGTAATTTCCTAACAACTTTTGGACAATGCTGGTGATGGTAAGTTGGGCAAAACGGAGTAGAATGTGCGGATGAATTCTTGGGACAAATTGGACCATCGAAAAATTATTGGAAAATCGCGCTTTGTCCTCGCTGTCTCGGTTTGCTCTACTTTTCCATTTTGCCCCGCTCTACACCACACAAGTTTCGCCGGCGGCCAAGACCGAGCTTGCACAGATGTGGAGAACCAGTGGCGCGAGGACCCGAACACCCAACCAGAGCTTTTTCCGGGCTAACATTGAATTCGTCGGCGACCGAGCTGGAGCAGGACAGACTCAAGGTTTGCCAACCACCGGGATCGCCGCGATCGGGACTTCGTCCCTTGCGGGGGAGAGGGCGGGAGGTGACAAGGGATGATTTAGCTGGGGATGCTCCGATCCTGGGTCACTGGACATAAATCCCCGCTCCCTCTCGTTCTCCCGTTTCCTCTCTCCAGCACACGCCAGCGACGTTTCACCCTGCATACACGCGAATGGTGTGTAGAGGTATGTATGACCCGGAGCATCGCAGGCAAGCCTCGGGAGGTCGGTTACTTTACGCGCCTAAAACCACCGCACGAAAATCCCCGAGATGATGACTTTAACGGGACTGTGCTCAGTCACGTTTCCGACAAATAGCTTCGCGCATATGTGGCTTTTAACATAGTTCCCGGAGTCTTTATCCTCAGAATCGAACCAAAAAAGATTGAACATTCGTCACTTTTAATATCCGCGGAAACAGTCGATGGATTTATGCGAACGGATAAGTCGCGCATTGGCGGAGTTCAACGAGTCAATGCACCCTGCTGGAAGTTTTTATGATGAATAATTCATGAACTTTTCGGTAATTGAAGTTAATTATGAAAATGAAATTTCTTTGTTAAAACAATTGAAGTACATTTTTTATGATGATATATCAGCGATGTTTTTGATATACTAAACATTTATTTTTCATGACAATTATACATGGAATTTAATGTACCAGTTATTTTTAAATGGTATATTAAATATTGGTATAACAAAATATTTTTTCTATCTCAAAAGGATTTTGCCGAAATAATTTAAAAAATTGTCGAACTAACCAATCTTTTAATTGTACCAACAAAGTATGTTATTTGAACAAGCCTGGCCATTAGGCTTATTCGACCGTAATTTTTTTATTGACGAAACGTAATCGTTCGAGTCTACGACTGTTACAATCTCACTATATTTACATATGTTGACCCACAGTAAACCCAGGGCATAATAAACACATCAATACCAATATCCTGGCGTCGTGCTTGAGATAACGAGGCCGGTGATTCGCATCGATGAGGCTTGTCATCGCGCCAATGGTCGCTAATTAGGCCAATCAGCGGAATCTCAAACCTTCCTGTACACGAGCTACAAACCATTGAATACGAAACGGTCCGTACCTCATAAATTTACCGGCAAATCGAGGTGGTTCATATTTCCCATTTTCACCCTATGTTCGCTGATTTTGCCGTTCCGCATCGATTATTCCATCATCGCAGAGTCCTCGAACTTTCTGCCGATGACGTGTGTGCGCTCGCGGGACGAGAGCGGAGCCAACTTTGCCGCCCACTTCCTCATCTCCCCCGGCGGAATTCCGGTGGGCCCATAATCCGTCCTGCCGGCGTTCTACAACCTCCCTCAGAATTCTATAATACACGGTATGCGCGGTTGCATCTGTCGCTCCTGGTTACACAGAGGTGGAGCGTTGCAACGGCGAACTCGCCGCACCGACGACGACGACGACGACGACGGTTCAGCGGTGGCGCAGCTGGCCTGTGAGAGCGCTCACATCTTCGAAGTTGGCAGACGGCTCGGCATTTATCATACACGATTAATTAATAGCGGCGGGACCTAAGTATCCGGCGGGAGGGGACGGAATAAAGGGGTGGAATGAGAGGAAGAATGGAAAGCGAGGAGGTAGGAAGAATACACCGAGAGAGATTTCATAGTCGCATTCTCTGTCTTGTGCGAAGATTCTCTCTTCTCTGTGATACGTCTCTCATTCGGTCTGGACCGCAACTTGCATCCGGCGTCGAGCATCTCAACAGTTTCTACGTAGCTTTAACCAGTCCGTTTCAGATCTTCAGAGACAGGTCTCTCCTTCGGTCTGGACAACATCTCGCAGTCAGAATCCAGCATTCTCACCAGTTTATTCCGTCGGAGATTCCTCGTTCGTCTCCGTGATACGTTGGTCCTTCACTCCCGATCGCATCTTGCCAGTTTACTCTGTTTTTTTTTCTCAGTTCGTTCCTCCTTCCCGTACGGAGATTCTTCGTTCGTTTCCGTGATACGTTGGTTCTTCACTTCTGGACCGCATCTTGCGAGAGTTTACTCCATTTCTTTTCTCAGTTCGTTCCTCCTTCCCGTACGGAGAGTCTTCGTTCATTTCCGTGATACGTTGGTTCTTCACTCTGAACCACATCCCGCCAATCTATTCCGTCTCTCGCTCAGTTTCTCTCTTCCGTACGGAAATTCTTCGTTCATCTACCTGATACGTTTCTCGCTCAGTCTGGATCGCAACTCTCATCTCGCCGATTCACTCCGTCGCTTTCGCCGAACCATGTCTATTACCCGCTTCTGGCGAACCGGGCAGCTCGAGGGGACAACGTCGTCGAACGATGGGGAAGGAGGTACACCGGCTTTCCAACTTGGTTGGGGCACTCGGGTATTATCTATCCCGGAAGTTGATCGTCTCAGTCGTCGCTAGTTTTCCCTCGTTCCCCCCTCGCGCAGCGCTAATCGCACTCCCATAAATTGGCTTTCAGTGAGAATCCGTGAGACGGACGACGAAGCGAGGATGAGGAAAGGACCGAGGACAAGTTTAGCTTTTTGGGTATCTCCTGGCTATTCGTATATACCGACCACCCACGATAAATCATTCATGGCGATGGTGAAGTTTACGGCGACGGAGCAGACTCTGCCAGTTGAACTACTATCATCCCGGAACCCCTCGACTTCGATACTCTGAATTTACGAGATTGAAGACTCTCGGAAAGTCACCTGGGCGTAAGCTCCGAGCTTTCGTGGACGTTGATAATCGCGTAGAAGAAAAGCATTTTGTTTTCGTTTCCGCTACGACTGAGTATTCTCATGAATAGCTCCGAATAATTTGTCTCGAGGCGACAGGAAATCCTTCCGTTCTCCAACCTGAATTCAGTCGGTAACAAGAACTCTAAGTAATTTTATCGAGCAACGATTACCGGTTAAAAAATTCTTACTTCCGGTTAAATTCTTACGTCAAACGGGTCTCGACTCAACGCTGTCCACGAATTTGTCTTCGACAATTAATTACCGACCACGTTATTGAATTCTCGACGAATCGTCCCTACCGCGATCATTGAACACTCCAAATTAAAAATCGTTTCGAAAGCCTGACATTAATATTTTTCCTCGATCTACCAACGATTTCCGGACAACCGGAAATTTTCACATGACCATTGGTATTGACTCGCGCCACGCAACAATTTGTCTTCAACGATTTGAGGTCTGAATCGTTGACAAAATTGACGACAGTTTTCATCACCGACCGGGTTATTGAATTCTCAGCGAAACGTTTCTCCCACGATAGTCGAACATTTGAAACTAAAAAAAAAACACTTGTAGTGAATAAAACTTGCGAGTGGATATGAAGCGCGTTTCGCTTTGCAAACTAAGTTGGAAGGAAAGCGTCCGAGAAAGAGTGGAGAAAGATAGAACGCGCAGAGTCTGGACCTATGCCAATCTCCAGAATAACTTAGTGTCGCAGAGCCCGCACTCACGAGCCTAACCAATACTCCTCCGGATCCGACAGTGTGCGCGAACATTCCGCCTTGCACCGTACCTGAGAATATATTTGCGTCCCGGGTGCTTTCGCTTCACCTCCCGCGTCTTCTTGTCCACCGGCGATAGCAGCTTTTCGCTCGTTTGCCCCGAGCGCAACGGTACAGCGGGAAGCGAGTACAAAAAACACGAATCTCGAGCGACCGATATCGACCGATAAATCCCCAATTCGAATCTTCTCCAACCCCGCGGAAATTTATTCCCGGATCTTCTCGGCAACGAACGCCGGGAAGAAAGTTCGACGGCTAATCCCACTACAAAAACCGCCCCCGTTTGGCCGGAATAACGCGCTTTTAGCCCTGAAGTTAATAATTGCGAATTGTGTTCGCTTCGCACGAGTTTCATGGAAATAACAAGAAATCGCAAACACTTCTCGACGGTATAACATTTTTTTTTCAAATAAGAAAATTAAAAGTGTCGAAAAGATTAATTTTTCACGATAACAATTCGAGAATGTTGTTGACAAATTGATGATGCATAAAATTGTCCGACAAATCCCACGGATATTTTATTTTTTTATAGGAATTATTATTTGTTATTGCTTTATATAATTGCTATAAACGTTTTTTTACGTTTTTTTCGTTAACGAAACCCGTTGGATCATAAGCCAATAGAAAACAATCGCGATGATATTGATTGCATATCGCAAAAAAAAAATCATCTCGGGAAATACACTACGTTTTCCGATTTTCATACCATCGAGCAGGTTGCAAATCTCTCTCATTTTTTCCAAATCTCATGCGAAGTGAGACTCTTCGTAAGGACGACCTTAAAATATTTCCCCGTCGTCGCGGTCGAAACTCGACCAATATTGTCGCGCGACGTGCAATCTTTGTCAGCCACCATTCGGCAAAAGGAGAATGAAAAAAAAAAATAAAGCTGCTGCCTAATGATCGAAATAATAATAACATAATAATAACGTTCGTTGCCGTTTTAGCATTCCCTTTTTTTCGCGAATCGGATGAAAAGCCCCGAACGCTTCGGCAGAACGGGGAGAGAGGGTTGATCGCCGTCGTTGTCGGCAGGCAGCGATGCTCGCTCGATAAACAACAATTAAAGCCGGAAGCCCGGACGCCGGGCCGCGAGACTGCTGAAACGCGAAAACCTCTTAGCGACGCTTAATTGCCAGGGAATGCGAGAGAGCGGGCACTCGGTGTACCGATGAGACTGGAAGGCCGTGTACGAGAGCCAAACGCAGGGGAATGGCGGCTTGGGCGCTGAGAGCAAAAGGAATCCGAGCGAAAGAGGAACGAATTGTGAGTGAAAAAGGACGAAGGAGAAAGGGTGGAGAAAATTCACGGATGGAGGTTCTTGCGGCTCTGCGGAAAGAGGCGCGCATAAGAATAGGGGTGAAAAGTCCTGTTGGGCGGGGGGTTGCAGAATGAAGAGGGAAGAGGGGTTTGAAAGTGGGTTTTCACCCGCGAGAGTGGAGGAGGCGAGAGGTCGAAGAGGCGAACGTGATAGCTGTATGGAGAGGAAAGTGAGTGAAGCTGCTGATGCGGGAGGGTTTCGGTACCCGCTGGTTCCGCGAACAGGACCAGCGGAGGGGCGCGCACCCCTCCGAATTTGCATACAAACGAGCCTGGGATTTTATTCGCGTCGCGTGTGTCGCGGCATCGCAAATGCCCGATGCCCCGGGTGTCTTCTGACGGCTGTGAGCGGGCTCTCTGGTGAAGCTCTTCGGGCGAGGATTTCCAGACTCGCCTTAACGTTGAGCGACAAGGATCAACGTAAGCTCTATTTTTTCGCGAAACGGTTTTGTAAAATTAAAAAAAATACGAATGGTCTCACTGGGCATTCGATGACGGCAGTGCGGGCTGAAATCTTCTATACATTTCTCGATTTTCAATTATTTATCTTAATTCGACTATAAAAGTACTTTAAATTCGATTACTTGCAAAGGGTAATTAATTTTTCATCACAATTCGACGTGAAATTTCATGAACCATGTTTCATGTTCTTGCACAAAAACTTCCAGTCCGGTACATTAAATTTACAATTCTCTTTAGCAATGCCCACATGTTTCATCACACTTGACAACACGCTCGTTTCCAGATTACATTAAATTCCCTAAAATTTGTATCGCGGATAAGGGAGGCGGAACTGATTCGATCGTCGATTCGGCGCGTATGAAACGGCTGTTGGACGCGATTCATCGGATTTCTTTCCAACCCGTAGCTTATTCACAATTAGCGAAATTAACGCGCTGGAGACATTGACGAATGTTCGGGGGAGTGGTCGGTAGGTCATTCCTCGGTTCGCCCTCATATCGCAGTCCATTCATCCTCGTTCCCCTTTTCTCCTCGCCCCGCCGTTTCAACATCGAGTCTCTCGCCTCTGTTATACACGATCGGTGATTAACGACGCCGGATGTCTATGCTCCTGGGTCATTTCTTTTCACCCTTATCGGGCGAGTGAACTCGTTGTTCGGCGCCGACCCTCGGCCAACGTTCGGCGTTCTCTCGGCACTTCCGGTGCGTTTCCTCGTACCACCCCGGGACTCAACGGAATTTCGTGAGGCCGCGAGAAAAGCGTCGGACCGAGCGGCGAGCCGGAGATGTGACGGAACCAAAGGGCTCATTAAAACGGAATTAACCACTATCCGCAGCCGAGGTTGCCTCTGTTGGCTTTAATTAACCGGCGAGGATCGTAAAGTTTAATTATTCGAAGGCAAAATACATGCTCGCTGCGAATTCTCCGCCTCGTCTCGCTCCTCCTGTTCTCTCACTCCCTATCGCAACCCCCCTGGCCTACAACCTCGCCACTCCACCGCCCTCTTCTCCCTCTCTCTCTCTCTCTCTCTCTCTCTCTCTCTCTCTCTCTCTCTCTCTCCACCTTAAACTCCTCCTTTACCATAGCACCGGCAATATATATCTACCGTCGAGATTACCCGGTACCGAGAGCACCAAGTTTACAATGTACCCCGTACGTCTATTGTCTCTCGGCGATGGATGCCCCGCTGCTCTACGCGCACTCTCACAGAAAATACAGTATCCGTCTTGTCTGTGTGCACATCCCGGCGCGGTACACCGTCTATATCTGCGAGGCCCATAATGGACTACTACGCGAAAACGTGAAAACCTCTTCATCCAACGAAAAGTTTATTCTACGCTCGGGAACATCTCGAGAAAATACGGCTACTCCGTATACGAATGAAAAGACCGGCGAAATAGCATGCTGGGTATTCGTGAACCGCGTTGACACGGTAAACGTGCCGAATATGCTCCGGTTTAAATGTAACGAGTCATTTTCGAGATCGTCGAGATCGTCAAGATCGTTACTCACAGTTCAAAAATCTCCATTTTTTAACTTTGCGACGTCGTACCGGAAGCGTGTCATTCCCGAAATTCTTATTCTTCAAGCGGACCTAACAGGAAATCCGGCGCTACCGGTCGACAGACGAGATTTTCGCACTGGAAATGACGATTTGTGACGTCGATGACGATGGAAACATGAGATTTTCGAGCAAGGAGTGACAATGCAGCGAATATTTTTGATTTTTCACTGGAATGATACCGAATTAGAAGGAACACGGCGAAGTGGGTTAAAGGGACATGTGCGATATGTCTGCAATGTATTCGTAATTCATCTTGACCGTAGAAAATAACAAAAATTTTCAACATTAATTGAAATAACTCGTCAAAGGGCTTTATAATTATAAATAATAATAATAACATCCTACGATAAAATAAAAATGCTCCAAGTAAAGAAATGAATGAAATTGATACAATTTTTTTTTGTTGTACGTGCGCAATCGATTATTATGACTAAAACAATACGCTTCGAGCCGACGACAGCTTCTGTCCGCGGACGTGCGACTCTCGCGAGACTCTTCCGAGCTATCCTCGTTACTGCAGCGAGCGCGAAGCGAGTCCGCTCCTCGCCAGAATATTTTTAACGAACCGCGCGAATGATTATTTCTAGCCCGTGTGGCATACTTACCCACATGTTCATCATTTTTTCACGACACGAGACCGCCCATCGACGAGGCTGCTACGTTGCGCTATTATAGTAGTTTATGCAACGGCAAACTCGAATAACTCACCGTTAAAACTCTCCGTAAGTGGAGGTCTCGGGACTCCCCGCCCTGTCGCGTCTTACTTCGATCGTTACTCTCTTCGCTCCCAGCCGGAAAGTGTACTCGTCCTAACAAATTGTGCAACGCATGACAAACGTCGCTTCAGGCAGACTGCAAAATGCCGGCATTTTCAGCGCATATGTATTTGTCGTTAAAAAAATACACTAAAAATTAATTGTATATTTACTGTGCGGTAACTTGAAAATTGCTAAAATTAGTTACATTCAATTTACAACAATGTTATTTATCTTAAATAAAAATACCGGATACTAGAATTAAAAATATTTTGCCTGACGTCTACAAAAGAATTTTAAAGAAATGAAAATTTCACTGTACAATTGCAACGCACGTGTGTCTGAAATTCAAGAAAAAGTTTATGCAAAAAACTTTCAATATCGTTAACTGATTGTCCAACAATTTTTTTTAGCATAAATAATTTTACTGTTATTTTATTATTAATTTATGATTCTTTATATTACTCGTGTTTATTCCACTTTGTGTATGTGTAATAAACGTTCTCAACGATTTTGCCCGCTATACTTGGATGCACGCACGAACTGTCGCGCATGATACGCACTCGCGTGTCGTCGCACGTGCAGCTTGCGCGGGAGTGGCCGACGATATCGATTCGCCGTAAACTTCGAAGACCCTAGAGCGAAGGAGAAACGAGGGAACGAGCTACGTGGCGAAACTCCCTCGGTCTCCCACGGCAGACCCGTTGTTACGTTGTTTACGATGGTTCGAGTCTTTTTGTTTGTTCCGCGGAAAACAAGGGCAGTCTCAGGGAACGGCCGAAACGAATGACGAAAGACATAGCTTTTGGCTCCGTTCGCCATTCACTCCATTACCCTGTTCTTATACTACGATACTGTTCGCTATTCAGTCATCTGCCCACTGCCATTCACTGTCATCTATTCACTGAATTAATCCGACGATTTTATTGTTTACAGATGAGGTGGACGTCATCGGTTACACGAGCAATCAATCGGACACCGACGACCATAGCAGCGTCCAGAGCAGCAGCGACAGTGGCGTCGCGATGTCCACTTCCAGATTGACCCTCTCCGAAATGATGGACAATCTCTAGGTATGCTGAATTTCACGTATTATTTGGGTATTCGAAAAAAAAAAAAAATTTCCATTTTTCCAACTATAAGTCAATAAATCATAGGGTGGCGAAGTCCACTTCCGGTTTGGCGCGCACCGAAGTGATGGACAATGTCTGGAGGTGTTTTCTTCCACGTGTTTGCTTTACGTTACATACACATGTATGGTGAACTTGCGTAACGGAGTACTTCATCCAAATTTTGTGTTTTTTTTATTTACCGTACATAAATCATAGCGTCCTTACGTTCACTTCCGGTTGGGTGGGCGCCGAGGTGATGAACAATCTCTAGGGTTATTTTATTCACGCGTTATCGTGTACTCATTCTCCTGGTTATTTTTCGCAGTTTTTCTTTCGTTTCCGTCTTTAAATCAATAAATCATGGCGTCGCGGCCTCCACTTCCGGTTTGGATATTATATACTCATTTCACTGATCTCCGGTAATGGATTGCTCCGCGCGAAACACTTTGTTTTGTGCTTTCTTTCCGATTACAAGTCTGTAAGTCGTTCTACCACGAAATCCACTTCCGGTTTTGTCCCCTCCGAAATGATGGGCAATCTCTACGCCGACAAATCGCTCTTTACAAAAGGTCCTTGCTTATTGTTCCGAATACGAATCTGTAAATAGTGGCGTCGCGACTTCCACGTCCGGTTCGACCCAGCAAACTCCAATCGCGGAACAGCCTCAGGCTGTGATTCTTTTTTTTTCTTTCTTTTTTTCTGTCGTTTCTTTGGCCCACGCGTCTGCACTCTATCTTCGCCACTCGAGCACGTTGACTCGAGTGACGAGAGCCGAGGGAGTCGTCTTGTCGAAGGGTGAGAGAACCGGCGCTCTGCAGACTTGGCAATATATTCCGTTGCTTTTGTAGGTGAACCGAAAAAAATAGAAAAAAAAACGTCTGCCCGAAAATAACGTTCAATTGTTTTTTACCCTATTCCCAAGTCAAACAACCTGCCGAAGACACCTCACTGGTTAAGATTATTAGTTTATCACGAAGAGACTAGTTCCAGCAAATTTCCGTAACACGATTTTGACGATGTTCATGTAATTTTTTTTCTGTTTCATTTCCCCTTCGACGGACCAGATGAAGAGGCGGTTCGTGGGCGGCGAGAAGCGACGGGGAAACAGTCGAGGATTGATGAGGCGCCGGGACAGCGAAGCCGGAGAGTCAAACAGCGATGGAATAAGAATAAGATGATGGTAATGACGAAACAAGAGTGGAAGATGCTAAATTGGAGCGACTACGAGGATAAAAAACAAAATAACATTGCACGACGTGTGATCCGAGAAAGCGGACGGCAGGAGAGCAGTCAGGGGCTGTGAAGAAGACAACGAGTGGATGGTCTCTGGCAGCGCACATGCGCTGTACATCGACGCCGTCGCGCGTCACCGGACGAGGCGCCGAGACCGAGTGTTGCTTCGTGACGTACCTCGCGAAAGGATCCGCTGAGCTCGGAATTCAATACGTTCCGAGGCGATCAAGAGAGAGCTGCGACCGAGAAAAATTTCCGGAGTCAGAGGGAAATCATGAAGGAACCGCGGAACGTCCATTTACGATTCGTTATTGGTAAAAGAAAAATGAAAAAAAAAAATAAAACAGAACAAAATGAAAAATTATATATATATAAGAGAAATGGAAAGCGAAGTGATGGCTGAAAGCGGGACTATGTGGCGAAGAAAAACGAGGGGGATGAAAATTAATAAATAGAAGAGGAATCGCGTACGAGAGATAATACTGTGAGGGACCTCTGCGAAGCGTTATCTGTAAATTATTGAATGTCGATGTAAAAGTATTGTACATATTTTTAACGAGGCTTCGAATCGAGAGTTGTTTTGGTATGACTTGTAGAAGAGATGAGATGTTGCAAGCGCCCGGTATGCATCTCGAATAACCGAGGAATCGAGAGGGAGAGACTAAGAGACGATCGTGAGACAGCGAGAGTGGAGTGTGTATGCGCGTAGAGTCCAGAGTCGAGAGACGGAGAGTCAGCTTAGATAGGGAGATTTGATCGAACGACGGCAGAGTCAAAATTAATCGAAAGATGCGCAAAAAATTTGCCACGTTTCACCGATAGGCGAGAGACAAAAAAGAAGAAAATAATAATGGTTCTTGTTGGAGAGACACGGCAAAGGGAGAAAGGACATAAAGGCCAAGAGAAGAAAAAATAAAAGCCCCCAACTGAGCGATAGAGAGGCGAAGACCACCGACAGTGGAGCATGTCCCACGGAAAATATCGAGTTGGTTTTTAGCCTCCGCCACTTTGAATTTTTCAAATTAACGTGAACCGCGTATCCCGAGCGACAGGTATCCGATTCTGTAAATTCCGAAGCTTTTACTCGTTTGGCAAACGTATTCGTGCGCAGCCATAAGAAAAGTTTGAATTGCCTTTGAGCGGCTCGTTTGTATTTAATTTCCGAGGTCGGCTACCGTCGAGGTGATTACCTTCGAGAAAAAATCACGCGAGAGAATTATATCGATGAATGTATGCACTGAGAAAAAAAGTACATAGTGAAAACAGCCATATTGACATTTATTACAGTAAAGAATAGTTTTCTGGCACTGCTACATTTTATAGTTACGACAATGACGAACCATCATGGTTGCAACCGTAATTATAGTTTAGACCAATTGAATGTGTGCTATCGGAAACGTCAAATCGTTTAGACGTTCCCGTTGGAAACTATTCGTTACGATAAGAAATACTGTCGTCCTTCTCAGTGTATGAAAATGATGGAAAAGTTAAACGGGCTGTTCAATTAGGCGGTCGTTCCAATCATTGCGGTTGATTCGTCGCCATTATTCGTACCATAATGGCGTTGTCCGTCAGATTTTAAAGAGCTTCTCTCAATGCTTTGCTCCCAAACAACGAGCTCATACAAATATATTCCCCCCCACTTTGCAAACTCACGCAAGAGAGCGCCTTGTCGAGAGAACGATTAACAAAATAAAAGATATAAATACACATGTAACAACCAGGACAACGCATAATTTTTTTATGTCCTCAAAGCCTACGACCGACTGTGACGCTTTTGGCTCTCCGACCCTCCGAGACCAACGAGGTTTCAGACGTTTCGTAGAAAAAAAATAAAGAAAAAAATACTTTGTAGATTAGGCCTCTATGTACAACAAAAGCGAAGTGCGAAACGTACGAATTCGCATTCCGTCACAATGAATCATAAAACGAAGGAAGCACACACGTAACAAAAATTGAAAAAAAAATTAATAAAAAATGAAATCATTTAAAAAATAATATTAATAAAAAAGGAAGATAAGAGTAACATAGGTTGTTAGATGAGCGTGTTTGGCTGATGGAGTGATTCTGTTTCCCACCGCTGCGAATACCGTGAACTTTTTCGTTAGTCCGAGAGATTAAAAAAATGATTTAGTTTGATCTGAAAAATTTAAAGAGAAATCCTTCCTGAACGACAGAGAAAAAAATCGTTACCAGTTAGAAAACAATTGGAAGTGACGGTGCATTGATGGAACAACAAAAAATCTGCAGTTGCTGTCGACGGATTTACAAATAACTATTACTGTTAATTACCGCTAATTACTTTCACAGTCAGAGGTTAGGCGTAAAAAAGAAGAAAGCAAAGAATACACGACGGACGGGCATACGACGCAGGGACACATATTCTGTATACACACATCGCACATACGTGCGCCACCTTTAATATTAATATGTAATAAGTACTAAAACCAAGAAGGAACACCGGGCCATTGTAATTTCTCATACGGTGAAAGAAAAAAAAATACGAAACAGACAAGTTACGTCGTCTTATACACACTCAAAGAGTACAAATTCTGTAAGTCCCTGTATCACGCATAACCCGTTTAAGCGTACAGAAGATATTTGAGCGGCGGTGCTTCTGCTGTAACGTGTATCGGTGTAACGTCAGTTACCAAAACGGAGAGCAGGCAATGACATTGGCGTGTGTGGGCGTGAGTCGGCGACAGATTTGAGTGGATGAGAAAAATTGAGTTGGCTGAGTGCGATAGAAATGTACATCGGCAATTATCCGCTTAAAATTACCGACCGAGTCGCGACTATTGAATCGGGTCTATTTATCAAGCCGGTAACGAAGACTGTAATTAACGGCGATCGAAGAAGATAGACATTTTGCAAAAAAGCAAAGTGTTAGCTAACAATACCGCGTCCGACGATACTTCGCTTTTAGGTCGAATATCACTCATTTTTACATGGTCTCGATTGGAAAAATGCATCTTTGCACTCAAATGTCACATGGTGCATCTTACACCTCGCCTCGAAAAACATCAGATAGACGGGATAGGAAAAACGTAAAGTGAAATCTCGAAAGGCTATATCGTCGGCAATTCAGAGCGCGAGTGACTGTTTGGAATGATTGACAACAAATATCCACATTTCTGAGGCTCTATCGAAGGCGTCCCGAGGGAAAGCGACGGATTTTAATGATAGCGGCGATAATTTATTGTTGAATATTCTATGAAGAGAAAACGTAATTTGCCGAGGCTGAAACGGCGAACCGATAGCCGCGATACGCTGCAAAAAGAACCGAAGTTTATCGCAATTAATAACCAGGTCGTTGTTGCATCAACAATGTACTCTGCCATTGGCGCGTAGTAACAGTGAATGCAATCATATTGATTGTCGCGACAACTATCGCGGTGGAGACCATTTAATTCACAACCGTAGCCGACAGCCCCGGAAATCCGGTGACAACAATTTCGGCAATTTTTCAAGACGATCCAAAACGAATATCTTTATACGATTTCGAGAAGCAAATTAGATAGTGCAAAAACGATCGCTCGCCCTGCTGGCGCAAATCTGCTTTCCCTCGGCCACCGGACGATGGAGAATCTTATCCGGTCTCAAGGCTCGTCGGTCATCGAGATTTCTTTTTCGATGAACGTGAACCAATGCGCTAGCAATGAAGAAGTATATACTCAAAACAAGAATAAAAATTCTAATGACCAAATTTTTAATCGTTCGAGTCATAAAGGTATATGGATAAGTTCGTTGTTGAAATCACATGAGACTGTGGAACGTAAACTTGCGTTAGGAAAAAATTTGAAAGAGAACCGACAGGAAATGTGAATAAAAACTGAAAGAGTCGTGTGAAAATTTAATCGTACACGATGATCGATGGTATTTGACACCAAGCTTACGAGTCCAATAAATCGTGGACCGGTAAATAAATGCAGTTGACCTGAAGATTTGGGCGGGGACTTTCAAAAAAATATTTACTTGATTGGACAAAATATTTTAACGCCTCAAAAGTATTTTGGTGAAATTATTTTTAAACATGTTAAACTAATCGATTTTTTAACTGCACCAACACAATATTTCTTTGAATGTCCCCGCCCGAATTTTTAGTTGATTCAACCGTATTGTTTAATCAGTGTGCGGTCATAAGGCACAGAGGCGTGGAAAATTCCTCATAGCTGGTCACGTCGCGAGATACGTAAAGTATTCTACATAAACTAGCGAGCAGAGCAAATTTACCCGGTACACTGTCCAAGAATAGAAGAAAAAAGCGTTTAATTAAACTTCGTTTCTCGGACTCGATAAATCGGACCTGGTCAGGCTCGGACACCGGATCAGTGTGCTCTCTCGAAAAATGTGATACTAAAATTAAATAACGGGAAGCGAAATTGAAGAAATGAAATTGAGAACAAATGTGAAAGAAGGACAGTTTCAAACGAGAAAAAGGACGATAAGAACAACGAGAGAAACGAGCGAGTCTGTCGACGAGATTCGGAGAATTACCGATCTTACTAATAACGGGTTTTTAGGTGTGTTCTCGTGTGAGTGTGTGCGCGTGTATGTTTGTTAATGAAGAATTGAGATTACTGGTCGGAGAGGTACGGGGGCGGGGGGGGGGGGGTGAAGGAGGGTAGGTAGGCACAGATTACACAGCAGCAATACGAACTGATACAGTATTGACGCAGATAAACGAATGAGAAGAAAAGATGGGATGAACAAAAATAACAAAATGAAGAAAAATTAAAAAAAAAAAAAGCAAAAGACGTGTTACTCCAGCCGCTAGAATAATTGTAAGTGTAATTTCACGGTACACGAGGACTCGTCGCGGTGGACTCGGGTTGCTCTCGCGACGTTGCCGGCGATCCTTGGGGTTTCTCCCGTTTCAGCTTCCTTCCAAAAGAAAAAAAGTCTCGGTCGAATGTTTATCAGCCATTATCACCAACGCGCGGTCAATGGTGCGCGCACGTCGCGAGCGTTTCCTCCTGACCAACCGCGGTCCGGTCTAACGTTTAAGGATCTTTAATTAATACTTGAATGAATAAACGGAAAAGATGAAGATAAAAAAAACCACAAAAACGACAAAAAAAAAAAAAACTAAGAAATACAAAATATGAAATAATAATGAAAAAAAATGGGTGTTATTTTTAGATGTCTATTAGATTATCAGAACCAGAACTAAAAAAAAGCTTAAGTATAAAACAAACAAAAAAAGGAATAAAAAAAGTATATAAATACAAAAGGAAAAAAACTACCTACTACTACCGTACTTGTAATAAGGATTAAATGATAGCGAGTGACGGAGTGAGGGAGGTGTGACAAAAAAAAATACAAAACATAATTTAAAAAAAATACAAAAATAAAAAAAAATAATAGTTGAACGCGATTTCACAGTGCAACTTACACACAGAAAAAGCGCGAGTGCGTTCGGTGGCGCACCGGGACGGATCGAGGTGCACTTGTTGTTACTACTATTATGTCCGATCAATGCTCTCGCATCGTCGTTTCGATCGATTAAAAAATCATAATATGATATAGGGAATGAAAAAGAAAAAAAACGTGAATATTTACAAACGATCAGACCGAAGTTCTCGCGGTGCAATAGTAATTTTTTCACAACTTAGATTTCCGACGCTGCTGGCACGAGAGAATCGGGCGAATCGGGTTGCATCTGTCCCGGTTCACCGAACGGACGATGAATGCGCAAATCGGTCGGTCCGACTTGCGGACCTGCCGATTAATCTCCCAATCGTTCGGAGTGAATTTTCGCCCCGGACAATTTTTGCTGCTTTCATTGTTTAGATGAGTACTATAAACGGAAAATATAAGTGGAAAGACGACGAAGTGGGAGAAGTATGGATGCGAGAATTTGTACTCTGAACCAAAAGAGCGAGAGAAGATCGATGAGAATCGCTTCCGGTTGTTCCCGCTGGCGACGATGTACCTTGACGAATAATAAAATAAAAAATAATAAAAAATCATAGTATATGGAGTATAAAAGCCGTGCGTCTCACCGGCCCGAGAGTCACAGCTGGCGAAAATTCTGGGGACCTTAAGGGACCACGTACGCGAGCCGCGTGTCCCGCGGTCTCGAACGTCGTAGTTATCGTTTTTTTTTTCTTCTTTTAAGCGAATAGAGAAAGTAAGTTTCACGACGAAAAGTGAAAACTAAAAACGAGTATTTTCGGAGCAGAGATACGATGGGCACGTGACAATGTTCTCCACCAATAGCCTTGAAGTCGCGTTTCAAGAAGAGTGATAAAAGTAAAAAAAATAAAATAATAATAAAAATAAATAAAATAAGGGGAAACGACAGCATACGTGGCGATACTCCTTCGGAGCGAAAGTGCGGTCCTTTTCTCAGTCGTTGTTGAGCCACGTCCCTTTAACGGCCCAGCGTATCTCCACGCCGGAAAAACGATCGGATTTAGGAAGAGAAAGAGTGTGACTCGACGGCGAGATCGAAAAACGGATAGCAGAACGTTGATGGGCAGTTAAAAAAAAAAAAAAAAACGGAGCAAACACCGAGCTACTGCGACACAACATCGCGTCGAGGTACATCGAGGTCGGAAAGCAGGCACGTCTGCGCGCTGATAAAAACAATAGGGAAGGTGGGAGGGGTCCACAAAAGAAATGAATTAAATCACGAGGTGCGAAGGCCCGCGAGAGGCTCCGGCACTAAGAGCATTTAATCAATGGTAGAAGAATGCTTAGTGGATATTTAACAAACAAACAAACAGAAAAAAAAAATTGAAAAAAAAAAAAACGAAAAAGAATAACAAAAAAAAATTATACCACGTTTCAGGTTTGTAACAATAACGTTGTAACTACACTTTAAGAAGACGACGATGACGACGGTTATGATAAAAATAAAACAAATAATGTTATTATGTAATATTTGGGCGAGTTAGAGAGAGCAAGTTGAGAGAGAGGAGAGAGATAGAGAGAGAGAGAAAGAGAGAGAGAGAGAGAGTGACAGAGAGAGAGAGAGAGAGAGAGAGAGAGAGAGAGAGAGAGAGAGAGAGAGACCGATTGGAGACAGGAAGAGAATAGCATGGGTGACGAAATGTTTTTAGGTGTGCGTTAATAATATGGATTACGCCTAGATCCGCGTGTGCGAAACGTAAATCAGTACAACACAAAACTCAACGATCGGTCAGTAAAAAAAAAAGGAACAAAACAAACATGAAAAATCTAAAGAAAAAAAAAAAACTAAAAAAGAAAGTCAATGATCAATCGTCTCCTGTGCGGAGAACAGTGTCGCAAACTTTTGGGTACATAGAGAATAAATAAATAAAAGGGTGAATTTGACGTTCCAAAAGAAAAAAAAAAATTTTTACAATAACAAAAACGATGCGTCGATGACTCGCCGGTTTTATTGGCTATTGTCAGTTTATCGAACTCGAATGGCAGGCGGCTGTATGAAATATTATTAATACGATTCATTACGATGATTATGGTTATTATTAATCAATTAATTAATTACCATTATTAATTATCATTAACAAACAAAAAAAGCGAGACAAGAATAAACTGAAGGAAATAAATCAGTTATATTATTGTACATATTACTTGTAACTATTCGTACGCGGAATTTATGTTCTCATCAGATGGTTTCCTCGTTTCTGCGGAAAATAAAAATTTGTGTATTACAAATCGAGCGGACTTTGTTTTTGCTCATTCTATTTCACAGACAAATCCCTGACACGCGAAACCATTGCTGCGAAAAGAGCGTTTCGTCGCTGGCTATATTGGATTCATTTGTGACTGAAAGTCATGTAATCTGTCGAAAAAGTCACTTTCGCTTTGAAAATCTTACTTCTTGACCGAACATAATCTTTCTTCTATATAACATAATTTCTGGTCGCAAAGTGGAAATTTTAGACTTCGTTTAATTATTGAAACTATATTGCTTCCAGAACGCTTTAGTTCGCTTTAAAATATAACCGAAACTAATGGGTTTCGGAAAACATGGTATGTGACTTTGATAGTATGACTTATCGATATATAAAATAAAAAAGTAAATATTTTCGAGGCCTCGATTATCGGTTACCGATTTTAGTGCGCTCAATCAACCAGCGCTCCGTCCGAAAAAAAAAAATTTCCGAATTGTATTTATTTTTACACGCTTCTTTGTAATATTCAATGGAAGCCAAACCAAAGCAGCATCACAGTGCCATCTTCACTACGTAACATTCGGATACACGGTGTTTCTCAACCTACACACTTTTTGCCGGAAATCAGTTTCACCTGATATGAATTTGGGGCAAACCTCAAACCTTGCCCTACCTCAAACAGAAGCCAGCGACATAAACGGATAAATTAAGAAACCCAGGAACTTCATCTACGTCAGCTGATCGATTAAAGATGAAACTAGTTCATTAGCTCGCTGGTAATCTGGAAAGAGCTTCTATTATTTATTGATATAACGAATGAACCTTTTCGAGTGCCTACTGCGCATGTCGCGCAGTACGTCACTGCGCGAAGGACACTTGGTGGGTTCTCGCTTGAGTCGGTCAGTGCATCAGAAGGATGATGGCTGAGCGGTTCGCCTGTCCGAGAGAGCGCTTGGTCGTGTCGAACTCTTGGCGTGAATAAACGAGTTTTTCGAACAACAGAACGATCGAATTGGCGATACAAGTGTCCGGTGGACACCGAGATATGCAGTAAAACCGTTGTCAGTCAATGCCACAAGAGAGAAGCTCGATAAAAATGGCGCCTACGCGTGTTATTTTAATGTCGTGCGGCAGCTACAATCCTCCGACTCATATGCACCTACGAATGTTTGGTACGTATTTACACATATATATATATATGTATATACATGTAACCGTTGTTTGCAATCGATATTCGCTCCCAACACATTGTGCAACAATTCGACACTTTGCTTTTTTTGTTTGTTTCCTTTTTTTCCGTGTAATTCACGCGAGCGACCCTGCCCGTATTTTTATCGTTAATCGATATTCACGATCGACGTTTGGTCGGAAACCGACGTGAACCTTAAATGAACGATCGAGGATTTTCTCCGAACACCGATAAAGTACGTCACCGAATCGAACGTTCGATGATTCATGCCGATACCATTTGTGACGCTCTCGAGCATTTTTTTTGTTGTTTTTTTTCGACTACATTTTTTGTATCGTTATGTTTTTAGAAACAGCACGCGATCATCTGCACAGGATGGGCACGCACATCGTTGTCGGAGGTGTAATATCACCGACTCATGACGATTATCGAAAGAAGGAGCTTGCAAGTGCCGAGCACAGATGCGCTATGCTCAAACTAGCAACGCAGGACAGCGAATGGATCCGAGTCAGCACTTGGGAGACCAGACAGAATGGCTGGACCAAAACTAGACTAAGCTTGCAGCACCACCAGAATCTACTTAATTCCATCCTTTTGGACACCAATGATATAAAACATCGAGAAGAGATCGACGACATAGACTGGATACCAGAGAATGTTAAGAACAGCACTGATCGTAGCCCGATACAGATAAAGTTTCTGTGCGGCGCGGATTTGCTCGAGAGCTTTGGAACTCCGGGCCTCTGGTCAGAGGAAGATGTAAGAACTATGAATTACATTGAAGAGGTTAGAGCGTTTTGCATTAATCAAATGAGGTTTTTTGAGTTGTTTATACAAACTGTTAGAGGGCTATTTAATATAGCCGTTGGTAATTTTTCTTACGGTAAATGTTTTTAATTTAAAACACACAGATTGTAAAGGACTTGAAGAAATATTAACTAGTTTTAACTAATCTTTTAAAACTACATATTTGTTCAATTTTTACGAAAGTAATAATTCGTCATTTTCCCTTTATTTTAATTCATTATGGCTCATTCTAAATATGCTCTACAAATTCATCATCGTCCAAGAAAACAATTCAATTGCAAGTCGTATAATATGAGTCCGGATAAACGATGATAGTCGGGGTGTAAATAAAAATATATATAAATACAAGATGGAACGCAGAGTGAACAAAAATGAAATAAAGTGAATAAATTGTTTCATAAATAGTAGCATCGCGTGTTTATAAAACCAAACTGTAGCCATATACGAGAAGCAAATTGAAAAGCGCTCATTTTACTATTGCGAAGCGCTTCAACCGCCGTTAGGTAACTCAACAATTGACGTCGATAGCCTTTTTTCTCATTCTACTTTTTGTCTTTTGAAGATCGACTCCATTGTGGGGCAACACGGCCTTGTCGTTATCACCAGAGGAGATTCCAATCCTAACAAATTTATCTACGACTCAGACATTCTCTCAAAATATATGGTACGATGGCTTTATTCAAATTGTTATGCAATGTTTGTCGCCTGTTGCTGATAAACGATTTCTTTTCACTTTTTTTTAAATTTTTCATAGCACAATATTCACATAGTGACTGAGTGGATGCGCAACGAAGTCAGTTCCACGAAGATAAGGAGAGCCCTGAGGCGAGGTGAGAGTGTCAGGTATCACGTGCAGGATTCGGTTATCGAATACATCTATAAGCACGGAATGTACGACGCTAAAACTGTCTCGACAATGTGAGTTTACAAAAAAAAACAAAGAACTAAACATCTTTAAATGGCAATATTATTCTTCTCAGTGAAGACATAATATTTTTTTGAAAAATGTGATTTTGTCAAGAGATCTTTATTGTTTTGTACATTTTATATTTTTTTTAAAGTTGCTCTATATACATATATATATATACACATATATATATAGATCACTAGAAATCTGTGGCTCGGACGCTACTTTCCAGGGTATCTAATAGATATTTTAGTCTTCCAAGTTGGGTGAGTCCGTGTGATCTTTTTATCGATCTCGAGGTAGATCGTCCGATGAAGTGTGTTTCATCGTTCGTTTTGTATACTATTTTTACCAAAGTATTAATGGTTATTTTATGATTTCTGTTTTTTTTATATATGTATCAATTGTAAGGGAACCGATTAGCGCCGGAAACAGTCGGCCCAGCGGGCGTTAACGGGTCGAATATAGCAACAGAAAAAACTGTACAATATTCCACTAGTTTAGTCGTTGTGCCTTCCGTTGCAAATACCGATCGCAATCCGCCACGACCTACCGATTAAAGATACGCAATCACTGATTTAATTTTCAATCGAATTCTCCACCTCGTATTGTCCGTTGCACCGCCTCACCATTTCAAAACTAAATATACCTTGTGTCTTTTTCACGCTGCCTCGGCCCGTTCAACATTGGAAACTAAAGTAAGTTGGAACTGTCGCCGAACAATGGTAACGATTACTTGAGCATTCGGCCGAAGTATCAGAGCGCTTTTTTGACACCGTCGCCGAGCGACGTCACGATGACGACCCCGAGCCCGGTCGAGATAATATCGATCGACATTAGCGAGTCGGTCTTCAAGAGAAATTTTCAAAATTCACCAAGCCTCTCGAAAGGCAGGTCGCCGACTTGCGTCGAGGACACTGAGAGATTGCGGGATAAATTTATTAGTGCAGTAACCGAGAACGGCAACAAGCTTTTGACTTCCAACAAAGCCGCGTATCCCGGTCAGGCGAAACAGATTATCGCCACCGAGACCGGAGAGACGCAAATTTTTTGTGAGGTAGGTTTGAGTTGCATTAACGAGAAGTTGAGTAACGAAATGGAAGTAAACGACGGTAAGGCCGAGCGCGTCGAGGCTGAGAGTTCGTTAGATACGACGTGTCAGATTGACGGTACGGTCGATCGAATCCGGGATAACGAACGAATTTCGACCTGTAGCGACCTTTCCGTTGCTGAGGTCTTTGAATTGGTAAGATCGTCCGATCAAACGATAACGCCCGACGACTCAGAAGGCAAAGTCTCTGTTATTCTCTCGATAGACGTAGTTCCCTGTAGCGAATCACCCCACGAACCCCCCGAGTCTTCCCTCACCGGTGAAAAACGGAGGAGTAATGAAAAAATAAACAGCCTTGACGAGATCGTCGAAGCGGAAAGTAATGCGGAGGAGGAACGTCCGATTTCCAGCAATGCCGGAGCCGAAGCTTCAATATGCAAGGGTGATCGGATTGAAAGTCCTGTGACGGATGCTGAAACTGGCGATGTGCCAAATGACATTGACGAAGCTTCTTCAGCTCAACAGGAAACCAAAAGGACCGAAGGAAGAACCAGCTCGCCTGAAACCGATACTGGCTCAAAACCCGTCGAGCGAGCCGATCCAAGCATGACGACCAAAGACGTTGTTCCTCAAACAGAAACTGAACTGATCGGAAGCTGTCTGCCGGCTACCATCGAAGAGTCACCGACCAGCGAAGAAACAATTAGCAGTCTCACTAATGACCCCGATAGTTCAAAAAATAACTCTACAACAGAGGAGATCCTGTCAAAGCACAACAGCGTCATCGAGATAGATGGAAAGTATCTCAAGTCCTTGGTGCATTCGAGAAAGAGTCCAAAGAAAATAATGAACGGTGAACAGAATGATAAAGACGAGCAGGCCAAGCCTCTGGATGCTTCAGAGACAGCAAAGAAATCCACCATTGAAGATCTCGAAAAGTCCTCAGCAACAAAACCGAAGACTGTTGAGGACACTGTTCCAGCCAAGGTTCTGAACACTCAGGCAACAAAATCAGCAGGACGAAGACGCGGTGTTCTCTTCCAGGGCAGTCTTGACTCCATCAACATGGGACAGCCCAGGTCGTCTATGACGATGAACAGCCACCAGCCAATATCGAAGAAGTCAAAAAGCTACGAATTTATAAAACCGACTCAGCTCCAGCCCACATCGATCTACAAAATTTCTCTGACTGATCTCAAAGACAACCCGAGCTCTTGTACTGACAGCTCAAGGATAAAGTCGGATAGCACATCAGTGTTTACAACTGCAAATGACACCTTCGAGGCTCCTACCGATGAGTTTTGCTCAGTCTGCTGCTACGCAAATGAACCCTCATCAACCGAGGTCTTTTACACCCTGCGATCTACTGGAAGTTCTCCAATCGAAGATACTACCGAGTGCGACATATGCAGCAACTGTGATCTCCAGGAAGCCGTCGACCCAGTAGATTTCAAAACCATCCCACCAGCGCCAGGGGAGCCACTCTGCGAGGTCTGTGAGATATGTGGTGACGCAGCAATGGACGAAGATGTTGTGGCTTCCTCACGTCCCGAGAAGGAGGACTTCGTAGACCGCCGGATGCTGGTATCGAGGCCTTTGCCGCTGAGCCTCCCGAAGAAGAAAGCTGTAGTCCAGATGAATGCAAGAACCTTCAATGACATTGATGGCGAAAAGGACAATTTCGAGATTGAGAATTGTGGCGTCCGCAAGAGGCCTGCCGAGAATGTAAAGATCCTTCGCTCCAAGTCCATTGACGAGCACTCGACGGACAACACGAACAGTAACGACGACGAGTTCGAGATTGAGAACTGCGGTCTCGATCTCGATCTTGAGTTCGAAAACGTTGCTGAGCCGCGTTACGAGGCGGAGGTCGAGGATACTTTCAGAAACATCGTCCCCAGAGACGAGGTCGCCATGTCCGGCAAGAGCTTTAAGTTCGCCAGGGCAGGTTCTCTGGTCACCAGGACGACGGTCGATCGTTCTAAGACGAAAAGACGTTACTCCTCGGTCGACAACTTGCCGAATTCCCGGCAGGTCGTAAAATCGTCGCCGGAGAAGCAGAACTCGCTCAGATCGCGTGGCCTAGTCAAGGGTCTCGTAGCCTCAGCCGACAACATCCGGCCAACGAGGAGCTCCAGGAGTCGGTCCCTACGGAAGTCCGCCGACGACATTGGACGCGGCTACCACTCGTCGGTCGACGACACTCGCGAGGAGGCGCCACTGTACGAGAACGTGCAGAGAAAAAAGAGCGATGGGAAGGATCAGCACAAACCACGTGACAGCGGCACCATTAAGATGATTCTCACCAAGCACGGTATTAAGATCATCAGCGATAAGGAGACGGCCTTATAGCTGAGGGTTTACTCGGAGATGCTTTAGGAAAAGGGCTGCGATGACAAGAGCCCGAAAAGCATACCCGAGCCGCAAGCTTCGCCGAGTAACTTGCTCTGTGTCATCGACATCAAACCGAAAGAATCTCCGGTTAAAATCGACGAGTGATCGACTCGTCTCAAAGACGAGCACGCACCACGTCCCACTTCGACAACGGGACGGTAAAACTATTTTTTAAAAATACGAATAAATCGACCGATTAAATCAAATTCATTGGTTCATAAAGTTAATCGTGTAATTAAAATTTGTCGATTAATCAAATTAATCGACTAATTGAAATTAATCGATTAAGGAGAATTGAATGGATGTAGAAAATGAAAAAAGCCAAAATGAAAAAAATTAATAAGAATGAAAAAAGCCATACGCGTGTGCCAAATGACAAAATGTTTCCGCATGGACGTGAAAAAAAAATTGCAATGGCGTACAATGGAGGCAGCACTGAGGGTGCTCCCGAGCCGTTTACAACGGATGCAAAACAAATGAGTTTAAATTACGACAATCTTTGACACAACGTCAATCCAGTATATACACGTTAGTTCACATGTAATATTAAATTCCGTTCGTGTTACGAAAGAGCGCGATCGACTCACGAATAACCGTTTGTTCCGACTGAATGTTTAAACATTAACCGAAATAGTATTTTCGCGGATCTTCCAAGATCACGCGAAGGGCGACTCTTTGCGAATTCCCAAGAAAAACAAACATATTTAAAAAATATAATAATCTATAACGGGCTGAGTCGCCGATACGCAATTATAAAAAAAAAAAAGTTTAACCAACGTCACGATTAATCGTTAAAATCTAAGATCTAACCGCACATTAACCCGGAAGCGCGAATTAGATGTCAGGCATGACCGGGTTTTTTTTGGTATTAAAAAAATCCCTAGGGATTTTCTACACTATCACAAAATTACCGATCGAGAATTAAAAAAAAAAGTTTCGTCACGTCAAGGTAGAGAGTTTTGAACGGCTCTTATAGCTTTGGATTGCATATAGGTATTGCGTTAGACTGCTCCTTCCTGTAAATTATTTTACTTAGTGCACGGTGTATGCGCTCGAAAAACAAAACAAAAAAAAACGAAAAGACAAACCTCGCTTCTATCTGTCCTCTAGGCGCTGTTAGGACGTGCTTGCCACGTCAATCGTGCTATTCACAGAACGGCGAACGTGTCGTTGATGTCTTTCCGTCGCACGACGAGACGGTATTCGATTTTCCTCTCGGTGTTTAATACAATTTTATACGATCTTTTATCTCGAGAACTCATCCAAGCTCCGAACAGCTAGGAGATTCGCATCGTGTCTATCGTGCAACTATTGATTATTCATTATTAGTGTATTATTTCTTTAATTTTTGTCGAACCGTTTATCCCTCAAAATTGTCGGTAATGCAGGACACAGTTCAATCGCCTTTACTCGATTCGATAATACTTATTACGCTTTCCATACAACCGAGTGCATTGCATTCCTTTTTATGTGTCTCTTTTCTCATTCTTCAAACATTACTTTTGTTTTTTAGTCCTTACCATCCTGACCTCTCTTCGGCAATCTTATTGTTTGATTCACTAACAGTATAGAGATTTCAATAAAATAAGCAGCTCGTTGCCTCGTGTCTCAACATTTTTTTCAATTAACGTTTTTATTTGATTTATTATGTCGATTAAAGTCCCTTATGGCGAGTGTGCTTCCCTCCTGATTGCCAACGAGAGGTTATTGACTGGTGCAATTCTGATGCAGCATGTGATATGTGTTTTCCAGGGTACGGCAAAACCTGCATGCCTACTGTAAGACAGATAGTTGACTGTCTCGTTGCTGCTCGTCCCATGCCCATCCGATGCGGCTCCTGCCTTACTGCTAAAAACACTAATAACCACGCTACTAACAGTCGCAGTAGTAGAGCCTCCGATTGCGTCAGCGATACCGCTAACGAGAACGAAAGATTCTTCGGGAACGTGAAAAATCGTAACTCCAGCGACGGTACGGTTATCACTTTCGACTGGACCTACAGTACGATCGGGGATAACATGCGTAGTGTAGAGTCGTAGACTGCGCGAACCGGCGACTCGGAACAGAGGACACATCCACACGATAGAAATCACAACAACAACATCAACACAACAGAGTATCGATGCTTCACCGGTAGACTCGACGTACTTAATGTAATCCTCTGTGTGTATGTGTGTATGTGTAGCCAAAATATTCGCAAGAGAAAAACAATGAAGCGTCCGTACAAGGCTCGAAGGAGAAGGAAAAAGAGTTGTACGGGCAATGGTTTATATTGTATAACGACGAGGAATATTGGCGAGCGCTGCGCAGTCTCCGCTATACTATGCGGTTGGCGCAGACGACTATAGTACACTAAATTCGCTACTTGATACTTAAAAAAATATTCGTGGCTGTTAGCCGCGACGCCGTCTCGCCTCCGCGGCTCCCGATTGGGCCCGTGGATTTTATCAAATCGATTCTTAAAATGTTCTCTTCTATCTATTCTTCGGGTGAGATATTTTTCAATGGAAGACAAAAAACGAGGCCATCTGTACATAATTTACGAACCCTCGTCAAATTTGAGAGATGCTGTCGCTCGAAGAAAAATCTACGGATTATCGCGCGATCGTTTAATTTTTTTTCCGATCGTTAATCGTCCGGGCAACAATGCTTTTGTCTAAAACGGGCGTAACGAAGATGATTCGTAGTGTACCGTTGAGCCCCGCTCCTATAGTATTCCAACCAGTATTCCCATCATCTGGCGATTTCCGACGTGGAGAACCCTCTTGCGAAAAAATAAAATTATATATATAAATATATATACGAAAATATGACAACGATGATTGTACCGGGTTATCCGTTGGCTAGAAACGGATCCCGGGCGCTAAATTAATTTCAACGTGAAATAGTTTATATGTTGTATATATTTGTATGATAAACCACCGAGACAGCACATCGTATATCTAGAATAAACGAGTCTATACCGGGTGTCTATGAAAAAAAATGAAACGACAAAAAATGTATCTCCTCGGAGACAAATAAACGATCAAGTAATCTCACGACTCCCCGTTTTTTTTACTAGCTAAAATAATTTATTTACAAATTTAACATACAAATTTTGCAAGCAATTACACCGTTTTTTGTGTATCGGATCAAAACCGAACATCAAATTATAACAGAGCCATATACAAAGAAGTACGCCCGACACAGCAGTTTGTACATTGTGCAAAAAAAATGGTGTGAAATTTAATGTACTGGTGCTGAAAGTTTTCATGCGTAAACTGGTATATGAAATGTCGTGTACAATTGTCGTGAACATATACGGTACGGCGTACGGTATATTAAAAAGTTTAGCAACTTAATTCTAATTATTTACTTTCATTTCATTTTAAAAAACGATCAGCTTTTCCGTGATAATTGTACATTAAATTTACAATTTTTTTCAACAGTGTACTCTTTAGGATGACGTTACAGTAGAACTTCGATTATCCGAACCGTGACTTCGACTGTTCGAACGTTGACTCGAAACAATCTACGCGTTCACGAAACAGAACGAGCCGCAAAGGTCTCCTCGCACTGTACGAACATCGACCTTTGACTAGAAGAATAATGAATCTTTTTTTTCCTAGCGTGTCGCGATCCCATGCATGCATCTGTGCGCATTCTCATTGTAAGGCAAAAAAATAGCAGCAGCTAATAAAGAACCGGTACTTCAGCGACGTTGCGATAAAGCCTGCACTACTCTTACATCATAAAACCCTGTCCCGGAGGAATTCTGGTGCTCTGCATCGATTCCGGGGAGAACCGAGGGACAGAAGAAAAACCCGTAAACTGACGCGAACCAATTGAAATCGATCGCGATAAATTGTTCCCCTCGCGATCATACCGCTTTCAGTCGAAGACCGAAAAAGGATAGAGCGACGAGAGTGGCCGTCCAGACGCTGATCACGATGAAGCCGGAATAAACTTCAGGATTATCGATGGTGTAACCCTTGCTGAGGAGAGCCCGCATGGCGATGGACGGAACCGTCGTTGGCATAAGTAAGCTTATCCACATCAGCATCTTCGGCATTCCCTCAATTGGCCAGATGCACCCTTTGTCGATGGAGAAACAAAAGTAATCAATTAAAAAGGATCGACTGTTTCTGTATTGTCAAAAATGTGACAAAAAAGCATTACAACTATTTCGACTCGCATGCAATGTTAGTGAAATGAATTATGCTGTGCATGGGGTACATTCTGCAAAAATTACCGACTTATCAAGAAATATATAATAAAATTTCGAAAAATTAACTGTGCATCTATGAATTATTGAGTGTGCATGGTAACTGCGGATTTCACATTGTTTACACACTCGTCTATCCGAAGTTAGCTTTTCAAAGCTGTAAGTTGGTTTGATACGTTGTAAGTAAATTATATTTAATCCAGGAATCGATTGACACCAATTTAAAAATATTGAATGATACGTCGAAGTAGTTAACTTCGAATTAGAGTACGAATAAGCTATACCGTCAAAATTACTGAGACTTTGCGAAAAGATGCATAGAGTATTTATATAGACGACGTGAAAAAAAGTTGATGCATTAAGATGGATTCTGTCTGAAGGGTTTTTTTTCCTTATCTGAAGGTTTATCTTGTAGACTCTCTTACCGCCAAGTAGTATCACTGGATAAAAACTTCCGGTTGACATGTAATTGGCCACTGTATGGGAGCTGCATAAAACGGATATGAGAAACCCGTAACACATTCCGCAAATTCCGATCAGCAATACCATTAGTGTGACCATGAACATGGAGCCGACACACTCAAGTTTAAAAAGGACAAAGCTTATCAATAGGGTTATCGCAACTTGAAGAACGATGACCATGAGTTGGGTCAGTAGGTGGGCTGCCAGTATCTCGCCGGTCGACACACCTATTTAAATCAGAAAAAAAGGTGGAGATTATTAACAAACTTCAAAATAAATCAACAGCGTAATGATATTTTTACTCATATCGTTAATTACATCGTGCTTGACTTATATTGCGCAATGTGATTCGTTGGCACTGAAGCGCTGACCATGCGTTCCTTAATCCATGCACTTTAGAAACTATAGGAATTCGATAGAGGAAGATAAAAAATATTCTCTTTAATGTCACTTCCAGTTTAAAGGTATCATATTTAGACCGAAAGTGACATATCGGAAATATCTCATTTCCGATTTGAAAATCTCATTTTTTAAGCAAAAGTGACGGCACACCGGAAGCTTGAAGCAATCAATCGAGATACAAGAATTTTTGATGGGAACTTCCCCAGAGGAACTATTTTTATCTGCAGGGTATTCAAATGAGTTTTACGTTGCACCTATTGACATTTCGAAGAGGTATTGCTCAGTTTGCGCTTCGCAGAGGTCGTCGCCAACGCTATGCGCATACGAATCGTCGATTCAATCGATCTGAGTTCCGCACCTTACCTCTTTGCGTACCTCTATAGGATCAACAATCGAATACTTAAGACGGGGTGGTCTTAACGCCCAATTAATTGGTACTTGACTCTTTTCGGCTCGACCGTAAGGCGCATCGACTTGGTTGCTGCGTTTTTTCCCCATGCGTGTATTCTTCCGTAAAAGAATATCACGAAATTTATTCTAATCACAAATAAACATCGGATCTTTCGATGAACTAAGAGAAACAAAATATTTGTTAACATTACCTTGCACCAAGCTTCGGTCCCAGATACCGTCATGTCGATCTGCGATTATTATAGAGGAGGCTACGGATGTGGCGATGAAAAATACGAGCCTGTAAACAAACGCTTAATTAAAAATAGTTCGATCGTCCAGCCGATTACAATTATTTTTTTCTCAACCACACTCACGACAATATAAATGCAGGTGCCACAAAGACCCCGTAGTTTTGATCCAACTTGCCGAATATTGGCTCCTCGAGCTGCACAAAAAATTCAATATTCGTTGAACAACCCATCGAAGTTCATCGACTCGAGTTTCAAAGACTGTTTACTATTCTGTACACACCCGAAGCGGCAAGTCGCCAAGTTTTCTTGGTAGATCACACTCTTGCACGATATCCGCATAAATTTCGAAAAAACGTTCGCCCATCTTTTTCATAACGTAGAGACCCACTTGTCTGTCTGTGAAAAGAAATGAATACATCAACATAAATACACAAGTAAGAAAATTAGTACATCACAGAAAAACGAAAAAAGTATACCGACAGAAGGTCGGCAAAAATGAATTCATCGTCCTTCTTATTGGGTAAACTGGAACCTCAATTATTGGAACCATGTTATCCAAACGTTAGTGCGAAACATTAAACTTTATGTCTGTTCCAGTGTCAATGGACTCGCATACTGACTTTTCCAAGCAGTTCAACCAATCCCAGCCGAGTTAAGCAGCACAAATGAGATACTAGTTTTCATACAAAATCTTTTGAATCGCCTTACATATCATAGATCACACTCACATGGCTTCGAGATTTGGCTGTTCAAAAGTGCATAGCTAGCATTTTTTTACAGAACCCTTGAAGACTTCGATATTGGAAACATTTAAAAAATGTGTATTTGCAGATTAATATATACAACGATTCTATTTATACATACATATGCCGTATTCACAAACGTGACATAACGATGTCAAAAAAATGCACTTTAATTTTCCGAATTTCTGATTATTTGTATTCGATTCGAACCCGATAAGTGCAGACTATCAAGATTCTACTTAAATCAAGTACCTCCCATATCCAGCGATACTGCTATCTCGCCGGCAAGTATTTCATCGATGGTTGCCGAGCTTATGTCATCGCGTCTTTGCTGCATGGCCGTCGAGAAATTCTTGCCGAACAGCATTACACCTACGGCCTTGCCGTCCTTAACCGCTGTTCTTGCCTCGTCCTCGTTATTGTAGAAAATCTGCATGCGCGCGTGAAAGAATCAAATCAATGAGCCTAATGTTATAGAAATTTTTATCAAGGTTATCATTACTATTATTTTTATTATTAAGCGGCATTTCTGCTATCGCAGTAGACCGTAAGTCCTTGCTGAAAGTGCTTACTTCGTCTGCCAGTCAAGTCCGCCAGACTAGTATTATATTTTTTATTATATTTGCAATTTCATTTTATTCATTCTATATACTTTATATTTTCTCTGTTCTATCTTACGTTCTCAGCAATGTCCTTGCCGAAACCATCAAGAAATCGACAACTAAGATCCACGAAGTCGCACGTGTAATTGCTCGGCACGTAAACGACTCGGCCCAGATATCTTCCGTCGTTGCAATTGCCAGCTTCGTCGTTGACAACTGCCATGTGAAGATTCATCGGATCTCCGCCGATCGCGTTGAAGAAACACAATGTCTGGACCAACGGTAGTATCAGCGCGAAAAGCACTGCTCTGATAAAATCGTACGAGATAAGAGAATAACTCTGTAAAATGAGTGATTTTGCGTTTTTTGTATAATTACCCTGGATGTCGAACGAATTGGATAATGTTCTTCATCATCAAAGCTTTGAACCTTCTGCCTGCAGAACTTTCAGGATACGGCCTTTTCGTCGCGCTTTGCGTACTCCACCTACGCTGCTTCTCATCGTCAATAATGCCCTGGGAAACATTTTTGTATGTACACTCATCGTTTCTTATGCCATCTCAGCAAAGAAAAAAAAATCGTGCGTCGACTCACTTCTCTAATCGTAGAGTTTTCACTGGTAGCCGATGACGATACTTCTTCAAGGTCCGGCAAGAATCCCAGATTTGTAATGCCCCGATCTTGACTCGCCTTCTGTCGTTCGCTGAGCTTCAGAAAGGTGTCCTCGAGGCTTTCGCATTGAAATCCTTCCACCAATTGATTCGGCGAGGCTTCGGCTAATAATTGCCCGCACCTGAGAAAACCGATCTGAAGAGAATTGCAGCATTATTACCATCGACGATAAAAATTTTGAAATCCCCGATGAATTCTCGAAATGAACTAACTCTGTTGGCGAGTCTGGTCTCTTCGACGTAATGCGTCGTGATGACGATCGTGGTCCCTTTGTTTTTGGCCATGTCCGCGAGGAAGTCCCATATGCTAAAAAAATTCCAATCTCGGTTATTGATTTTCATAAAATAATAAATCTATTGAATTAAAAAAATTATTATAATTAAAAACATGCATGAAAAGGAAAATACACGGGTGGCAAAAAAGTACTTACCTCGCTCGAAGTACCGGATCGAGACCGACGGTCGGCTCGTCCAGGATCAATAGTTCCGGATCGTGAAGGAGCGCCGCAGCGAACGATACCCTTCTCTGTTGGCCTCCGCTTATGTTTTTTATCAAACAATTCTTCGGCGGTAATTGAAGCAGTTCCGAGAGAAAGGAGTGTTTTTCCTCTGAATCAGTTAAAGACATGGGATAAAAAAAATTTGAACAATCAGGCAGATCGATAACAGTGACTCCCGGACGAAAGATTTTTTGTCTTACCGATGGCCTCGTCCTCCAGGCCGTTGACTCTGCCGAAATAATAGAGAGCGCCAATGACTGTGAACTCGCGGACCAGCGAAATTTCCTGTGGCATGTAGCCTACTCTCGGTCCCGGAATCCCGGAGCCTTTTGATCCCGGCTTTCCGCCGAGAACCCATATTTCTCCGCTGTCGATCTTTCGGGCACCGACGACGCACGTGAGCAAAGTTGTTTTTCCACAACCGCTAGCACCCAATAAACCGTAACTGTTTCAAGAAACGGACAAAAAAATGTTGTTCTATCAATCACACAAGCAGCATCGAGTCTTGTAAAAAACGTCACTTCCAGTTTGTCTCATTTCTCATCCGGAATTGACGTCAGTCTAGGAATACAGCGTGTTCAGATAAATTTCACCCTAAAAATTATCGATGGTTTCGAAAAAGGAAGTAAACTGATGCATAAAAGAAATAATTTAACAGGGTAGAATTCGCAAAAGTATTTGTTTAACCAATAAACAGGTTGATTTTACAATCAAATTAATCTATCGTTGCATCGCAGCTCATCTTCTGTTTAGGGAAGAAAACTGATTTTTTTTAACTTGGTGTTCACATCGTTCGTCAGCTAACATCGAGATTTAAAGACACGCGCGCGAAGTGAGCGTTATTGACTAGTAATTGAAAAGAGTTAATGAAAAACGTAAGAAACAAATAAAATAGATTTAAAATAAATTAAAAAAGGTCGATAAATAATGTTAAATATAAGAATGTTACAAAGCGTTGTATCGGAAGTTTTCATCGATTGATTCGCAATCACTCCGCAAGTGTACCGAACGTGACGTTCGGAACGATAAAAGACGAAGTCGCTATCCCGGATCGTAACGATGGATTATCGACGAAAACAATTAGCACCTCGGCCCGACCCGGCATTCACGGACTGTAATAACCTAACTGTGTTCATTGTCCTCGCTGATAGGCGTAAATTCATTGAGAAAAGTAGAAAGAATCGATACCGCGAGTCGACCGATAAAGGGAGAATCGCCTGAGAAATCAGCTTCAGTTCGCTAGCAGTAGTACAGCGACGATGGAGCGACATTTCTTCGGGATTCTGATCCACCTTATCATCAGCCTGAGCGTTACTGTGGCCGGGAAACTGATGTCGAAGAATCCACTCGGAGCAGCAACGGAGGAACGCGAATTTAAAACAGGATTGTTTCACGTACAACTCAGAGCGGAAAAGAACGACTCGAGGAACTTGACCATTCATGCAGAAAGCAATGTCGATTTTGAAGACTTGATCAAGCTCATGCGTGAAATCGCCGATGAGCGTCCCAACGAAATCCGACCTGGCGACTTGCTGGAAAAATCAACAAATAATAATTATGCCTTCGAGCAATTTTTTGACAATAGCAAAGAAGGAGAACAAAAAATTTATATCGAATTGCTGAAAAACATTCATCGATTCAATAAGATCCTGACGATGCAACGACAGTTTTTAGAAAGATCGGATAATAACGATGGCTCTGAGGAATCTCTTGGGAATAGCGAGGAAGAAAAGGAAGAAAATTCTGTCGATTCGCAAGACCCGATCCACCGGTACGATTATAAGTTGGCGAAGTTCGTGTCTCGTCAAGAGCTCCTGAGAGTTGCGAATAATCTGCGTATGCAACTCTCGACTCTGGATGCCTTCGCTCGACACTTCAGCGACGTGGTCAACAAAGTTACGAACCGATTGCTTTCGAATTTAAAGAGACACTGGACGAAGAAGAGAAAAGAGGGAGTGCCCGATTCTCATGGGAGAGTCGTATCGACGAATGAGACAACGATTCGAAAAACAAAACCCAACAGTGTAACGAATGCAAATGATTATGAGAGATCGGACAGGTTGGAAGAAAACACGAACGAGACGATAATTGACGGAACTACAGCCGGGTCTACCGAGCAGATTGCCGTGGCTACTTTTTACGAGGAAGAAAGCGCAACGAGTCCCGCGATCGTCGATAAGGAGAGATCGAACGACGTATCTCGGTTGGATGATGAAAAAGAAGAAAGAGCTCCAAAATCAAAAATCTCCCAGGCCAAGGGGAAAGAACATTTATCGGACTTCAAGGACGATGGGACTGGAAACTTCTCGAATTTCTTTTTTAATACGGATATAGAAGTGAACAGCGACCATCCAGGTTCTCCGGCGAATGTTAAGGATGCAGTCGATGTCGGCTGGAACGATACGCACAAAAACTTGAGCAACCATCAAAAAGTTAACGATGGGACCGCAGAACCTGATTCGACGACGCTCCCAGGTAAGAAATTCCACGAAGATTTGGAAGGAAATATGAAGCCTCTTGAAGGGATCCCAAAGTTCCTAGCTGCATCGTCCAATTTTTCTTGGGAAGATGACTCTTCGAAAAAAATATATGTTATGGATGTCCTATTGGAGGCGGTAAACACCATAATAGCGACCAACATGTCCGAGTGGACGGAGCAAACGAATTCCAGAAAATTGTAAGGTAATGCCGAACGTCTGGTGAGGATTCAACGAAGCCAGCTGGACTGTCGTCATTACGTTGTCGAATGGAGATGTGAATTTTGAAAAATCCTTTAGTTGCGTGCCGCAGCCACATAGAAATCTACACAATAATGAAATTTATATTAATTGTACACTCACACCAATACTGACAGATACTAATACAGATATTCTCAACTATTCACATGCATCATTCACATTAATACTCACAGGTACTCACATGGCTACTCACGGGAATATTCACGAAAATGCTCGCAGATACTAAAATGAATACTCATGGATAACCAATAGTTTACATAATAATCGAAACGGCAAAAATCGTCGACGCCTTTTTCCCGAACGGAATAAATACGTCGAGGAGTTGTGTGGGCGTTCTGTCGAAGATATTGGTAATATAATTATATAATAATAGTGTCTTGGAGTATAAGTATACAAAAGGGTCCCTTTAAATTATTTTTAAGAGCTTCTCTCCATACCTCAAGAGAGAATTACTCACATTGATCCTCTGGCGACGGTCATGTTGACGCCATCGAGAATGGCGGGCCCGTTTCCATACTTTTTCTGGACTTTCCGGATGGTGATTGCATTTTCAGGCCCCATTTCGGACTAGTGGGAGTTCCCGTCCAGCTAAGATTTATCTGAAATTCAGAAATCACTAGTATACGTCGTTAACACGAATAAAATTTTGTAAAAAAAAATGAACTAAATATTAAGGCATGATTGAATTTTGCTAAAATCGAAAAGCCTGCGAGATATTTTCGAATTATCCGACCGAGCCAACGTTGACGAGTTTATAAAACCACGGTATGAGCATGAAAGATCAAAGGAAAAATAGTTATAATTGGTCGCTTATAATTTTTTGTATCCCACCACGAGACCTTGCAGATCGGAATAAAATAATGATAAATTATCCTCAACGTAACAATTTTTTATTGGTCATCCGTTGACGACAGTACGTGCGTTTTTTTTTACAGAACATTTGGATCGAAAGTTACGACACGAATCGAAGAAACGTCGATTAAATTTAAAATAAAATAAAATGCGATCTGCGCATGCGCCATTCGAGAAAAACACGCGAGATCATCTCAACGACACTCGCATATTTCCGTCGACTTTGGGACGGGAATTTGTAATAAACCGCAGGTATATTTTCCACGAAACGGCAATAAAAGCTCACCGAGCTGGTGGCATTCAAATTTTGCGTAGCCCACGCGTAAAGCTGATAACATCTGCTATAAAATCGTGATCGCAAGACCAAGCGCGACAGAATTCCTCGCTCGACCCCTGTGATTTTCTTGCTTAATGATGAAACATAAATCTTGAGTAGTTCTCTCAGCGACGAGAAAATGGCCGACCGATTCAACGAACCAGAAACATTCTTTTGATCTGTAACCGGTTGAAACGTTAGTGACAATGCGTGCACTTAAATTTTGACCGGAATTTTCCGAGATAGAAAAAAAATCGAACATTAAAAATTGTCGCGAAAACCAACATGGCAGCCGAAATTCCATCAGCATCGTTTCAGCAAGATACGAGGCATTCTAGATCTCCCATACGCCAGAAGAGATTGCATGCTGATTTATTGAAGTTTCTCCGAATGTTCCAAAACCGTCGAAAAGTTGTTCACAGTAAAGATATTCGCCCGTGGTTTAAACCGCGTTCCCTCAAACGTAAAGGTACGTTAACTTGATTCTTAAGTTTCCAATCGAAATTTTTACTGCACACCGAAACATTTATGTCAATATATAAAATATATTGATTCTCGTCAGATTCTTTATCTCATACATAAATGTTCGCAAATTTCTATCTCAAAAAATGGATATTAGCTTATTCAGTGGCATGTACAAGTTACAAATATCTAGAAATATACAAATATACTCTCCGAGGTACCAAGGCTTAGCGCGGTTGTAACTGTGGCCGAACTGATTCTTTAAGTGTCTTGAGGGTACGGAAAAATTGTTAAAGAAGATGGCGCCATGTCGCGCTTGCAGTCGTTGCAATTTCAGTGTGGATGTTTTCACGCTCGTAACGCGAGGCCAACAAACGCGCACGACGACTTTGCGTGCAATGATCAACGAGAAAAACGAAAAGAATTATTGTCCGTTGTTTCATTAATTTCTAGAACCGACGTTTGCACAATGACACCGCGTAAACCTGGACAACACATGAGTTCTCACCGCGAGAGTTTTATTGTATCCGACAAATGGTCGAACATCCGTGTTTGTACCGTGTCATTAGCGTCATATACGTAAACAAAAAAATTGCACCTCCGTACGGGCGTGCTGTTGGGCCTTCAAACGCCCCGGTGATCAGTGGAATCGTTACGAGGCATAGAAATCACGAGAGAAAAACACGTAAATTCTATTACGAAGCCCGCTTCACTACGAGTAAATTTGTTTTTGGACACGCGTCGCCGGTCGAGTTAGAAATCGCCACACAAAGGTGCCGCGAAACAGTAGCAACGAGCAGGCCAATGCCAAGGCTCGGTCGACCAAAGCACTACGAATAATTCACGACCGACGATGATTTTATGCAACATTTTTTTTATCTCACCAACAATTGTTTTCCCAACTCCATTGAGCCGTACGATTTTCACACTATTTTCTAATCATTACTCGATTAAAAATTGAATAATTTCTCGGCCGTTACGCGGCCCGTTAACCGACACGGCGTCCATAGACGAGCTGTGCCGTGCAGCGCTCCTCCTCCCCTCCCCCCTCCCCCCCGCCGGTCGTAGCACAGTTGTAAACACCGTCTATAAGCGTGGGCCATGAAATTTTATCTTCGGCATGCTTGTAAATGCACATCAGGAAGAATGAAAAATTGCTCACTTGGAGAATTTAATTTTGAAAGTGAACGTCCTCCGAGCGAAGTTTTTGCGTTGCAAAACGCAGTCGGTGTAACTCGATAACGATTAGTCGCATGTGGATATCTTTAGGATCATATTCTATCTCGAGGCAATCCACTTTGACGAGTACGAGACTATTTGTTAGCTAGTAATAACAGACTGTACAGTCGCCGGAAACCTCAAAAAGTCAACCGGTGAAGGCAAACTGTTCTGTAAGAAAAATGGTTGAGGCTACTTCCGACGCTGCGTAAGAAAAGTTCGTACGCAATTCCATGCACTGGTAATGCAATTTATTTATGGGTGTACCGGTATATGTAAATTTCATGCGCAATCGTTGTGAAATGTTTGTACACAGTATTGATATTAAAGTACGATATATTTGCAAGTTTAGAAATACTTTAATTTTGATAATTTTTATCAACCTCACTATAGAAGTATATTACTTTCCCATCACAACGGTACATGCAATTTAATGTTCCACTGTCGTGATACGAACTTTTTCCAATCCGGCGCACTAAATTCAACACTTCTACTTCCTCAAACAGAAAGCCGAGCTGTGACAAAAATTTTGCTTCACGATTTAACATCGCATTTTACATAAGATCACATAAAAAAAATGTTCTGATGATTTGTGTAAATATGCGTGTTTGTGTGACTTGAATGCAAAAAATTCAAATTGATGTAACTCGAGGATGTTTCAACAGATCAAGATAAAATTTCACAAATAGCAGGTACGGTTTCACACACAGTCCATGTGTTTTGAAAATTTTATTTAAAAAATTCCAATTAATTGTTACGTGATTTTATACTTCTTCAAAAATATCTAAGCATACTGTTACTATTTTCACTGTTGAAATTGGGTATGATCGTTCGAAGCGTTTAAATTTGATGGCATTTTTTTTTCTTAAAGTGAGACCTTGCAGTATGTCGTCGTGGAGCTCGGACTACAGCTGGTCACGGTTTGGCCGAATATGCGCGGGGCTTCTTCTTTCATTGTCCAGTGTACCGTTCGGTACACTGGACAACTGGGCTCTAGCGAGAACGATCTGTAGGATCGTTTTGTATTCGGAACATTTTTCGCGTTCCGAAATAAAAAATCCAGATTTCATAAGAAAAAAGTATCGCTATAGAACAGCTGGCTTCGCGACAAAGAGAAATATCCAAACGATTTGTTTGGGGATCAAACGACGAATTTGAGGTTCAAACGACAAATCTAACAGCTAGATTTGGTTGAGGGTCAAACGATAAATCTAACGGCCATTGCACTCGAGAGGTATTTTCATTCCTGTTCCGTTTACATTTCCCAGATAGAGCGAAGCGTTACGCTGCACTGATAACTACCATGTGTTCAATGTTGAGAAAGGTAACCGGGCGAAAATGGGTCAGGGCCACTCGAGTTCGTTCGTTGACGTTGCACCGATACACGCACAGAGGGCGCGTCGAGCGCTCGGAAGATTCTTCGCTCTACGCACAAAGCCGTCGTCGCTTTTTCAACGAGTAGCTCGTGTTTCTACGAAGGTACATTCGTCTCCGAATCGGTCAGTATATCGGGTGAACAGTGAGAAAAAATTGATACGAAGCCTGACACCGTGAATGTGGGCACGAAAAAACATCCTCACAAATAGGCTGTACACTAAGGCAACTCGACACTCTCCGAGCTTCTCCCGAGTGATTATCTCATCATTGATTGCAACATAACAACGAGAACACTACTACGCGATATTTTTCTTGAAGACAATCTCAGTCTACGGTGTCGTGATAATAATCCAGTTCGAATAACGCGTCTTTTATCTTTTCACAATAAGACATGGAGATTTGACTCAGTGACTCGAAATAATTTGCACTTGTGTCGAGTCTTTGAGTATTTAGTTATTGGGATATTCAGTCGTTGAGTGGTTCGGTTTCTGGGATGTTCAGTTTTTAGGACATTCAGTCCTCGGATTCTTCGTTTTTTAAGTCATTCGTTCGTTAGGGTGTTCGATTGGTACTCTGATCCGTACATTATTTATTATATTTATGTACAAAAAATACGTAACACCCGTTCAACGTTCTATACCTTAATACGAACTTGGAATGCCGGACGAGCTTGTCGGTAACCAGTCCAGGATGAATCGAGCTCACACGCGGAACTGAGTAGCTTCGACGAGTGTCGTAGCTCTTATAAGATTAAAGCTTCGCCTTTGCCGCTCGCCCAACGAATTATCGACAGCAAAAATGATCACTGACAAAAAAACGACTATATTCTTTAGCGGTTTATATTTGAAAAAAAAAAAAAAAAAATTGAATTTGTCTAACGTACGCATCGTTTCATTGTAAATGATGTATGGTGATTCGACGGATGCGAACCAACTATGGTGAAGAATGCCCAAAGGTGATATCGATAAACTTTTTTCTCCCTTTTATCGTTCGATTGTCAGAGTTTATTCGACAAAATAATGAATGTTATTAGTTTTTTTTTTTTCACCACGGTTGTCACGCAACGATCATTACAGCTGTCGAATATGAAATGGACGCTGACGCGGCGCGGCGACATCATAGCGAGGTGACATAACACGCGCAACTACAGACTGTCGAATATCTCGTCCGAAGCGCAGACCCGCGTCCGAGCGCAGACGGGCGTCCGAGCGAATGAAAGTTTCCAGAAAGTGTTACGAGCATTGTACTATACTGCGGTACAGTCTTCCAAACACTTAGCACCAATTCTCTCTGCATCCCGTCGATGAATGACATAATTCGTAGACTTGTCGGTTTCATCGACGAAACCCAACTCGCGTTTGCTCTCCGGTCAACTCTTGACTTGTAACGACAAATCGATTAAAAAAAAATTTCGATCGTCAACGTAATTCATTAATATACAAGGTAATGAAAGGTTTTTTGCCCAATTTTGATATTATAGTATTATGCTTCCATTCTGGGATTCTCGACGAGTCAACAATGCAGTGTTAAACAAAATCGGCCAAAAAAAACATTCAGGCTAAGAAAATGACTCTTCGACTGGTAGTGTTTTTTTTTAAACCCATTTTTCAATAAGAAATTACGTTGTACCGTAAATATGTCTCTTCCGATGTAAAGATCTCATTTCCAGACCGGAAGTAATGCTTAATCGAAAGTACGTAACTATTGGTTGAGAAATTTTATCCTTCAATCGGTAGTGATCGTCTTTCAACTTCCTGTTGAAAAATCCGATTTTCCAAACGGACTGTAAGGTATTTTCGGTGAAGTATCCATATATCTTGGTTTCCGGCTTAAAAATTCCATAGTCCGATAGTGAGGGCGCGAACTGTCCGAGTCACAAAAAACCTGCTGGTATGCATATATAAAATGGGATTAGGTTACGGATCGATAGTTCGCTGGCTGAATATTGAATATATTTTCGTATCGCTCAAGCAAATCACGTCCCGAAAGACCGAGATCGTGAGAGGAACGGACAATGCACAATATTCCCAGAAACATCATTATCGAGTCAACTCAGCCTGTCTTATTTCGAACAATAATTCATCCATCCGTCTCATCGCTGACGGTGAGTCATCGTAGAATTTAGCATAATGATAATTCGTCGCTTCTGGTAGCTTCTCCACGAGTCTGTAGTACTTTGGAACAAATGTGCGCAAAGGGCATTCTCGAGGACCAACGAGACACTTCGAATAATCGAGCCGAGAGTTAATAGACGCGACGCTCTTTGCAACAAAGAAATGAATCACGAGAGCACCTCAGATTCGAGATAGTCGTAATGGAACTTAACTGTGTAATTTTAAGGCATTCCACCTTCGATCTTGCCGGTCGAGAGGAGCTTCAACATTGCGACGCAGTTTCTCTTTCGACGAGCCCGACGCGCACTGACCGAACGTACTGTGCGAAGCGACGACTTTCCGTTGAATTTAACCTCAAATCGATCGTACACACTGCGCGCCAGCGACACCGGGCGCTCTGCTATTGTCGACGAGAGATGTTTAATCTTTAATCGTTCGCAAGCTTCACACCCACTCATTGTAGGTTTGTCGAGCGTCCTAACAGCTAAGTTAGGACGCATGCGCGCCGACACACATTTGCCCGTGGGGAATTCTGGCTTTATGACATTCGCAGCTATAATAGGTCTGCACCTTATCAGAGTAAACACTCCGAGCGCTTGTAACTTCCAGAGTGCTCGCCAGCCGAAGCGGGCCGTGAGAGAAAAACGAACGGCTGTTCGGTTATTGTTCAATTCTAGCTGAGTTGAGTTTCACCTCAGGTAAGGGAATTTATTCCCGGACGGTTAAGACCATCCTCGGATCCCATCACTGACTCATTTTAATACGTAAAGGAATTTATTTTTCGTGAAAATAACTGAAACCAATGTCAAGTTGATATTTTCTAGTTTCCGTCGATGAATTACAGAAGGATTAATTTCTTTTTTAATTGTGGAAGATGATATGTCAAGAGTCTGAAGGTATCTGAATGATTCGGACGTTGAGAGATTCCCAGAATTCTGGTTTACGAACAAGTGTTAAATTGGATATCTAACACTTACATTCGTAAGCATGCTGTCGAGCTCATTTCGACTCCAGCTCTGGGCACTTCTGTTAAAGGTTAGGCAAAAAATTCCGTGAATTCGAATCTCCGTCGGAACCGAAAGAACGAAAACAAACGCTCACTCTTATTAACTCGAACAGCGAACAGATTTTCCATCCGCGGATCTCAATTTGTAACACAAGCGAAAACGCTCGGTGGGAACGAAGAAGCAGAGCAAACGGATGGAAAACGTATTAAAGAGGACGCCATAACTTTCATGCTCGACTTGCCACTTTGTTGTGGAACGCTTTCACATGGGAATATAATATAATGCTTACTGCGTAGATACGCGGACAGTATTACCGTAGAATATCTTTTTTCTCCTCGTTTTAACGTCACGATATTCTCACATCTTTCATTCCTTCCCGTTCGACGCTTTTCGCCACGCTTGCTATGACATAAGTCTCCTGCGGTAACAAAAGTAGTTACAAGACTCGCCGCCGGGCCCTCGTCAATAAACTTTAGAGAAAAGTCGCCGTTCGGCGCGACGATCGACTCCGCGCTTCGACGTTCACGAGAGTATTATTGTAATTACGAGCTCTCGGAGCCCGTGCGTCTTTCGCGTCTTCCGAGCGTCGCGTTCATCTCCCAGCCGCCGGGTTCATCCTCTCGCGAATTTCTCCGCTACATTACTTTCTACCTGGTGACTGCATATACATTTTGTTCGGTTTTTTTTTATCTTGACCGCGGCACGAGCGCACAATACCGGTAGTCAGTTCGCCAACGACACGCAACGATCTTATCTCGCCTGTTTCGACGAAAAAAAGTTCGTGTTTGCAAAAACAGCAAACTACTTTTTCTCCTCTTAATCTATTTCAAGCGCGACTCGAAGACGCGTGTAAGTAGCCAGGCCTCGTGGGATACTTTTTCTCGCTTGCTGAAAAAAACGATTTGATTAACGTGTGCGCAGAAGGAAATATGCTAATGGAATGGATAAGTAAAGAAACCGATGGAAATGTTCAGTAATATTTTTTCTTAACCACGTAGATCAACACGAGGCGCCGCTTAGTTCGTCTACGACGACTCGTTACGCGGAACAATTAAGTTTGTTTAATCCGCAAGAACTGTAGGTTAAGCCGACTCGGATGAAATCCTGAGGCACGTGTCAAGTCGCTCGCGCATGAAACTAGATGCGGAACATAGACTGGCCGTGCCGCGTCCACACAAGCCGTGATTGGCCGATGCTCGCGCATTAGTGTCCGATCGACTCGCTCTGTGATAGAAAATGGCGAATGGTTATGTGCGCGAGATCTTTCCACAGTGCGATAAAAATGCTAATGGATTGTGTAGACAAAATGAACCGCTGAGAGAATCTTCGAACCAGTTTGGTCTCGTGAATATTAATAGCGATGGAGGAAAATCGCATTAGAGTTAAATGGTCGGTTCGCGGACGCCTCTTTCTTTACCTACGGTTTTAGTGGACTTTGTGACGTGGCTCGCGCGTCGAATGTTCATAATGTAACGATTATCGCGTTTTCGCAAATTTTTTCGGAGACCTTACGTACATCATTGACTCTCTTCATTGGAATACCAGTGATAGGTAATCCCAATTTTTTCACTGAATGGTAAGAGAATTTCGACGTTGCGCTACTTATTACAGTGTTCCTCATACATTCGAGATAAGCGCTACGAGTGCGAGAGAAAGATGGCTGCAATTTTCCAACCTAAAAATCTCCCATGCTGTTTATTTCTTGAGATAATAATGAGAATACAGTGGACTGCAGAATCACTGCGCACAGTTTGATGTTCTCGTATTTATCTCTGAAAACTAACCATTAAGCAAGAATAATAAGAACAGACGACACAGCCGGATACCAAGCGGCTTTCCCACTGTAAACAAACTCCGCTCACAACAGGCTTCTATGGCGATATTTTGTCTCTCTTCGGCACGATAACACAGGCGATCACGTGTCGAATCTTCGACGAGTAAACGTCTTCGCTTGTTTAATCGAGCAATCGTCAGTCTGGCGAGTGTTAGCAAACACATTTTCGCTGGCTCACCCGGCAGTCACTGGGAGATCGAGCCTTCAATCGCATCTGTGTGGCCGCACCTAACCTCGCCGAGCGGACCGTTCGATGTTTTTGTCCGTTCAACGGCACTTTTGAGTGGAAATGGCGAAAAAAATATATATTTAGTAGAAAGAACGTTCTACTTCCCGGAGCAGAAGAAAAAATCATTTGACGCACCGTTGTTCCGAAACTTAAAACACTACTGTTAGATTCGAAGTTGCCAGTGAAGATTCAAGGAGACATCATGCGTTGGCAAAAGAAATTACAAGGTAAACGGCCCAGTTTCTATTGTCACACGCTACTTATAATACCATAAAACTACAAATGTAATATTATTATTATATTATAATAATATATAATATAATATAATATAATTTATAACAACTACAAATACCACTTTCGTATAATATACAATGAAATTGACGGCATGTTGAGGAGCTGATTTTACACCTGATCATTGCCACAATACGTATATTTTTCTACAATGTTTCATCCAACGATTTAATAGTGTATAGTGCAAGTAGTGTTTCGGCACTTCTTGCGATAATCTGCGAGTATTGAGGAACGCTTTATTGAACGTCTCCTGACGGAAACTCCTTCAGCTAAATTAAGGTATGCTGTACTTTCCATCACTTGTTGCGTCGGGGTTACTGAAAATTGAACTCAATGTTTTAACACTATCGCCCGTAAAATTGTTGAAAAATAATGATATCTGTAACACGGCGCCATAATATCCGACATAAGGATTTTTATTATATTTTTTATGAAGAATTATAAAATGAAGTTACTGTTTTCATATTATTTTGACCAGTAAACATTTAAAAAAATGTATTATCTGGACCACGGTGCTATACCTTCCGACATGAAGTTAGAAACTTGGTAGTCGCTGAACACACACTGCGTCACGGGTGACGGAAACTGAGTACACAATGACGACAATTGCGACGTAAGTGACGGAAACTGCAGCATGAGGTCTAAAAGACAACGGAAGCCCCGTCGAAGAGGCATCGTTAAAACCACAATTTAATAAGTACACGGTAAAAAAATATCGTTTCGAAATTAATAAATTCAAACATTTTTTTTCTACTTCGATTGTTGCTATAATCGGAAACACTCTTGCGTCACAATTTTACAGTAAAATGTATATTTTCAATCAGCATTTTTGTGAGCTTGCGGCAAAAGATTTATACTTTTGATATCAGGCTTTTTTTATTTCACCAAAAAATACATTAATGTTCAATCAATGTTAGCAAATTTTTATTCCAGTACATTCAAAATACAATCTATTTTTGTGGTGTAGATCTCACTAAATTTAACTTCGATAATAACTGAATCAGTTAGTACACACATGAAAACAGTTTCTGTTCGAACCGACAAAGTTGAATCCGTGCTCAAATAACGGAACATTCGGCACAGTGTCCCGAAGATGACGGAAACTGTATTTCATACAAAACTACACAATAGAAATGAATTTCGGCCTCAATAATTTTAACGGAATATACCCACTAGCGTGTTACCTTTCACTAGAGATATTATTTACCTCGCCTCTTGACGCTCGTTAAATTTTGTCTAAACGCTTTTACTCTCCGTGCGGACTTACCAGCAGTGAACGATGTGCGCGGCTCTTTATTTACTTTCCCCTCGAGATCCAAAAACCGACAGCGCTCGCCGGTCCGTCCTCGCCACAGTCCCGGATCGTAAGAAGTTGCCACAAAATAATTTCACTCGCGTATAGTCCGATGCACGCGTCCGCTTGCTACGGACGAGTCTCGCGATGTAAAACTGTACTTTCGTCACGAGCGCGAACGAGCGTACTATATTTTATTGAAATTCCAACTAAATGGCCCGACAGTTTAATATCGGATGTCTGACGAAAAGTACCGGCCGTCAGTCATGGCAACGCGCGATTGTCAGAAGAATCCGGAAGTATTTATCGCAGAAATGGAACGCGCAGTCGACGATTGTTTTCTCTGATCTAGAAGTACAGTTGATCCAACGAACCCGGAAGAGACATTGCAAATTGTCGTTATCCGATCTCGTGCCCGACCGCTTCGAATAATACGCGTATAAACTTTATTATTCACCGCCAATAAAACGCATTGATCGACCGATTGATGCAATTTTAAATTACGATTCGTCGAGCGATATCTCGTTCATTGACGTTGATTTTCGCTTTGAAATATCGCTGCAGCGCTTTGACATCACCAAGGGTACATTCCTTTGTCACGTTCGTTGCACTGTCGCGTAGTTGACTGTTGCCGGTTCGTGACGGGGATTGAAACGAGCAAGACCGAGGAACCCGCCCGAAAGAAGTGGGGAATCGAATCGAGCGCTGGATTTCCGTTCGATCCTCGTTTCGACTCGGAGGATCCCACGACTCTGTTCGTCTCATTGTCTATCATCGGGTCTTGACCGGCTCACTAGCAACCCTTCCTTACTTTCGTGGTCCACTTCGACGACCCGTTTACACCGTTATAACGGACCGTCGACAGAGAGGCAGCACAGTGCTGTGCTGCGCTCCTAATGATTAACTCTTCGTTCCTGTTTTACCGACGGAATGAAACGGTGCGGTTCGATGGATGAATCGACAGAGGTCCCCGACGATAAACTCTCAAGTGCTTACTCCATTGTAACGGCACATTGGATAATCGAGATAGCTCGTGTATTGACGGGAGGTCTACGAAATAACTGCATTGCCCACTACACCTTGCTCAATATCTCAATTTAAAGCGTCCTGCAATACCACGGTCGCTAATAAAAACAGGTCAGCGTTTCTTACGTTTTTTTCGCAGTCACGATTAAAAGCAAAGATATGCCGAGAAGATATCCGCTTGAGATGTGACTTTTCTTTCAACCGTGGAAATCTCGGTATTTGCAAATTTCACTTTCCACATTTGTACCTCTTAAATTATCGGATTAGGAAATAAAAAATGTTGGCCACTTTTAGAATTAAAACAAAAATGGGCAGGTGACCGAAATTTTTTTTTTTCGAGATATCGAATTTTTCCCAGCGCCATTCGCTTCCAGTGATACATTTCCGCTTCAAAAAGCTACAATTAAAAGGGTCTTGGATAATTTTTTAAATTCACCATTTTCGGGATGGGAAATCCTAGGTTACATGTCGTCGAGGTGTAAAAGAAAAAAAAGTGGGAAAGACTATGAACGAGTATGGAGCGAGAAAAAAAATTAAAAATTTTCACACTCACACACACACACACACACGTAGCCACAGGCACGGAAACAGATGGAAAGAGAGTAGCCGTAATTCCATCACGTCAATTTTACGAGTTCTCTCTCACGGTGCCGCATGGCGTACCGTATAATTGGCGTAGAGCCCTACGATCGAAAAAGGAATTTTTTTTCTTCTCGGTTTTCATGCTGGCTATCCAACCACCTCATATCGAATAGTACAGCGTTGTATGCAAATTTCGTCCGGTGAACCGATTGATGAGAGTTCGATCTATTGATTGCGCGAGATGAAAGAAGGGGGAGTGGATCGTGATGAGGTCGACAAGAAGAGACTTTGCCGTTCATTGGATATTTCACGCTACACTATTTCTATGAACCATTTCAATTAACCCTTTCCTCCGGAAATTTTGATCTTTCGGATAAATCAATAATTGGTTTTTAATTTATTTTCGTTAACGCTGGAGGAACAAAAATCTACTCCGAGAGAAAAATCGTCCTGGGATTTTTTCGAAATATTTTGTTGAGGGAAGCAATTTAATTCGGATAATTAAATGATAGAAATTTGGGAATTATTTTTTTGAGCGCGTTGCTGTAGATAAGTATTTTTGAAAGTATGGTATAAATTATGAAAACCGAGGATTTGACAAATAAATCATTTATCGAAAGCGAGATAAATCATCGAATAGAATCAACGGATAAGCTTTTAACACATCACTGATATGCTTGAATAACTCGTACAGTAAAAATCAAGCGAATAAAACTTAGCAATCTGCTGAATAAAAATCGTAAGTTTGGAAATTATTATTTATCATCGAAATTTCTCCTCGACATTCATCTAATATATTGAATGGTGTAATTTGTTTCGTGGTCAACGGATACGAGCTTTTAATTCACTTTTATTTCTCGCGCGACTGCGCTGGTTCGAACATTGGAATAGATCGGAAGAAAACAGTAGGTAAGCGAGGAAGTGAACCATCGTGGCTCATTCGGCGAGGGTGACGTATGAGACAGGAAGATAACTCTGAACTTTGCTGCACAGATTACAAAGAAATAGAATTTGAAAGTCTTTCACCCGTTTCCGGATGATGAATTAAAACTCGATGATTTTTTTGCAAACACGAATAAAAATTCATGAAAATTAAATACACTTTCTTGATGCAGAGGAAGGGGTCAAGAATGTTTCTTGACCGAGATAGTAATAATTGTTCATCGAGACGTAACAAAAACGTGTAAAATATTTGTGAGTATAATATAAACAGAAATACATTTTTTTCAGTACTGTCGACCATGGACAACGGGAAAGGACATTCGAAAATATAATTTTTTTGTTAATATTGTAACGAATATTTATCCGACTATTCGTTGAGAAACATGATATTAGTTAGGTTTGACAATCCAGCAACGAACTGACAATCGATGCAAGCTCATTCGTCATATAAAAAAAATCTCGACCAGACTTTCAGAAAATAAACGTTTGATACTTTTTGCTCAAGATGCTTGGCTATGATTATCCTGATAACGTCCAAAATCTTATACACGCGTTATTAATTCCCTCGATCGTTACAATATCCATAAGATTATTCCATACGTTTTCACTCTTAATTATTAATTTTTTTACAGCCAGTCTTTCCGACTTTCGTCAGGGTGCTCCAATTCGATGCATTGAATAATTACATTTCCTCAACTCGTCGGACCCTTCAACGGGCCTGTCTCTCCGCGAGGGATATTAGACAGGAAACTTTCGACCTCCTTATCGGAAAGAGCTTTTAGAGTCTAACGGGAAATACTCCGATAGATTATCCGACATTCGTTGCTTCCTAAACTCGCCAAGTCACTGCGGTTCGTACTCGCGCTTGCAAACCTCTCGCTCGCTTTTCCCTTTCTTTCATATATGCTGAACCCGACAAACCCCTTTTCATCCCCTGCGCACGTTTCTGCATCACGTCCAGTACAGGTACTTACCGCGTCAGATAATAACGAGACTGGCAGACTCTGACAGCCGTATCGTGGTGCTTTACGCGCTTCAACCCTTCCCGAATCGCTCGACCCTAAACTCTACCGATAATGCAGGAAATTTTGCTTCTCCGCAAACAAAAGCCTTCCGACTTTGTTTCGCTTCTTCCTCTAGGGCGTGTATTTTTTTATCGATTAATCGCAATCCAAGACGATGATCAACAAAATACTTTTCGACTGTTTTTGGATTCAACAAACTGGGTCGGAGTTATCGATTGAACGCTGCAAAAAAAAAAGACATTGTAACATTTGTAATATCTAAGACAGTGGAAACATTGAGTGCAATTACAGGTAATGAAAAGTACCGTGTACTGGACGTTGATGCATCGTTGTACGGGGTAGAGTAGTGCATGGATTGATTGATACAGAGTCACCGGATTTAAGGTGAACGCTTTTGTTGCGACTTTATTAGATTCGCTTCTTTATTCGAGATAGTAATGTTCCTTGAAGCGACGAGAAAACCGGGGCAAAATGAGGAATCTTATAAATAAAACATGCTACGACACCGATTGTTCCTCAGATGAAAATTGTGCTGGCCACGTTTTTAGTAGAGTATTTAAAAAAAATTATTTGAAGAAAAGTCACCCTTCGATTTAACTCGGAGTAACTTTTATCAGCTAGACGCAAAAAGTCTTGATAGCAAGACAGTCTTATTCTGTCCTACCCCGATTCGCTCCCACGATTTACAAGCAAAACGGGAATGAATTTTTTAAATAATTTTGGGGTGTCCCTTTTTGCCCCGTATCGGTATCGCGTTCGACTTTTTCGTACTCCTCCGATAACCCCTAATTTTTACCGACATATGCATAAAGACACGATATATATTCATAGTTTTACTCATATTTCCTTGAACGACGGTAGATAATCGGTGACTCTCAGCGGCGTTGAAAATTGACGTATTTTGCCGATGAATTACCTTCCCAATGAATTCTATTTCAACGACCTGAAGAAAATTTTTCTTACATTTAGAAGTTTTTTTCTTGATATTTTGTGTTTTTTTTACGAAGGTCTGCATTTTCACTCGATTTTTTTCAAAGAATTAATATCAAATAGACAAGAAACAAATTCTTCGTTTTTTTTTAATTTTTGAGTGACCGTGCTGATATACATCATCGAATAGATATTGGTCGCTACTAATGAGTGCGCGTAGAGTGGTCACGAATGGCCGCAACTCTGTATTGACGATGGCACTAATAGATACTCCGAGTACGTACTAACAACCCTTCAATCCAGGATATTCACTAATAGGAGCAGCAACGAAAACCTTCGTCCCTTTATTTGTATTTTCGAAACGGTAATAGGTAGTTAGCGATATTGGACTGCGGTTTGAATACCCAACGAACCACTTTCCCAATGGAATCAATTTCATTGACCAGACACAATAGACGAACGCGTTTCTCTGAACCTCGGAATCGTAAGAGAAACAAGATTATCATCTTCACTGTACCAGACTAATGCATTTTGTCGAAAGGTTTTTGTCGATCTGGACTTGCGTATAATCTTTGTGTAAGTCATGCATGAAAAAAGCTACTTTGTGTGCCTGCTGAGAGTAAAAGATTGAATGACGCGATCGGTGATAATTTTAGTATAACCGGAGTTTCGTCATTGCAACGCGCAGATGCATATTCGATCAACCGTAGTGCGACTACGATGCAACTCCGAATTCGTGGTTGCACCAGTTCCGCTAGGGAAGCCAAACCAATTAGACACAAACGCGTAAGTTGGATACTCCACTATCTGACCACGCTTCTTTTCCATTGGGAACTTTCCGAGCGCCGTCACTACTGTCTCATAGACCAAGATGGCGGCAAGATTGACCTCGACATGGCCGCCAATTCAGGCGTTATTTTCGATGCTGTTCTACACATTTTCGGTCGTGGTTCATTTAGTGGTTTGTGGCGAGCTTTAAGACAATCCCGAAATTTTGTAATTCAAAGTAATTGGATTGAATGAATCAATAACATTTTGGTTTCATTAAATACTATCCTAATATCCAATCAATACGGAATTGCGACAGTTACCTTCATTTTAGTTATCGTTCTTCTCACTGTTCTCCTTTCATTTTTTTCCTACCGATTTGACGAAAGATTCGTCTCTCTTGACATTTTTTAAGCTCTGAAAACGCAGTTCAAATTACAATGTTAAAAAAATAGTAAATTCACTGCACCAAACTGGAAGTTTTTATTCAAGCAAAATTGAGAGACTTTTTCGGAGACATTAATGTGAATTCCAGAATTTAAAGTGCTTTCCTATTATCATCGAAATTATTAAACGTTAAGTGTCGCGAAAGTTTTGATGTACTGCGCACTAATTTTTCATCACAATTGTACGTGAAATTTAACTTACCAGTTTATGCATAAAAACTTCCACCACCAGTACATTGAAATTCATGTTGATTGTTTTCACAATGTTATCGTTCATTGATTAGTCAAGTGACGCGGCGGCAATGCGCCACGAGGACTTTCAAAAAGATTATTGAAAAGAAGTTTATCTTTGTACAGGCGAAGAAATTGGCCCGCTGATGGAAGGGGTCTCGCAATTGCAAAGTCTGTCCCCAGTCGCGAAAGATGTTTCGCGAAATAAGCTATGAATTATTCGTATAATTATGAACTTGGGTATCCGGGCGAAAATCTTGTGTTAGACGGGAGAGTTATACTTGATGCTACATAATCCATAAGCACTCTGGTTGAACTTGGGATATATTTCGGCCGGGAGATATATCGAATAAGAATGAAAGCTAACAAGATAGGCTCGGCGTTCAGCAACGTGATATTCTTAGGGGGATAATACACACGTTGAGGAAAACGCAAGTGTCTCTCACCGAGAAGCTCCATAAAAGTATAAAGTTATGAAGCCTCCATATGTACCGAGGAAGAACCAAGTGGATGAGAGTATCGGCCCTTATCCTTATTCTTTCCAAACTTCCTCAGATCCTCAACTTCGGTGGTAATGAAAGGCAAAGATTTTGCTGGGAACAAAATATAAAAGAAAAATTCTAGTAACCATCACAAATGTTTCTTCAATTTTCTCGTAAATTAAAAATTCTTTTCGAAAAACGGTATTTTAGGACTGGAATCAAGTGTAAAACCAACGACAACTAAGCTATCGATGTTCGTTGACTCGTACTGTCAGTAAAATATACAAATTCTCGTGATTGAATTCGCTCGATGAAGAAATATTGTTTAACGAATTTAAAAAAAACGACGGTGCGATTACTGTTTTATTAAAAATTCATTGCATGGAATTCGAGATGTTGAACGTTGACGCGACGCGACAAACTGCATGTTTTTACGCAATATGATTTATTTTAACAAAATAATTTGGTGGATTTGTTGACCAATTTTCGATTCGTTGAACTTTGGACCGGCCGCGCCAAACGATTTCATTTTGAACGAATAAAAAAGGTTATCGAAGGAACCGTTGCAAGGAATCTGTATGTCATACAGATACCCATCTTGAATACAATTGACTAAAATACATAGATGCATTTTTTTCAGGTTTTCAGTACTTCACGAAGTTTTAGACTGTTTCGAATGCCCATTCTGTTCGAAAATTTCGTTTTTCTTTTAATTTTTAATAAAGCCCAATGACACTTCAGCGCTCAAGATAGTATTATCGATGCGACTGGTGTAATATCTCGATCCAATCGTGTAGAAAAAGCTGTCAACAGTACTCGTAAGGTGTGGACTTTGCTACTTGGCTACGTACCCATCGACAAATTGAATAAACTACAAGCGATTGAAGAAAGCGTGCGATGGATCGAGTAATAGGCGGATACGAATGGGGCGATATAATATGTAAGGACGACTCGAGAGGTTCTTCGCAACATTTCATTCCACCAGTTCCTCCATCGTCTTATCCCATATATCACTCATACAATACACATACATTTTTAAAACCCATCTCTTCAACACGAAGTCCTATTTTCGTTTTCTCAGAAATGTGCAATTTTCATCAAAAGTTCGCCTATCTCGGAACTTTTACTGATCAATAACAACAACCACAATATCAATAATAATAATAATAATAATAATAACAAACAATAATAATAAAAATAACAATAAAATTCGTGTCGATTGCATACTGACATGATTACTCTCAGATTCTCACATATACACTGCGTGAGCGCAAGTCAACATAACCGCTAGTAATGATAATAATAATAATAATAGAGTTTCTGAACCCATATGCGGTCACTCCGGTGAAAAGGTTTTGTTTTGTGGATATTGAGTTATGCATATGAGCGCATGCGATACCAAACTCTAAACCAAGTTTTAAACAAAATAGTAACCGACATTGACGCCGTGCAATCTATGAAATCGTTTCTGCAGAAAAAAAAAAGAAGATAAATATTCTTTATTCCGAACCTTATCAGAAAATCGTGTCTACACGAAAAAAAAATCCAACCACTCGAGTCAGTTGTCTTGCAGTGGTAATGTACGGTCACACAACCCGTGTAAAACTGTTGAATTAAAAGAAAATAATTGAAGAGCAGAGTGTTAAAAAAAACATTCGAACTCGTCGACGCGGGTATCGAGATTTCTTCCGTTTACCCTCGCTCGATAAACATAAATAAATAATGGACGACGACCCTCTGAATAAATTAAATTTTCTCGCCATATTTCAACGAGATTTTGCGTCTCGTGGAAACTCCCCTACTGCCATAAATTTCCATGAAGCATCAACCTAAATCCAAAATCATCGAGCATAAAAGAAAAAAAAAAATTAAATCCGTGAAGAAAAAGAAAATCACCTTCTCCCGGTTCGTGTCCTGCCGCGACGACCCCCTCCCTATGAACAAGATGAACATTTTCTTCCGGCTTAATCTGAGATTTCCAAGATAATAAAAAAAAAAAGCAACCTTCCCGTACATATTACTCCCCCGCAGCATCTTCCGCTCGCAGCCATAATCGCCGATACAGCGGTGATTTAGCCCTCGCCGTACCCATTCCCGTCGGTTATATCCCCGTCGATCCATCGTACCGTCCGGCCGGAGGGTGAGCGAGTCAGTGGAGCAACGGTGTGGCCGCTGTCTGCTGCCGCTGGTGCTGCCAGCGCGGCGCGGCGGAGAGAGAGTGGGGAGCGTCTCGTCGAACGTCGGTGGTAGCGGAGCGCCGGGTCGGCGGAGGGGAGAGGGAGGGGGTACAGTTGCGCCGTCGAGGGAGCAAGCGGGACGGTGACGGAAGGCATTCTCGATGCGAGCATAAGGATACCGAGGCATGCGCGGTCCTATCATATTGATCTCGCCATAGTAACGATTCCCTCTTCTCCAGCCGGTGGATGCTGGCACGCACTACAGAGCCCTGGAGGGGTGTACCGCATGGTATGTGCCATGGCGTCTCTCTCGCCCGTCCATGTAACTCTCCCGCTAGTCCCGCTCGCTCTCGCGCCCTCGAAAATCCAACCTCCCGGTCGTCGTATTCGCAGTCGTCGTCGTCGACGTCGTCGTCGTCGTGCACGTCTCCGTCGACGGTTACCCTCGTTCACCACCGTCGAGGACGAGTCTCTATGCGGGCCGAGGTCCGGCGTCGGCATCTACAGCAGCGGTAGCTGTCGGCAGCGGCAGTAGCAGCAGCGCAGCGGCGGCGGCGGAGCATCGAGCCGAGGAGTGGGGGAAACTCGCCAAGCGCGAACTGCTGCGCTCTGCGGCTAAATGAATATCAGTCCAGCGTTGATCGCCGGCGAAGGTGGTTCTCGGCAAGAACCAAGGGGCATTGTTTAACGAGCGCTAAAGTGGGAAAACGCCATTTTTCACTGTCAGGGAGAAGAGGAAAACACAATAAAAAAGAGAATCATTGAAGCGAAGCGACGAGCAACGGAAGAATCGGGAGGGCGACGAGGGACGGAAAATAAAAGAAACGCGAGATGCTGGATCAGCACGAAACGTAAATACAAAGACGGTCGTCCAGGGGTGTCCGCGCGCTGGAGGAGTAACTAGAGAAACGATAAGGAACGAATATACATAAGTATACATAGATATAGGTATACGTTGTATGTACTCGTATGAAATAAGGTTCCGGACGGACTAGCAAGAGGAAAGAGATTTCTTACGGTGGATCGTGAGAGAGCGCCCGTGACAGCGGTCGATCGGAAACGGCAAGGGAAATCATAGGATCGAGTCCGCGAGGAGAGGAAAGTAACAGAGAGTGAGTGAGTGGAGGGGTGTTTTTGGGGAGGGGGTGGGGGAACGCAGAGAAGAGATGCCATCAGCTGAAGCATCGTTGGCATCGACTGTTACGCTTTTTTCTTGGCTACTCGTCGGGCACTCGTCGTAACCCGCGGTGGGTCTCTCCGCTCGTAGAAACGCAGGCTACCGAGTACTGCTTACGGCGTTGAACGGTGTGAAACTCAGTGATAGAATTGCAATCGTCCGTCAGGCAAACGGTCGGAGAGGGCAACGCGGGCCGAAATCGAAAACAAACAAAAAATCACTGGAAGAACAAAGAAGAAAGAAGAGGAAAACTTTCGTTCGAGGAAATAAAGAACAAAGACATTGAGAGGAGTCTCGCGCGAGACGAGAGAGAGAGAGAGAGAGAGAGAGGAGGGCAGAGATTAATTAATAAAAAGTGCGCCAGAGGGACCGGACGACTCGGACGGTAAGGTTGATGAGCACAAGGGCGGTACGGCCGCTGCTGCCAGTGGGCCGTGGTATGATGTCGATGCCACATGATGCGGCGAGAAGACGCAGCAGGAGCACCGAGTAACCGGTCGCGTTACGGTAGGCGAGATATATTATCGGTAGGGGATATTCGTGGATCGTTTTCTCGGGCAGTCCGTCGGCCCGTTGGTACATTCGTAACGGCAAATGGGACGGAGATCTCCGAGGCGCTGAACACGCTCGGCTCTTCCGACTCGCCGTTCGTCCGGTCGTTATTTACGAGTCTTCTGCGAAACGCCGTCGGCACGCTCGGCAAAGGTCCTCCCAGTTGTTTTGAGCGTCGTCGGTTATCACGTGCAGCGGCGAATACGCCGTCACAGGTTACAACGCCCGAGAAGCCAACACCAGCTCGGACCCTCCAGTTCACACGCCACAGACCGCCGATCGCACCGCCATAATGACGATAAGCTCGTCCGTCGTGCACGCTCGTCAAGCATCGCTCAGCGAATTATTGTACCGCTACTTTGTCGTCGTCGTCCATCAGCGTACGTTCTAGGAACTGGCTGCGGGAGCCGACCACGTGACGACGAGGCCAACCAGCGCACGGGGTCTCCGTGGCCCCCCTCTCACGCCTCCCACGGCCCCCATACTACACCCTGTCCGTCCTACACCGTTGTCCCGCTCCCACCTCTCTCGCTCTCTCACGCTCTCTCTCTGTATACCACGCTCCCGTCGACCCAACAACCGCCAGCCGGTCCGCCAGAGAAAATGAAACGCTGCTGGACCCTCGTGGCAGCGATCGCCCTTGCCGCATCGGGTGAGTAATTCTCCAGTACATATTATTTAACGACAAGTAACGACAAAGTCAAACAAAATTCATATTATAGACAAAAAAATTAAAGGATGAAAAAAATATATTTTATATGGACCAGATGCCAATCACTCGTCTCACAAACGCTCTACACTGATACACAATCGTTATGCTCGCCTAACGCGGATCTCTATCGTTCGAGCTGCCGTATTGCCATATTTTTTTTTTCTAGATTCGCGTTTCGTTGATTCAAGTCGATCTCTGGGATTCTTGTCTTTGCTTTGAATATCAAACGCGCGAGAGTTTTTACCGAGAATTTTTGTGATATTCTTTCTCTTCAAGAATTACATTTTTTGGTTTAGTTTTCATCGTCGGGACCTTTTCCGTATCGAGCATTGTTGTTGGTGCTCGCACGGATGGTTATTAAAGTTGCGAGAATTTTTATTGATTATTGATGTAGGTTTTTTCTTTGTCGAATTAAATTCTTTGGGAACGATAGAGCAGTTGTTATTTTTTAGATTCATCGAGGAGCTTCTTACTCAGAATTACTCGGAAGAGAGATCATGAGAGGGGGGGGGGGGGGGTCAATTTTTTTGTCGATCCGATTAGCGTCGTGATATTTCAATGAGATTCAAAATGCTGGATACACGCGCTTGCGGAATAATGTAATACGATTCTAACGGTTTTCCGGCTAGTGCATTCTCGGTTGAATAGACGTTCGCGGGATAATGTATCGTCGAAATAGGCGCGACACGGTGACTCGATACGCGTCTCCCCGTTTTTCCCTTCGAATGCATACGGAATTCGATCATATATTCTTTAGATATACGGATAGATTTTCTCTGACTCGGTACAAAAAGTATCGGTATTATATTTTGTAAGAACTTTCTTGTTCTTAACAATTTATCCAATTGTTAATATTGTTAGGGAAACCCATATCTTGTATACGGAAATACAAAAAGGACAGATTTTTTAATGCACCAATGAATTGTCAGATTTGTTATAACATTCTCACAGGATTAATGTGTTGATTTTTAAAAAATGGATTAATCGTATTGCCAGAACTATTTTTTTTTTGTTAATATGAGAGGGTTTTATACATTGCGGTTTGAATAAAGAGTCACAATAATCCCGAAGTGTCGAGAGGTGTAATATAAATATTTAAAGTTCGTTGTTTCATCTTCGGTGTTCGAATTTTATTTTTTTAGGCCTTCGGGTTCCATTACAAAAAGTTGTATGCTTTTAAAAACAAGAAAATGAGATTATTCACTTATATATCGACATTCTAACGACGTACGGGCGTACAGGCTGGGCTTGCACCGGCTTCTATGCCTTTGCGAAATTAATCCATCGACGTATTCGTGGATGTGTAAAGAAATATCAAGTTTCAAATCTTCCCAATCGTATAAAAGTTAACTATTGTGGTGTTAACCATTTGAAGCATAGTTTTTTTTATATATGGAACACTGCAAAAGATGTACCTCTTGAAAATCCCAAAAATTGTACACCTGTCGAGGAGTTATAAGAATTAATAATAAAAAGTAAAAATAATGTCATTAGATATAAGTCCTGTGAAGATGGTGCACAATTCTGAGAATTATTTCTGCAGCTGTTTGAACCATAGAGTACTTTAATGAGGCATTGGAGATATACTATTAAAAGTATTTTATTATTACTATTATTATTGTCGTCATTCTATTTTTATTATCGAATCACTTGGCATAAAGCAACAGAGGTATTTTTAGATCGGTTGTCGAAGCTTTAAATACGCCAGTTCAAATATACAGCTGTTGTATGAGTACGGGGCATAAATTTCTACCGCTAATATTGTTATTATCGATTTAGCATAAACCTACAATGATTATTTCCGGTCTATTGTTTAACCCAATTAAAAACACATTAAATCGCCGTATTGCGTCGAAATTATATTCCGGATATTGGAATTGTACCGCGATTTACATATCGAACACAATTACGAATTTTTATTGACTAATGGAGGTTATTAACTAGGAAGGGCCTATTTGCTCGTTTTAATCGGTCGTCGTTTGTCGGTAATCAAAAAAATATATATTTCCACGAAATCCAACATTTTTTTTTTCTGAGACTTTTCGCTGAATGTAAAATTTCGTTTGAACAATTTACAAATCATAATAATTATCGAACGAAAGATCAAAAAAATGTATATCTCTTTGTAAGCAATAGTTTATATATATATAGTGATGATATCTTTTATAAGAAAATACATTCTTTTGTTATTTAATTTGCCACGCGACGAGGGTCGAATATCGCGGAAAGTTTTATTAACGACGGATATTCATAAATCGTAGAGCGAAACCGTGTTAAACCAGTGTTGCCGCCGGTCTGGCCGTTATTCGGTTATATCACTGGGTCGCCTTAGCCCGATAACCAACAGGGACGTAGCGTCCGACTAATTAACGCCGCGACTACTGCCGTCACGGGGGCGAAATAGAATTACCGTCTGACCAGCGCGAGAGCCGTATTCGCGACTACTATCTATATATATCTATTCTCCATTCACGTTTATTGGGCATATCTGCGTCAGATCTACCTGTAGATATCCGAAGCCGCGTTATCCAGCATTTAGAACTCTGCGAAAAAAAAAACACTCACCCGCGCATCAAAACGCTCGCACACTGACGCATACACACACGCATCTCCACTTCGCATCTCATTAAATCGATAGGTCAGTTCAGAAAAAAAATATTTCTGTGAAAAAAAAAAAATCTAACCTAAAATTGTTATATCCACATTTGGATCGATTCGCTTTTCATTTGGCGAACTGATCTATCGCGAAATCAGCTACAATTTCATTAACACGTATGTAATGATAAATTAAAAAAAAAAGCATACACACACATCACAAAATTTTCATAAATTATAATACTATAATATATATATATTATATACACGCGTAGAGCCGTATACACGCGTATGTATACAAACGCTGACATATATATACTCTATATTGCCCATCATATTATATTATTATTATTAATAAAAATAACGAGAGCTAAAACAATATCGATTAAATACTGAAACTGGTGTAAAAGCGTGAAAAAAAAAAGAAGAAGAAAATAAGAGGGCGTAAAGTCATGCCCTCTTGCGTGTTGAAATTTGCCGTTTTCTTCATTGTCGCTTTTTTATTTCGACGCGCCGACGAATTTTTTTTTTACATTTTTTTTTATATATATATTTTTCTATACCTTTCACGGTGTGTTTTACAGGCGCGCGCCGCGCACACATATTATTGTACACGCCCACACAAACAAACAAAACACACCCACACACACACAAAATTATATATCGTACGCGCTTCTTATATATTATATTGTATAATATATGTGTCGGTGCGCGCGCCAGTTCGCGCCTGTGCGAGAGTGTGTGTGTCTGTGAGAATGCTGAATGATAATTATTCGACGACGGTGACCCACATCTTGCGTCTCATCACTTTATACATATATATATATACATACATACATTATATATCTATAATTCTCCATCTCTCTACGTACACATATAATACGCGCCCGGGCGATGGTGATTTCTCTACACCATGATAACGTTTCAACACACACACACACAAACACAAACACACAGCTATTATACTATGTATTATGTATACCTCGTATATATATCTCGATTTTCTACGAGCCTAATATCTCTCCGCGTGTCTCTTCCCTCTGATATCTGAATCCATCCCGCAGTTTCCCTATGGCCGTCCTGCTACCACCTACTATGGATGCCGTCTGCCCATTATTATAGTCGCGGCGATACTGCGAATCGGCCGGGGCGGGGAGGGGACATGGAGTTAATCGGGGATTATTCTCTCAGCGAAGATACCATGTGGAAAATTTATATATGGGAATTTTTTTTTCTATTATAATATACCTGCAAGGTGAAGTTGATCAAAGGGGAATGGACGACGTATTGTTTTTTTTTAATGGAGGATTTATGGCGAGTGACTATTGTGAGAAAATAATGTCGTTTGTGTGCCCCGACAAATTTATTATCGGGGTATGTTAACGAATTTAATGCCGCTTTGTCATAAACCCGAACAAGCTTCTCTTCTTATTTTTCGGTAAGATTTACCGAATCGTTAGAAGAAAATTGACTTTTATTTTCATAATTTGTTTCTCTCTTATAAATTGGCTAACGCCCAAGTACTCGTAGGTACTTTCAGCTAGGTGATAGCTTCGGATCTAAGTAGTTGCGAACCTCGGTAACGAGCGAAAATGGTGTTACGAAATTGTATAGGTTTGAAAACTAAAAAAATTTTAGAATTCCGTAACCCCGAAAACGGAGAAGTAATAATTTTTTTTTCTTTTTATATGCAAGCTGACTCTCAATACCCCAAAACCCTATGCGCGAGAGTAGCTCGTGGCGGATCATTTACGCACACGTTGCGCGGGGAGTCCTACTCTCGCGCATTATCGAACGCGACGGGGCAAAAGGAGCGATAGATGCACTTCCACTGCACAGACCGGAATGCGCGACAGAGAAAGACGATGGAACGCCAATCGCGCGGTTTTTCTTTGCTCCCAGCGCGCAGCGTTGTATCGCAAACAACAATGTGTCGTTAAGGTGAAGTGACACGGCTGTGAGTGTGAGATAGACGGCTGCAATTTTCCAATGAACTTTTTTCAATGGTGTCCTTTTTTTCTTCCTTTTTGGGAATATTTTTTTTACTCGGGAAAATTCGCATGAAATATGCAAATTACTTTACCTACGGCGGTGTTTCGCCTCTCGATAAGGCGGGGCTGAACATAAAAGTGACTTCAACATTTTTTAAGTCCATTTTTTCCGAAACTGTTTTTTGATGTAAAAAAAATTGTGATGCTCGCTGCATATTTGATTGATGCAGAGAGCCACGTAATGTTTTCCATTTCATGAAATCGTTTCGGAAAAAAATAGATTGAACGTTTTTAATCTGCTTCCCCTTAATGGCGTTTTTATCCTCCCTTTGAGGTAGTACTTGCGAGTAGTGTTCACTTTCGCATAAGTTTCAGAGAAATGAGAGGGAATTGCAATTTCTTTCGGTTGATATACAAATCTGAAAAAAATCAAGCCTGTGAAAGGCACCGAGAATATTAGTTTTTCATAATAATGAATCCAAAATGTTGTCAAAAGATTAATAAAAAATAAACTTGTTTAACAAAACTTCCGAAAACATCGTATTTTTTTAAGAGAAATTATTCGTTCAATTTTTCCGATTTTAAAATTACCTTTGATTTTTTTATATTGGAAAGTTGTGTAAAAAGTCATAGAATTCGAATTGAATTCGTAAATCTGAAAGAAATTCATACATATTCAGAAAAATGGAACGGATGATGTTCATTAAAATCAAAAATGTTATGTGTCCAGGAAATTTCTTGAAGAATTTTTCATCAATATGTAAATGATAGTTTTAAATTATTGTAATCCAAGATTAATCATTCCAGCACCTTTAAAATGCTTGACGTTTTTCAAATTTTTTTAACATCGCCAAGTGTTCACAATTCTCCCCCAATTCTCCGGAACTTATGCGAAGTAAACACTATTTGCAAGGACTACCCTAGTCAGTCCGTGCGGATGTTTTCGTTCACTGTAACAATTATTCATACACTGCCTCTGCATGTTCGCGCATATTATTCCACCGTGTACCCGCATTATTCCGAATTCGTGAGCTAATGGTTCGGAAACAAAAGGGCGTGTATACACTTTAACTCGTTAAAGAAAGGATAATAATAATGTCCCTCAAAATCACAAATTTACTGACGACGAACATTGAAGGACTACAGTGAAGCACAAATTTACAAATTTTCCGGGAAATTAATGTACCGCCCATGAGAATAGGAAAATCTTCTCATTGTAATTATAAAATCGTTTGCAATCGTTATAATAAAACTGCAGAGTAAGTGTGCTTAAAGTGCCAGGAATCGGTTCGTCCATTAAAACTTTCAATCCCGTTGATTAACTTTCAGGCACCTTTTTTTCTAGTGGGAAAAACACGCCTTCTAGCTTCTCACAGGCCACAATCAAGAACAATCCTAAAAAATGTATAAGATAAAAAAGTTTATTTTCTCCACGAGATTTGTTAGGCACCCAGTATTAACAGTCGACGTCCGTCGAATATCTTCGTACACGTATTAATATTTTTTTTTAGCCCATACACGAGTTCTACAGTTAATATAACAAGGAAAAAAATATTCTGAAACAAATATTAAAGTTGTCAAAATATTTCGGGTATGGAATTTTAATTGAATCTTTTCTCTATAATTTCGACGATAGTCTCGGTAAAATAAAAGATTTTCTCATATTTTATTGTCCATGAGAATTGGTAGCCACCCTATCTCAGCCGTCAATATGCATCGAATTTTCGCAAGGGATCGAAGAATATCTATGGATGATCGCGGCGATAACGTAGCGGACTGCGGGCACGACGGCGACGTCGACGACGATTTTTCTCTCTCCATAAAACTGTGCCAAACGGCCTCCACTGACCGCTGGATGGTTTTAGGTACTAGAAATTGTTTTCCACTCGACGAGCCACGTTTGACTTGTATATCTATACATTATATAGACATATAGATATATTTGTACCACCAACCTCCGTTGCGATCAAAACCATTCGCATGCTTCGTCCACTCGTAAATTATTTCAAACTTTTCGATGACGAAGCGTCTCACCACTCGCGAGCAGAGACAAGTGCGAGTCTGTTGGTTTTCACGCTTCGAGCCATCTCCCAAATATCCTCGTTCTGATGTTATATATATATATATCTTTTATCTCTGCTTTATAAATATCGGTAATAAAAAATTAAAAGGGAGTAAAGCGCATTTTTACATGGGAGTTATGCCCTTTCGATACTCAGACATCGACAACACGTCTAACCGTGTATGGATTCAAGTACCAATACATATGTGGACGCGCTGCTTTCGTGGTCTTTAATGTGCAGCTAAGAGGGGTCAATATGGTATAGGGAAAGCTGTGTGGTTGGAGAGAGCCACGGGGTTCGTTTGAGAGCGAGCGAGAGGCGATTCGGACGGTCCTTAAGGGAAGGATAAATTCATCCGGCGTATTCTCGAGTATGAGTGAGATCGCATCGTGAGGATTCTGTGAGAGGTAGTTAGAGAAAAAGAAATTTAGACTCCCCATTATGTGCATGAAAATTGGGGCAGTCGTAGAAAATGGTATTTTATTATTTTCGCTTCGAGATCTCGCTGAAAAAAAAAGAAAGAAGAACCCGGACGTGTTAAGAACATTCGTCAAAAAAATAATAAATCGACAGTGAAAAAACTAACTGCAATAAATTTTCAGATGAAATTTAAGTTAAAGCGTACGGGTATCGCAAAAAAAAAAGAAGAAATATTTCGTAAATTCGAAAGAGCATTTTATTAAGAATAAACAAATCAAAGTTTCATTTTTATTGTAGGCGGTTTCCGCGTGTAAGCATTTGATGATCCATATTTAATATATATATATATATATATATATGATACCTTGTTTTATATGTGCAGCACGAGAGTTCACGACGATACTTCGCCTCGGGCACTTGTCATTGTTACAGGCTCGACTACCTCCCACCGCGATTCTCCGGCTTTATATCAGTCCGCGGATTAACAATGTTTCAAACTATTTGCGCTTGCGAAGGTGGCCGGCTGTGCATGCAACTATGACAGTGGCAACTCTTGCCATTGTATCTTACCGGGCTACTCCGTCTCGCTGTGTGTCTCCACGAGTATATATACCCTCAAACCGAGAAGAGAGTACTTGCTTTGCCTTCGGGCAACTACTGGCTGACGGCAGAAACCGCGAGAGCCGTTCCCAAGCAGTTGAGCTTCGCCACTAGGCGTGCATGAAAACGTGGACAGTTTTACACAATGTATTACCACCCCATGGCACTCGATCACTTTCGCTCCGTCGACTTTGGTTAAAAAAAAAAAGGAACACTGGACTGGTGAAAAATATTGATAAAAAAAAAAACTAAAGAATTTGACTATGAAAAAGTTAATTGGAATTAGGTTTTTAAATTAAATTGAAAAGAAGAATGCAGATATCGAAAAAAAGGAAACGTTATTTAATTTGTGAATTTTAATTTTTTCAAATCACTAACTCAGTACGCTGTTTTATACTATGTGCTCGTCACGTTCGAGACGTTTAAGACATTTTCTCCCAATTTCAGTTTTCCGTTATTTGAAAATCTTCCAACGGACCAATCTTAAATCACAAAGCTTCATATATGTATAGATGGATAAAATAATGGGCGCCTTTATGGGAAATAACTTACCGAGTGCGATCAACGATTTGTAACGATCACATAAACATTTATAATATTGACTGCCTGAGGATCCCTTAGGGTAAAAGGGTCGACAACATCCATGAGAAACCCTCCCCAATGTCCATTCGTTGTCCCTCATATATATGCTTACGACACATATCCGCGGAGAATCGGACATTCTATCACCCTTACTTTTTCGAAACATTGCAGCTCTTGAGGGGGAAAAAATGTATAGGATATTTATAACGAACACTAAAATTACAGTGAAAACTCGATTATACGAACCCTCATAAGTCAAGCACTCCATTATCCAAAGTGCGACTTGGTTTATTCTAATTTTTACTATCCGAACCCTGGCACGAAATTTCAGTCTCGTTTCTTTAAGAAGCACTGTTTCATCGGAAATACTTGTATGATCAAATTTGTGTCAAGTGTTTACCCCTTGTTTTTCTGCCCGATGAAATTAGTTTTTGGAAATGCGTAGAAATATTTATATTCGTACATGTAGAAAATTATTCGCGATGAAATAGAAGTCGAAGCTTCATTTTCTTAGGGTGAGAAAAAAAAACAATTACACCAGTGACCACCTGTAGCAATCCTTAGGGTGGAAGGGTCTTCGATGCCTATCAATAAAAATCCTCCGAAACGACCGTTCGTGGCTCCCCATATATATATATACGGGGATTCTATCCGAGTTCAGCCATGCTGTGGCCAGACCGCCTCCCTATTCCAACGAAACTTGGTAGTCATTTGACAAGAAATCGATGTGAGATATCCCTGTATTCGTTGGGAATCAGGAAATATTAGGGACTTCGGAAGGGGGATTGGGAAATATTAAATATTGCGATGGATTCGTCTTCAATGTTTTGCAACTTTTGGCACGTAAAAATATATTTCTGGTAGAAAAAATAATGTTTCGATCCTTTGGAGATATTTCATTTTTTTGTAGATGTTTTCGAAAAATCTTTAAGAAATCCCAGAAATTATGAGACCTTAGCGATTATGATTTGAAGATTTTATAATCCTCACTAATTTCACAGCTATGAATGCTCCCTTCATGATTGAGTAAAATTACAACAAAACTGTTTTGTAAAAAATGTGTAGAATCCGCGATTCCGTCGGGAAACCAAGGTCTACTGGTATAAAAAAAATGTCCCACGGATCGAAATATCATTCTGCTTCAAATCAATTCTTTACATGCCAAATGTTTACGAAAAAATAGGAACTAGTTTCATTTTATTAGTGAAGTATCATTCAAGGCGCATTCGCACACCTGACATTTCCCAATAATTCTCCAAATGCAGAAATACACTTCACATCGAATATTTTTTCCGTTTCATTATTAGCAATTTTTAATTATCGATTGCTCTATCAAAGATCCTCACGAAATAAATAAAAAAAAACATCTTATTCTAAACGTACATAAAACAAATAACGTTGCGCTCGAATCGGATCGGATCTGGCCGGGCGACGGTCAGACTCAATGTCTCCCATATGTGTACACACACGCATATAAGTACAGCTGCCTAAATACTCTTACAGAATAAATCTCCACGAAGGATCGTAAATATCTCTTCGCGTGATAACACTGCACGGTGCAAATATTTTCGTCCAATAAACATTTTTGTACCCGCTCTCAGCGTCACGGATTTGAGGAATCATCGACAAAAATTTTAAGCCGATGCACTTCACGACGTGCTCCAGGAAAAATCTTTCTATGCGAATAGATCGAATTGATTTATCACGTATCCGGGCTAAGTTCGAAAAGGGGCGTTCGGGGTGGGCGACTCGATTCTCCATCGTCCAAGACATTTCGAAACATCTCTCCGATGTTTTTAGCGCACGGCGGGCCGCTCGCACACACGATCCTCATTGTGCATCGAAAAAAGGATATATTTATATCCGCCCTCTCAATTTGTAGTTCGAAGCATCCGTTTCCTGAAACCACCTCTGCGTATTCCGGAATACATGCGAGCCCAGCCACGTCTTGTGTGTTCCTCGATGCCAACTAAAACGTGGCGAGGTTTGCCAAAAGATTACCCGACGAAAAGGTACAGAGATTTCGCTCGCCGGCGCCACGTGGATGCCGCTTTTATATCTCTTTCAGTCTTTCGCCCCTTCCCTTCTCCGCCGAGCTGCTCTCTTTCTTCATCCGCAACGGTTCGCTTTTGGTTCCTTCTCCTGTGTCGCTCGTCCGAAGCCCACATTCACACATACACGTTGTACGTAGGCCGTAAGGAAAAGTTAACTGGCGTGGTGGTTTGGTGCGGTCTCGGGCATTTTCCTCGATCCTCCCCGCAAAATAATTACTCGACTCTTTCTCGTTGCTTTCGTTTTTCCTTCCTCTCTCGTCCGGGTCCTCCTCGCCGGCCTCCGTACGACGGACGAGATACTCGAGACCGGAAAGAGCGAGATAGCTTCAAGGTTTGTATTAAACGACTTAGTTATGCGAGAATTGCGAGGACGGGGTCGCCACGGGCGAAAACCGCCGTCACCAAATAGAATGAGAATTTCATTTTTAGAGCTCGGGGAGCCCTCGAGGCCACTCGGAAATCCCTCGCCGCTCATCCCTCTTTATTTCTCTCTTCAGACTGCTTCGGCGAGTTCCAACTCCGAGGCCTTGGTCAACGGGAAACACGCGTCCGCGAACTATTTATCACGCATCCATCAATTTTTCCGTCGATACCATGTCGGTTTTTATTTTTTTTTGGGATTTTTTTTTTCTCAAAGATTTTTCCGATAGTTTGTAGATAAGTCGTTGCGCTATCCGACGGTGCAGGTCGTCCCGGGGACAAAAATACGACGATAAATATTGGTCTCGTAATACGCTTTCCAGTGTGAAAAATGGTAAATTTTTTTACTGAAAATTTTTTATCGAGTTGGTTACTCGTCTGGAATTTTTTTTTATTGATGGCCATTTTATATTAATATGTGGGTTTTATGAGAAAGGCCGGTTCATCTGTTGTAGATACTTATCTCGCAATACCGGCAGCCGTTGCACCCAGAAAAAGATAGTTCCAATAAAAAAAATTTCATTAAGGACTAAGAAAAATTTATTTATTTTTTCATAATTTAATAAAGCATTTATTCCTTTCTGATATACTTATTTGATAGACAGAATTATTATTATTATTTAATAATGTTTATTTCAATTCAATGAACAGATATTTATCGAAAATAATTTATGTATGCATTGCATGAGAAACTTGCTACGTTTGAACGTGCAGAAATAATGTGATTTTTACTATCAACTAAGCATCAAGGAACAGTATTTCACTGTTAATTAAAAGAAGTAAACGTATCCCTCAAGGATGCACTCACAAAACAATTAATCTCGATGTTGGTTCTTCGTGAAGTATTTCCGAACCGCAATTCGATCGAGGTACACAGCTTGATGAAACTCCCAAAGTTTTACGAAAACAAACCGATAAGTTGCCTTTCCGTTACAATGCACCGGTGCTCCGTAAGAAGCAAATATAATCTACTATCAGTGAGAGGCGTTTTCAAACGATTGATTCGTCGATGAGTTTGTAATGCGCGCTACCGCATAATAGATGTGGCGATCGTAAATTGATATCCGCCTCAAGGAAGAATTTACCTTTAATGGGAAAGTGTTGGTAGTCGTCGGATTAATTAAATAGTTTTTGTTACCGATCCCGCCCGGGTCGGTTGGCTTCGCAGGAGTTTCACATAGTCTTCAAGTAATGCAACATACTCGGGTGCCACAAACTCGAGACAGCTGCAAATTCCCTTCCTAATTTTCTTCGAGACAGTTGCTGCTTCGATAAAAAGCTGATAAAGCTTGGACTGTGCAAACTATGTGGCAAAGTTTGCTGTTATCCGTGCTCTTCCGTATAATCAACTACCTCCGAGAAAATTGGATCACAGATTTTGTTACCGGTGGAATCTGTTTTCTATCATTAAAGCCATGTGTCACGAACTCCTTCCATCGAACCCAAGTTCGTTCCGTAACAAAAAAAGGTAATGCTATTTTTTTCTCGTAGGCACTCCGAAACTTTGGCGTCTTACGGAAACAGGATTCCACTGCCTGTCTCTAGGTATTACACTGGAATCCTGTTCCATTTTGTCGCCAAAGGGTTTTAACGGTCTTGCTAGAAAACAAAAACCAAAATTTCCATTACTGACTGCTTCACATATTCTTAGTCATTGGGTAATGTTATTTCTGCCATCACTTGTCGGATAAAAGTGATAAATGGGAGCCACTAAAAAGTTTTGCTCTTTTGTTCTACCACCAAACATAAAGCCTACCTGGTTAGACGGAATGGGTACACGAAAGACCTAATATTAAAACATTTTGAGGATTTTTTTTTTTCAGTTACATTGATGGTCCTCGCCTTGTTTAGCAGGCTTGCCAACATAAATCATAACGGCTGAGTAATAACGGACCGTCGACAAATTGCGAGGTGAAAGGTTCGGGATATCTTTGTACATAGAATTTAATAAAAGTTTTTCACAACTTCAAGTTTTTATGGAATTAATGGGATTAAAGAGCCTTCTATATTATCAGAGTTGCGGTTATCGAGACCATCAACTGAATCAAGTTTTTAACATCTTTTTCCAAATCCGATTCTGTGTCAGTAGACTATGAGTAGCCTGTATCAGTAGGTAATGGTCTATGCTACCGTTTCAAGGGACTGCTGAAACTTCCTGTTCAAAGTATGTAGTTTCTTCGTTTTCACTATTCGTTACAGTTTTCTTAACACTTGGGAGAATTCCCGCATGCACACCGAAGTGATTATGTCATAATTCTGCATAATCTGACGCATATGCGTGTTATATAAACCGAACTGAAAAATTGTTTAGTTCCGTCGGTAAAACCCGGTTAAAAAAGAAGAAACAGCTGCAGCATCATCCCCTTGAACTCAATTAGTACATTCTCTGATGCAATGATTTTTACTTTCCTATTTCGGCACATACACAATATCCATTTCGTCGGGAAATCGGGACCCCACAGTGGACCTCAAATATTAACCTCCATCGATTATTACACATCTCAATTACCTACCGATTCGGGCATGTTTGCTTTGGCGAAATACCCCGTCAAATTCCATTCTCTCGAATTCCGTTCTCGACCTCCCGCGGGACATCTCTCTGATCTCCCCTGAAAATCATTCGCGACAAGCTTATCTGCTCGGTATGTATACACCGCCAAACATTCTTCCCTTGCTCTTCCGCTTCTTATGTCGTGCTGGAAATCTTACTGGATATCCCAACCGGATCGAAGATATCAAGCAGGTCATTCAATAAGATTCGACTTCTTTTCTGAAGGTGTGCGTTTGAATTAAATCGAATTCAATACACAAAATTTTTTATAAACAAAAAGTTTCGAATATCCCGAATATTTCTGAATAATCACAAGCTAAATAAATTAAATGAACTCCATATGTGAATCATGAAATTTTCATAACAGTGGAACTAACCACATTCAACACATAGTGTGTTGAAGCCAATAACTTTGCCACCGTTATTTTGGATACAGATATGCTGAAAATCTAAGCTTTGATGAGCGACAGCGTCACAAATAGATGTTATGAAGGAATCGTGGCATAGTAACAACAGGTAGATACGGAACTGTTGGGTGTGTCGGTGGTCTCAGGTTTGCATGATGGAGATCCACCATCATGCATATATCAGGAGACTATACAGAACGCTGTATTGATGGTTCAGGCTGGTTGCTTCGGCTGCAGACTGTCAACGGTAGCTACACAGGCTATAGCTATCCATGTAACCCTTTCCCAATCCCTCTAATTTATCTAGGCTGTCATTGAAAGGTACTCGCTGCGCGTACATAGAGAAAGAGCCAGCTACATCTCACATAATCGTGGTTCGGTGTTATATTACCCCATGCCAAGTTAATATATTGAAAGTAGGTTGCACAGCGTAGTTAGAGTTTCGCGCGACTGTATATCATGGAAGGTAGTTCATTACTCTGATTAATTTGGAACGGTATCGAGAGGGGTCAAAAAGGCAGGTCGGAAAACTTGGAGGAACAAGCCAACGGTGGAATATATATTGGCCGAAGAAGCATCGAGCAAAAGCGATAGAACGCTATGGGTGCACGTTGTAGCGAGACACGGTTATCGGAGGATGATTACCGGTTGGCAAAACCGAACGAGAGAGCAAAGGAATCGTCTCGAGAGTTTCGCTGCTCAATTTTTTTTTCTCCTCTTATTTATCGAATACAGAGTAATTACTCGTTGAAACGAGTACGATGGAGATTGAAGATATGCACGGTGGAGTGGAGCTCGGTGATGCTTAATTGATCGATAACTCCGGAGATTCCGCAGTTAATTGTCTGAGGGCTCGAGAGGTAAGGAGAATGGTGGAACGGGAAGTCAAGGGTGGTTCGTGAAACTCGGATATAATCATACTAATGAGGAGGATGGAAAAGTGCGGAGGGAATGTGCCGATCGTTGACCGAGTATCGGCTATCGATCGTTTTCCTGTGTCGGGTGTAACGGGGTAAAATTAAATCGTATCTGATGATGCGAGATCGTTGAATGACTCATCATTCGGTCATTTGAATCATCATTTGACAATTACAAGGCTGTTAAATGATGGATCTGAAAATGCCCAATTTAATCGTCACCGATTATTCGAAGTTGCCGCGAATCGTAATTTTGGAGTTTCATCGATCGACAATCAAACCCGACCGTTTTCACGATGCGATAAGTTTAGTTTAGATGATAAAGAGATGTTAATAAAATTGTGTCAACAAATGTAGATTTTATTTAATTGTTTGAGGAAACGACAAAGTTGAGGCCATTTGTGATTTGCCCCACTAAATATTCTTTTAAACAGTCCATTTTCCTCTCGTGTGCTGTTTCGCCTCCGGTCTAACCTGCGAACAAGGGATGGAACGGAACAACAGCCCGGGGCTTGATTTTTCCGTCGCGACCCCGATCCCGAGTTCAAACACGAGTTCGAGCTTGATTTCGTCGCAAATACGACGTCAGTTTCGAAATCACCAATCGGAGAAAGGGACTTGATTTCCAGGGTGTTGGTTCGTTGGAAAAAGATTTTTCGATTTCAATGGTCCAAGGCAATGAGCTCGTGGGTTTGTACAATTATCTTGGACCCAACTGCCGAATATTCGTTCAAAAAAATATATACTTTTCTCGATAATGGAATTACAGTAGAACCTCGATTAAAGGCTGCCATCGGGAAATCGACGAAGCATTGAGTTTTAAACTTCTGAACACTCTCTTGCCGGTCCGTTATTATGATCAACTTTCAGTCCGCATGTCTCGGCCCAGTTTTTATGATCGTTTGTTCGAAAACTTCATCCACGAAGTCCGGACTTCCCTTCCGGAGAAAAATGTGACTTCAAGAGCGCTTCGCCTCGACAGGTCGCCATCGCATCGTAATGGTCCTGAAATCCGAAGACGGAAAGTTCTTCACGATTTTTCTTGCACCAAACGGGACGTCTGTAGCACAGTCAACGCATCAAGCTGTAATCGAAACGATGAAACGACTTTACAGAAGACATTCCATCATCAGTTTGATCGAATACCGTGATTTTTCGACACTCTGGAAGTCTGCTAGTTGAATATCAGGGATGCAATTCACTCAGTTGTTCGTGCATGAAACGAGGTCAAAAGTCCAAGTATTGCACTATGGTCTCGAAAATTAAGCCTATGGAAGACGATATCGAGGTCGAGAAAGACTCTTCGGGGACACCCGAAAATATATCGTTTTACGCTATTGCAGCAGCCCTCATGAGGTAGTCAAAGAGATTTCATACGATGGAATTTTTAACAATATACCTTCCGTGGTATATAAACGTTTTTTGTGTTGTTAATACATTTTTTTTTATAACAATAAAATTTTTTTTTTTAGTGGGCTGCGACCCTATTTTGAAAATACGGGAAATGATCGTGTTTCCGGTTTAGCTTCGGTGTTCCGGCCGGACATCTCCGTTCTGTGCACCGCATCACTTCCACAGCGTTTACAAAATCATTGATTATTAGGAGTACCCCGCGACGTTTTGTACAAGCGTTGCCCGGGAACTTTGGCATACATGTTTTTCCTATTTTTTTTTCTCTTTCGCTTGGTATCCCGTCATGACCCAGTGAATTATCGATTGGTCGAATTGCGAGTACGTACACGCCGGGTTTTTGGCAAGAAGAACGAACGTTATACTCGCTCCTTCTCTACTTCCGTTTTGCCTCTCCTTCTCGCACACGCAAACGCAGACCCGGTTCCCACTGCCGATGGAAGCGCATCTCCCCTTCCAACTTCACGAAAAGAAAAACGCGTCCACTATATTTTCACATATATATATTTATATATATATATATACAATGTTCTTTATCTCACTTCTCCGTTTACCCGGAATCTCTGGTATCTTGCTCTCTGTAATACTGTGCCAATGCGCATTTTTCACCTCCCATATTAGACCACGCTGCATCAGCGGATTATCTATTTTTCGCGAGTTTATTAGATTTTTTTTTTTACTCGAGTCACTTCGTGCCACCTCGAAGGGCGCACGTTTTGGTACGATGTAAAAATTATTGTGCAAATCCACTTCGCGCGTGGAATGTAATTTTTTTTCTCCGCTAAATTTGACCCGTGACATATTTTTTTTATCGAATTTGCGATTAAAAATAATAATGAAATATTCGATGCCAAAGGATACGTTTTTTATTTATATTTCATAGATACGGAACTATTTTTCGGGAGATTAAAATCGGGGTTCTTGCATCACCGTCAATTTTAACCTCTCCCTGTCACCACAGATTGCGTCGTGCCGACAAATGTCAATGAAAATTTATTTCATTAGTGAATTAATCGCAAGAAACGCGTGTTCTGTACGCATATTCGACACCCTTTTACATATTTTAATATGTCGCCATTCGTTTACATAAATTACGATTGTTGGCACATTTCGTAGAATTTTCTAACTGCGCGCCATAACTTTTTTTTTTGTCAGGTTAATTAATCCCTCGTGTTCGCGCATGTGTGATCGAAAGGGTTCGACAGAAAGAAGAAGAAAACGAGTCTTGTCGATGGAATTTTTCTCGGGTTATGTGCCTCGTCTGCCGGGAGATTTAATTAACTGCCCTTTAGTATCGGAAAAATTAACTGCGATGTACGTGCATGCAGAAAAAAAAAATTACATTGAAAAAAAAAAAAAAAAAATAAAACCCGATCATCAGCAAGGGAGCTTAAGTTTTTCATTACTAGAACATATTTCTGAGCGACGTGCTTCGCTAATTGAAATATTTTTTATTTCATCTGATTACCTGTCGCAGGCGACTAATGAAAATTCCCGTGACGGTCCACCGGGAGGTAAAGAATTTTCTTTTATGCATAAACACTTTGGAACTAGCCGACTCGATTCATTAAAAATATATACATTATTTTCCGGCTGCAAGCTGTAGGGCGGTATGATAAATGTAAGTGAATATACCTTCCTCGAACTGGGAAGTATTGAAATATCGCACATCGAAGTACGCTTTAGATACACGGTGATATAAAAAATATTCCGTGTCTTTGATATAGATTTGTACCGTTACATTGGAAATGTATAGCCAAAGTTACCAAAAAAACCGTGGGAAGTCCCTGTTCGATTAAAGGTCTAAAGAAAGGTTATACCTAAACAAATAATAATAATAATAATACTACATTGTTCAGTGTTTAGGGTGTTTCCCCGGGGCTAAGAGAATAACAAAAATATGTGAAATTCCGTTGTAATTCCTCCCATGTACTGTGATAGAAACGTCATGTGAGTCTTAACGTCACTTTGGTATTGTACAACGGGTATTCCCGTCGTACCCGTAATAGAGCGGTTTCCCTTTTTTTTTTAAATAAAATCAAATAATAATAATAATAATAATAATGGACACAGTACAAAAATATTCTTTTTTGACGTAAAAAAGATTTTAAAAGATTAAAAAAAATATAAGATAAGAAGAAAGATTAAACAATGCCCATGAAAAAAAAATAATGATAAAAATAAACAATTAAGCGCAATGCGGTGATAGAGGAAAGAAATCGGAGTTCCGTGATTACTTTAAGACTGCGTTGGTTGGTAAGTCCCCTTAAATAAAGGTAGGAGGATGAAGTGGCGGTCGGGCGTATACGGGGAAGGCAAGCAGAATCAGCAGTAACAGTGGCAAAAGAAGAAATCAGAAGCGGACTGTACAGGCTGAGATTATTTTTTCTTTTCCTTTTTTTTTTCTCTCTATACTCTTCCTCGGATGCGGCGCGCATTTCCAGCGCAACCCCTCAACGAGACGGTACGACACGACGCGCCCCGTGTGCCGTTTCGTCCTGCCCTCTCGCCGCTCGAGGCTCGCTCGAGGTATTGTTTCGTGACATCGTGTGTACTATCGTATACATATATACGATAGTACACACACATACATATATATATAATATGTATATATATCCATTATATACATGTATATACGTGTATATATATATATATATTCCGTATGTTATTTTCCCTGCTGTAGACAACGGACAATGGCTCCGAGGCGAGATATAACTCTCGGTGTTGCTTCTCTCCGCATTCCGACCTGCTCGTTTCTCTTTACCTTCTTCTTGCTCCTTCATCTCCTTTTTCTTCTTCTTCACGAGCGCAAAAAAAAAGAGAAATTAAAGTAAAATAAAGAGCCGTACGTGATTTTCAATTCCCGTGTCGCCTCGGTGCCAAAGTGTGCACCAAAAATTTCTTGATTGCGCAAGACTCGTTCGATAAAACACCGCCGACCGGAAAATCAAATCGTACCATCGGTTCTAGTTCATATTTGATTGAGGACTAGAAACAAAAAATAAAGCTGCAGTTGCGAGAACGGCAAATGCAATAGACGAAAAAAAAAGGTGAAAACAAAAATAAATGAATGAAAAATAAAAAATAACCGAGATGAAAAATGCAATAAAATCGGGAGCAAACATTCGGCTATCGGGTAGTCGCACTGCAGGGAAATGAAGCGACCGACATTTGCATGGAAACGAGAAAGAGACGAGGCAATGATTTAACAAAAAAAAAAAGTCAACAACAACAATATTGGGTGTTTGAGACACAGGCACATTGGAAAATTTATTCGTCGGGTTCGTTTTATCCGCGACGCAGGAGGCACACTGGCACGTTAACTATTCGTTCGGTATTTCCCTGTGAAGATTCTCGAATAAACACTGAAGTTCTATGACTCGTCGAGCGGGCGCAGATAGACGAGAGTGGAGTGGCGTTTGAATCCTCGGGGATTCACAGCATCGACGCGACGTTTTTCTCGTCCCTTGTGACGATGCATAGCACGAAGAAGAAAAAAAATACACACACACATACAGAAACTGCAAGAAGAGTCGGTATTGCCCTTATTGAACGCTCACGAAGGGAATTGCGCGGAAATAATAATCTCAAGTTTTTCGTCGAATTTTTGCTGAACTAGACGGGAATCATAGGTCATTGAAAAATTCTTTTTTTGTTCATTGAACAAATTTTTTTGTTCAACCCGGAATCGTCGAATGAATATTATATTTCCAATTGGTCCTGATACAGGGCCTTCCCTAAGGAAAAGCCTGTTTTGCATACCTTTTCATATCGAGATTTTATTGTCCGGGTAGGAAGAACTGATTTTTCTACATTGTATTAGGGTTGGAGAAGATTTTAAAGAGATTTGTACATTGCTGACTACCATTTTACAATTTCCCCAAAGATTACTCTTTACCGAGGCCGAGAATGGTCGAGGCTCTTTCCCCGGGGATGAAACTTCATGCAAGGAAATTTTCATTCCGAGATACGATTTAGAAAAAAAGTGTAAATCCAAATTAAAGTACTTTTAACCGGTTTTTACAAATTTGAAAAGGGTGTGGAAAGGGACAACTTGAAATTGCGATTTACGTCATGAGTTTCTAAAAGGTAATACGAGTACGTAAACCCACTAAAATATTATGCGATACGTTAGTTTTGCGGTAGAAAGACTAAAACTGATCGAAAGACATTTTCAGGAGAAGGGAAACTTTACGTAAGAAAGCTTTCTTTACGAGGTACTTGCACATTACCCAGTCGAATGAGAGTAGTATTACGAGAATTTTCAAGCATCACCGATTCATCTTCCGAAACAATAGTCATGTTAATGTTATTACGTGACAATGTGTCTGACACTAACTCGTTCAAGAAATTTCATTCGTCCAAATTTATTGAATCCTGAGACGGAACAAACAAGACATCAGAATAATCTTCAAAATGTGTATTTTACAAGAAAATCGATCATTACGAATTTCACGATTGATGTTCGAAATTCATACAAAATATTTGAGATTCATGAGTGACACTTGTCCAAGGGATGACTTTTCATCGTCCCAGCCACGCTGGGAAGTGACTCTCGCACGTGACGAGAAAGAGGTACGAAAGACGCTTTCGGTATATACAAGAAGGTCGGGGACTTTTGGAGATTCCGTACGGCTACGTTCACCGGCACGTGTCCGGCTTAGCATTCTACTTCGTTCGAGGGAGCTTTTTTTAATTATTATTTTTTTTCTTTATTTTTTTTTTCTTGCCTCATGTGCACCCTCTCGCCTATTCTATCGTCTCCTTTGGCCGACGTCCCCTCATCCCGGAGGGGACGTGGACTCACGCTTCGCCACGCCACTTTCTCCTCATCGATCGTTTCTGTACCCACTGCTATACTTATACGTACCTGCATATATATCCTGTATAGATACGTGTTACACCAGCTTTCGCCCTCTCTCTCTCTCTCTCTCCTACTCTCTCTCTTGCTCACGCTCTCCCTCAGACTCTTGTCGCTCCAGCAATTCGCTGCTGTACGTTAAGCGTCTCTCTGAGAATGATGAACCGCTAGACGGCTGCACGTCGAACACATTCTCGAGCATACACGTTCCACCGAGGGGGCAAGATATTATTTTTTTTCCCCCATCGTGCCACTACGCCGCTACTTTTTTTTTCTCGCTGATTTTAATGTTTTTCATCCACGCTCCTTTTCACCCCCTATCCCCCTTTCTGCACCCTTGAGCAAACACGGTTCGCCAGGCTGGCACGAAGAATTTTTGCACGAGGCGATACGCCGAATTTTTATCATCGGTACCGATTCGTTCGAAGCACGTGGATTTCATAGATTTTTATTTACCGAATATGAAAATTGTGGATATAAACTGTTAATCGCTGATAACTCGTTGCTCTCTCTTTGACGGTGTGGTTGTCTGGATAGTATAAAAATCTTAAGCAATCGAACTATATCAAAGTCGCTAGAAAAATTAACTTTGCTTAACAATAATTCCAAAATGTTGTCACGAAACTGAAAATATAATTGTTCAACAAATGCACCTGAAACTCAACTATGTTGTTAATTTTACAAAAAGAAATATTTCAAAAAACGATCAATTTTTCCGTAAAACGGACAATTTTTGTTTGTGAAATAAACACGACACAAAAATTGTGGACGTCTATGGATAAGAAACTCTGGTATTTCACTGTTTAGTATTTTATTTTTTTATCCTGCATATTTTTTATATTCAGAAGCGTGGCTATGTAGCTTCCCTCGTTGCATCACCTCTGCGCCGAGGGCGCTGACATTTTCTCCCTTTCTTCGTTAGCTTCGTGTACGAAAGCACCACTCGACGACCGCGGAGGGAGCTCCGGACTAATCAAAAGTCGATGGTGCACGCGGCTTTGGCGATGAGAAGCCAGCGAGATCCCCCTCGAGGTCGATGTCTTCGGGTCCTTTCGTTTCAGCCAGACTCGAGTCAGCCTCTCTGTCAAAAGTAAGCTATATCAAGTATGCACGCGATATGATAACGACTTTTAGCGAAGCATCGGGTACTGGCCGCAAAGGCCCCAGGACCGCGCGATCATCGCTTGTCCGGGCGTCCCTAGTGGTAACGGTCAATCTAGATGAAAATTAACCGTCCTATATATACTCAAAACCTCATACTAGACGGAAGATTAAAACGAAAAAAGAAAAACTTTTCAGTGAAAAAAAAATTATCCATCCCCTTTGTCATCGTCCGAAATTGGCCGTGGACGTCGTCGTTATCTTTCTGTCGCGAATATTCCAAATGAACATTATTATATAATTATGATATTATACAACAAAATTCTATGATTATATTATTATTGTGTATTCTTTTTTTAAATATATTGTTAATATTATTATTTAACCCCTTGAAGTACTACGGCACGGACTAAATCGATGGCTAAGCACGAATAGTCCTTAAATCTGACGTTATACTAGGGTATGCAAGGGCATAAGGGGCGAGAAAATTTTCTTTAAAAACTGTAACTGATATTCTTGAGAAAAGACGCTATGGATCAGGACATCCAATTTTTATCCGACCCTGGGAATAATTATCAAGAATGTGATATATTGTTTATTAACAAACAGTAATTTCACAGCACCGGTCTCGTGCCGATCGATCCCGCTGTATTCGATTACACACTTTTTATTCGCAGACGGCTATATACATATTCTAATTTTGTCAAACATATTTTCGGAAGTTTGATAAAAAGAAGAACAGGATAAAAGTCGAGCAATAAACTTATTTGAACAGCGCTTGATAAATCCGATTGCACCCCAAGGAGAAAAGATCGTTAGAGCTTAAACAAACATCAATTAATAACACTCCATTAACGCAACCCTGAAGTCTTTAATATAAAAAATTCATAACGCTTCGATAACTTTCTTTTTTATTTCGAAGGTGCAATTTTAAGTGAGGCAGGAAACGGTAATTTAGACATTTTCGTCCATTAAAAACAACGATTGACTTTTCTTTTTACAAATCATTTTTTAAATACTAGTAAAAAAAAGTAACTAAGTTATTTTTTTTATGCGAAAAGGCACTCTGTCGTTGAAAGATTCATAAGAGAAGCAGTCTAAAATATCACTCTGTTACCTCATTCAAAATTAAAACTAATTAATATGAAAGCATAAAAAAACGTTCGAATGGACATTTATAAGATTGTACTGATGGAGTATTTTTGGAATAAATTTTTCAAAAATTAACGACCTTCTCTCTTTGGGTTCCAATTAACTCTATGAAGCGCTGTTCGTGTAAGTTTATATTCCGGATGCTTTTGCTTTGTTCCTTTCCTCTTACCGATCCTTCCCTATCAGGCTCCCGAGTCTCCCGTGGCCTGGCTGTTAAGCAGGATAAACCGCTTTCAAAGTTGCATTTCCTCTGAATATATGTATATCACAAGAGTGGTCTCTTGCCTCATGGTTTATCACGGTTCCTTCGTCTCTCTCACTCCTTACTCCCGGACCTGTAACGGTAGTACGTGGGCGGAGTGACGGTAGTCGTGGACGACGTTGTACGTACGTACGTACCGGCGAACTCTAACAGGCAACCCCACCATCCAGGCGCGCACGGAGCCCTCGACGACGGTCGTCTTATTCCCCCGGTAGTTCGAACCACCGTGCGCACCTCACGCCCAGTAGTAACATCCCGATGCGGTCAGCCGCACCGGCATAGAGCCCGGTAACACGCCCGGTCGCTCACGATGATAACTCCCGAAAGACCCGATCCATCGGTGCGATTTTCCGTCCCCATTAACTAAGACTCCTTGATTATCATGAAATTTTTCACGACGCACATGGGACTTCTGAAATATTGCACCGATAGTCGTATCGTGCCTCATAAACACCGACGATTCTTTTTCTCTCGCACATTTAATGAAAAACTCTCTTCTCTACGGAAGATTCATCATTTTTTTTTATTTTACCATTTTGAAGTGTTTATTTTTGAAAATGCGTTTCATTGATCAAGAGAAAATTGTAAAATTAACAAAAAAGAAAATTGTAGAACTTTGTGGAGAAGGACTCTTTGTCAAATTTATGAAACTTTCTTATCGTGTGGGTAATGCAAATGTTCCAGAAAAAAAAATTGGCTCTTCCTACAACTGAAACATGAAAAAAAATTGTTAAATCGACTCCCAATAGTCAAGACGGTTGAACGCACCCGGGGAATCTTTGCATTGGAAAACTTTTTTCCGGAGTAAAGTCGCAGCTTATTGTAATTATTATTCGTAAGCTGTAGAAGACTTTACTGTCAAAACTGTCACCTTAGGAGGACCTCAATTCTTAGAACTGAGCGAGTACAAAGTTTGGGATGTCGACTAGCAAATACTATCTTTGTACGCTATAAAGTTATTGGGTCACATTTACATCTCTACCACTTACAACTTTGTCAGATAACAACTCTACTGTGAGAGAACTCCACCAAAGTCTCTACGGGAGAATTTAAAAAATCTATCGGAATGTGAATAAATTCCAACAAAACTCTACCGATATTACGATAAAGCTTTACTGGAATATGGCTACCTAAGCCTTGTATTCCGGTATAGTGGTATTTCACTTTCGGTAAAATTTTTTTACAATTCCAGTGCAGTTTTATTTTTGATACCGTAGTTTTATTGTCTTTCTGGCAGAGTTTTGTCAGCGTTCTAATACAAATTTGTTATCCGATAAAGATCTAAATATGCCGTGATTGGCGACGGTTGTCAATCATTTGAAATAAAAAAGCTCCCTCTACGAAAAAGTGAAAGACAGCTTCCACTATGAGAAAGCAGAATGGTTCCCATGCTAAACCTAAAACGTGAAACTTTTTTTGCAATCACAATTTTTCAACGACTCACGGTCACTCTTTGCGCAAATATAATTTTATCGAAATGATAATTGAACTTTACCGAGCAAAACGCAAAACCCGCGTTGCTAAATTCTCGTTGTATTATCCTCTCATGACGCTGCGACTCCTTTGTCGTCCTATCGATGGTTGCCTTGTGCCCTATATACGCCTGAGCACTCCCTTATTTCCCAGTCCAAATTGCGTTCCATATTTCATCGAGACATTAGGCTTTTGCTTTTGATCCATTTAGGATATTCATTGAGATCAGAAGCGAGAGAATTGCCACGCCAGAAGGTACACACACACACAAACACGCACAGACTGCATGTAAGAAATTGAGTTAATGAACGAAGCACGAACTTCGTTAGTCGAGGGCAAAGATTGAAAAGAAGCAAAGAGAAAAAGATTTTAAAAAGTCGGTTTTTTTGCCTCTTTTTGTGATTAAGAAAAAAAATTAAAGGGATGAATGTACGCAAAGAAGTGGTGTCACCGGATAGCGTCGAACCGATTGGGCATGACTGAAATAATAATTGGTTAGGGCTGGTAAGTGGCGGCTTACATGAGAAGCAGCTGCTAAAGGACCTCCTGGATAATTACAACGTGCTGGAGCGGCCTGTGGGCAATGAGTCCGAGCCCCTCGTGTTGAGCTTCGGCCTCACTCTAATGCAAATAATCGACGTTGTAAGTCAAACAAAAAAAATCTCCTTCTCTCTCACTCTAAAAAATTGTCTATACTGTATACTATACGTTTTTTTCAACACTACTTGTAAACACTTTCACGTACAGTAGTAAACATCACCAACAGAAGAAAAGAAAGCCAGTACATAACAATGTTTGGGCAGAAAAACAATACTCGAGACGGACGGTTATAAACGACGAAAGAAAGAAAAATTGTCAAACCTACGTTCGTTGATATTAACGTATCGTCAAACTCGCACAGATTAATTAATCTACGTCAGTTCGGACCCGACGACACCCTGTCGCGGCACTCGCACGGCATGATAGATCGTTCGTCACACGCGCGGAAAACCTTAAAATTATAGACTCGTTTTTTTTCTTCTTTTTTTTCCATTTATTATCTCGCGAAAAATGACAAGGTAACTTTCGAGGACGCGCCGCTGTTAATAATTTTCCGTACAAACTCTATCGCTTATTACGTAACGAATCACAATTTTATTGGAAAATAAAACGGGAATATTAACAAATTAATTATATATAACGACAAAGACACTTTTTTCCATTGGCATTGTGTACGAATATAATTTTTAGCAAAAATCCTTTTCGTGACGCATCGGTTACGACGGCTGCACGTGACGATGTGCTACAGCACCATCCAATTAAATTTGCCTGACTCATCGTCAACGGGTTACGGATTGATCGATCATTTTATAAAACTAGGCAGTTGACGCGATTTTTTCTCTTTATTTAATGCATCACGATGCATCCAGGCGTCGGTGCATTGATTCAACACTTTTTGCTCAATACTAAATGTACAAACATTTTTTTAAAATAAAAAAACCCATACACGTTCATTAAAATTGGCAGTGTACGTCGGAGCTTGTAATTGATAAAATAGTACCTCGGGGTTCAACAGGGTCAAAATATCGTTTTTAACGTTTGACAATTTTTTCATTTCACTCATAACGCCAAAAGGTCGTGTCAACGATTTTGATATTGGTTGAGTAATTTCGTTGTTCAATTGACGATCGAATATTGGAATGCGAGTTTTTTAAATCTTTTTTTTCTATAAATGAAAAAAACTTTACGCGTATAAATATTAATAACCACATTAAAATAAAAATAGAAATGACCGCAAAATACAATAGTGTAGAATACAAATCGCGAAATGCCTTGGAATTGGAGCTCAAAATCTTGGCAATACAACGGGTAAAAATTAATATTTTATTAATTCTTTAACGCTAAAGTGTACCGTAATACTAACTTTCAAGATACGGTAATTCTTTTCGAACCCCTTCAATCGAAAAAATTATTCGAAAAATTGACGAATTGTAACGAATACAAATAAAAATATTTCACGCGTCGGCGAATATTAACATGACAACCATAATAATAACCCCGAAATACAATTATAAATTCGAAGCAATCATAAAATTAGATTTCGTTACCGGGTCAATTAGCATGAAGCTTGCGGAGATAACGATTCGCAAAGTGTCCCGTTATAACACCCGTTCGCGCATTTTCGAGTCCAAAATCTCGGCAATTCATATCATCATAACCGGAATAACAGTCTACTAATACTTATCGTGTCCGCGAGCGTAACACTACAGTAGCACCGAGCCAGTGGACTAATAGTTCCGCTTACCATGCCGCGGCACGTACCTTAATAAGGTTCGCTCTCTGACTGCTCGCACGTAACGCAGAGCAGTGGTTACAAGTGCGAAGGGCCCGAGTGAGCTTGTACGTGTCAGGGGACGATGATGTTGCTGCTGCTCTTCCTCCACCCTCAACTACCACTACTCGGGCAGCTACCCTTAAAAGGAGCTGGGAGAAGCTTGGACGCATTCTCTACCCTGCGATAGCGCGGTGGTAGAGCGGAACCCTCGTCTCGGGTCGGGCAGACACGATAGTGCGTCGAAGTTCAAAGGAGGCGTTTTCTCCCCCTGTCTGTTACGAGCTTGTCGCGAATTTCTCTACCCTCACATAAATTCGATAAGTCTACGGAAATTTTTTTTTTTTTCTTCAACCCCTTATACCACTTTTTCTATTTGTTCTCAGAGTTATTTTCTCGCCAGTGACTCGCAAAACGAATTTTCTGAATTTGCAAATAAATTTCTTACTGATGGGACGATTAAAAAAAAATTATCCGTCGGAAAAGTTCACAATTGGTTTTCCGACTGGAAAAAAAAGTTCCCTCGATTGCGCCGGAGCATATTTTCGAGTCTGTACAATTCTATCGGCCTGTTCTGCATATCAATCACTTTCTCGTTGGTTTTTTCTAACAATTTCAAGTTTGCTTCTTCTCTCTTCATTGTGTATCGGCTGCTTTGCACTTTTCGACGTGAAGATTCATTTGAACCGTCTCAAATTATAGTACCAACGAACTGTAATACTAATCACTTAAAATACGACTAATTAAAATATAAACAAATCGAAATACCGCAATTTAAAATCCGTAAAAATAAAAATCCGAGTTAATTTTAATATGAACGGGTTGAAATGTCGAAGTCGTTTGAAATTATTAAATACCCCAAAGAATTGAATTTTTCGTGCACGGTCATTTTCTACCCGAATTATGAATTGTACTCCTTTTTTTTTATTTTTTAAAAATCTTCACATTATGCCCGGATATTTAATCATTCGTGATATTCCTCATTAGTTGAATCTTCCGTGCGAATCGTTTTATAAGAGGGGATCATCGAGCCGTGCCGGGCGCAACGGCGACGAGAGAACAAGTCATCCGTGACAATTAGCGGACCACGCGAGAAACACATGTAGTCATATATCTGTCTATTCTGCGTTGTCGAGCCAAGCGGGGCAAGGGGGGACGAGAGAGCCGGGGAACCCGTCGAAGTGCCCCTTTGCGACTAACGATCCCAGCATCGAAAGACTTCCCGGTATGTCCCCCTACGGAAACGCCAACGTTCCGTTCAAAGAATGAATGAAAAGGGATGAAAACGAAGAAGAGGAGAGAGGAAAAAAAAAGAAACAATTCGCTTCTCGCTCGTTCTTTCCGTGTAGAAATTCAATGCCACGTATCGATGCACGCGTGGATCTGTGCGAGGGATTCGTCGAACCGGATAATTACTCGGGTTTCCCCTGGCGGGGGTTTCAGTCTAATGTGACTGGAATGACTTTTGCCCCTATAGAGGAGCTCATTCCATGGAAAATAAGCATTACGTACAGGACGGACTAACGAACACTCAAAAGATCGGTCTCGTTTTTTTTTTTTACTGATGAAAAATTCTGCGTTGTTTTTATTGGTCGATCCTATCGGACCGGACTCGACAACGACGCTGCGCCGGTGCATTGGGACGAAAACCCCGAGACTAAGAAACGAATCGAATTCGGAAATCTTGAAATAATACATTTTTGATAAAATCCTATAAATATATAACATTCGTGAGACTCGTGACGCGGGCTTTTGTTACGCCAAATCTGCCGCACCAGGAATTTTTTAATATTAATATCACTACCCGCCTATAATCAATATCGATCGGTTTTACAAAGCTTGTCGCGAAGAATTTTTTAATTTCGTTCATCACTCGGAAATATTCTTTCGGTGACAATATTCTCGTCATCTTTTTCAATAACAGTGTCTCGTTCGACTTAAACAAAGAATTAACTTTGATTTTGCGACAACCCAGCCGGACTGTATACATATACATATATATCTTTGTGTAAAAGTTGTTCAAGGTAGTTTAGGATTGAATCATATATGCATATATATGTATATCAATATATACATATATATTTACATAAATGGATTGAGTTTGTTCACCGACACAAAAGAAATTACACGAAAGATTTAGGTATAATGCATTCTAACATTTTATAATCATTATGATTAATTAAATTATATTATTATTATCATTATTATTATTGTTATTATTATTATTAAAATTGATTTTTTAAATTATATATGCCTGTAGTGGGACATTTTTGTCAGTATTATTATCTTTTTTCATTGTACGTCTATACTGTTATTATCCTCCTATGCTAAACCACCAACCTTAAAAATGATCAAATAAATCATTCTCTATAAATTTTTATTATCCCTGCATGTTATACTACTGCGAGTGAAGCGCAAATAGTTTTTTCGTGCTGATTCTGATACTCTCACCACCACTACTACTACTGCCACTACTATTATTACTCCACCACTATCATATTACCGTTATTGTATACTATACAAAATATGTAAACCGTAGTGATTTTTTGTGTGACGATACAGCTGTTTTATAAATAGTAACAGTGTATAGTATGATTACTGTTGTAAGTGCATGACGCGAGGTCATTTCAACGCTTTTGCTATAAGTGGTATAATTCCTTGAAAAAATTTTGGATCGTTACATGGAAGTCCTATCAGGAAACAGTTTTTTTTCCAGACCTTATTAGGCACTGATGTAAAGACCGAAAATTTTGATCAGCCATTGCAGTACATATCTATAAATTAGTACATAAATATTTTACACATATATACAAGTTTGTAGTAGATTACGGTTGATTTACAGCATTGAGTGAACTTTATTGCGAAGCAAAATCTAATCGATCGATGTTTTGAATTATTGCAGTTTCAGTAGATTTCCAGCGTTTCCGAGAAACACACAAGGGACTGACGACGATATTCCACATACTGTGCAGAAATCTATATATAGAGAAAGCGAGTGAGGATAATGCAACTCCTCGATCTCGTTATACGCAGACGATACTCGTGTACATTTGTGTGGGTTCTCAGCTCGAGCACGATGGAATAATGAAAATTCAAGAGAAAAAACTACAGCAGGTGGACGCAGTAAGCTGTACGGGGCTTCGCGCATTCGTACACCTGTGTACTTAACCCGCGCCCGGAAAACACGTGTTGCATATTCTCGAAGTTGTTAGCTTTAACGCTTCGCTCTCGTTGTATGCACACAAGTACACAATCGTTTCGCGAGCTTGAGTCAGGTTTTAAATGATAAAATTATAGAGTTATTTTGATAGTCGTATCCTTCTATTATACTTTGTCGCATGTTTAATTGTTAATCTACGTCAGCTTCGGATTCTCTCCGTGATCGGCGATTTGCTTCATCCGCGTTCATGAAGCGGAGAAATTAATTTTTTTTTCGTTATTGCGACATTTAAATTTTTTTTTCAAATATTGAAAGAAAAATGATGTTTCGACTGGTGAATAACGAAATCGATATTTTTTTCAGATTTATATATCCGATACTTGACATAACGCGATGTAAATGAGGTGTCTGCACAGCTCCGACTGCAGGGACATAAAATCGCCTCCGTACAATCTACCGAGCTTTCAGCAGCAACAGTAACAGAAAAAAAGAAAAAAAATTGGTTAATGAAAATCTTTGATCTCATGAATTCTTTTTTGTCCACAAACGTCCACAATTTTTCTCATATTGGTTTTTCCGATTTTTTTTTTAAGTTAAAAATATTATCCATTGACAAAAAAAAATTGTAAAATAAACGAGGAACAAACGTTGTGGAAGTTTGTGAACAGTCAGTGTTTAAAAGTATATCGAAACCCTTCTTTTTTCTAATTTTTCTATCTTGCTAGATGTCTTAACGGTATCAACTGAGACATCTAGCTAGACTGCACCGTTCAAAATTATCGTCTTAATCGTCAATGCCATCACGACTAATTTTAATATACAGATATTGAATTCAAGTGTAAGTTTTTATAATTCTAATGCAACGTACACCGGTATATAAATTCTATTCGATACATGATTACAATATGTATCGATATATCGTATGTCAATTTCATATACCGAAGTTGTAATCTTTATAAAATATTTAACAGTGTGGATTTAGCCCAACGTCCTCGATATCGATATCCAGATTAGCTGCGCATATGTAAACAAAATCGTTTGTCCAGTTTTAGCGTAAGCCATTGGCAAATAGTATTACTCGGCAAACGTTGTTTCACAAGGTCCCTTCCGTGTAAAAAAATAGTTGGAACCGCACAAGGATCCTTTTCCAAAGCCATTCGGCAAATTTACTCGATCTTCGCTCTGTTCTAATAACGTTGACGTTCCACTATGTACCAGATTCGATATAATATTCGGGTTTGTGACCGCACGTGAGGCACGAAATTGGCGTTCGGTGGCCTAGTCACGACCTACCCGCTATCCCGCTCTCTTGATACGCCATCGTTCAGAGAATCGGTGCAGTCAGCAGTGCAGTTGATAGCTATAGTTAAACCTCTGCGGGGCAAACTCCCCCACTTAAGTACACATTGGCACACACATGAAATTATGTGCTTGATTAATTATCAGCTCGTGACGGTAGCAAAGGTCCTTTCAGCGCAGATTATGAGCCCCGCGTTCTCCCTCCGAATCTCTCACTGCTATGCGTAGTGTAACAAGGTACTACCGGAGTATCCTCATGCACACATACGTTTTAGATGCCTATATACATACATGTGCCTGTATGTGTATATATATACATACGTACATGCACATGTGTAGGTGAATGTCGATCGTTGGCCCGGTCGGCTGGTCCCGCAGGACCAAGGGCAGATATCTCTGCCTCATCCCTCTCCGCGTTCCGTTCCCTCCCTCCAACAGCCATGCACTCTCTTACAGGGATAATAACTTGTTCCCGGGAGACACGTGTGAGCTATTGCTCCTGGCTCAGCCCACCGTGGAATCGTATTCGCTTAAGAAGCTCTATCGTTCGAACTAACTGCTTTCTCTCCGCGGTATAGTAATTCCATTTTTTTTCCTTTTCCACGTGCGATGCAAGCGTTTTTCTGACCGACTCGGCATTGAACGAAAACGGGATAATCTCGAGGGTTAAAAAGATCCACGGGGGACGGGGGACGGGGTATCGTTAACGATTCTCAAATTTAACCGTCAGGTACTTTTTTGCGTCTTGATAATAAAGAGCACGGGACGCGGAGATTAATGCCAGATTTGACGATAAGTAAGAAGTGGAAGTCAGAGTTGGGATTAAAAGGGAACATTTTTTATTTGTTTGGTGTTAGAAATCAGTGTTAACATCCGTGTTTAAAAAAAAACGTATTATGATAATTTTGGATCATCCATAGTTTTTAGTTGCCCCTGAGCTTCACGCGTCTCGGATAATTGAGGTTCTACTCTGGGTTCAGAAGAGCTTCACTCAAGTATCGCCCAAATATTGGAAGAATGTGTGACATTGCAGTACCGCGGTGGAAATTCAAATGCCCATGCCTATTTCTCCCACGGAAGGATCTAGATTGGTTTCCTCTCCTGGCCCCCGTACACCGATAACTGCGTGTGATCAAAGGTAATGCATGCAACGACAGAAGCGATGATTGAAAACGGGTCCAATGTATACGTACAGACGAAGTCGCTTTCGGTGCGACGATGGTACGAGCTGCCTTGTTTCGATAGAACTCAGCAACCGTTCCGGGATTCTAAGCCATACCGGTGGCACATTTACATCTCTATCAGAAAACATGTAATGTTACGACTGTACCCAAAATCTCCAACATTATACGAAAGAAAAATACTCTACCAAAAAATCCTGTCTTCAAAAACTTTACCACATAAAAACTCTATCGGAATATAAGTGACCAATTGTGGGGTAGTGTCGTTGGTGATTGGTTCGCTCTGGTGACTGGTAGATATGTAAATGTGCCCTATAGGGAAGATTCTAAAACCAGGTAGGAATACACACGGAATTACTCATTGATATCCTGTAATTTGCAATAGACAGGAAGATCCTGACGTTTGATCAGTGAATAGAAAATTTCCATTGGTTTAGTTCAACGCTTTTGACGAGAATGATGCATTACTGAGATATTGTCGTCAATCGGTCGATTAACCCTACCAGGAAATAAACCGTTTCGATTTGTTTCAAGAATCCCGGATATTTTCTCCTCGGTATGCAGTAGTTTACAATCAACGAAAAATCACGACGTTTTGTCAACCGCACCTCTTTCGCGGCGCGCTATTGCAGCGGGGATCAGGAAACGCCCATTTCTTCAACATCCTGGCATATGCGGGACTCCCAGCTCGATTCTTTCTGCGAGAAAGACGGAAGCATTGAAGTAGCATCGCTACATTTTCAAATGTCGCTAATAGGAACCAACAATGTCAATTTGCTTCAAGAGTTTATTCAATTCCTGATGAGAAAAAAGTTTTCAGAGGAATCCAGAAATTGATGTCAACTCCAACCGACACAACAATTCTCTCCTTGCCGAAAGTAACTTACGCCGTTTACTGGTGAAAAAAAGGAATGCTCTACCGGTCGTGCTTTTTTGACGATGACGAATGTGAATCATACCGCGTATGTCGACCACGAAAGCACCGTAATCTCGAGCCAGAGATCCCAAGGACTCGATTTTGCCGACCACGATCTCGGCTTTTCGAAGTTTCCGGACTGCACGACGTCAGCAACAACAGGAACTCCGTCGACCGCAGATAAATATCTGCATGCGCACGACGCGGTATACATACCGCATGCCACATATTTTTCAATTGAATCGATGCTATAACGAAATATCGGGACCTAACCATTCGGTCAATAACGAAATCTAACCGGGAATTGTGTGTGACCATAACTGTGCCCCGTGCACACGCCTACACGAGAACACTCAATTCACTCCGCTCAACCTTTCCCGAGTCCTGGGGAAAACCCTCGCAATATGATTTCTCCGTGTTCTGTGGCTGATTCAGATAGAATGGAGAGATACCTATCGAGAACTCGTCCTCCCGGACCATTATCGAGGGGGGCTGACCGCACTACCATTAAGTTTCGCGGTTTTCCCGACTGCCACATCACTGAAATCGGTATACGTGCGAGGGATTTCCCGGATCTGGTCGGAATCGATCACTGATTTTGCACAATCTCCCTGGCATAAATTCACGTTTCTCCGACTCGATTTTCTTCGTTTCGCATCGCGCAACGATACTCATATCGAGGATAACCAGCTGACGCGACAGACTTTCTCAAACGAGAACTGCGCCCCTCAATGACAAAAAAAAAGTCAATAAAAAATGTCACGAATTCTGCACCGCTTGCTCTCGACCGGCAACGTACCGCAGCTCGATTATTGATGCGGTTCTTCCTGTTTCCGCACCGAAAATGTTCCAGCTTTCGTCCACTGTTCTCTCTTCAACGCCAACCACCGGCGTATCGTGTTTTTCCCACGGCAACGATGATGCACCACGTCAATGGATCCTTTCCGCACTGTTAACAAACCGTACCGATTGTCGACCGGCACGGCGAATGACTGCAATAACCTTTCGGTTAACGAGTATCCCAGGATTATAAGCTGCAATATCGTCGAGCCCTTTGTGTTTGTCGGTTTTTGGAATTCGTTTTTTTTTTTTTTTTTTTTTTTTCAGAAATTCTTTTTTTTCGCTGTAAGTTAAAAATATTACTTCGACTATTTTTGGGTGGTTCGGTTCGTTTTGTTTCGCGAACAGAAAACCGGCCATGTTCCGCTTAAGCCTCGATCCGGCTTATTTTCCGTCCGGAAAATCAACACATGTATTTTTTAAAAATCTGCATCATGCACCGAAAAGTGAATACTTCAGACTATGCTGGTATTTAACTGGGGCGCACTTAACAACTGGAACACACGCGTTACTTTAATAACCATTTCGATTTTCTGTCATGCCGCCCAGTGAGGGTTCGTTGTGTACGCAGAAATGAAAAAGAAAAAAATCCGCCGCGCCAATAGGGCGACGAGAGGGGGGGGGGGGGGGCTGAGGAAAAATGGAGAGAAAAAATTGAGAGCGTAGCTCGAACCTAGTGAAGAAATAAAATGGCCTCTTTTACTTCTCTTCATCCCGTAGCGAATAGCGCGCCCTCCTGATGTGACCGCATAGCGGCGCTTCCGCTACGTTGACTATTTCGCCACGGGCAACGTTCATCCATGTTGCCTAGGGTGTCGCCCATGTGTGTTTGTGCGTATATGTGTCTATGCGAGTGGGAAAGACGTCGACGACCCATTTCCGAATGATGATTTTATAATAACTCCGGAGTTTCGGTCCGGGAATACAGCGCGCTAATTAATTTCAACGATCTTCTCTATGCCGCTCCCGATCTCGCCAATTGTCCTCCGTGCTCATCTGCAATTCTAAAACACCGCTAACCATCCGACCTCCCCAATCCCAGCCGCTCCCTCCACTGTTCGCTCTTAGTTCAAAACAACTTTTCATCAGTTTCTCTCCGCTTCGGTACGTGAACAAAAATTCGAGACCAAATTCTCCCGGTCCTGTGAGAGGGTAAAATATGCCAACGCTGAAACGAACACAAACACACACACACACGCTCCACAGCCTTCACTTGTTTAGAGCTTGCCGGCTATAAACCTGCGTCCGCCCCTCCGCCAAGGCGAAAATTCTTGAGAGGCTTCCTGCTGCATTCTATATACACTTTACATCCTCGGCAAAAGTTTGTCGAGTATGGGGCGTCTTTAGCACACGGGCCACTGAGCACTCGACACTTCGCCAAATAATGTTTGTCCGTATAGTCGCTGCATCGAACGGTGACTGCAAAGGAGGGTGCAGAGGCGGGTGGAAGAAAGATTCCTGCCAATAAATTTTCACTCGCGGCAGGACGCGATTGATGAATCCAAAGTAAATCCTTCGAGACACTTTGCTGCCGCGACCAGAGTAACAACGAAATTTCCTTCATTTTTCATTCTAAAACCAACTGCTACACTCAGAAAATAAGACGCATACGAAGAAAAAATATTCGATCGGATAAAGTCCAGATAATTTATTCGATTCTGCCAAAGTGGTAGTTTGATAAATTCGATACGCAAGATTTTCTGTTCAGCTCCGACAGTCGAAAATCTTATGGTGTTGTTGAATGGATCTAGGTAGAATGTGAACGAGGACGGTCGCCAAGGATGTTCCGTGTCCACCAGCTCTGCTACTTTGTAAGATGATTGAAAATTCAGCCCATTTGAACTCACCGACGACCTCTCTTGGCACGAGTATCGACTAACATTTATAAAGCCCAAGGGTCACCAAATCTTCAGTAGGAAAATCATGAAGGAGCCCGCAGTGATCTATCGCTGAGCTCAATTTCCACCCAATCCCGTCTCACCAACGAGTTACCCGCAGTTCTCTGGAAAACTTTAAGGGTTGCAGCTATCGAAATTCAGAATTACGAGGCCAGAGCTCTAATCAGCAATGAGATTAGTCCATATCCGAATCGAATCAATGACTCGGCTATCGGTCGACCGAAAAAATGTCTGAATAACTCATTTTTCGTTACTTTTGTATTCTCCACACTGAAACATTGCAACATTGGCTGTTTCACACATGATTTTTCGATATTCAAAAATCCACTAAAAAATTGACAATTTTAAAATGTCTCCGAGGATTATTCGAATATCACGAACTCCGTTGGTAAAAGCACGCAGGGAATTGTGTTTCGGTGGCAGACACGTGAAAAACATTTTCCCCAAAAGCTTCGCGCTTATTGGGCTTTCGTTTCTCAACATGGTCATGCGATACTCCGTTGAAGGTTGCAAAAGTTGCGAACAGTTTCCGTTTGAAAAGAAGAGAAAGAAATGCGAGGGGTTGGGAGAGGGAGATTCGGATCGACATCCGGCGGGTCTGGTAGGACTCCATACGTATAACGTTTATGCAGTGTCTCGTTTGCAAAGCCTGATGGCGACTCAGTTTGCCGCAGAGCCACCGCATCACCGCTCGTTGGAGCGACGACGAACGGACTGCAAAACTCGTTATCTTAATAACAATGGCCGCTGTCCGTTTGTCCGGGTGTGGTACACAATGCGTAAAGGTACCATGGGCACGAGCGACTATGCCCGAGCGTATTCAATCGTACATGGAGGTATCTCAAGTACGCGAAGCAACCCCGCCTTTCCAGCGCCTCCCAAAAATAGGAAAATTATTATTTTTTCGTTGATTTTTTCAATTTCCCGCAAAAACTAGTAATATTTTTTTAAGGATCGTTTTTTTTTCCTTCAATTCTTTTCGAAAGTAGGTATTTTCGTTTGACGATGCTTTTTAACAATGTAGTAATATCATCGGCTTGTGCGTCGTAAAAAATTGTAAATGTAATGTACAATTTTTTAAAAATATTGATATGCTCTTTCGTGAAAATAGAAATAAATTAAAGAAAATAAGGTATTTTCAATGTTTTCAAGGTAGCGTTTCTATGAAATAGTTGTTTCGTGAATTCAATAAAATTCTGCATCCACGCTCTTCAAAATTTTATTGGAGTACCTGTAAAATTTTTATAACATAGACCTTCGAAACCGACATATTGACACTCAAAATTCGCTTGATTAACATGGAACACACGGCCAAAAAATAAAATTCAGAACAGATGTATTTGATAAAAATTCTTCGTTAATTGTCCAACTGCGAGACAGGTGGAATGATTTTAATAAAAACATTTTCTGCAATTAAAGTCTTAAAAAAAAACAGGACAAACATAAATTTTGACTAATTTTTAATTGCAGTACGACGCATCTCGCAAACTCGCAATCGTCAATGATCCAACCATTCGGGTGGTGCGTGAAATCAATTTTTTGCCAATGAATTGTCATTGCGCGAAGGCGTTTAAATGTATAATGAATTATTCCCCGGTGCAATATAATTTCGTTTCGAACGGTAGACAAGCATGGAAGGGTCATCAATATGTATGTTCCCGTTGAGATGTTATTGATATGTTTAATTCATTAGGACGTGCAGGAGAAGCTTTTCCGGTGGAGAATCGCGGTGGCACATACGTGTCGTTTGTCGTTTGCATCTCTCGATCTCCAGCCGGAGTACAGATGAGGAAAACCGAACCGATGTCGAGTGTGCGGCACACTAGCTAGTCCCAAACTTATATAGATCTTGCCACTCGGTGTGCAGCACCCGGTTATTTATATGTAAAAACGTCTATTGCATATGGTGATCCTTTCGGTATACGAACGTGACGTGTTCCTTACCGCCCGGAGATTTCTATATACGAGGGCCTATAATGACATACACCTACGACATATAGTCCACACAAAAATGCCACACGCTTAATGAAAAGATCGTCAAGGCTTTCGCCTCCCATGCCGAGTACTCTCAACCTTTTCCTATTCACATGAGCATCCCTGCTCGAAAAAAAATTCATTTGCATCTGTCAACTCTTACGAGAGGCCATAACATGAAAAGAAAATCTATACGAAAATTAATATTGCGTGTTTCCGTCGAATTAACAAGTACGCTTCTGACAATAGCATTACGAACTGTTTTATCCATTCTGTTATCTAGCTCTTGATTTTTTCGTTATTTTACTTTAATAGTAGCAACAGTGGATTTATGCATAACACGTCACAAATAATATATGTATCAACGTTTTTTTTTTTTTAACTTCGAAGGAGTTTCATATTTTTCATTTTATTGACTTCCAAATTTATATGGGGATAGATTTGACGAGTTTGAAGGAAACCTTTTAGCTTTAACACCGAATAACATCGATGACGAAAAAACGATATTTTTTTCTTCAATGTAAATCGTGTATTCTCTCTGAACGAACAGCTCGTGGTTTTTGACAGGGTAGGGACGAAGTCGGGTGTTATTAGCAAGGAGTCTTGGTTGCGGTCTTCGCCCGATATAATATGCGCATCTTAACGACTCGGTAGCCGCGGTTGTTCCATCGTCGAGGGTGGATCGAAGCGCGGTCCATCGGAATAATTTTATTAGAAAAAAAAAAAATCGTTTGCATCTCTTGAAGAGTTCCTTGCGTGAGAGATAAAACCAAATCAGGTTGAGTACTTGCTTTTCTCGATCGGTCCGTTCGTCCCTTATATACCGTCCCTGTAAAATTCTTCCCTGCGGCTCGCTGGAATATTTTTCCTTAAATTTGTCTCACTTACCGAGTGACAGTGAATTCGGAATTGCAATGTTAGTCCTTCAAAACGCGCTCGAACACCGATGGGAACGAGAATGATGACGATGAGGAAGGCCGGATTTCTACTTCCGCTTCGGAGGTCACATAGTCGGGAAAATATGTTAAACTTGACGATGATTCGAAGCCGAGGCACTGGCAAACATCCGGTATGGTATACGATGGATGTAGTTGTTCGTTGTTGCTCGCGTTCTCAACGACGTCGGCGAGTGACGGTGGCTCCTGCTGTTGATGTCACCGAAATATACTACGAACTGCGCCAAAGCTATGCACGAAACTACCGCGTAGCATAATGTCGCTGGCTGGCTTGCCGAGCTGCCGGGGGTTGGTTGGTTCATGGAAAATCTCGAATATCTCGCCCCATTCCATCGCGAACGTCGACAGAGTTTCACGAAAGAATGTGACCTGACAGAAGCCGATATAACCGTGGAAGCTTCGGAAGGACAGGAAGATTTCGGAAGTAAAGTCACACACAGTGTCTCGCGTCGAAAATGTTCGACGAGCAGCCTAGTTTCTCCGACACGGGGTTAGAAAACGAAGGGTTTACGTAGTGTTGACGAACAACCGTCACGATTCGGAGGCAATAGCCGTCACTTTTTGTAACATGCGAAAACGACTACTTTATTTATTCGCCTTGAATTAAGTTTTCATGCGCGAATAGTTGGATTCAATTTAATATATTACGTGAAATTACATTTAATCATAGGTTTGAATATTTAATTCAATTTACCGGTTTAAGAAGAACATTTTATTAATATGTTAATTTCGAGGTGGTTTTTAATAGTGTGTAATTGGGTAGAATCCGTAATTTGGTAGATTTAATTAGTGCCTAATTCACAGCCACCATATTCAACATACTGTTTTATGCATCAAAACATCATAATTGAGGGCGTCGACTTTGATGAAATTTTCGATGAAAAATTCAATGATTCAGACACGATCGGCAATAAATGGCTCTTCCAATTTTCATCGGTTCTGTTGAAATTTCCAAAAATTAAAAGGAAAATTAGGTACATTAGGTTTAGCTCTTTTTTTTGCGTATTGTTTACAGAAATCCAATTTTTCGGAAGAAAACAGGCAAGCGATTTATTTTATCCATTCAATGTGCGTCGCGTACGCGGGTGTGCGAGGTGTTTCATGCAGGCTTAAGGTGGTGAGTAACTTTTTTCTGTGAATGATGCCATCTTTCTTACACTTCCAGGGCTGTCATTTGACTTTTACACCGCCTGAAGCACAGAGAGCAACCACATTAGCGTCGGTGCGACGTTGTTGCAAGAGTCACGATCGCGCGAAAGATTTAGATTTTCGAGTCCAACTTACGATACTCGAGAATTTAAGGCTGAAATAAGATTCACGTTCTCCATTGAATTTACCTTTAACATTGCGTCCCGTCTCACCCTTAAATGGAGTGAATTTCGTGAATAATGGCCCTCCGGTTAAGCTTGGTTTTTCCCTGTTAAATCCGTCCGACCCACATTTCCCATTCTACCGTATCTTGGGATGGCGACATTTACGGATAAAAGCTATCAATTCCTATTGTAAACTATTAACGTTTACAGTTACGTTTACCGGTATTTGCCTAACTTGGTTTTCCAAAAGTTATATCTCACAATTATTCTTTCGAATAATAATAATAAAACGAAATTTATTATCATTTATAATAATTAATTGAATTATTCATAAATTTCCTATTGATCTCCGTGCCATTAATCTCTTACTAATTTTCGTGGTATTTTTTAATGTCACATTAAATCTCTCGAGGGACATAATTATCTCGATTTCACCTCGGAATCATCGGATAATGCATCATCGATAAACTTTGCCAAAATAATGTGAATATTTTATTTATTCGAGTGACAAAACGGTCCCCGACATATTGCGATGCGAGAACCGAATGTTCATACCGTGATAAACTCGACCGAGGTATAGTCGAGACGAAAAGGAACTCTGATACGTACGGACCGACACGGTTCGTGCATCGGAGGTGAATGAAGTAATGGTTGGCGATATTAGTCCCGGATATTTGGAGCTCGTTGTCCATGGCGGCTTCGACGACTACCGGCTGGCAGCTGTAGCCACTGTGTCGCTTCGTTGGGCGTCGTCTCGCTCCACACGAACGTACAATATCTCACGTTAATGTTTTTCCGGGGCTCGATGAGCTATACCGGACAAAGAGAGCAAGTGCACACTGCGCGATCGGGGATTGGCTCTCTACGTTGCTGTCGCCACTGCTGCTGCGGCTGCTGCAACTATCGGCCCGCTTGCGAAGCCATGTGCTCGACGTGTGTTGCATTTTCCTGATACAAAAAGCGTCTCCCGACTGCAATAAAGCAATGAAATTTTGTTGCGACAAACGTGTCGTCGCGAAAACGCCCGACGGATATTTATAATTTTTTTTTTTTTTAATTGAAACATTTTTCAAAACATTTTTATTTTATTTCTTCAAGAATTTTTTTTCGTGATTAAAAACTTATTCGGGAGGAGAATAAGTATCGTCGAGAACTACCAATCGCATGAATAAAACAGCCAGGGGTAGATAGGCAGATCTATCGATAGATTCGTTTATTTCGTGTCCCGAGGTGTAAAGCCCCTGAGAATATCGTGCCCCGATACACAAGGACTAACAAAAAATTCTGCGAAAATACAAGAAAAATCGGATGATTTAAAAAAAAGGAATGTAAGGCAGAAAAAATTGTGCAGCATAAGAAAAATATAAGAAAAACACAATATACAAAAACGGCCGGATCGTCCTTCTCACTCCATTCTCGTTTTTGTTTTGTCAAATTGTTCGACGAAAATAAAAAAAAGGTTTCAAACATTCCGATGGCCAAAACGTGGGTATGGTGGACCGATGTTTCCAACAGTCTTCCTGCAACGAAAAAAAAAAAAATTAATCAAACCCAAAATTTCTCCACCGCCAAATTAATTAGTAAAATTCCACAGCCCTCACTGCTGCGGGTCTTGCAGCGTGGAATTGATCGCCCGCTTGATGCAGTATGCCGAAAAATTCCGATACCACCGCGTGGTAGCTTCCCCGAGGCGAGATAAGTAGTAATCTCCGTTTTAGCTCAGACGCGGATCTCGAGAATGCAAGTGGCCGTAAGAAAATAATTCTACCCCATCGTTTCGCCTTTCCACAGTCGATCGAGACTTCGAGAACGAAAGCTCGAGAGAGCGAGAGAACGAGAGAGGCCGCGAGATTGGAAGAGAAAGCGAGGCCGGGAGAGAGAAAGAGCGAGAGCGGAAGAGAGGCTGAGAACGAAAGAAAGACTGAGACCTGTGGAAAGCGAAACAGAGAGAGAGAGAGAGAGAGAGAGAGAGAGAGAAATAGGGTGAGATGGGAAGAAGGTGCGAGAACGAGTCTGAGAGAGAGACGGAGAGACAGGGGGAGCGAGAGCAAGTCCGAGAGAGAGACAGAGAGAGTGCAGTGGCCGTGTAATATGTATACAGAAGGGCCGATACGCGGGTTAGGAGTGAGCGAAGGGGTTTAGCGGGAGGACGGAGGGCACGTCGATAAACCGCAGCTTAATGAAGGATACTCGTGCGGGTGAACAATGGCTTCGGGAGGGGGATGCAGAAGAAGGGGGTAGGTCTGAAGGGGCAGCGGCATCAGTGGGCACAAGGCGGTTGGAGCCGGGAGTGGGGGAATGCCGGGTCGGATCGGGGAGAGGAGGGGGGAGGGCGCGCGCGCTCTAGGGGTAGAGTGAAAGCCGTTACCATTGCCGGGAGCTGAGGTAGCATTGAAAGAGCGTTTATCGCGCTACCAAGAGGGCGAAGAGGAGAAAATGAGGAAGGCCGAGGCTGAAACCCTGAGCGAGGGAGAGAAGCGGGCGAGGGAGAGAGCCGTCGATCGCTTGCATCGATAACTACATCGATGAGTTAACGCTTTCTCGACTGGCGCAGGTACGCGACGGGGAGGGTCGCGTTATTTCTCGTACGGATCGAGACTCGGCGCGCCGGGCCATGAGGAGACGAAACACGGAGTGCGAGTTAACGTATTGACACACTCACACACACACACACAGACACACATATATATATACTTATTATATATTTTATAGAAACATGAATACATAAACGTGCAGACCCATGGCAGTTCGAACATTTAGATTGAGTCGTGTAGGTCAGCCCTTTGCATCGGGTGCACCAACGAATCAGACTCCCGAGACGAAGCCCGTTTAATTATTCAAGCTTTCGGACTTGGCCCCTTAATTAGGTCTCGCTCATGTAGACTATGTACATCAATGGCTAAAAAGGAAAAGGCAGATGTCTCTGCACTCTGCCATTGGAGTTACGAACCTTCGATTCCAAGTCATCCATGTATATATACGAATACTGAGAATCATAAGGACGTAACCCACGTGGTTTTGCATGCTGAATAGTGTGGAATATGCTTTTTTGATTCTCGGGACTCGACGTATATAGATACATATACATAGTATAAAGATCTTGGAGTGTTAACGAGGAAAGAGAAACGCCTAGGCGAATTAACGATACGAGAGCCTTACTGTCCCCTTTTCCTCTTCGGGGCCCTGAAATTTACGCGCGAGACTTGTGTCTCGACTCGATTAGTCGATGATTCAGGATCGGTTCCCTGCCGGCGTTAAAATCACGCGGTCTGTGCCCGGGTCGTGTCCCAAGTACGATTTCAAGTTGGAGCAGCGCGAGGGAAAGTGGCCCGTAGGCAGGCGACAGGACATTGTCGGTGATAGCTCGGTTGCTCGCCGCTGCAGTCGAGCAAGAGATCGGTCTGCAACTCTCCCGTCCCGCTGTGTCGCAGTTCTGCTTCTGCCGCTGCTCGTGTACTGCGTTTGCCAGTGCTACTCCGATTCTGGCTAAGTCCACCGGAGGAGTCGGGCAAAGCGGCGAGAGAGCTTTCGGCGAAAGCTATTCCACCGATCGATCGACGCAGTCGTCGTCCGCCACAGGCACTAACTATATAACAGGAAAAGCCAGCGACGTCGGCGACAGCTTGCGAGTCGGTCAAAAGAATGACATCGATACAGCTTTATTGTACGTTTTATTAACCACCTCGACCCAGTTTACGGATAGACCAGACGTGAGATTTACACGCTCGATGAAATCGTGCGGTGATCGTTTCTTCTTTCCTTAATGACAAATCTTGAACTATTTGGGATCGTCCGTCGTCGCAACGAAGGAATCTCTGATTTTAGATGATTCCTTTCAGTCGTTTTATTCATGTCGGTGGATATTAAAATTGCACATCGAGTAATAAGTGCAGTTTAACAAAATCGCACCTTACTTTCGAATCTCGGTTCGCGATGGTCCATTGATTTTGCAATATTCATAGAAATAAAGTCAAGGCTCCGGGTTTTTATCGAGCCAACAGACAAGATCCCAGTCGAGTGTGGACCAACGATCGGAGGCTATTGCGACGTCCACGTGAGTCGCCTCGCGCCTCGCGCTTCGAGTATTTGAATAAGGAATAATCTTTCGTCTAGCCACTGACCTTTATTTGTACCTCGGCTTTTACTTAACGGCTTTCGAAGGACAAAGGTTATTTTTTGCAGTCGCAACAAATATGTAAGTGAATTTTCTTGCAATATCTCGTCAGTGGTCACTTTATGAAATTTTAATATCCCCCAATGAGATCTAGGAAAAAATAAGAAAATAATTAACATCACCAAAAACAACTGTTGCGTATATTACCATACTTCTTATGTGAAATCGAGACAACTACTGAATTTCCACCGCCAGTTAGATCAGACCGAGATTTACACTAAACTGGTGGAAAAATCCTGGTAGACTTAAAATTCACTTACGGGATTGGCTGTTGACTAGAAAGTTTTCAATTAACTGAAATGATGCCTCTAGTTCAGACTCTTTTTCAGTTCGTTTTCAATCCCGGTGGAAACTCAGTAAATGATTATTCGATTTTTTATTCTTTGTTTCTATTTTCTTCCTTGAAGCTGAACAACATCAAAAAACTTTTTGGTGTGATCCTACACTCACTTGTAGGTTCGCTCAGGCTGGACACATCTACTGCTGTTACTTTACTACAAAGTAACCTACAGGTATAGATGAAAAATATTGACGTCAGATCCTGGCAACTTCTGCTCGGCCGTCACTTTATGCAATTTTAATGACGGGATTGTACATATTTCCCATCCGAGGCAACGTTAGAAAAGGGTTTATACCGAAGCAAGGCGATGACTCTTCGATCATTGACTCCATTTTTTTTCTCTTGACGCCGAACATCATCGAGGAATTTTTCGATGTAATTCTGCACCACGCGTCACTTGTAGGTTCGCTCAAGCTGCAAACATCGACTACTGTAATTCTACCGCAATGTAATGTATATGTAAAAAAAAAAGTACTATTTTTTTCCATAAAAGTCATCGTTATTGAACAGATGGAATTACCCGTAGTGACGTTGCGACATGGTCGGTGAAAAGGTTCAAATTTGGCTTCAGTTAACTAATTCTCAATGTAATTATATTACCTACTTTAATTTTTGTGCCATTGTGTTAAAAAAAAATTTTTTTAACTCTGCTCACGTGAAGAGAATTTTCTGAACGCTTACCTTAACGAATCAATCGATAATTGATCATCAATGAATTAACGATTAAGCGTCATCTTGTTACCCGAACTTAGAGCTTTTAAATGAAAATATGATTCCTAAAATTTGCACCGTTGCGTCGCTATTTTACAGAATTTCAAGTTTTCTGATTTTCGGATTTCAAGTCTGACTTTAAGCACAAGCGTTGCATCGATCAGTACATTTCACTTTAATTTACTTTGCACTTTTCATAATAACCCTTCAAATCCCATAAAAACAGAAAAGGATAGCTCATTGCCGATTTTTAACTTTTATCGCGTATATTTGATTAGAAGTGCGAATAAAGAATGAAGCGTTAAGAATTTGGTTAGAGTTGTGTTTCAAATACACTGAAATAATTGTTTTTTTTTAGTTTTATAGCCACACCTCAAAATGATGAGAACTTTTCCTTTGGTTTTTGTTACCAGTGCAGCAGTTTCGTGTTGAATTTCATCTTGAACTGCTTGTAACTAAAATATTCCAAGGAAAAAGTTTTTTTCGGTTTTTGTACGTGATTTTGAAACTGCAACTATACTGAAAAAAATTTCATCGGATTTTGTGGGTTTATGAATAATGCATTCGTTTGTAGTAACGAACAGTAGAGTTTATGGGGCTTCTCCGCTCCAAGGGTTTGTTGTAGAAATCACGGTGATAGGTCGCAAATCGCTTTGTTGATAGCTTTTGAACGATATCACTTACGTAGTTTACACAATGCTTTGTAAAACTTCCATTAAGGAAAGCTGAGTATTCGTAGATTTGTTGCGTGCATGTTAATATGTTATCCCACCATACTATACAATTATCGTAGAATTTATATACATCATATATAAACATAATTCGTTATTTTAAGCATTAGCTAATTATCGTAGTTTGCATTATGTCAAATTATTGAGTATATATTCGAATGGATTTGTAATACGAAATTATTTGAAACTGACTCGTTAACTGAAGGCCTATAAAAGCATATAATTTTCTTTTCTGAACTTTCAGGACGAGAAGAACCAGTTGCTTATCACCAACCTGTGGCTCAAATTGGTAAGTTACCGTTTCACATTAATCGAATATAAAATTAATCTCCTTCGTATTTCGTCATTGTCACAATTTATATTTTTTATCAAAGACGGCCACGAATATATAATTAATTTTTTTTTATCTCGACAACGAATCTACCATCAATTTACACCCAAAGTCAATCCAGCCAAAAATAATGATTATTATTATTATCATCGACTATTAATCAAAACTCAGCTGAGTAAACTATTTTATTTTGTTTTCGGTGTGAATGGCTCACGAATCAAGATGATCGAATAAGTCGCAAACGATGCTCCGCGATTGTTTCGATTCGTGGATCATCGATCGAGAACACAAATCTAGAAATCGAGTAATTTTTTTTTTTTCAATTTTTTTTCATACAACTAACCAGAAAAAAATATCGTCCGAACGATCTTCCGAGCCAGAGTCGTCCGTCCGTCGATATCTCTATCGCCCATGTCGTTCACCGTGTTTAATATCGGAGAGCCTAAGCCCCGCGTCGGGGTGAACTACGTACGCAAGGACATTTCCAGTTTGAGCTTCGACCCCTCGCCTGTGACCCAAATACACACCCTCTCCGTCGTCTGCGATCATACCTGACTCTCCCTCGCTACGTACATGGATGCGCGCGAATGTAACCCCGACCGGAGTTCAGCAATTGACGTGGATCAATTCAATGAATCCTGTACGTCCGATCTCGTTTGTTTCCGTCTATGTGGCCTCTGTTACGACAAATCGATGGGAACGCGGTGTATTTGCAACATAGATCGTAGCCGAGAGAAGAGAGTGGCGAACACAACACATGGAATATCTCGTAAACGCGATAATTGACTTCGTGAGGGATGCATCGTCGGTGCTTTGTTGTCGTTAAAGAGTTACGGCGGGACGGCGCAGATGTTGGCGAGGGTTGAAGAGGGAAGTGTTGGCGAATACAGCGGCACAGATCGATCGATAATTAACTCTCGCCAACTGGTAACATAATATATATATATATATATGACATCGTATATGAAAGCTATGTAAGTGGACCACGTGCAAACAGTCGAGACTTGCATCTCAACGCCCGACGAAATAAATTAACGATTTTCAAAGCTCCACTTCCCACTCTATCGGGGCTTAAAGTTCGACGGTAGTTCAATGAGACATCTCAATGTTCGTTTTGGACGACGAAGTGAGGGAGGAGATGAGCCGAGACGATTTTTTAATCTTGACGCAAAAGCTTATTGATCGGAGAGGTTTCGATTTCTGTCCCGACGATGTCACGCAACACTTGAGACCACGTGAATTTTCTCGTAGTCAACCTTTCACATATATACATATACATATACACATATATGTATATATATGTGTGTACATATAAAATATAACTCTCGGAATAAGCTCGTCTTTCTTAACGCTGAGTTACTACGATATCTTGCGGTTTATCTCCATCCCTGGGTCAGTCAGACTACCCTGAGACAATATACTATATACACACACACAGGGGCTTCGCGCTGAGAGTCGAGGTGGGGCGAAAGAGCTTTCCCTACTCTTTATCTTCTGTCTTACTTCTTCTATTTCCCGAGGCTCTCCCGTCGCCAAATAGATTTACACACACGGAAACTATCTCTGGTTCTTCTTGAGTCGGAGCGACCGCACACACGCGGACTCGCGTCTACGAGCGAAAGGGAGATAAACGATGCACGAAAAGTAAAGATAAGTTACAGCGGTCGGGTAGCGTGGATATCATAAATCTGTCTGCACGAGGAGCCAATGTCTAATACCGCGGGGCACGGGGTCGAAGCGCACTCCCGAGAGCCGCGCTTTTAAGAGGAACCAGGCGGAGTGTCGCGAGAATGACGGTGAGGGGGTGGGATGGGATTTCCAGAATTGTAGAGGTAATCCGAATGGAAATTTCACGGACATTTATGAAATTCGTTGTTGAACCCGAATCCCGAACGGGAGTACCGGCAATGCTTCTGGGAGATTTTACATTATTTTACATTAGGGGTAGGATGGTGATTCAGTGCCGAGACTAAAGCTCCATTTATTAACACGGTGAAAAACCAACTCTGACCCCCCTTAATCCTGCGAAGTGCAGTCTCTTGTGTTTGCTCTTACTGGGTTCGCAAAAAGAGATGCGGAAAATTGGAAAAATTTAAATAAAGGGGTAGAGATTTTTTTTTACGCTATTGAAAATATGCGTCTGAGCATTTGACGGTTGCATACTAGTTCGATTTTTTATATTTTTTATTTAGACATTTTTTTCGTTCGGTCTTTTCGAATATACAGTAGTTCAACATAAAAGAATTATTTTGCGTTGGTGTGTTACGATTTTTTTACTTTTTCCATTAATGCGGAAATAAAAATTCGTGACATTCGTTGCTAAGCCCAACTCTCCGGATCGGATTTACTGGCAATCCTTCTGGGATATTGTACATTATTTTATTTTTCAGGAGGGTGGTGATCCAGATGCAAGACGAAAAGTCCATTTAATAATACGGTGAAAAAACCCTCCTAATCCTGCGAAGTGCGGTTTCGCGGAGAAAATGTTAAAAATAAGAGTAAGCGGGTAAAGAATCATTTGTTTTCTGTTTATTGAAAATATGAGCCAACTTATTCGAACGTTTTATACACATCTGATTATAACATTTTAATTCGTTTTCATTCTATTTATAACTTTATTTTTAAAGTACGGTATTCGAAGATAAAGGAGGTTAGCACGGCAGACGAAATTTTATTTTACACCTACTACTGTGATTTTTTTTCTCCGTTTTTTTATGTCCTCTCTGTTTCTGCTGCAATTTACATTTTATTTTATTAATTATAAAATATTATAAAAATAGCAAATTTGCCAATAAAAACGAGCTGTGTGTATGCAATCTGTAAACACTCCGTTGTTTCGTTCGAGTTAACAACAAGCTATAACGAAGATTAAATCCCGACGCTTGTGAAGTACGATCGGTCACTCGGCACCAAGTTCGGATAATCCAAATTCAACCCTTGGTTCTCTCCAAGCCCATTCGTATAGTCTCTGAAGAACGGTCGCAAAAAACCACCATCTCTTCCCGAGGATTGTAAGAAAGTCTGGGGTGAAACGGCTCACTTTTACCAATCTATTTTTCTCGGTACCAAAAAAGTGATAAAAAAATGTTCATCTCGAATTAGGTCCCGATTCGGTTCCGATTCGACCCGCTCTTCCCTCGCCAAATCCCTATACCTCAAAGAGGATAAACATTTTCATAAATACCTCCCACGACCACTATCGGTAACTGGAGCTTTCAAATCCAAAATGGTCCATTCGGTATTTCGCAGATGCAAGTCGGGCGACGGTTTCCGGTGCAAATTGCACCGAGTAAATCTTTCGTAATCTTCAACTATATATACTCGCATATATACAGCGAATCTTAAGGGGGGTAGGAGAAAAGCGAAGGGGCCGTACACGTAATTGTCGTAGTTATACATCGGATGTTCTCTCAAGTGGATTCTGTGTCCCTGACATTTTCAAAATAGCGTTGAGTCTCCGCTTAATCTTCATCCTTCCCTACGACCGCTAAAACTATAGCCATTGGCAAGAGCGCCAGGGATCCGTAAAGTACTCGCCGGGGCCAGAGGGATCTCTTTCGTTCTGCATTCGGCACGAAATGAACTCAATTCAACGGAAGGTACATGCGGGCGGGATGAGTGGTCTTCGTCGGAGGTGGAACGGAGGACAGTGGTGGAGAGGAGAAGTAGACAATGTTACGGAACGGAAAGGGTTGGACCGAATTAAGGGTGTAAAACCCATTTGAGCCGTCTCACATTCTGGTAGCGTGCAGCCTCGTGTGTTCTCGAGGGTCGCATCGCGATTCCTTTCGTTTTTTCGTTAAGAATCGGGTTCCTCGCCGAGGAACGCTCGAAAGTCCCACTGGCGTTATAAATATAAGCCGGCCCTGCGTCCGGTGGACCGGCCGGAAAACCCGGGCCGCACAACGACCGAATGGACTTTTACTCTGTTTAATATTCGGTCCAACGAGAGATCCCTCGGCGAAGGACGCGATCAGCAATTCCGCGACATAGTCGGGCACAGAAGAGGGCGAAATGGGACGATGGGGATAAAATGGGTCGAGAAAATGTTATTGGGAAATTGCGCTTTGCAAACAGTCCTATCTTGCTCGGATCTTCACTAATGGGACGTACCATTTCGACCTGAGTTGAAATTATGTGACTTCACGTCTTGGATTCGACCGGACACTTTTTATTACTTAAATAACTGTGAAAGGCATATGGATTTTTTTGGTTAGTTTCCGTTTCAATCGTTATAATTATTTGTCATTTAAAGAAGTGAAAAATTTGAAATATTCCGGTAGATGTTGTGTCTTTAAAATATAGTTTCCAAAACGTATTATTTAAAATGGCCGGCGACACCTTCTTTTTTTTGCTGATTTTATTTTAAAAAAAACAATGGGAAAAATTATACAAAATCACGAGAGTATGCATCATGGCTCCACCTTCCTTTTTATATCCAACTCTAAATTATTAGGAATTTCTTCCAATTTTGCCGAAGACTTTTTATTTAATTTCTAAAGTTAGAAAAAAAAAACTTCACCATATCTGTATGTCATCCTGGAGACAGCAATTCTGGTGTAAATTTCGTGACACAAAAAAAAACTTTTCTTTCAATTTCGTACTATTTATCTCCAGTTTGATAATATTGCTATATAATTCAACGTCTTGCTGCAAACTTTTAATTACCGGCGTTATAACACGTTCGTGCCAAGGTGCTGACCCGAGAGCTTATTGATCATTTCAATGAATCAATACCGTCAAACACTCGTTATATTCGAATTAATAATCCACAATAATTTTTCTTCTTATTTCTGAAATATTTTTCTTCCAATTCTCCAACCTTTCTTCCCAATCAAAGCATTACTCCATTTTCAGCGAGACCTTTTAATTGTCCAACAATATTACAATTTTTCGATTTTTCTACCAATTAAATAGTTCCACTTTAAATACATTTTGTCGTACTTTTCCATAGGAATTTTGTTGCCTACGAGAAGTCTTCACCAGTTGAAACAAAGAACTGCGCTTCTCTTTTAACAACACAGTTTTTCTAAATCTCGCCAGCAACATCCACTGAAAAATTGTTTCCTCTTTTAAAATTCTTCCATCCGCAAAAAAAACCCTTCTTCTGCAACGGCGTTCAGCCGTATCGGTACATCCTTTAATATATCCTCTGGCCGGGCATTAATTACTCTATAATCTCAATAGCGTCGCTGAGCTGCGCATCACGGTGAAAAAAAAAAACCAATTTATTCCGCGATGATATCGCGATTAAAATTCGTTACGTGAGCTCTGTAGAGCGGTTCGGGCGCGAGTGGGACACTTGGAGGAGCCGCGATGCGGTGAGAATTTGCATTTGCATTCAACTCCCTTTGCGGCACGTCTGCATCGCCGAGGGATCGCTTTCGGGATTAAACGGAGAGCGAGTCCGATCGTATCTGTCTTTTTCCACCGTTCCCATCTACTCCAACTTTCGACGAGGAATAAAATATGTCTCGTGTAAAATTTCACATTCTTTTATTCCACTTCCTTTTTTTTTTCTCGCGAACCACGTTTCAGTGCAAATTAGCTCTCGACTTACACGCGCCGGGCGACGAGTTCTCGCCATTATACCATCTGCGAACTCCCAAGCTCGAGTTCCCGAAGAGAACCGATATAAAACGTCGAGGATCGGAATTCCAGGAATGCTTATCGAGAGTAATCGCGAAAATTACTGTGAATTCTTTCGATTCGCAAATTCCTACGGGGGACAGTTGAAACTATCGCGCATCAGGCACCGTTCTATTCAGAGCATTTCGCAATTTAATTTCTTTTTTACTTTTATATATATATATATATGTATATTTCTCAGTCCGCTAAATGGCGCGACGAAAAAGAAAAAACGAAGATGAAAAAAAGAAACTTACTGACTATAGATATCGGGAGAGAGTTAGGGTTGCGCCCTGCAGTAAGTGCAGCGGGTTCGCGTTAACGTCACTTCCGTTCATCTCATTTTCTCACGTTTTCAATTCCTTCTATTTTTTTGTATTCCAAAAGAATTTTTAATTCGATTTTTTTTTTCACGCCGTTTGAGAGTTCGACAGGGAAGCAAATTTTCCATGCGAAATTCGAGAGGTCGCGTAGACGGAAATTTTGTCCTTTTTTTCCTCTTTTCGGTTTCAAGATATTACCAAGGATTCCGGAAGGGGAGAGGCAAAGTGAGCATCGAGTGCACGGGTTTCGCTTCGTATGACGCGAGGTTCGCGGGTAGATGAAACTCAAAGGATTCCTCGATTCCAATGGATGAACCCGAGAGAGATTGCAATCGAATCGGATTCTTCGTAGATAACGCTCGGGCGATATATCGTCGGGGGTTCCGTACGTTGGCATCGGGTTTCACACGACCTTGCGGTGGCGACGAAAAAAAAAAAAAACCACCGATCCTTTGAGATAAAACATAAAGTTTTTCCGTTTGTGCAAAATTTTATAAATGTTTTTTTGTTCGTTGTGTTTTCAGGAATGGAACGACGTAAACATGAGGTGGAACGTCTCCGAGTACGGGGGCGTGAGGGACTTGAGGATACCGCCGCACAGATTGTGGAAACCCGACGTCCTCATGTACAACAGGTAAGTTGCACAATTAAGCAATTGGGCAAATAAATTTTTTTTTAAGTGTGCGTGTCTCTATACATATTTTATAAATACCAAAAATGTTTTAAAAGCGGGATGAAATTTAAAAGAAATATGTCTCCATACATATTTTATAAATACCAAAAATGTTTTAAAAGAGGGATGATGTAAAAAAATAATGATGAGATCGCGTGGCAAGACGGGACAGCAGGAATAAAACTCATTTATAGATTTTTAACACCGCGTTAACCCACTCAACATTGCTGCCTTCGTTCAAAAGTTATTTAAAGATTGCGTTATGTTCCATTATCCCATCTTTCCCCACTCGCGACCCTGTTGTCAGTCGAAAAATGTCTCCACCAGTGCAGATACGAGAATCCCGAAAACCAAGAGATTTTTCTAAAAAAATCTATAAAAAATAAAATAAAATGAATAAGTAGTTACATATAAAAATAGTGCGAAATAAGTAAACTCCATCACTGTTTGCTTGCTTCTGCCATTGTCGAAGCCGCAAGGGAATGTCGTATTTTGTCCCGAAGCAATACTTTCGCTTTGATTCTCCGTCCTTCTTCGTGCACAACTTTACGACATTGAAGCTCGGAAAGAGGATAGCGAGTTCAAAGTGCAAGTTGGACGCCGAGCTCCGACGCCAGTAGATATTGGCTGTTCTAGTCAGGCACGCCCGTATAGCAGATACGTGCTGTGCGCGTTCTCACGTTTCTCGCGGGCGCCGCCAGGTTCGGAGCTCTGCGCTAGATAACGTATACGCGATCTGCCTAAAACGTTTGTAGCATACGGCAATGGGTTGTGCAAGGCCGAAAATATATCACGTCGATGACAAATATCAGTCTCGTGCGATTCGAGCCCGGCTTGTGTGTGCGTGTCCGCGAAACTGCTGCATTCCCGTCGCAGGGAAGATCAAGGAATTCGCCTTGGCTCGACGGAGAGAGTATATGTCGTACGTACATTACGTGAAGCTTCCGGTAGAGGAGCGAAGCCCCGCCATTATTTACCGAAGGATCGACAGAGATAAATCCTCGGAGAATGTCAGACTTCTTCTGCCAATCAATCCGGTGCCGTGAGAATATTTATCGCGTGGAAGGAACGACGGCGGAGGTAACGGGGCCGAATAACGTCGAAGCTTTATCGTCACTTTATCGGAGATTTGCCAATAGGTAAGATGCAACTTTTGCAGGAAGATGGCTCGGTGCGCGGGAAACTGGAAACACGCGAACTCGAATCATGCACGAAGTTAGCCTCAACGAGGCGGAAGCAAACTTTCGTGTGTCTCATTAAATTCGATGAAAAATTTTAACCTTAGGAGTCGTAAGGGGAATCATAGAAATCCGTGATAATTACCTCGTGATTTCAGACGCTCCTTTTACAGGTGGTTACAAACGTCTGCCAAACTTTTTGGTTGGTATGGGATATTAAATTCGTTCTCTTCAAATAATAAAATTCAACTTTTTCCTTTCTTTGTCAAGAACATTCATTGAGAAAGTGATAATCGGAAAATAGTAACGTGGTTATTACTCCCACCACAGATAATATTAATAATAATAGTAATTTTTTATTTACTGTATTATTTTTGACAAATGTAACAAATAGTTCCCGATATAATAAAATCAATGTACAATTTACGAGAATATAAGATAAATAATAAAATCAACTTAAGGGAAGTGAGTCGGCTGCGAACGCACGGAATTAGAGTACGTTAGTGAAGTGCAGGTAGAAAATTATTAAAATAGGTATCGGGCCAAGGGGAGAGCCGAGTTAAAAACCCCTTAGGAATATACGTGGTTTGAAATATTAACAAAAAAAAAAACACGGAAATAAAAAAGTATAAATTACATAATCATATAATAACAGTAATGGTCACTATTACGACCATCAATAGCGTCAGAAGCATTGCGTATCACGGGCTGACTGAACTTAACCGGGGCATTTGTCCCAGATTCTCCGAGGATCCACCAAATCGCTATGCGCCGTTCGGAGTGGGATTAAAACCGAAGAAATTTCGGTGCGCGAGGAATGTTTTGTCACAGAGATAAATTCTGGGTTAGTCCATAGCCAGGCCGTCTGAGAGCAGCCAGGATATCTCTTCTCCCCGAAGGTTCCTCCGCCCCGGAGCTGCAGCGGATTCTGCACGTATTCGGTACATTGCTGCAGCGGAGAGAGTTGGCCCTCCTTGTCGTGCATCGCCTAACGGTGGTATGTTCCGCCGGTGCTCTGTCGGTGCGGTGAACGCGCGTTCGATGTCGTTCCAACGTCCTCTCTCCCTCCGACTCACGTGGCCCTCCTCGGCTCGACTCTCACCCTCCCACGGGCTGTATACACTAACCGGCGGGCTCGACAGTTTGCAGCCCGTTCTCTCTGCCTTCCGCAGTTACCCACTTTGGTAATTCTGCCGCATAAATATCCGCAGTGTAGTTCGGAGTTTAACTATTCATCGTTCGAAGCCCGTTGAGCGGGCGCGAGAGCCGGGACGAAGCACGTGCTTCTCACTGCACTCTCACCATCCACCGAGCGAGCCGCAAACCTGTCGTGTATTTCCGTATCTGTAGACACAACGCCTATTGCTATATAATTATGGCCAATGTACCTGCATATGTATGTAAATATCGGGGTGTTTTAACAAGTCATTTGTTTTTTTTTCCTCGTATCATTTTAAACTTAAATTCATGAAAATCGAAATTCCGAAAGGCGGTAGCTTGAAAAAAAATCTTAAGAGGTGCCGCACTCGAATTTTGTCCCAAAAATTTGGCATCTCTTGAACTTAATTGACACCGACAGTATTTCGCTGGATTCTTTTATCGATGGAAATATTTTCTACGGGACGGCAAATTCGCTTTGGGTCATTTTTTAAATCAAATACAAGACTTGGATTTTTTAATTCGTACACAAAAAACTAAGAATGTTTAGTACAGTAAAATTACTAAAAAAAAAAATGTCCACCCTCCGAAAATTTATATTTTTGTCTAAAAATGTGAGGAAATATTTTTCTGAAATGTCCTTTTTGTGAAACACCCTAATGTATAAATATCTATGTGTGTGTGTATGTATGCATTTGTGTGGTAGATTACTGATGTAGCGGCTAGGAGGTAAAGGTTACTTCCACTGTGTAAACACACAACTTCTGGGGTCAACATATGATAGCTGCTGACGGCTGATCCGGTTTATACGCCTTTCCTCTTTACCTTCAATCTCGACGATCCACACAACGGTCGCTTTGAATGAATCCGCGTAGTGCACTCTGTTTGTAAACCGTCTGATACAACCGAGCGAGAAGAGCCCCACAAACGACACAGGATATTCCTTGGGTGCTAATTTCCTCCTAGAGGTTCGAACGTTATCGGCGCTGATCGCTTTATTTCGGACTTCCAGTTCTTGGTGCTTCGATACCATTAAAAGCCCGTCGATAATCAAGGCTCTGAGTGAAAATGTATTTGAGTTAGTTTGACTAAGGATTTCTATATATGTATGTATGTGTATTTTTTTATCTCGTATAAAATTCCTTTCGGCGCTCGTTAGTCAAACAAATCGACTTTAACGATAATATGATTACTTCTGGATTCGGAAGCGACGGAGCGGATAAGTTGTCGATGGGGGCGTTTCGATTTCTACGGTGAAAGAATAGAGCACTGTTCTACTGAATCACTGGTTATTATAAAGTCACCCTATTTTGTCGGCCATTGTGCGATCTATTTAATATTTCAACTATCGGACTCGCCTCGGAAAATGGAAACTAGAAAAAAAAAATAAACAACATATTTTACTTGGAGGAGATTTCCACAACCGATCCTGTGTTTGTCCCCGGACCAAGTATATTTTTATGAGCATTTTCTTCACTATTTCTTAATAATATTTTTTGTTCGCATTAACTGTAAAATACTAATAGCGATGATTGATTCAATTTGAAATTCAATATGAATCTCGCATTTTATGGGTAAAAGACACGAAGCAAGTTTCATACGATCCCAAATCTCATTGGAAAATTATTTCCTCATTGGACCGAACATACCTATCGACATACAACGATGAGAAATGGACTTGCAAAACATATTTCTAAACGATAATCTGAACATCCAATTTTTGTTCATTTTTAATTACCATACTGTCTTCTCAATCACTTACTCTCCGTACATAATTCTGGCAACGAGCCAAACTAATTATCCAAAGTTTCAACTAGGATTGACCGGTTCTTAGAGGCATTAATGTGGGAATGCTTTTAGTCCTCCAAACATCGGTACCTTTATCTCACAGTGTCATTGGACCGATATCTCAGCAGTCTCGACGACTTCCTTACCCGAGTCTCCCAAGTTGTCCCATCAGCTATCATTCTCCAAAAACCGCACCATGGCAAGACTCGACCCAAATCTCTCCCAAATGTGCATCCAGCCGGATCAAGCTCGACTCATGTTTGACTCTGTAACTTGGAGTGCATCTTCATCTGTCCCTTCGCCTTCTCCCGTATCACCGTAACTCCAATGAAGCCGCTACTCTTCTCTAAGGAAATCCTGTAACCCTGAGATACACACCGTCGTCCTACCATCGTCCGATCCACACCCAAGAAACATTCCCTTCAACGTCCTGCGAAGGAGAACGATTGCATACAGGGTTGGCCTGCAAGCCGCAGATACACGAACCCTCTCGCCATTTATCTCCGTCCTCATCATCATCGTCGCCCTCCTACGTGTCTACATCCTCCGCCTCATCCTCATCCACCTCGCCGATTGCTTACCGAGACGCTCACTTCACCCTTACCTGTTTCCTACCTTCTCTCGTGTACATGCTCAATCATCGACGAACTGACATCTGGACGGACATGCAAACACGTACGTGGGCATACGGTGAAACGCGCCAGCACTTTACCCAGCTACGGGGACGTCTAGACCACACCTAAACCCTTATATATCCAACATCCGGAGCGACCTCCCCCAACCCTGCATATGCATAACCAACGGTATAACTGCAATGCCCAACAACCCTCGTACTCGCTGTATAGGGGACCTTCCAGTGAGTACATATATATATATATATATATACATATATATATGTCCCTTTATGTACGTATCTGTCCTATATTCAGTATATGAGACATCGAACTCCCCTGTCGGGATTGCCGAATTCTCGGGCTCATTCCAATAGTACCGCGCTTCGTCCTCGGCCCGCGGCTCCTCGTCCTCCGCCAAGTACACCGGTCGGCGGCGGTTTCCGGTGCCGCTGGTCTGCCCGAGATATTCGATTAATATGGCATAAATATCATTCGCGGATTGGAATAGGCCGCACCGGAGCGCGAACAGTCGAAGTAGGTCTCTGTTATACACGGGTGCTGGTTGAGGACACGGGAATGAAAGGATGAGGTGGCACCGAGGCAGGGGTCGGTTATACCGTGCCGCGACTCTGTACAGGAATTGTCGTCGACGTACAGAAACCCGCGAAAGCGCAGGAAGCGCGAGGGTCGCGGCTCTACGTCCTCCTCCTCCTCCTCCTCCTCCACCTCTTGATGCATGACAAAATGAGTTTACATTGGAAGCGGCCCCCGTTGGACGTACGGGAACGCTATAAAGCCCGCACCCGTTCGTATTCTACCGCATAGCCGAGGGACGAAGAGATGAGAGAAAGCGGAGAACTTGGATCACAGCCAAGGCCAACATGCATTAGCCATCGGGGTATTTGAAATTCAAGCCAAAGCAGATTAAATTCATGTTTGCCCCCTTCCTTGGCCCCTCCCCGCCCTTTCTCCTCCTGCTGTGCCCTCCCCATCCTCCACTTAATGAACGTTCTTGTGGATCGGTCTTTCGAGCTTCCTTCCTTTCCTCCGGAGTTACATAGCGCTGGTCGTTGAAGTCGCCGAGCGGGAACCAACCAACGACTCGAATCGCTGAAACTCTGGGAGAAGAGGACAAGCACAGCTATCAGTTCGAGTGACCTCGCGTCCCCGATTACGATTCACTATCACCGACAAGACATTCTGCTCTCCCGACCGATGAGCTTTCGGTTCGGGTACCGTTTCGATTATCCCCACTGAGCGGATAGATGTCTGTTGTCAGGGTGGATGGCTTAAGGTTTTCTGGGACTTCTGGACCACCGACTTTCCCGAGCGATCCTAGGTCGAGCGGGAGATACGGAGGTCATCTGGGAAAGTACCGTGTTAAGGAGGGTTTTGTAGAATCTTGCTACAGGATCTCACTGCGGAATTTTTATCACGGAAATTTAGGAGCCTGGAACTGAACGTACTTTGGCTTACCTTTTACGTGAAAACTGGGGCCAGAATGGTGAATAGGGCCCGATTCAACTTTAGGGTATTTTTCGTGTGTGATTTCGTTTCCAAAGTAGTCGGCAATAGGAATAAATGAATTTAGGAAAACACAGAAAATAAATCAAATGGATAGTTTCTTTCTTTTCGATATGACAGTTCTAGAAACATAAAAGCGGATCATAACAATCGAGTGGAGGTGCTAGTGGAATGTACCTTACCGTGGCTGGTACGAGTGGATGAGCATAACCATATTTTGGACTCAGAGTGTGACTTAGGTTCAGGGAGAGTGCACAAGCAATGGGTGTTACGGAAAGTCGCGCCAAAAAGCTTCAACCGTCGCATTTGATGCGCAGAGTGAAGCAACGGTCCCGTAATCTGTCTGGAGTCTCCCAAAGAAGAATGAGAGAATGTCGGTCATGACAGAGTGTATTTCTTCCAGAAACTCATAATATTTCAACTGAATATCGATCGGAGATTGGTACTTTATCAAGTTGTCGTCGATCCTTCATAGAACAAAATATACGCGAAATCGTGTTTTTTCTCACATTAGCAATGCTTCTCGCAATAAATCGCATATAATTGATTATTTTTTCAATGAAAAAAATAAATATGATTAAAGTCGCTAGCCAGCGTCTACTCCAAGACTCACATTACCTACTCACCCAATTTGCCTAATTCTTTCTGGCAGAAATACGCACCGGTTCATTAACGAAATTAATAATCGCAAAGAAAATTTTTTTATCCTTTGCTGATGATTCGATGAAATAATTACAATAAAATTTCTAAAAGCTTAATAAGGGCGCATAAATAAATCATACATTTTTTCTCATTCATCTGTACGAAATGTAAAAAAAACTCCGCATCAGCGAGCGAAAAAAGTAAAAATTAATTGCAGGTCATCGTATGACCTGAATCGTCCAGTAACAACAATTCTCTAGTTTTCCCCTAATGACGTATCTTCCCAATTTGGAACATGCGAGGACCATTAAGGGGTTTCGAATTCCTCTCGGGTAGTCGTTTACAAATGTTTCCTCTCCGTTAAAATCCTCAATAAAAAATTGCAAAAGAGCAATAAGCTCGGTATCATCAATTTGAAGAAGCTTTGCTACGAAAGTCCCTTTAAGTATCCGTCTACCAGTAGCTGTCCGTACACCGTGGGAGCCAGGACTTAGCTGTTAGCCGTTATGGATTGATATAGCCCGGCTGGTGGATGGCAGACAACTGCACTATGTGTCACGTACTTTGTCTTTCCGTGTGTCCCACCCTTACTCTATCCCTCTCCCTGTATTTCCGAGCAATATTGGAACATATATCAATTTTGTGTCGGGGCGGGTTTCGCGCCCGGCGCTCGGCGGTATCCCCGGACCGGACGCTCCGACTTTCCGGTAATTACCGACGCGCGCGCGCGATCCCCTACGCGCCCTGCGAACGAAGAACGGATCGTTTAGCATTTGCTTCTCTCCACCGTTGTCCTTGTGCCCTGGGCTCTGATTCTCCCCTCCGATTTTGATTCTCCATTTCATCCTCGAACCGCACGCTCCTCCCTCCCCTTCGACCCTCCCGTTTCCAATCTCACAAAACGACACCAATATCGTAGATCAGCGCTGTCGATTCGCCGCTAAATTGCATTGTTGTCTATTTTCGTCCGGTAAACTTACCGGTCAGTTTGCCCAATATTTCCTACTATTGCTTGCCGCCAGCATCCTCAAAACTGCCATACTTCGCCGGTTGTTTATTGGCTCGTTTCACCATCGTCGACACGTGTCACGTCCTTGACGGATCTCACCTATTCGAAGGCATCAGCCTCGTGCGGTACTATTTTTCACACTCGAATCCCGTCTGTTATTGGGTAACGCCCATTAAAGTTCTCTGGCACGCGGAGCCAACCACTTTAGGGTGCTTGATAGGACAGCCGGAAGCCAGAAGAGCTGCCCGGTCCGCCAGGGGTGATTAACTTTACTAATAATGTCTTCAACCTCGGTTAAAGCACCCTCGCGCCAACTCGGCATTCCGCTGTGTCTTCTGTCGAAAGTACCAGCCGCGGTGGAGCGGGCAAGCCTGAGATTCGACCTCGGAACGTTGGTCCAGAAAAAGAATATATACAATTGCTCACGATCACGAATGTTAAAGACAGAACGGTCCTTCTCCGGGGTCTCGTGTGTGTCGATATATATATATATATACACATACGTATATACGAAGGTTGAGAAACCCGACATGCCGCACCGGTGCTTGTCCTTACGGCCAGAACCTCTCCATCGAAACTTCTGCAGCTGGCAGCCTAAGGAACGTTCGAACTCAAGTTTTTGAAAGGATAAATTCGATTTTTGTGCTAACTTCGGCCATTTTTTGCAAGGAAGGCGTGATGGTGACAAAAAGACGAGGGCGCAATCTACGATTGAAAGTCGCAGATTGTATGCCAATGATAGTTTGGCAAAGTTCCAAAAAATACTTAAAGTATAAAGTAAATTGAAAAAAAAAAAATATTCCTATTAGTATTGGAGTCATTGAAAAGTTAGGCAGACAGCGTGTACTTGGTACTCTGCGAGAGGTAAGAATATTTCTGTCCGCCATTTGATACAATAACAATGATGGATCATAATGACCCCAAAAATCGCGGAAAGGTGAAATCACCGAATATGATGCATCTCGATTAGCTCGTAAATCAACGAAACATCGATTTCCATATCCGCTCCTTTTAACCCACCAAACTTTCCACAGCTGATTTTTCTTCCGTCGGAATTGGTTCCTCTTCCCCGGCACTCGTTCGCCGCCCAATGCCCAGATCATCCCAGCATAATCGTTGCCACCTATCGGCGAACGATTCAGAGGATCGAAGAAAGCGAACCGTCATCGCACGGACACTGCGAAGGATTAAAGGGCCAACAGCTGTAGCTTTCGGTGTCGCCTCGCATGTAGGTCTCCCTGGGACCCAAGGAATGAGAAGCCGAGGCCAGTCTACGCGAACTTACATATCCAACGGCACCAGCAGGAGCACCGGTGCACCGGAGGTTGCAAAAAGAAGGGTTAACGTGGGCGGGGCTGCTCACTCTTGCACAGCTCGTTCACTCCGACCGTATAGGACGCTACCCGGGGAATCCCAAGCGCGCGGCAAGGGACCGGTAGCGCAACGACGGAGGGTGGATCGGACGTGGTACCGAACCGGTGACAAGGGGGTGGGGAGTAAGGTGGAAGCGGAAGAGACATAGAGAAAGCGGGCTAGTGCACGTGGGTTTCAAAAAGAATGAAATAACGGATTGGGTTGTGGCCAACTGGCCGGGTTCCAACCAATCCTTGGTGGTAGCTCTGTGGATGCGGAACTCTCCCGTTCCGTGCGCCCGATGTATGTTACGCTCGCTCCTCGGTGAACGCTATATAGAACGGGTATATAAACCCCGAAACGTACCAGCCGGTTCCGGGGATCTGCGAAAGCGGGAACGGAAAACTGCACGAACACCGGGCACGTCAAGCTTTCCGTTCAAAATCATACTTAATCAATAATGGATGCTTAGATCATGTTCGCGCATCGCCGGCTTCGCAATGCGGGCTTTGAATGGAGAGAGACTCTTCGAAAGTCCTTTTGGGAAAGGTTCTCACGGACTATCTGTAAAATATACGATGACTTAGTTGGTTTTTGCGAAATTCCGGTAACACGGAGATTCGTTAAATATGATGGAGGTTTCTGATTTTTCGCGGGTGGTGGTTGAGGTGGTTGTTTTTTTACGTTTTTTTTTAACGTAAGTACACTATTGGACTTGGAGGTCTAAGGTGTGGACGTTGAATCTATAACGCACTGAACTATCATACCGGTAGATTAACGATAATAAATTTTTAATTGTGTCTGCTCGGCCGATAAATTAATAAACACTGCACACCCGACGAACATGGTTTTATGGCGGTGCTTCGGGAGGTTAAGCGAGGTCGAGTGTTCTTGAATTGGCTTGTTTTTTTGTAGCGCGAACAATTTAATGCTACGAGAATTTCACGCAATAGTTCGGATAGTTGAGATTTTATTCGAAACGGTGGCCGTTCGCATAATGAGTGTTCGGATAATCGAATTTCAACTCTATTCTTTTGATTATTTTACGATATTTTTATCTTTTCTCTACTATACTTCTGTCTTTGTTTCTTGACATTTTTCATCATCGGATTACTATTCCGAAACTCGAATCAGAAAAAAAATATTTCGAAAACAAAAATAATAAATTACGCGTACAAACTTTTTCTACATTCTATCTCGAGCATGCCATGTAATTTCCTGAATTCCAATTCCAAAATCTACCTCGAAAAAAAAAAATGTCACGCAAAAAATGCCAAAATTACTCAACTGTTGGCATATAAAAAAAGAATGCTACGCTCGTGACAATTTATCGCATCGCTCCGCCTATTACAATAGCTCAATATGTTCCCCGGGGGTGAATGTATCGTCGCGAAATTATACCGGAAATTATAGCCCGACGAGTGAAGGAGGTCCCGCGAGCAATGTAGGCCAGTGCACGCAGCCGTGCAGTGCTGAAGTATGCACAAAAGAATCACGCAGAATTCTTTGCTTACCGAGTGAGTGCGAATGCACTTTGCACAGTCGAAGAGAGTCGGAAGCAGGCGTGAAGTAGCGAAGCCGAGCCAGGTCGAGGATGGAGGAAAAAAAAGAACGAAAAATACACGCCGGTAGGATAGGGTTGGAAAATGTATGGAGAAAACGAATGAAAGTTCGTGACAAAGTGTGTAAGCGCGCGCGAGATAGCCACGTGAAACGCGAGAAAAAGTCAGGAGAGATAGCGAGGGAAGAAAAAAAAAAAAGAAACAAGAAAGTAACAAGTGAAAACAAGGGATACATTATTACGCTCGTTTCAGCGCGGACGAAGGATTCGACGGTACGTACCCGACCAACGTCGTAGTCAAGGACAATGGGACGTGCCTGTACGTACCACCAGGAATATTCAAGAGTACTTGTAAGATAGACATCACCTGGTTCCCCTTTGACGATCAACGTTGCGAGATGAAATTCGGCTCGTGGACCTACGACGGCTTTCAGGTAAGGAAATTCCAACTAAAATTGGCCCCTTTTTACTATAGTCCGGGAATCGCTTTTCCTTCTGCTTCACCTTACATTTCCTTCGTTCCTTTTTCTTTAAACATAACCACGGCATTGTGGACCTGGGAAACACGCGACAGTGCATCGATTTTTCATACTCGTAGGTGGAGTAGAGAAGAGCGGAGACCATATAGAACCGCGGGGATAAAACGCGCCATTTTTTTTTTACCAATTTGTCAAGAGACGTTGTGAAAAAGTTACATCTCGGATAGAGGCACAGGTCCATTTTTTCCACTCTTCCCTAAACACACCTCTAACGTTGTTGTTATTCTTTTTGGTGTTCTTTTATTTCTTCTGTTTTGGTTCTTCTTTCCTCTCGTCGTGGCTGTAAAGAGGCGAGGGTTTTCCCTTGGGACAAAGAGAAAATCCGAGTCGATGAGTGGGGATGATTACAATCAGGTACCGAGGCGGAAATCAAATACTCGATAGCGCGAGAGGAAAACTTATTCTTCCGCCTCTGTGCTCCTCTCCCTATATATGGGCGATGCCTCCGACGGCGATGCTTCAGCTGGAGCGCCTGTGCTCTATATATCCATCCAACCCTCTCTTCTTGAGCTTTCGAATGTGCTCTCGAAAGGAATCTGATATCACGCCCAACGAATGCACAAACGAATTGATTCCCGAACGAAGGAATTCGAGCTATTTGATTGAGCTCCGGAGGAGAGGGAAAGCACCGGCGGAAGCCGCGCTCTCGGGCGTCTAACAGTCTCGCCATCACCAATTCCACGATCTTCCTCGGCTTTTCGGCTAAGTAATCGTAACCTCGTTCGCTCCGGATAGACGGCGGAAATCCATGTAAAAAACCTTGCCATTTAGATTTCTGGCAATTTCAACAACCTGAACTGGAAGGGCTATGTTTGAACAGAGTCCGATAATTGGTTTTTTTTTGTTACCGTGTTCAATTCGAAGACTTGGATCAAACTTGTAAATCAGGGTGGCTATCGTAAAGCATTGAACCACTTTAAAGTTCTATATTTTTTCAGCTTTTTTTTACTGAGTACATTTTATTCATTGCGTCTTAAAAAAAAAGGAATGCATATGTTGCTATACACACGAAAAAGTTCCACTTTGTCGATTTAGAGGAGTGTATGAGCGCCGAGCAAAACAGACTCATGTAGTTCATTTTGCACGAGCCTTTTCAAGAATTTATTTTCCGCAGAAAATCGATGAAAACAGTCAATTTTACCGCGGTGTTTTACATTGCCCCGCTCTTCGGTACGTATAAATAGTATTGAACGATAAAGTACTCGTGAATTTATCGATGTAATTTTAATTGAATTCGACGCAGTAAGCGAAAAAATCGTTCGGCTAAAAAAAATAAACCTATTGAATGTAGATTTTACAAGCAGGTCGCTTTCATACGCACAGGTTCGAACATTTGAGAATCGAGTGGACTATTGTACAAATCGAAATAACAAAATTCCTTGTTCCCTGCCATTGCGCCATTTTTCAATTTATCAATTATAAATCTGATTATCAACTCAATCAATTATTAAGAATTTGTAAATTTAATTATTAAGTTTTGACTATCTTACGCTTAAACTCGTTCCATCACAGTTAAAAACTCTTAACATGGACAACAACTGGCAATTCTATTCTGCCTACATATAAACAAGCCTCAGTATATTTAAGATCGACTTTTTATCCTTTTATCAATCGAATCTATCCTTGAAAAATCTGCAGCCTGATTTGCTACATAAACCAATAGTGTTTTTTTTTTTACCAAAAAGGTGACTCTATCATACTTTTTATCAAGTCCAAACTTGGATAAGAGAGTTTGATTCTTTGCGAAAATTATCTAGGCAATGTTTTCAATGTTACTCAGTCGGTAGACAATTGCAAAATCCTTTTGAACGTTACGTTAACCCGTCGAAAAAATTGCAAAACGCCCCCGTCGTTCAATATACAGCCGATAGAAGAATTTCTCCTCTCGTTAAACGCTACAGTTGTTTCTCTAGAGTTTTCACACCGAACACTACAGTTGATAGACAACGCAAACGTGCTGTGCGCCACCGTTCTCTCACTCGAGGGATTCGTGACGCGAAAGCGAAAAAAATAGCCACATCGAGGATCGATCAGGAAAAAAAAGAACGCCATCGATATTACCCCACCGTTTTACTGTGATGCAATTCCTTCACGTTGCCCCTGTGGTTTATGGTCTGCCTTTTACGATTATACCATTCGTTATGGGCGAAAAAAAATTGTATATATACATATATATATAATTTTTTTTTTAAGTAAAATGCACTAAAAATGTGTGTGTATTTTTTTCTATTCTTTCAGCTGGATCTTCAGTTGCAAGACGAGAACGGCGGAGACATTAGCAGTTTCATTACGAACGGTGAATGGGACCTGCTAGGTGAGTGTAGCTTTTTTTATATTCCGCCTCATTAACGCTCCGAAGTCGGCGATGTCACTGTATACTCCGTTCTCATCGTCAGAATGCTTCACCTTGCCCGTTACACATTATATCTCGAGTCACGACCCGAACGTTAATATACTATTTCTTCTTCGCTACTGCTGTAACGTGCGAGCTTAACTCTCCACTGTTTCAACCCTTAAACTGCCCCGGTCGCACGTTCCCTCGAGCCTCCTCGAGCCCCGCCAAACCCCCCTGTAGACCCGACGACATCAGTTGTGATACTACTTTGTCGGGACCGTCCGTTGACACACGATGAATTTTATACGTGTTGGCACACCGGGCAGTAAAAGCATAAGTCACATTTTTATTATTAAAAAAAAAAAGTATCCCAGCGCTCGGGGGGCTTATTTAAAACCGTCAAACACCAATATCTCTCTCACGTATTTGGTTGCGTCTTCTATTATGTGGGGAATAGAACGATATGTAAACTATTTTGTAACCGTAAAAATTGAGGATCTTGATTTTTCGCATGAGATTTCCTTTTATATATTATTTAAGTCCTTTGATTAGAGCAACGAATTTTTATTTCTATCTCGCTATTTTTAAGACCAACATTTTGATACAAGAAAAATGTTCTGAAGTGTCAATGCTCACATTAGAGAAATTATTTTGGTTGAAGAGTGTAGGTTTTAAAAAGATCGTCCTTTTTTTTCTTGAAATAATATAATTTCACGATGCAATTATGCTTGAAGAACTTTCTCCGAAATGCAAAACTACAGATCATAACATTTTTTCAAAATTTTTTTTGTATGAATTCAGGAAGATATAAAAAAAAATAATTGTTTTGCGAACGTAACGAATACAAAAATTTAGCAAACACATTCAGTATGATCGATTAAATAATCGTTGTACTCCGGTCTAATATAATACCTATCAACCGTTAATGCACAGAACATTTAATTTAGTATTTGGTAAATTGTATGCATTAAAGATTTAAAAAAATATATATGCCATACGCATTAGTTGTTTACATTAAAATACGTCGGTCACAAATTTTCAGAAATCCATTTTTCTGACTACGTTTTTTTCTTTACATTTCAATTCCTGAGTTCTATAAGAAACGTTCGTTTGACGCACAGCAATAAGAGGTCAAGTGGTTTCGAGGATTCCAAAAAGTGAAATATAATTTCACTCGTTATTTCAACTATTTTTCCAATTAATAAAGTTTCTAATTAATAAGTGCGCCACTTATCGGAAATTCTCTTCGCCGGCGTTTTCAACGCGCACGTTTATTTTTGTGAAAACATTTTATCCCGCCAGGGGCCAAGAATTTGTATGGAAAATCGTTGCGTAATTATTTTTTTTACTGATCAACCCTATCGACAGTAATTTTCGGGAAGCGAAATAAAAAAAAGAAAATACCGTATTTGGTTGCGAAAAAATACATTGAAGTAAAATGTGCGTTATGGGAGTAAATGTATGTGTTCAGCTATCGAAGTTTCAACATTTCACTTGAAACTGCAATAGCATCGTGCACACTGAAATGTTATTTTCCCTTGTTAAATACCTGACAACCGCATATCCGGTTTATATCGGCAACACTTAACTGTGTATGTGTTTAATTTCACACAGGCGTGCCCGGCAAGAGGAACGAGATCTACTACAACTGCTGTCCGGAGCCTTACATAGATATCACATTTGTCGTTATAATAAGAAGACGAACGCTCTATTACTTCTTCAACCTCATCGTACCCTGTGTCCTAATCGCCAGTATGGCAGTTCTCGGTTTCACTTTGCCGCCGGACTCTGGTGAAAAACTATCATTGGGCAAGTATAATAATAATAATAATAATAATAATAAACTGTATAATATAAGTGACATTGATAAATTTGTCGGACGACAGATTATTTGCATTAACATAATGTCTGACCAATAGGGTTTTTATCTACTTAGTATCTTCCAAGAGATAATCCCCGAGTGTGTTTTGTCACACTCCGGTGGCCATAAAGCTGAAGGATTATCGCGTTTATTATATGCAAAAACTCGCGGTTAGTGGAGTGAACAGGAGGAGTGAGGGGCGTTCATAGAATACCACCAAGTTTAAAGCTAATTAATAGAACAATGAACCTGATTCTCGTTCTTCTCTTATTCGTTATACAGGGGTAACGATTCTCTTGTCCCTCACTGTGTTCCTGAACATGGTGGCCGAGACAATGCCAGCAACGTCCGACGCCGTGCCGTTATTGGGTAAGTTAACGACTTCATCAGATGGCTTTTCGATGGTACCGATATATTGTGTGTGTACGCAGGCATTTGTACAGTGCAATCTCTGCCGTATGATTTCCTAGATAGGAAGGGGCGGTAAAGACGGGAAACGCTTATTGAAGCCATAGACAGAACGCATTACGGAAGAACACTCTTGTAATGAAACGGAAATTAACTGAATAGATTTATCATATTCCCTTCGAAGAGAATTCTCCCTTCAATCGGATTAATTAGTGCCTTTTTTTCAAAATTTTAACGTTATTGAGAAGAAATCCGGTCAAAATGGGGACATGAAATGTCACATCGATGTGGGGAAAAATAGGGTAATAATGAAGCTAACAAAAGTTGCCGGAAGTCAAATCAAAGGATACCGTTTTGCCTCCGCTAGTTTTTTTTAATACGCTTTGAAAAACAAAAAAATGGACCTATGCTATTGGTATCGTTGTAACAGATTTTATTGCTTAGCGGCCCGGTTTTGTCCCGGTTTCGCTTATAATATATGTATTTTTGCTGATCAGTTATCGATTAAGGAGGATCAACTGTTTCTTTGGAGTGACAAATGTGATAGTAAAAAATGAATGACAGCCGTCGCAAGTCATATGCGATACTGGTAAGATGAATTATGCAAGACATTCATGGGCTACAATTCACAAAAATAATTATATATAAATATATTGTAAAAAATATTTAGCTCAGTTCATTAATCTTAACGACTTCAAAACGTTTGTCGAGACTGGCACTGATAATTCGAGAAATCACTAGACTGCAGGGACATATAACTTTGCATCGACGAATTTCTTAATTCGTCCAGTAGAATTTTTAATTCACATTTTTGAAACATGATCCTTTATTCTTCGCATACTTATTGCTTATGTTTTAAAGCGCCAAGTTGCCTCGATAAGTAGTAGTATAATGATTTTCTATGTCGGAAGTGACCGACTTCAATATGAGAATATAGGATAATCCAGTCAAAGTATCGTCAACTTCTAAAATATATTTTCAGAAAAAACTATAGGACCAAAATTAGATGTGTAAAGTATTCATTAAAGAGATATTTAAAAATTGTGGCCTCGAGCTGGATTTCGTCTGATGGTCGATCCTCTTTAATAATTGTTAGCTTGCATAATGTGACATATCCGATGGCTTTTTTTTATTTCAGATTTAATTATCCGAAGGATATCGTTGTACGTAAATGGTTAACTGGCGTGATTGCTATTTGTTGTCAATGATCAATTTTACGTTACTTATCTTCAAGATTCCTATTCGCCCTTCGGAGACCTTTTAATCCTTTACTTACCTTTTTTACTGACGGCATTGCGCGATTTTCTAGTTTCAATTTAGAATTATTAATTCTATGCGGCGCGTATGCTTCAAATCGTGTACTAAAATATTGATATAAACGCTTCGGTGTCCAATTGAGTTTTGATTAACGAAGAAGGAGGGAGTCAAGAAAATCGGATATTATCGTTTGCAGAGAAGCACGAACGTAGGTTGCAATTCGCGGGAATGTGCCACCAAGACTATCTTCATTTTTTTGGACATTTTTAACCAACATTCAAGCGTCACTTGCAATCAGTGCTGTATAATGTTAAGCACATTCGTAGCATACCAATGATGTACAATTGGTTCTATAAAACTCGTTCCGTCGGAAAACGAAAAGGCTGAGCAGTTCCTTAATTTATTTGAAAATAATGTTTATAGAACTTTTTTTTAAGAATAGCTCATTGGTATTTTCTTATTGTAAAGTATCCATCGTTCCGCCTTGCCCCACTGGGTTAAACACTCGGAAAATTTCTTCAAAAGATCAATTAAAATGAAACGTACTATCACAATCGAATCACGATTTTACCATTGGCAATTTTACATTTAACAATAACAGATGCGTAAATGTGTAAACAGAAAATTTTCCATCTGTCGACATATTTTGCGATATGTTACAAATTTGGCAGTGAATTATTGCTACGCAATTTCGTTTCCGTTTTGTCCGTAGAGATAACAATAACCATGCTCTCATAAATAAACGTGATAATCGATCTGTTTACAGGGACGTACTTCAACTGTATAATGTTCATGGTCGCGAGCAGCGTAGTCAGCACTATTCTCATACTGAATTATCATCATCGAAACTCGGATACCCACGAAATGTCCGAATGGGTAAATTTATCTATCCCCAATAATCCACTGTACTATAATGTATAGTTCAATTAATAATACTAGCACGAACGCGCTCGTTAGGCGACGTTTTGATGTTTGATGTGTTGTGTATACAAATCATTGTGTACAGTACACATCATGCCAGCCGTAAACGTGGTCGATCCTAGTCAATGCGGCGATGATAATGAACACGTCGCTGCCCTTGCAGGTTTAGATTCGTCTGACTTCTCAATTGTATTTTCGTTCGTTGTTCTTTCTATTCTGAGTGTAGTTCCGAGTAATTCCAAGACAAGACGAACTAATACTTCCTTCATGAAAAATTCAAATTTAAACCCTAATTTATTTCATTTATCGCATACAAGAAATTACTATTTGATCAAAATCAAAGTGTTTAAGATAAAAGGTTCACAGGATGCAGAAACCTTATTTCCCATTGTCGTTATATAGATCGTAAAAGTAATGTTTAATGTCGAAGGTTGATTAGTTACTTGCATTAACATTCAACGGAAAAAAAGTTTCGTTGCGTGAACTCGGAGAATTTTTTCTTTACTGTGTATACTGGCTACAATGTCGATAGATAATATTTAAAACTATTCGGAGCTACCTAACAGAGTAATTAGAGTAGCGAAACGAAGAGAAAAGGAAAAAACGCTGATTTTTGTGACGATAACCGTTCTAATCGTCGGATTGTTTTACGCATGTAAAAACTCGAACTTTATAGACAAGCGTTTATAGCTACTGTCGCGTTTCGCATTTTATTGGTTTGCGAGATACACGAACGCTAAATCACATGCCAAGTCGGCACAACCGCCAGAAAAAAATAGCTATATTTTTTATTCTGTAACTTGTTAACATCTTCGAAAAGATTAATCCTTGGCGTATTCATATATTAAGCTTGAAAGAAAAAACAAAATTTGTCTCACGTTACGATACGATTCGGTGCGTCTTGTACAGTTATTATAACCCCTTTACGTTCAGTCATTACGAATATCTAATCTCGAACAATTTTTACATGCGTAAAACACTACGTCACATTGGTTGATCCTCTAACGTTGCGTGATTCGTAGTGAAATGTCGTAGGAATACGTTCGCGTTAGAGGGTCAACAAGAAGCATTGTTGAGTGTATCTTCTCTTTCTTTTACTTCTTTTTTTACTTGTCTTCTACTTCTTGAATATGCCAAACGATTGCAGAATCGCATAGGTTCTAATCGTCTTACTCGACTTACCATAATCGTCTTACGTGACTTACCATACATGCGGGGTTTGTAGATATTCTATGTATTTAGCAATTTATTATTATATGTATACATACATTTCAGATGGCAATGACAAATATTTATTGACGTGACCATAATGTCCAATGTGGTATTCGTCCCATTATGTCGCTCCCAATTCACAGCAATGCGTTAAAGAAATACATTACAAGGCATCGACACCATGTTTCATCATCTATGGCCTTTCTCGATTGGATTTGAGAAAAACGTACGACAATAATAAAATTTCGAAATTCGAAAAATTGTATCGAAAAATGTCTTCCAAAAACTCGATGGCGTTGTTGCAAGTAATAACGGGATTTGTATTTAAATAACAATTAAAATATGTTTTTCTTAAAATACATACTAACCGAGAATTCGCAGTATCCATGAATATCGATAAGTGTTCGAATTCGTTAATTTCTGGATCGGGTTTACTATAATACAGTCGGTAAGTCGAACTCGCACCGATCGTTACCAGTCGAATTTGTGGAACGGTAAAACCGGTCAACATCATCGGGATCGATTGGAACGATAATTTTCCTGGTCCAAGCTGACGCTCGAATCTAAGCCGGTAACGTGCGCTTGATCGCTCTTTCGAATCGACAAGATACACGCCGTGAGTGCGTAGAGACGTGTTTTGGACCGTAGTGGCGGAGAAATTACACCTAAATCGGATCCCCACAAATCCCGGACAGTTTGCCCAACCGACTGTACTCTACCCACCCGTTTATCATAGCTGATAGCGTAGTGCATTTGACTGCATCATCGCTGGTCGATGTTGTGATGCATTGATCCAATTATCACCTAATTATTCCTACTACACGATAATTCATCTGTTTAGGTGAGGCTCGTCTTTCTATGCTGGTTGCCGTGCGTACTGAGGATGTCGAGGCCAACTGACAAGGAGGAAAAAGACACTACGAAATCGCAAAAGCCCTCCCCTGTTACGGGTAATTTCATTAATTATTAATAGTTTGCTGTCTTTATTTTTGAGCAATTTTGAGAATAGGAGCTCTGTATGTGCCGAAGTCATATTTAACTTCGAAAGCACTTTTTCAGAAAGTTTCAGTAAAATAAATTTAATTCAGCGAAACTTAAAACATAGTGTATCTTACCGGGTAATTTATCTCCTCAAGATTGAAAAGAAAAGAATTCCCCAAGCTCGAGGGTAGCGAATACCAAAAGTTCTTTTGCTTCCGGCGCGATTAAAAATCACCGTACGATAGTAAATTTGTAATTTGAATTGCATCTCTATAGAAGCGTCACACATTCTACCAGGGTCTTGTCGGACCTGGACTCTCAATAGTTACGCTCCTCTACTAAATTATACATTGCAACTGATGAAAACTTTGCAGTGTACGGGTTCACGAAATCTCATTGGAGAAAACGTCACTTTAAGAGAAACGCGTTTAACGTTAAACTGAAGTTTATATGGGTATATAAAATCAAAAGTCACAGACAGCTTTCTGCTATGCAACGACCTGACTTTTATCTCATCATATGATCGATCGTAGCCGATAATTATTGGTTCGCAAAGTCAACTTTCGCCCTCGATAGTGTCACTTTTAAATTAAATTTCTGAAAAAAATAACCCAAAATGAATAGTATATAATAGAAGAGATAACCGCTTGGAATCCACCAGAGCCATTTACTGACAAATGCTCGAATAAAAAAACAATATGCTTTACTAAGATTGTTCAGTTCCCTAAATTTTGAGTCTGACAATTTTTGTTTGTTTACTAATTTCCATATAATTTCAGGTGCCAGCAAAGCTTACGGTGATCTAGAGCTTCATCAAAGAAGCAGCAAGTCGCTGTTGGCCAACGTATTGGATTTGGAGGACAATGCTCTCGCAACGCACAACAATCTGTTAAACAATGTGTACAGTACCCCGGGTCCTCATCATCATACGATGGGTCATGGACATAGTCACATACACACGACGCCGCATCATCATCACAGTCACACAGCGACAACGACGCCGCATCATCAACACGGCACGCCTCTGCCGCATTCCTCGTACCCGGCTCATCAGATCGGTCACACGCCGCATCATCATCAACATCCACCGGAAGCCGGCGCACCCCAGGTCGAGACTATACTGCAGAGCGCATGCTTTTGCGCTCGCTACGAGCTCATCCTTATACTGAAAGAAATCAAGGTAACAACCTTCGCGCGAAACTTTCTCATTCCAGGTGATCGTGAATTTTCATCAACCGAGATTCACGCTCTCAGCAATCCGTTTAAGGTGGCCTCTTTGACAAGACTAATTTTCCACTCATTACCCAAACTAATTTTCCATCCATCTGGTCATTCTTTTGATGCTGTTCCAATTGTTTATGAGTTAATCTACTCACATAAGAATTGAGTTAAAAAAAGGATTAGTTAAAAGTTTTCGTTTTACGAAGTTTACCGAACAAAAGCCGGACATTGTTTTTCTCACGAAGAACAGGGTTGAGTTTTCACACACAGTCAGTACAAAATGCTATAAAGGTGGGGTTTTTTTAATATCAATTAACCTATTGGTACAAGCTGTAATGCCGTTTTCTCACGCGTTTTCGCATATAAACTAAGAGAAGGATCTAATAGTAAATATGACTATACCACTAAAGAGATATTACCGTAGCACATAGTAGTAGACCGCTTATGAATGATATATTTAAAAAAAATTCATATATCGGATTTATAAAAAAAATTCTTAGATATTATGCTGAAAAATCTCAGATCATCTGAGACTTTCTACCATGGGTGGCGCGCAGACGCCATACTACGATATGGTATTTTAATTTTTCTTAGATCATCGATAATTCTTACTAGATCTTCTTCTCAGTGTACGGACTAAAGAAAAATCTCATCGGCAAGAGATATCATGTCGGCTTCCGATGAAACTTTTCTCCGGTGAAATGAAATTGATGACGGTGTTAAATACCAACCACGATATTGCACATGCTTTTGAACATATTGTGATAACCATAAATCGTACTATTTTAGATTTTGAAGAAAGGGATTACAGTTTTTGTTACCGACCTAGTCAGCGTAGAGTTAGACGAACATTCCACATCGTCTCAAGATCATACGACAGATCATCCCCATATCCTCCAAATAAGATCTAGAGTTTTAACACATTTTTCTCAAAGACGGCTTCATCAAATCAAAACGTTTGAATTTCAATACTTGAATTAATACTCTTGAATTTCTAAACATTTTATCTCATGTCTATATGATGTACACTTTTAGGCTTCTTTGACGGGTCTTCTGGATCTTTCTGTTTTACCGACAGAATTAAGCATTTTTGTAGATTCGACTTTACAGCATTAATTCGTTACGTGTATCCTACAAACTTGACAGGACAGAAATACTAGCCATAAACGCTTCGGAGTGCATTTGAATTTCGGTTCAAATTGTCTAAGACATGAAGAATATCGAATATAACTGATTGTCGCAACAACAAATATCGCTGTTCAAGATTTTAATAGCATCTATTTTTTGGGATATCCATTCTGGAACTCATACACGTAAGAGGAAAGTGGACGTCGATTCTCTGAAATTTCTCAAATAATCCAAAATCATCAGAATGTGTATTACACAAAAGAAATCCACATAAAGACCATTCTACGCTTACATTCAACTTTCTCTTGTGGCAAACGATCAGAGCTGATATGAAGCACATCAATGCAGTGTAGGACGCCACTTATATATAGATCATCATGCTACACTTTATGCTTTTTCGTAAACTATAATATTCGATTTTCTTAAGTCCCTGTACTTTGCAAATCAAAATTCGACTGCACGTAGAAGTGTTCATGTCAACGCTATTGTGATGCACGATTTGGAGTATATGCATAGCTTGTTAACATTTCTAATCTGAAATTATGAAATTTCTTCGTACTCAATCGTAATGTCATCCGTTAGAAGGTAAGTAAGGAGTTAAATAACGGCTCCAGCATCCTCTTAAAACCAGGTGAAATACCAATGTTAACAAAAAGTATAATCAACTTTTTTCACTGACGTTCTATCTGAGGTCAAATGAATAGTGTCATCGAAGCCCGATCACATGTGCGTTTTCGATGGTACTTTTATTTCAACCATAGATGCTAGTATCCGTAAAAGAAGTTTACCAATCGCGTGCCTGGAGCGAAGACGCGATGTTACCAACGTTCATCAATACGATCTTTGTTCGAGACTGTTCGCCTGGTTTAAAAATGAGAATGGCCCGTATGCTCGAAAGAAGAAAGCGTGAAGCTACCGAGCTACACTAGAAGCTCCAGAACTGCAGCATACAGCAAAATAGAGTGAGATAGATATCCGTATGCTAGTGAATCGGGGGGCTCGTCGGTTCAAGCAGCTGGGAGCTTTACCGAAACCTTTCCCTCTCCTCTGCCTCCTCCCCTTGTCCTCTCCCCGAGAGAGCTTGCTGACTCGACAGGCACACGATACTATTCTCCGGATGATATGAATGTTTGTGCAGGATTATTACTTTTCGAGCTGTGGCTTCACCAACCCAGTTGATATAGAGCCAAGAAGTCAAACACTCGAAATCGGAGGCGTAGTATTCCATAATTATGCGGTGAAAGCCCTCTTGTTGTAGGGAAGAATCGCAGTGGCGATAAAAAACCAAACGGTATTTTCCACCGTACCGGTCGCCCGTTCGCTTCGTCGTTCAGTCTTGAAATATTCGATTGGAAAAAAATTTCTACTTTCCGTTCAAAATAATAATAATAATAGTAATAATTATTAAGACAAAAAAAAACAAAAAACTGGAAAGTGAAATGAAAAAATTTCAGTCGAAGCGTTTCTCTGTTTTTCCGCAGGTAATAACGGATCAATTGAAAGACGCGGATGAGAATACGAAGATAACGAACGACTGGAAATTCGCGGCGATGGTAATCGACAGGATGTGCCTAATCATTTTTACTTTGTTCACCATAATCGCAACAATCACCGTCCTGTTCTCGGCGCCTCACATTATCGTCACGTGATTCATAAAGCCACGCTCACGATGGACAAGACAGCCAGTCGATGCCGACGATTATGAAGACGATAAAGAAGATGAACACGATGATACGACGATAAAAATGATTAAAAAAAAACTAGCAAATGAAAAATCAACAATTGTTTGCCGTTACGCGAATTGTTGTTGCATCAAAGCCGTACAGCGAATAAAATTCATTTTTTTATGCTTGTAAAGAATGTCGCTGTCCGACGCCGGACACTATTAGGAGGAATATGAAAATAAAATGTATCGCGGACACACTCATGCAGTAGTGCACCTTCGTTACGCTAGGAAGATCTTCGTTGCAACTGCAGCGATGTTAATAATCGTGAATCTTTATTCTTTTATTCAACCGTCGACTTCTACCGCCACGAGCATTTCTCCCACAAAACTTATCTTTGTTAGAAACAAAAATAATTACATTTTCCTAGATAATAAGTGAACAACATTATTCCTTATCGTTCTTACATAAACAAATGAATGTTTATAATCAACCGCAAAAAAATTGTTCGCATTTCACTAACGCGCTTATGTTTAATTTGTTTTTAATTTGCAAAAAACGAAGAAATGTGAGACGAATGCTCGGACGACGATTGCGTCGGTAAAAAGTCGTCGATTCACGGTTGAGTATTGTTAAAAAAAAAAAGCTAACCGTAATGACACACAACTACAATACAGGTGGAAAAAATACGCGTATGACATCCGAGCTACTTTAATACTCACGCAGATGAAAAAAAAACAAGAAGAACAGTCACATCGCAGTGCGTACCTCACAGCACGCGCGTAATGCAATACCTATTAAAAAATTACACATGTCCGCCACCACCGCCACAAAAAAACCATCGCTATCGGACACTCGAGCATACAAACACCGACACATGTGAAAAACAGTTACACGCAAGGAATGAACATAATAATAATAATAATAATGATAACTATTATCTAATAAATAATAACGTAAAAACGCCGTCGCTTTTTCCAACGTCGACGGAATTATCTGAATTTATAAACAAAAAAAAAAACAAAAAAGGGGCGGGGGGAGGAAAGAAAAATAAATCAATGAATTTATTTCGCTACATCGCACACGGGTATCCGTGCTCTCGAGCAAATAAACTCCGAGATATATATTATACATAAGCTCGCACATCCGTGGAGCTGAAATAAATACACACACATATACACACACACTCACACGTGAGAAATTAAAAAATAATAAAATTAAATCTCACAAACTCATACTGAACACTATATGCAAAGAAAGAAAACCAAAAAAAATGAAGAAAAATACTGTGCAATGAAGCATGAAAACGCACACATTATACTCTCAACGCAATGAACTGCCAAGGTGATTCAAATGCCAGTGAATTTTATTATCCGTATCACTAGTACGTAAATAATGACAACTATGGAGATTTATACTACGGTTATAAGTGGCGTGCGAAAGAAGAAAAAAAAAGAATCAAGTAGCACCGTATTTCTTCATTAGGTTTAAGCAACCCACGCGTAATAAAAAAAATAAATAAATAAAAACAAGAACGAAGGTCTCCCATTAGACGATTAGCTTTCTTTAGTTATTAAGCAAAGTTTTACTTTATACGTAAATTAATATCAAGGAGAAAAGAAAAAAATAATCTAATCCCCCGTGCATCCGCGAACCTTAAACAGCATTTATAAATAAAAAAAAAGCCACAAACATGTACGTAATTAACCCGATAAAAAAATTGAACAATATTTCACGATGTATACATATACTTAGCTGTGCATATATATATGTATATTTATGTATGGGGATGTGTATATGTATATCTATATATATATATGTATATATATATGTATGTATACACGCGCGCACACACACACACACATATATTTATATATATACATATTGTATTATAGTTGTCACGTACCTTTTACCCCTTTATCTCGCTTCCCAGCCGCACGCCACTCGCTACAGAGGGGGTGAACAGCGATTATTATGTATTACGGAGAGCCCACATTGGATTATCCGTCGAGTAACGCAAAAAAAAAACTAATTCTCACACACATTGGAAAACACGATACACTACCGACACACATGACACGGACACTTATCCACGCACATTCAAGAATTTCGATCGGAGAAGCGTGCTTTCTCGCACTCGTATGTTCTATATTATCGCGTCTTCCAAATCAACACGTGGTCCGTTTCATTGATGAACGTCGACATTTTCTAAACGTTCTACGCGTACCGCGTTTATAATTTAATAGATTGAAAGAAACGAAATCGGAACAATTCTTTAAATTTAATTGCTGATTCGAACTTTAAAACGGAACGAATGTAACCTTCGTAAATTGCCAAGGTCTCAGCAGTACGTAGTAAGAAAGATTTGTACATTCAACAAACATTTCTTGAACACAAACGACCACAATTCTTGTGTTCTTAATTCTATAATTTCTTTTTTATAATTAAAAATATGGTTTGTGAAAAACAGTTTCAAAATTAAACCGACAATAATTTTGAAGATATAAAAATGGTGTCTTGTTGTGAACCGAAATCGTTTGTTAAATATACAAACCTTTTTTCTTCACTGTGTGAACATCGAATTTCACAGATTCTCAGATTCAAGTGCTGTAAGTTCGAAAAACTTTTCTTCTGCAAGAGGTACTTCGTAAAATACCCGAGCGTGTGAAGGATGCAAGAGCTTCGGCAGTATGATTAACGATAAATGGAAACGTAATAAGCCGATGAATTAAAATTCTGACGTTCGCCAGTGAGACGGTACCCAATAAATCACTCTTCATAAATTTCTCTTTATCTGTTGTTCAAACATTCACGTTTATTTCTTCTTTCTCAATCTTTATCGGTTGTTGTATTATTAATATCATTGTTTTCTTCATTTTTTTCGTCGAATGAATGAGGACTGTTAGATATTTGTCCCCCTTATTGAAACTTGTCTTCCTCTACGAGAAATCAACTGACATACGATGATCCACTGTAATATCGAGAGCAGAATTTGCCTTTGTCAACGATTGAAAGTGTATATTACCCAAATGCGGTTCCCAAGTCGTGATTCGTTTCACTAAACGAGATTAATTAAGATTGGGATTATATTGTCTAGAAAAGAAATTTTACATACGTGTATATTATATTTCCGCGTTGTAGATTGATCGGATTGCGAGAGTATAATTATTCCAGCATATTTACACCCTCCCCTCCCCCACCTTTCGACAAATTAAGATTCATTGTTTTTTCCCTTCTTTACAATTCAGTATTATAACTGCTACACTCGATGGACACTCGATTTCGAAAGACAAGCATATATAAAGGTGAAAAAAATAACTAATAATAAATGCGAGATTAAAAAATATCTAATGGAAAGTGTCGAGGAGCCAGTCGAAACTCACATTTTAATAAAAATCTTATCGACGAATTCTGTTTATTCACAGATCAAACGGATAATTCAAAAAAATATAAAGAAAATAACGCAAAAGGATTAAGCTTTTCCTGAACTTGTTTACGAACTGTCTCGTACTCGTAGACGGGACACTATCGAGATAAAGTCAGGTAAAAAGAAGATAAATGAATAAATAAAAATAAATAAATTTAAAAATACAGTTGTATGTACATTTGGCCAATGGCATTGACGCGACAACCAATCACATTATCTTTTAAATAATATTAATGTTATAATTAATGACGAAGAAAAAAAGACAAACGTTGTTAATGATGTTACTCGAAAGAATAAATAGTAGATTATTATAACGGTAATCGATACGGGTCCGATCGGTTGAATTATAACGTTTTGGTCTTTGAGGGTGAACAAGGAAAAAAAACCGCGTAAAAACTTCCTGAAAGTTATGAAAAATTGATGAGTAAATAATGAGGAACCGAATTGAAAAGTTGCAGAAAGGTCAATAGAATGTTGGCTAGTTAGGTATATTATATACGATCGTAAAACCGGGGAGAAAAAAATGGCATTGGAAAATCGCGCTCATGCCGCTACAAGTTGGTGGATAATATTTCCCAGTTTGCGAAATTCTCGAATTTCTCCGGCTCGAGAAACACGCTCGTTCGGGCCACTGACTATATAGCGGATATAGAATTTGTTTCTCGGACTATTGAAGAGTGTTTTTAAAAATAAACCAAATAACAATAAAAACGAAGCGTAGATTAAAAGAATTTTAAAAAATTCAATATACGTTCGCGGCTCATCTGGCTTCTGTAGTGTACTACGAAAACGTTAAATAAGAAGACGCTCGTTAAAGTCTTGCGAGCTCGCGAAATATTGCCACTTGCTTGCCGAAACGAGTAGCCGTTCATCTTGAAAAATCATCTCGAAGAGAGCGTTCATTGACACGTATTAAACAAAAATATTAACAATTTTTAATAACTAAAATTTAATTTGTTTTTTTATTTTTCATTATTTTTTAAATTGTTGTTTGCGTACTATGAGATGTAAATATAGGTCTCGTGTGATATGTTGATCGTATATGCTGAAGCGTGTCGTAATCGAGCTTTCGCAGATTATCCCAAAAATAAAAATAATCATCGTCGAATTTCTTCGCTGTATCGATTCGAAAGTAACTTTTTTTTCACGAGAGGTTTGGAATTAAATCAATTGGGGTACTCGCGAATGAAAATGCTCAAAACAAACGTTCTGCGACGTAAAAATACGCAGTACGTAAGTACCTGGTGCAAGAAAATTCTGATAGGGTGAAAAGGTATCGTTCGTATCGTTCCTCAAACGAAATTTAAAGAAAAGAAGAAACCAGTTGGAATTTTTTCATCCGTAACGAACGATGTAACTGGTCGAGTTGAAAAGAAATGTTTAAAAATGGCTAAAGAGCTACAATTAAATTACTCGAGCTCTTCACTTCCAGATCACTCGAAGAATGTGTATATCATAAAGCTCAAGTGCGAGTAAAAAGAAATTCTTCTGCCGAACTATCCAAACCGATCCTTATTATCTCCCTGAAAACTATGTAGATGTTCGCGAGAGACTCGTTTATCGGATTTTTTATGGCACTCGATCGTGCCACCTTTACCTCTTCGCGACGTATGTTTTGGGAGACTGTTCGAATATGCCATTAATTCTTTTTCTACAACCCAACTTAAAAAAAAAATATAAAAACGCGTATCCGGAATAACCGAGCAAGCGAATCAATTTAAGGGTAACATTAATTTAGTGTTTTAACGATTAAGTTCGATGTATCGCAATTATAAAACGAATAAGGCGAGGGATCGTCCTACGGGGATAAAACAGTTACCTTTTGCCGAAGAATCATACTATACATGATTCTCTGACATTGTATAGAAAAGAAATCTTACTGGATGGACACAATAAACTCTGCGTGGCTTCGTTGTTTGATTTAATAAAGGCAGCGATAAAAAAAGCACGAAATAAATGTCGATAACAGAAAAACAACGGAGAACTGATAACTTCTTCCGACGAATTGTACATTATGCCTGCCAACAAAAGGGCGAGGACGGGCAAAATGTGTTATTTTAAGAGGTTTTTTTGTAGCTACGGGTCATCATTAATAATATGGTACATCCGTACCAGGTAACCGTTTACCCCTTGGAGGGCTTTCACTCTGCCTTAAGTGAGCCGATAAGTGGAACGAAATCTTGAACGTTGTATCTACTAACTGTACACTTGATACTGTTTAAAATCCATTTCGAAAAGTGTTTTTTTAAGTATGTTCACTGAACTGTAATCAGCTTCGGTCGAGGAAGATGTAAAGTTAAATCGTTGAAAACTCTCTTTGCGACGGAGAAAAGTACCGCACCCGGTATTGAAAAATATAATGCAATTTGTCCATGAGTGCTCAAGATCACTTGTTCGGAAATTCATAAGTATAATCGATATGGGTATCCTAAAACAATCTCTCTTGGGAAAAAAACTTCGAATATTATAAAACAATAGGAAGATTTACAGTTTTTGTCACCGATCGAGAAATGTCTGGGTTTTCTTCACGTTCAGACTAACCATCTCTAATCAAACTCTCGTTTGATTTAAGATGCTCGTAGTAACGAGGTCTTCTAAGAGCGAAGTTGTTACTTCTATGGTCTTACATCAATGAAGTGATTAAACTGCAAACGGTCAATGGTAACAGTAGCACAAATCAAGCAAAAGATTTTACTTCACTTTTCGGTGCTCGCTTTGAGACGATACGAATGTCCTGTTTTACTTTGTTTATTGCGATTAAACTATTTTGTAATAAATTTATTTGAATAGTAATAATGAATAAAATATTGGAGATATTCGGATCACCGTAAGCAAGGACGAGCTGGAATAATTTATTTAGAAAAAAGGTACCATGGGAAATAATGTATCGCTCAGCGTGAAAAAAAAATTCAAGTGCCAAATTCCTAGTTAAGATAAATAGATACGAACGGAAGTCGGGGTTCGCGTACAGAGATAAATCGGGTGCGTGAAAGATGCTATAAAAAGAACAAGTATTAGAATGGAGCGTCAATCGCTGACTAAAAATGGAAAAGGTTTTTCTGGCTCCACAAAAATTTAAATCGAATCCGATTCGCACAAAGAATAGTGTGAAGACACAACGGATAAAGGGCAGACTCGTTATCAAATTATTTGTGCCAAAAGTATGCAAAAAAATCGAACGCGTTAAAAAAGAAACAACATCGTTCAGATTCGAACACCGAATGATAGAAACAATCTTTTTTATGCAAAGAATAATTATCGCGCTTGTGTCTTGAACATTGATAATCACGAAATTAATTTATGCTGAAACAAATACAACTGCGATAGTTCCACGTACAACTGCAATTGATTCGTTTTGTTTCTTTTTTCTTATGTCTTTACGTATATTTGTGAACTAGTTGAAACTTCAAAATCGCGTCCTCGCCGTGTCGATAGGAACCAAAAAAAATACAAAATAACAAAATAAAACATTGAATGAAACAAATGTCATTCTCATCTCGTTTGCTCTGTCTGTTACATAAGAAATCCGATTGCTGTCTGATTAGTTATAATGCATATTGCATCGAGCGCTTATATTGAAACTTTTACACGAATGGCTGACTTATCAATCTGCGGAAAAAGTGTAAAAAAATGAAGCAAACAAATAATATTATTAATATCGCATGAATACGCCGCCGCCTGTGCTGTACGCGAAGCAATTTTTACACGGACATAGCCGTAGTACAGAATTGTAAAGCTGTCATCATGAAGATAGAAAAGAAACCGAAAACCCTTCCTAGTTAGATAGACCCACGTCTGAGTTACCTACTACTAATTTCCCAGTCGCGCACGAGTAACAATGAAGCTCTGTGCCCTCATCGTCCTTACTTCCTCCTCCTTTTCCTTCACCTTTCACTCGTCATCCCCATTGAAACGAGGATCTGATAGATGAACGATAGAAATATTTAAAAAAAAGCTCTAAATTTAAACGGAACTATTAAACATATACCATTAAACATAATCTATACATATTTAAACTATTGAATGCTAAAATCATATTCGTATAAACAAAAAGAAATTAATAATCAATTATCGAATGTTAAAGAACTTAGTCTGTAATCGATAGTGACGTAGTAGCGCTATGCCAATAACTTAGGGGTGGTTCAAGGTAGATTACTTAGATTTAGGGTCAAACTTTATCGAGAACACTTTCTCTCTAAACTAAACCTAAAAAATATCTCAAACTTACCTACGAATTTTAAAAGAATGAAAAGAAAAAAATAATGAAAAAAACGAAGCTGAAATGTAAAAGAAACCGGTTATAAGGAACTAAAAACAAACTCTTCTATACTTTTATCTCCTATACTTCAAGAATCGTATAGAATTTTTCGGGGACAAAACCGTTTCCGTTCGACCGATTGTATGCGGTTTGAGAGCGTTCTACGATTGCGAAGAGTATTTTAAACGAATCTTCCGTTAATAATAATAAAGAAAAGAAGAAAAAAAAACCCTATATGTTACCACAGTTGAGGAGAGAGCTGTTCTCTAAAAACGCTCGTGAGACGATGCAATGGAATGACTCACCTGTTCTCACTTGACTTTTCATTATGCCTCGAGAACAGCCTGGTTTAATAAATAGTAAATTCATATTGAAGGAGTATAAAAAAAGATAAAAAATAAAAAAATTTGTTATATTTCTATGCTGGGCTTATTTTCGAGGCAACGTTGATTGATATGAGAATCCCTGTTAACTGGTGAGCACATAATCGCCGCATTGTAATATTATTAACATTATTACGTTATTATGAAATTGTTGAAATAAACGAAATGAAAATAAATGTCTTCCATTTGCTTCTAATTTTACTTAATTCTTCATTTATCAAACAGTTATTGCGCACCTGCAGGAATTTGTCAAGAATTCATTACAACGACACATCTAATGTAATACTTGACAGCATTGTATTTGACATCTTCACATGAATTCGAGCTGGAAGAAAAAGCATTGTAATCTGGAACAAAGGTATGTATAAAAAATAGGCTTATTAATTGCGTAATCATTACTTTATTAAACTTCTTCATTATTTTAATCGTATAAACTACGAATTATTCGACATTCGAGTTTACACACCCTTTTAATTGTTCATCCAGGCTTATCGGTTGCTTATCTACTTTAACTCTGCCATACATTTTATTTCGAACCATCAGTATTTTTGCGTACCAAACTACTCCGATCACTTTCTATCTCTCTACTTCGATTTTTATACAATACATCATCGTCTCGTTACCGTAACAATTTGGCTAATAATTAACGAAACATAAACCTGTTGCATTCAACATTTTTGCGAGGTATGGGTTACAATAAAGCTTCAATCGAACGTTTCCCCAGAAAGCGGCGTTGTCACACTTTCTGCGTTCAAAGATGAACTCATTGTGCTGAGGAGATCAAGACAGGTAAAAATCGTAAACTTTTATACTTTCCATAAAAATCTTCTTTGTCGAAATTAATAAAAAGAAATTGTGGATACCATAGACCCCCGACATGTCGTTTCTTATTTTTATTTTTTAAAGAAATAGCGTTTAAACGGCCTTTTGCAGTTTCGACCATAATAAAACCTAGCGAAGTAAAATCTGTGGTCCTTTCAGGATCGAGAATTTTTGTTTCGTACTTGGACATAATAAAAATAGCAGTGTCTGTCACATATGGAGGACGTATTTCACCAATAAGTACTAATGATATCATTTTTGTCTCATAGACACGGACATACACGCACATACACACACAAACACACGCGCGTTACAGTAAATAATAGAGATAAGAACTTTATGATTCTTGCCTGAATCAACCTCCTTAATGTGCATCTGTATCCATTAAATATATTTTCACGACACTTTACAACAAGAAAATCAACAATCATTAAGCTCCGAATACGTTTCTAATCGCAATCGAAGGTGTAAAAACACTAACAGTTTCCTTAGCGACTGTTAAGGTAGGTAAGTCGATTATATTGGCTTCGAGAAATTATGACTTTAAAATAAATATATAAATAAATTGAAACTTTAAAACGACAGCGTCGTACTCCGTTGTTGAAAATATAATAAAAAATACAAATGCACATTAACGAAATATTTCATAAACGTTTGCATACAGGCAAGCAGATGTAATACGAATTGATTTATCTGGGTCGAAAGCATCGAATGATCTAGTTGCATATCATGGAGTATTTGTGTCATTTTTATTTCTTTATCTATTGAGCTTTCGAGTATAATATGTCTCTTCGCATACATACTGACTGTTAATATTCGGGTTTTCGTTTAAGTATACGTAATAATACATGTTTCGGTACCTGGTGTAAAACAATTGTAACAAAATGCTTTCACTAACTACTCCTCAAGTGATGTATTGTTTTTTGTTCTCTTTTCCTTTATTTTTTTCTTTTTTAATGCACTTGACTATTCATTCCTAATTATTGTATTTATTGTAAGGAAGACTTGTCTCAAAGTTATAGGACGAACAATGTAAAGTAATTGTCAATAATAACTTATTCACGTGGGTCTCCTCGCACACGATGCTATATTGCTTTAAACTCGCAAATTTAAACGCGTAAAAGGTTTTGCACGTTTATAATTCGTATTCATCTTGCGGTGCGATAGCGAGTTCCGACCCATCGTAAGAAATTAACATCTTCTGGATCTCAGCCTCGCCGCCCAATAATCGTTTAAGATGTACATTCAAAAACAATCATTGTATATACTATATTAACTCGATTGTGACGACCGAGCGGAATTATAAATATAAGCACATTATAAATATAAGCATAGAATATGTGCGAAGATTCTGAAATTTCCCGGATCGCTCTCCGAACGGAGATGAAGGAAGAAGCTAATGATCCAACACGACGATCGGCACAAGTGGATATCCAATCTCACAAGTCTACGGGAATAATTTCGATGTACATAGATTGTGGATAGTTAATAACGAGGAACACAAAATTTAGTGACGTCAAGGAACTACGGCAAACTCGCGGGGTATATCGTGGCGTCAGATGTAAAGAAATGTGTGAACGTTTGTGAAACTTTATCGAACAAAAACGTTCGAATTCCCTAATAAATTACAAGGTTCAGTAAACTAACGTAATTTCATAAATATCGCCTAAAAATAGAGGCCAAAAACGGACCTTTCATAATCAACAAATTCTTTAAATAAATTAGTACGTACTCGGAAAAATGGACGAATTCATTTCGCATGAAAACCAAAAAAGATTTTCTAGGTATTCGTAAAGAAATCGTAATTATTTGCCAATGGGTTCATGAATTGCCAAAATCATTTTTTGCACATTTAATGCTCCTAGTATTTTTAAAATAGTTATTTATTACTCTGAAAATTGCAGTGCCTTTCCATGACATTGAAATGTTCGGAGAATCGAACTTTTCATTCAGTTATATGCACTGGCAATGAACTCTAAAGTTACTACAATGTTCGCGCTTTCTTGTACCCAACGTCACAATACACTGACACAGATAGCCGAGGATCTTAATCGCCGTTTAAATAGCATCGATACATAGCAAGCGTACTAAGAGTATCTTTAATTTTGGGATCGTTATCACGTAAGTCTTAAGACGCGATACCTCGTAAGTTCCGTTGAGCCTTCGAATTCGAGCGGAAGAATTTGATTTGTATTTCTTCTTTTTTATAAAAACATGCTTGATGCTTAGAACGCTCGTACTTTCGCAAGATATTGAACGAGATTTTTTGAGCTGCATGATTATCGTGTAATATCTCAAACCATTTTGACGATTACGAGAGGACTGCTCGTTTGTCATTACAACTTCTATTCGATGTTCCATCAAAAAATAATAAATAGAACTGACGAGTCAACTCCGTATACCGACTAAATATTTGCATGTGAAAACATTTCCAGTAATTTTAAGATGGACCTGTGAATCTGATCAGCGACCATTTTACTGTAGTGGCATGGTACTGTAGTAGTTATAATTATTATTTTTTCTTCTTACGTCTTATTAATGAAATTAACGAAATGTACGAACCAAATTAAAAAAAAGGGCTTCATCGTTATCACGATATCGGAATTCAAAGGCGGTGTGTAAATCTTAGACGGATAATCTTTTAGAATGAAGATGTTTTCACATAGAAAAAAGATTCAACTCAATCGTAACTTTAGACCTGACCATGATTAAGATGACTATGATTTTATATGAATTTCAAAGTTTTCGTTCCCTAAACTGGAAGCAGATACTGGCGACGAGTTATTGTTCGTTATAAAGGTGTAAAATTTAAGGTATTACTTTCCTCGATAAATTTCTATGATACGATCTTGATCCACGTACTCGAAGATGTGAGGGGCGTCCATTAAAATACCGATCGTGCCTGCTGTCGTGACGATAAAGAAGATGTAGAGTTGCAGTCGATCGATCACCATTGCCACGTATTTCCAATCCTCTCGAGTCTGCAGGAACAGAAAAATAGCAGTTGCATCTCTCAAAACTCAATAGCAATTTATCAAAGTAGGGCTGTCCGTACAATTCCTTCTACGAAGCTATTACATTAAGTTTGGTCGCTTTTAATTTTTTGTTATATATTTTGAAACAATATACGTTCCTCCACTTAAGAACAAATTATGAAATTCCCATAACGTTTACTCAAATACCTGTATGTAAAGGTCCTCATTTCGTAGATGTTCTGCAATGAATTCAACAGCTTCGGTAGCTTTGCTAGCCTCAGGGCTCAGGAGAACTGAATCCGAGCTCTCTGAGCCCCTTCGGTCTCCCATTCCCTCTGTCCCACCTCCAGCAGCATTGGAACTGCTCGTACTATGATGATGGGTTTTGCGGTTTATCTTGCAATTGGGATGATGTAGATCAGAAAGTTCCATTATTTCCATTTTAGATTTGCCCAGATGACCAGGCAGATGTTTTGGCAATTCCGTAGGGCTTCCAGAATACGTTGACGCCGGCAGCGTGACGTTAGGTATCTCCATCATCCATCTCAATCGAGTTTTCTTGGGTCTTCGCATGAACAACAGTGTCGGCAAATATTTCAGGAAAATCTTCCTTATTATCTGTGGCATTCTGTGTGTTCTCGGTCCACGGAAGTTCCAATTTATAATAATCACCGTAACAAGAATACTGACAGTGTTCATTATGAATGTGAATAGAAGATATTTGGCAATAAGCGGCAGTACGAGAGAGGTTGGAGGTAAAATTTTGCTGACGAGCAAGAGAAACACGACGAGCGAGAGGAGAATACTGATGCCCAGGGTTACTTTCTCACCAGCTTCGGCAGGCAGGTAAAATACTAGTACGCAGAGAAAGGAAATCAATACAGTCGGTAATATCAAGTTGACTGTGTAGAAGAGAGTTTTTCTTCTAATAATAATATAAAAAGTGATGTCGGTCTCTGTAGGGTATTCGCCTTGAAAGATGTTCAGAAAAGCTGGCACATTTATGATGTCCCACGTTCCACTCTTCCAGTAATCAGACAGATCAACGAATTTCTTATCATTGTAGAGAGCAAGGGATACCTGATCTCCGTTGAAAGTCCAAGAGCCAAATTTCATAATGCATGTCTGCTGATCAAAGGGAAAATACGTTACGTCTATGGTGCATGAACTCTGATATATTGCTGGCGGCACCCACAGCACTTCTCCATTTGGATAAATGAGAACGTTGCTTTTGTAACGAACCTCATAATTGCCATCAGCGCTAAAACATTGATCGAAGGTAAGAACAGGGTAGCTCTATTCTACAGAGAAATACACCACGCAATGAAACAATAAAATTTCTTACTTATTGAACAACACTATGTCGGGTTTCCAAACTTTGTCAGGTGGTAATCGTAGAACTCCTATGCCACCATAGTCAGCTTCATCCCATTGCAATTGGTAATCGGTCCATACAAATCTTAACCACACGTTAGACTTCATAATTTGATTTTTCTCGTTCTAAAATAATAATATGCAATATATAGTTCGATGGAGGAAAAAATAAAAGAAAAACTCAAGTATGTTTCTTTCGATTCGAGAAGCAGATGTCTTCATACCACGTTGATGAGCTGAACGAATGCTAGCCCGAACCGCACGTGTACCCTTTCCGTCATATTTTGTACAGGTCTGATGAGCTTGTTATATCCGCGAAACAAATCGCGCACCAATCTTTCCTCATCTTCGGAACAGAAACCTTTAAAAATAATTTTTTTTTACTTTTATATTCTTTTAATTGACCGAAAAGCAACATTTCTTCTTGACAAGCGCTGCTGCGATATTCTATAATAACGGAGATATTCTTACCAACGCAAAATACTGTTGAAATTAGAATAAATCGCACTAGTCTCGAACAACAATACATTTTGGGCGGAGTGGTATCCACGCCGCAGTTACAAGGGGTGGCTCGTTTCTTGATCAACCAAAAATCAATATGAGTGTCGCTGTGAAGAGTAGTAAGGGCTGCTTCCTTCCTTGCCGTCCTGTTCCTCGTGCTCCGCCCGTCACCGGCGCACCGTTACATCGGCGCACTAGGAATTACGTTTTTTTTAATGTCACTGGAAATTTCTAACGTCTCTATCCAGTAGTCGATCATCAAATTATGTGAAAGAAAAATTGCGTTACATCACTCTATTTTTTGGTGATATTGGGTACAAAAATGTCCGGTAAACATTTCCTTAACTACGTTAACGTATGTTCCACGCCGCTCGCACATCTACATCTTTATAGTTGAATGTTTAATATGAAAAATTGTTCCTTAAGTGAAATACGTATTTTTTTTTAGTTCAAAAATTTTAAATAACATAATTTAAACGATTCGATCGATCAGGTAAGAAACAGGTCGGCAGATGCAAATCAATTTCCGTTGCCAACCTAACCTTGACGAAATCCCAAGTGCACTACATCTCTCAATATATTAGTTTCCAACAGATACAATGTTCGATGAAATAAAGTTTCAGTTGCATTCCGCAAGCCATATGTACCCTTATGATCTAAGAAAATCATGGTGCAGTCGTGGCTTGACAATAAGAAATAATTCTGTCAGAGAAACGTTATTGCTTACTCCCGGTAAGGATTTCCAGCCGGCTACTATACAGATTATTCAATATTCCCTTAACAAGCCGATTATAAAACGTGTTTTGTGCATTGGTCTCGAACGGAACTCGATAATACCGACCTTAAAAAATACAAAGCAACGACCATGCATATATCGGCTTTTTGCAAAAGTACAATTATTCGTCGTGCGATGCCGCTGAATGCCCACTCGTTAATGTCGCAAGGGGCTATAAAGTATGTTAAACATCTCGATGTGTACCACATTCGAAGAGTTACCATCCTTAGAGTTGTATTTCAGAAATTAACAATATAATTTATTGCAAGTAATTATTAATGTCATTTATACCAATATAGCGCGAAATATTTTGAAAACATTTCAAAAATATTTTTAATCTTCCGAAGTCCGAAATATTTTCGAAATATATGGAAATCTGTATGTAAAAAGATTATGTAAGAGGTTTTTTTTCTTGGAAGAAACTATACAAAGTATATAAAAAAGACGAAGTTAATTGTCTTTGTAGTTAGTTCCCGCTTGAGATACTTACCTACAATTGTAATAAATATTGGGAATCGTTGTTACAATATATTTAAAAATCGTGAATATGCTGACATTCATGGTTCTTTATTGAGTAATTTATTTTACCGTTATAATTACAATACAGTAGATGTAAGTTTAGCTTCTTAAGGTGCTGTTAAACCAGCGTCTATTGGTTGATTTTCACAGAAGTATATTTCCATAATTATTCTATCTCACTGGATAATAAATCACGTTACTACAAGGCCAAATGGCGGATAAGCCGCGTATAAGCACTACACAGCCAATGTAAAATTAATATTACTAAAAAAATGTTGAAATATTTTCCTCAACTCACACTACATCTTCCATTAACGAGTTATAAACTATAAGTCTTGACATAACTGAGAGATGATTGCGGAATATTATTCTTCAAAACTTGTAGAAGTATTATGTATTCGATGACTGAGTAACTTTTTAGACATCGTTTAAAAATTTGTCTTTTTTTCTCCTTAGGCATAAGAAAAAACGACCTATTTAACCTCTATCAAATCGAAATAATTCCTACTTATTAAAATTCGTTATTTTTGCTGTTTATGTACTCACTATACAAAAAGATCAGTTATATACCTAACTGATCAATGCCGTATAAATGCCAAATTAGGCATTATCACAGTGTATACACTGTCATGATGCCTAGTCGTATCGCCCTCCATCGGTGAACGAGATTTTCAATGAAACTCTAATTTAGTTGCGCACTTTCGGGCGTATCGACTGCATTTTGCTATCGTCGATACGATACAGTTTTCCTTACTAGTATCGCGAAGTACTACATCACGGACTTAGCAAGAACAACTCGACTATTGGAACGATTACGTTTACTATTAGAGTATATACAAATTTCAAGAATATCATTACCAAATAAAGATCCATCTTCGCTGAGTATACCTAACAAGTTTGTCAGCCTAGAAATTCGATTTAGCGCGTTTCCTTTTTTTGCAATCACTATTAAAAGTTGTTTAGTCCAACAGGAAAAAGAAATATATTGCGTAAAATCAAGGGATTCAGGTACAGACATCCTTCATGAAATTGCTCGAATTATTTTGAACGTTCGAACGTTAAAAAACGACATTTAAATTTGTTCCCCATTATTCGAGTTCATAAAAAATGCATTGTAGAGAAGTATGTTCAGATCAGAACCATTGTTAATTCCATACTATCAATCAGCGAATATAATAAATATGACAACGTGATTTGATCACTCGCCGCTAGAAATAACAATAGTATCACAAGATATCATGAATTAATATACAATATATATATTTTTTAATGAATTCCATTCAGTCGAGTATATACGGAATTTTGGACGCAGAAGTATTCGCAGTAGTATAGAATAGTGAATAGATCATACTATAAAAAATAGGCAGAGTTGTCAAGAAATATTGATTCAACGTTAACCAACTATTATTATTTTTTTAATCAATTCTTCCTTTTTCCTATTTAATCGCGTTGTCTTGAAGACATATCGCTTGAGAAAAAAAAGTTTTAAGATTCTGTGAATCTCCGAATGACGGAGAATTCTATGAACAGATCATTTTATTCTTGCAAGATAATTACATCTATACGCAGAGATATGAGTTTTGATTTTCGTCGCACGATATACTCTCAATTACCATCTTATCGTTAACCCTGTACGCGAGAATTGCTAAATGAGAGTTTGAACCGTATTTAGTTGACTAAGAAATTAAACCCAACTCATGTTCGCTGCTATAAAGAAAATTAGGCAACGTTGTGTTAATAATCATACGTACACGTTAGAACTCACTTTTCTTAACTTCATTTAGCTCGATCACTCCCCTTTGTTAACTCTGCTACTGTATTAAACATTGAGATTTTTTCATTTCTCCGTTCATCCCTCTCTGAACACTCTGAGTGCTGGTATTAAATAGTTTAGATAATAAAGTGAAATCCCCCTGTGTTCCTTAAAGCGCGAACCACTTAGATATGTCAAGAGCCGTTCATTAGCCATCCAAAAATTATTTTCTAGCCCTCGCAGGCAAAGTGAAGATAACATGTGACGAATTTCTCTACACTGCCATCAAGTGGACGTTTAAAAACTAATGGAGTTCAAGTTGTACTGTCGACGAATGTTTTCTAAAATTTTAGCAACTCCTTCAATTCCCGAGAAATTCGAGCGACGCATAAATTAAAATAATTCTTCTAATTACTAAGCAACAAACATGAATCAGATGTTCCAGTATCTTCACAATAGACACGAGTAGAAAATAATTTTCAAAACCGACTTGCATAAAATCTGTTATCTTAACGATAGTTTACAGCGAATCATTTTTTAAATGTAATTTATGATAGCAATTCCTTCGGTATCAATAAATGATTTAATTAATAATTGACATAAATAGTGAAAAATATTTGCGATATGAGAGTAACTAAGTTACTTCGATCACAGATATTCCTCTGTAACTCAACGATCATTCATTAATTTTATTCTCAATATTCAAATTAATTGTTGTTTGTATATCTGCGGTTCAAAACCTCAACGCCTCTCAAATCTAATAATATCTCTTTATAATTGGCATTTTTGCATTTCGACGTTGAGTTTAAACTCTACTTACTTTCAGTGCGAGTTCGTGCACAGGCAATTTCATGAATACGATTATGGCCGGTAGAAATAGGTACGTAGAGAATCCCGTCCTCCAGAGTGAATGGACGCAAAAATGCATTATTTTAGTTCCATAAATTAGGTCCATTTGTAAGCCTATCGGGCATTTAAATTCTATAAAGCCATAGTTTCATGGCCGTGCTATGAATTTTCCCTATAGTCCCTATACCGATTTTTGATATGCGTTTTACAAATTATCTTGTGATTGAGGTCGTATAAAAATTATTGAAATGTTACTAAAACTATAAATATAAGCTCCAAGTTTTCAAAGACACAGGGAATACAGATGTAAATATATATCTCCATAGTTAATACTCATAAGTTGATCATTCACAGAGAAGAAATAAGGATCGCGAACGATGTTTAAATAATTTGTTTACGTCATCCTCAGACCAAATGTTTGATGAGGTTTGAACATTGTGGGATTTTGCAGACTAAAATGTTGTCGAAAATTGACAGATTTTATGTTTTTAATAAATAATTCAGACATTATTTAGCAAGTTTTCTTGGCCACTTAGATAGTGAAGATTCCACGAATTTTGATAGTAGTTCTCTAAGCAGCAGAGATGAGATAATTATGCATAGTTAGTCACGGCACACACGAAGTCATGTTAACTGTAATATTAATGGTTTTGATGTATAATATGCCCTCTAAAGTATCGCTACTTGTGTGGTCATTGCGAGACGTATGTATACTTTGTACGTTTTTCTTTGAGCCTTCGAATAAAGATAAATGAATGTAATCTTTATAAAATGTGCTTAATGTTGTATATGATTGTGTGATTTCGCGAGATGTTCTTTGAAATTTCGCGAATGTGATTTATCGCACGTTGTAGGCCGGCTGCGAGGAATCTTTCGTCGTCGAGATTTGTTCGATGTATACCAATATAAAAACTATGTAAAATTACTGACTGTTGATGATTAATAAGAATGTCAAAAGTTCATTTTTTTGTTTTTGCTGCATCGAAGTATTGTACGCTATTGTTTGTTATAAAGGTGTAAAATTTGTGAATATTACTTTCCTCGATATGCTTCGATGATGCGATCTTGATCGACGTATTCGAATATGTAAGGAGCGTCCATTAGTATTCCGAAGGTGCCTACTGTCGTCACGATGAAAAAGATATAAAGTTGCAGTCGATCGATGACCATGGCTACGTATTTCCAGTCTTCCCGAGTCTGCCAGAATGGAATAATGTCAATTAATGGTAAGTTATATTTCTCAAGATCATTGCAATTCATGTATTCAATTACGTCATTTTTTGCATTCCGGGACAAACAAAAGATAGTTATAAATCATAATCTGATAGTCCAGTTATGTTTTATTCAGACCTTTCTCTTCTTACACACTACCTCTGTAATGGTATAGTAAATATCAGTAGTCTCTGAAAAAATTGAAATTATGAAAGCTGTATTCTGTCGGATACCTGTATGTAGAGATCCTCGTTTCGAAGATGTTCCGCTATGAATTCAACAGCGTCGGTAGCCTTGCTGGCCTCGGGACTCAGATGAACTGAGTACGAGCTCTCTGAGCCTCTTCGCTCTTCATTCTCCTCATTTTCACCTCCCGCCGCCTTAGGGCTATCGGTCGTACGGTGAGTCTTGCGATTTACCTTGCAATTGGGATGATGAAGGTCCGAGAGCTCCATTATCTCCATCTTAGATTTGCCGAGAGAAGCGGGTAGGTATTTCGGCACGTCCGTGGAATTGGCGGAATAAATCGATGACGGCACGGTGACATTCGGTATCTCCATCATCCATCGCAGTCTCGTTTTCTTCGGTCTCCTCATGAGCAACATAGTCGGCAAATATTTCAGGAATATTTTCCTTATTATCCGTGGCATTCTATGCGTCCTCGGACCACGAAAGTTCCAATTTATGATAACGACGGTAACGAGGATACTGAAGGTATTCATGATGAAGGTAAATAGAAGATATTTGGCAATCAGCGGCAGTACGAGCGACGTCGGTGGTAAAATTTTGCTGACAAGCAGGAGAAACACGACGAGCGAAAGAAGTATACTGATGCCAAGCGTTACTTTCTCGCCGGCCTCGGCTGGCAAGTAAAAAACCAGTACGCATAGAAACGATATTAGCACGGTCGGCAATATCAAGTTGACCGTGTAGAAGAGAGTCTTTCTTCTTATAGTAATGAAAAAGGTAATGTCCGTTTCCGTTCGCGACTCTTCGTGAATCGTGTTGAGATAAGCGGGCACGGCAATTATATCCCAGGTGCCGCTTTTCCAGTAATCCGAGAGGTCGACGAAATTCTTGTCGTTGTAGAGAGCGAGCGAAACCTGATCTCCGTTGAACGTCCATGAGCCAAATTTCATTATGCAGGTCTGCTGGTCGAACGGAAAGTACGTCACGTCTATGGTACAGGAGCTCTGATATATCGCGGGCGGTACCCACAGTACTTGTCCGTTCGGATAGATGAGAACGTTACTTTTATAGCGAACCTCGTAATTGCCGTCGGCGCTAAAAAGTACATTGAAGATAAAGGTCGATCGCAGTTCGACCGAGGCGGCCGACTGATCCGAAGAAACTGTAATTTTCTTACTTATTGAACAAAACTATATCAGGCTTCCAAACTTTGTCCGGCGGCAATCTCAGAACTCCTATGCCGCCGTAGTCCGCCTCGTCCCATTGCAGTTGATAATCGGTCCAATTGAATCTCAACCATACGTTGGATTTCATTATCTGATTTTTCTCATTCTAAAAGTCAATGAACCAGAGCAGATAAATGAATATTATTTTTCAACTTTACATAAAGGATGTACAACACTTATGAAATTTGTTTGACCGCTTTCTCGTTAGTTCTCTTTTAGGCAAAATTAAAGAAACCTAGATAGAAAACTGATCGCATAGGGTGTTCTTTACGCTGCTCATTATTAATATCTGGTTTTCTATTTTTTTTATCTCAGCTGGTGCCACACTCAATGTGTTGACTAATTCAAAGATATGACGTAAAACATTTGCTATGACATCTAGGAAAATTGAAAATTTTGTTGGATAGCTCGCTATCATCGATTCCGTTAAAACACGAAGCAAGATATCCATGAAGAGTAGAAATGAATAATGTGTAGTGTGCCAGCATAATAATGTAAACCCCGTATGAGCTAATTAAATATATAAATTGGGATTATGTTCTAATAATCTATTCTGACTTAATTGATCAATGAGTACACTAAAACAACTCTGATTCCAAGCTTATGAGGATTTTTTATCAATATCTTAAAACCAACTGTTACATGTATCTGATAGAAAGATGGTGTTTGCTTTTTCTGCCCCAGAACAAACGACTTTCTGATCCTGAGCGATGTTCTTGGCACAGAGTAGGAAACCTTGCTTTGGGAAAATTCATAATATACAAACATAATGGTCGGTGTTACAGTCGCTTTTGAAACATCGACCAAAACACAACTTGTAGAATATTGAAATCGGAGTTGCTTTAGCATACCGATTAATCAGTTGGTATCGGGTTGGTCTGAATAGGGTACTTATATTGTCACCATGCAGATATGTGCATTTGCAGATGATGATATTGTACTAGTACAGGGTGTTTAAACCAGAAGCTGCATTGAAGTGTTCCGGTATCGCATGCTTAAACTCCACCGTCTCAATGGGAACCTCCACAGTGCGCTGAAACTGTGCCAACAACTTTTAGCATTGAAACACCCTGCCGCCACAATATCTTTGCTTGCGGAGACACATATCTTCATTGCACCGAGACAGCATGTCGGTTGTTATGGCAGGCTTTTCTTTCTGGGTAAATTGTAATAGAGTTCTTGCCACATTGATGAGCTGCACAAAAGCGAGACCGAGCTGAACGTGCAATCTCTCTGTCATATTTTGCACCGGTCTGATCAGTTTGTTGTATCCGCGAAACAAATCGCGCACCAGCCTCTCCTCGTCTTCGGAACAGATTCCTGTGGAAACACAGAATACATACGTCCTACAATATTTTCGTTACGATCGACGATAGAAACATGATTATTTTGATCTCCCACAGACAAGCCTTACCGATGCAAAAAACCATTGAAATTATGAAAGCTCTAAGAATTCTCGAAAGACGATGCATTGCGTTGTGCCGGCTGGACGACGCGACTCGGAACTTCCGGATTTTGAGAGGGGCCTTGCGACTCTCGAAAATCAATATGATTTGGGTGCGGAACTCGAGCGGTACGACTTCATGAAACGTTCACCGACGATAATTGGCCTACAAATAATTATGTCATTATCTCTTTACGAAGTTAAAAAATTCTCAAGCTCATGCCGGCAATAATAAATTCATGTTGTGCATTGACGAGACACTATAGCCAATAAAAGAAAGCGAAACATTTCTAAACATCGTCAAACACCATTGCTATAATTGGTGTAATATTATCGAAGTAACTTTTAATACAACATTTTCGTTCATTATTAGGGTTACACGTTATTGTTTATATGTCTAATTTACACCGATCAACAATGCATGGTGACCCGATGAAGCACGTGTCGACGGCTTAGTCGGTGACACGGGACGAGTTCATTTACCGGGTGACGAATGCGGCACAGTTGACCTGACTGAACCTTGCTGGTGGCTGCACGGTTCGATCCTGCATAGCAGAGCAAACGCACACATCTTTCATTCTGTGCATGACATATTATTTATGTAAATTCATGAAATAATAACTGATGCAAACCGCGCATATCTCAGCTACTAATCTCAATCGTTCAATTTTTTTTCATGTTCGCCTCCGTTAATTTCCCTTTAATTTAAAAAAATGTTTTGTCAATTAAAATTGTAATATATATGAGATTGTATTCTATATTGTTAGCCTTACAACACGAAACATTCCAATGAGCCACCGACCAGAGTCCTTCAGCTCGAGTTACTCTTTGGTTTCATATCAAATTATACTCATCCTCGTACATAGCAGCATAGGGTTTCTCGACGTTTACAGTTGATATCTTTTCGTTAGATTAAATATTGATATAAAAATTTGAAATTGAAGATAACGTTCTATTTATTTAGAGGCGAGTAGGGGATTAAATATAGGATAAGTTTTTATATATTTGTTAGTAACTTTTTGAGGCGACAGGAGCAATATTCATATTGCGAACTATCACTTTAATATGTCCTGCCTTTAGCACGTGCCGTAGGATACCTTGCACTGACAGCCCTTTGGAGTACCAACAATAGGAATAATGCACTGACTGGAGTGATTATCGCAAAAAACATTTGTATAAAATTGGAAAAACAGAACTCGGTTGAATTTCCAGCAGTGAACATCATGCTTTTAAGTAAAACTTTATGACAATATATTGAGTATGAATTCAAAGTTTTAGCCATAACGTGTTGCTTCCGAATTTTCAGTTATTTCAACAAATACCATGGTAACACTTTTTTATAATTCCCGCGTACCACACATCGAACACTTTCGTGTTTCACAGCCGAAACGGTCTCTTGCGCCATCTCGAGTGAGGAAATGATAGAACGATGAAAAATCGTACATTACAGTGAGCAATCCTGACAAGATTTACTTACTAGCCGCAACGACATGACGAGTGCTGGAAGCGGGATGTTCAAGCATTTTAGCAGGCTCCGTTTCTTAAAATTATTTATACGAAACTGGAAAAGATAATCCCGTACGTAATTTTGCCTCAGTCATTTCACAATCTCGCTTAAATACAAATAGAAGAGAAAGTTGCTGCAATGCGTTTACACCAGTAGCAAGTAATTAACTTTCCTTCATCCCTCGAAATAAATTTAGAATTGCCTATCAGATTTTGACGTTCTGTTCATCTCCGATTGCTGCAACGGCAAATTTTCTTCGGTTAATTAAGGATGAGGAAAAGATCAGTCGGAGGGTTCCAAAAAATAAAATACAGTTTGTAATAATACGAGACTAGATGCGTATTTCGTTCATTTTTTATCTTCTTTACGATTCTTAATATATTCAGAAGTATAGTTTACAAACAGGCGGTAATTAGATCTGAATTTCCGGCCATGTGAAGAATTTTACTAACTGAAGGAGCGTTAACAGACGCAGCGGCCCTTGAAGTTTAGATTTTCCCGGCGAATCGATCCTCGTCGATCTGCTCTTGCCACTTCTCTATCCAGGCGGTCGGACAGAGAGTATTGTAAATCTTCTTAAAGTACTGGCACGCCTCATAATTCTCCCCACGCACCTTTGCGCAGCGATGAAAATCCAAGAAATTCTGGTAGCAATTCCTATTTGGTTGCGAATTATTTGTTAATCATTATTTGTTCTATGCATAAGTCAGCATTAAATAAAAAAGATAAACAAAAATCCGACCAGCAGTGAAATGCTTAATTTTTTTTTTTTCATTGAAGAATACAAGATTTATCGAAGTACACAAAGTACGTATGTGACGGTGATCGGCTTTTTTTAGTTTTATAAGATATTTGTACCAAAACGAAAGATATTGTAATGAGAAAACTGATTGTTATTATTCTTTACCTTGTTTGGTTTTGATTCGGGAATCTCGGATCGAACGGTGCGGTACGGATCTGGCTCAGGTCAGTAATCTCGGCGGGCATGGTTGAAGCGTTATATCTCGCTGTTCAACAAGTTATATTCACAATTATACTTAATAAAATATTTCAATGGAAAGGTCGATCGATATCGTTCGATAAAACGAAATGTGAGATGATTTCGTTATTAAAAAAGAAGAAAAATGAAAAAAGAAAATCATAATCAGTCATTTCGACGTCTCCTCTCTCGCTCTATTGTAGTCCATTCGCTGTCTTGTACCCACTTAGCACTAACACAGACAGTCCTCCTCTCTTCCTCCTCAATACGTCTTTAGTGCAAACTAAAGATCGTCTATGTACATTTAGTACATATAAAAGTTTATACATGCGGCACTTTGTAGAATTTTTTTCTTTTAATGTAATTCATGCCGAGACAGAGTGCAGTGGTGAGCCTTAAAGTCGGTACACTAAGTAATAAGGAAAGAAAGGTGCCGCGTCACCCTTTTGTTGTCTTCGTCTTTTCGGCAATTTCTTTGTTTTTATTTCTTCGTATTTTCAAACTTTTATTTTCAAGCGTACGGTGCGTTTTAAAAAGTTCCGTGAAAGCTTGCCTCTTGTTTTAATGCGTCGAAAGAAAAAAGAAAGAAATTGGAAGCGAGCGAAGAGATCGTCTATTTGACAAGGGGTCTCGTATTGTCCTCTTCCTGGCAGCAAACCTCCCTATACTTCTTAACTTCCGCCATGTACAAGGACCACGCGTCTTTGGGCGTTTCAACGGTCTGCTCGGTTTTCGGCTTGGCGACCATTCCAGTCTTGAGAATTCTACCGCCCCGCCTTTTGCCGACCATCAGAGGAGGCGGCGCCGCCGGTTTCTCCTCAAGCACCGAGGTGGACGGTTTCTCCGGTGGTTGCATCTGTTCCTGCATCTTCTTGAACATCTCCATGAAACTTCCGTCGTTGGCGAAGGCGTTTGGTTGCGGAGGTATCGTGCTCTGTTGAACGATCGTTTCCGCTATCTCGTCGTTGTTGTGCTCCGAACCGTAGGAGGGCGCACGATGATGCCTGCGACTTTCCCGATGCCTGTGACGATCGCGGCTTCTGTTGCGGCTACGGCTGCGCCGCCGATCGCGCGACCGCGAACGCCCGCGCGATCGCGACCTGGATCTGTCCCTTCTCGAATGTTTGCGCGATCTCGATCTGTCAGACCTGTCGTTGTCGCGATCGTTTGAGCGCGATCTTCTGTGGGACGAGCGATGCGGCGACGATCGCGAATCGCTACGCCGACCTCGTCGACGATTGTCCTGAGGTGATTCGTTCCTGGACGATCTACTCGATCGACGCTCGAGTATCGCGGGTGATGTGGAACGACGCGGCGCGGCAGCTACAGCGGCGCCGGTTCGGCCCTTGTGCGTCTCGTACGACGTTGTCGAGGTGCCTGTACTTAACGAGGGAGGCGAGGGCGGTGTAGGCGTTGGCGGTGACTCTGACCTTCGTTCGTGACGCTTTGAATCCATCGCTCGGATCTATCTCGGTCGCTCGCCGGGCCAGGATGGAACCCGACGCTCGGAGGATACCTATAAGGATAGAAACTGCCTTCTATAAGTACACAGCCCAACTCGCGACTCCTTATGCCGTTACTGACTTTTACTGTCTTTTTTTTTTATCTTTATTTTTCATATGTGTTTCTTTTATAGCGTGTACGCAACAGGAGAGACTCAGAGCGAGAGAGAGAGAGAGAGAATTATTTGTATAGAATTGGACAATTATCATTTTTTGTTTTCTTTGTTCTTTTCATAGATAATAATGAAAATCATACAAATATTATATATTTAAATGCATACATGGAATTTAAAGAATATATATATGTTTGTATGATTTACTTTGCATCGTCGTTCACAAATAAACTTACGTCTAAGAGATTTAATTGTGTTAATACTATCGTCATATCTAACTGAATTAATAGCAACATTCGCTTGAACACAGGATGCAGCAAATAAATTTGTGAATGAAAAAATAAAGGGAGGGTGTCGTCACGAACTTTCAGATTGGGGGTCACCAACAATTGTAAGCTCTTCAATACTTTTGTGCTTAATTTTGTATGATTGCACAGACTGATGCATCTGTACTACTGGCGTGCAGTCAGGACTGATAGTTGTGAAGAGGGAGTTAATGTGTTTGATACGTTACGTAAAGAAATAATTATGCTTCAAAAAATGTTCATTCGTCATTTCTTAAATTCAACTCCGAAGTGACATTGATCCGTAAGGTTTTGCAGTTGCAGGTCTCAAACAAGAATAATACACTCGAGATAAGATTTCTTCAGGTATTACTGTGATACTGTATTATTAAAAAATTCAAGATAGGTTTTTATTAAAATTTTGGAAATTTATAGTCAGCCAGGCGACTTCTGCAGCGGTAAGTCTGATGGGTGTCGAATGAATTTTGTTCGTTTCATGGGTCACACAAAAATACTAAAGATCGGAAAAACTTTACTTAGCACGATTTTTTTATGTTCAGAGTGTCGCCAGTTCGATAAAACTTGACGCTCGCAGGTTTCGTTAAAAAATCATATACCCGAAATATGGTTTCTTCGGAAATGACTGTGCGACTTGATTATTGGAAAATTCAGGTTTTCTCTTTTGGGGAGTCCGGAATCATTCGAACCATCGCGTTGGTGACGGTAAGAAGCAATTGGAACAGCTAATTGGGCAAAACTCAAAATAACCTTTCAATTATGTTGCAGTCCCCCCCAAGGTCTCGCGGTCAACACAGGTGTACGGGAAAAACTTCACTCGCGAGATTCTCTTATTTGTTGGCAGTTCAGTCATTACTTTTTTTTGTTTCGATCCTTTTCGTTCTGTTTTTTCGCGAGAATAACGTTATCGAACTGAAGAAGTCTCACGACAATTTGTTGAAGGCTTCGTTTTGCGTAAGCTAACTAAAATTAGATGGATTTATCTTTGTGTGTTAATACCTGATTCCGCTCTGCGTTGAAAACAAAATGGCCACTGAGCTAAAACTGTGGACAGTGTGGACGATGGTTCGTTACGTCATGGGTGGGGGCTCTGCGTACGCGCGCCACAATGCAGTGCAGCGGCTGTCGCGAAAACGAGAGACTCGCTGACTGCTTTATCGAGCACCATCGGCCGTTGAGTCAGTCAATATCAACGATGTTGCAAGTAGATGAAAGAGCTTCCTTGAATTATATAAAAATTGTATAAAAATGGTGTCATTTCTTATTCTAAAGTTCATTTTATTTTCAAGAAGGTCATCATCGATACCAAATGTCATGTAGAGAATGAGAATCGAATCCCAAAGTACGTGCCTGGCAAGAGAACATTGACGAGAAGCGAAATATAGCCGTCGATAATGAAAACTGTAATGAAATTCTCTTAAGAGTGCGAATTGTTTTTCAGAAAAGGCAAATTCGAACTCGATGCGCATGGCAATCTCGAACCCGGCCTGAATAAAATCAATTCGAAAACTGCAACTATCTCTCTCGCTTCTACAGCTGTTTCACTTTCCCTTACATTGGTTGCGACCGGGCGACATATCACCGTACAGTGGTTACCGCGAAAACGAGAAGGTAGTTTCCTATTTTATTAGCTGAGCTCCTTTTGGCGCTGCGTCAAGTTTCTATTCTCACACTACAATGTTACCTGCTGAGTCAGTAGTCTCTTCCAACATTGATGATGTTATAAATTGACAAAAGAACTCACTTGAATCATAAAAAAACTGTCGATTTTTTTCTCACGTCCATTTTCTTTTCTCAACGGTGTTATCGAGAATAATTGCAAAATCGTTTCAAGGAAAATTGTCAAAAAGACAAATAGAAATAGACTGATACGAGCATGGCGCGAAAAATCCAATGTACGCGCCGGGCGGGGACCATTAAACGGGATTGGCCGATGTAGGCGGATCAGAAGAAAGCTAGGGAGCAATCATCTGTGTACAACCCAAATTCAATTTTCAAGTTTCGTCGACACATCAAAATCAATAAACACTGTGAGTCACCGTGGGTCGACACGAATGTCAGGTAAATATTTTTACGGTCGAAGTGAAAGCATATTTTGTGATATGAAAAATAACTGCAATGAATGACGGTACGGACTTTAATTAAATATAGCGCCGCATTATCGCTGATAGGGTGGCTCCGATCAATAAGACAGTGAGAGCCGAATTCTTTTTGTTTCCCCATACAGTGAGCACAGTCGTCCTCGGAACAACTGCGCGAACGGTCAATGTGAGGCATAATTATTGATACTGGAAGTGCCCTATGTGGCGGGGTTCATCCGACACTTTAGTTTGGAAATTGTTCACGCGTTTGTCTTAACGAAGACCACAAGTATGTGAGTATATCGTTGGATTATTAATACTTTTCTTTTCGTTTCGTTGTCACGACCCAGTTTCGCGAACATAATGTAAACCAGTACACCCCTGATACTTTGTTGATTTATTGTCACGTTAAAACTAACGTAACTATTTTTCTTAAAAGGTACGTTCGCAAATTTACTCACTATATCTTCTGTGTTTTACCACAAATTTGAGAATTAGCAAAATTGTTTAAATAAATATAAGCTGTTTATTTGCCTGTTTTATGGACCATCAAAAAAGGTTTTTATTTGTTTACCATGGTAAATTTGCCTATTCAATTAAGGTAAATCATCTTATTGAAAGGTACATTTGAGAAGTTTTTCATTTAGATTTTGTTTTTCTTTTAAATGTATTTAGAAAGATGTTCAAGCAAATATGTTGTTTCATTACCTGTTCTATTGTGTTGAATTCATCAGAAAAGAATTTAATGGATATATTGTATATTAATGAAATTCAATAAAAATGGTAATTGAAAAAATGTGTTCTTCTGTTTTGTACCAGCATAAAAGAATTATGGCGTCGCTGGAGGACAGCTGGAAAGAGGCGACGGAGGGGTTCAATGACGAAGTTTGTGAAGCCTGGTTTGCCAGACTGCGAGAGGCATACTCCGATGAGAAGAGGACTTTTCACAATTTAGTCTCGCTTGGTGAAAAACTGTCTCACTATTACGAGATCAAAAATAAATTGAAGAATCCTCAAGCCTTACTACTTGCCGTGTTCTTTCAGAAGTAAAACTCCAGTCCTTCTTACCCTACTGCCGTATACTTTAATTGGAAGAGCATTTTTTTCATATGACGTAACCTTTGTTGCAGCTTTGAGTACGATCCAAAAGCATTGGATGGCGAAAGCCCGAACTTGGATCATTTTGAGGCGTTCGCAGAAGAAGCGGGGATTTCGTCTGTGCGTTAGAGTCAAAGACAAATTTTTTAATACATTCTTGTTGTATTAATGTATTAATTGTAATGTACAATGTCATAATTTTTTCCTTTATAGATTGTAACATTGGCTTATCAATTGATGAACTATACGAGTGTAATATATTTAAAAGTTTAACGATTTTTATTTCACAGGACAACGACATCCGGGTAGAAACTTGTTCCCTGTTAAAAGTGGCGAGCACACATAGTACAGAGGAACACAAAATCGGAGGTGCCTTTGGCGGTGACGACGCTCACTACCTGTTAGACTTAGACATGGCTATATTGGGGGCGTCGCCGGAAGCGTACGCCGAATACAGGGAAAGGATACGCGGAGAGTATTCATTTCTCAGTGAGCCAATGTACACCGCCCTGAGGCTCAAGGTGTGTTAAGTAAAATTTAGAGGTTTTATTTTCAGAAGCTATCGAACTAAACGTGATAATATAAATATTTCTTCATATTGTCGTTATTTCCAGGTACTGCAGAATTTTGTACAAATTCCGAATATTTTTGCAACGAAAGAGTTTCGTGATAAATTCGAAGAACAAGCGAGACACAACATTCAAGCTGAAGTTGAATTGTTATCATAGAGGATACTCATAACCGACGTGTAGGAATCTTAAAAACGTCAGAATGGTACAATTAAGAAAATAGAATATTCATTCTAGTCTTACGAGATAGAAGATGACAATTATTTCGAATAATTATCGAAGCAGTCACGCGAATAATTTTCTGAACTTACTGAATAGTCTCTATGATCAATATAACATGAAAAATAAGTAAAAAATGATTAAGTTGCTTCACGAATAATTATTCGAATGCTGTTATTTAACACGTTCGGAAAAACAAAACAAAAAATTGCCACTTCTGGCAACGCTTGACTATGCAACAGACGGGATTGTCTTTATCGAGAATGAATTAATGGATATAACCGGTCATGCTTTCATATTTCACCGGAAATATCGATTATTATATATTCTCGATCGTGAGCTAATATGAGTTCAATGTTCCTCTTCGTGGGCTTACTCTGTGGAAAACGACTCAAAAATTATCAGAATTTACGAGGCGTTTTCCACAGCTTACTACGATAATAACGCCGATGTTTCGCAGGATTAGAGCACAAATATGTTTCGGATATATTTACTATTTTTCTGTTTGTCTTATTTAGATAATTTATTCGCTATAAGCTAGATTAAAATTGCGCGATTGTTCAGAGCAGATCGTATTTTAGTAGAATAAAAAAACTAGAAACGTAGTTTGTATGTGGGTGCGCAAAAGTATATCGCCGATTAAAATTTTATGTGCAATCGGGCGAACACCGCCGTTAGCTTATTTTCCAGCAATGTTCGGCTAAACGATACGTGTGTTTGCATTCCTGTTAAAAATCGGATACAAATATAACATGAGAAAAAAGGAAAAACGCCATAGCGAACACGTTTGCAATTTCGATTTGAGGTTTTATAGTTTGACATCGGATTTTCTTTTTTTCTGAAACGATGATGACGACTTTGATGAAATCTAAAATCAGGCCCGACAATATGTAAATAAAATCAAACGAAGTTATCGATTTGTACTTTGCGTATGTCGCCAATCTTTATCCTTGTTGTGGAAAAAAAGTTACGAAATAAATATTGATTTCACGTTCGTCTTGATCGAACCGACTACGATCAGTGTCCAACTCTGATGACTTATTAATTATTATTAACGTAGCTTGTGTGGATGACTGTAATATTTATCTCTGGAAGAGATGCGTTATCTCGCGTATCTGCACGATGCATCGTGTCGGTTGTATAATATATTAATTGAAAAAAATATAACGTATTGTGAAATGAATAAAATATTTGCAAAAAATGTACGATTGTTAAGAAAAAAAAACGGAGTTTTTAAAATTGTAAATCGTAAAATTTCGAGTTATCGGCTGTTGTGCCGATGGAGGAGAAAGACACGTGTTTACGTATCACTGTAATATCAGTAAATGATCGTACGGTACCCAGCCGTGAAGGCACAAAAAGTTTGGCAGTCTGCCTTGTCGATCGAAAACTTGCTCTCACGCAAATCAAATACGTTCGGACAGAAGCTTGTGATATTTTCGCGTGAGTTCCAAATCGCGATGGCGTGACAGTGAACTATCGGTACAAAACCGCGTTGGTAATAAATATTTTTGTCTTTATTGCTACAATATGCAGCAGTGACGAATTTCACACACATTGATACTTTGTCAATGCAAGTCAATCCAATATTCGAGGGAACGTTAGCACAGAAAATGTTTTTATGTTTATATAGGATCATCAAATTTAATATGCTGAGGTATACTTCGGGAGAGAATAGAGCCGCCGGGCGATTGGTGAGCTCTGGTTCACGAATATGATATGTGAAAGAAACTTCGTAGTATGCAATATTGATGCAGACTGTCGACATGCTGATATGAGCTCGCCTAGCTCAAATCGTATTCGTGATTGTTCATACCTATCATTATCCTGTCGTGCAGTAGTCCTGCCGAAGCGAAACGCGAAAGCTCAGTAACTTTCGCTTCTATTGCGAATTTGGTTGCTTCAACGAGAATAACGTGGAATCGCTCATACGGTGCGAGTACTCGCGATGGCCTACAAATTTTGGAAATGCGTAAGTTTTATTCATCGTCGGTTTGTGAAAAACTGTTTCTTCCGTTATCAAAATAGTAGCATTATGAGGCTACTTTTATGCCAATCATCGACTTTTTTTATGGCACCGGGACGAAGTTGGAAAAACGAAGCGATGGACGATCGAAGTTTCAACGGTCCTCGCAGCTTATCAATATCGCCAATCAAGCGATTATGAAGGTATGAAAAAAGGTGTAAAAAATTATTATATGTATAGTTTCCTCTTTGTTTTGTATGTTAAAAGTTTGTTGTAAATTAAAATTTGTGCATAAGATTTAGTTATAATATACATTTGTTGCGAAGATAAAAAAGTGTTGAAAAATTGATGATTAATTTCTGCACTGTTGACAGTTATCTATATTTTGCTTTAGGATTCACCTTTTCGGAACATTGCTTACCGCCGAAAATGTATATCTAAAATTCATTTACTGTATAATTTATAAAGTACGTTTACATTGAAATGTTTATAAATTTATTTATAACAATGTAATCCATTTTGCGAAGATTCGGGATTTTTTATTTCTTCTCTGCGATTTCTCGTTACGAGAATTCAAGCAAGCGCGCTTTCATATCGTTGGCTTATATGCTTCAAGGAAATAAATCGATCGCCGAGTTGTTTGGTACCTAAGTAACAAGATTATTCATTCTAATTCTTATGTTCGAGTTAAAACACTTCTCGGCGAAATCGAATCCGATTTAATTGCGAAAACGTGTTGTGGAAAGAGCCTCGCCAATATGCCGGTACATTTTGATGTGTGCGATAGAACGAATGAAGATTTAAACAAGGTTTTGACGTTGCTTCTACCTTCGATCGAATTTAACTAAAGTGTATATGCTTCTTTACTACCGTTTCACTATTTTTTAATTCCATGGCAGATCCCGAAATATCAGAACAGTTACAGACTCGATACGAATCACCCATTTAAAATTGATCCTGTCGACAAGATCGTAAAATCAGTGATGGTCAATCGACTGGAGGATGCTTCTTACGATCCAAACGAGTGTCCGAAGCTATGCAGTCAAGTTGCATCTGAAATTCGCAAGAAAATATTAAAACTGGATTATGATAGGTGTTATTAATTTTTTTAAAGTATTTTCAACCATGACTAAACAGAATAAAATTTGTTGAAATCGAATTATTTACAGATACAAAATCGTGGTGGTAATGACGATAATCGAAAAAGCGAGCCAATCACTGGAGACGAGCATGGGATTCATGTGGGACGCTGTTAGAGATAATCATTCAACGTACACCTTCGAGACGCAAACGTTTTTCGCCTATTGCGCGGTCATTGCTACTTACTACGAGTGACAAAAAAAAATGAAATACAAATAAATATCGTATGAGTTCAATCGACAATTTCGAATCATTTCTGTATAGTGGTTTTTCCGACCATCGTATATTCTTAGCCACCGTTTTGAATCATTCTATAGAAAAATCTTCTTCGTTACTTTTTTAAAAACTTTGTAATAATAATGATAATCATCATAATAATATATAATGTTAGCCACATTACTGTTAACATGCCTATACATTTTTTGTACGATTAAACGTTTGGCGTGTAATCGCAAAAAAAATAATTGCACAATTATACATCTTATTTCGAGTGATAACGTCATGTAAGTTTTATATAGCGTTAAACCAAAAGAAGATATTGTGCAGAAAATTCAATCGATGCTGGTAACGAAGTATCGAGTGCAAATCTCAATGACCCCTTATATAGGGAAGGCTGAAGGTTGAGAACTTTCGGTAGTTGCGGAAGTATCAGTCGAACCCGAAATACCGATAGTTTTTTATAAACTTTTTTTAGGTTTTGTGCTCCGACGCGTTATAATCGACGTTCACAAAATTTCGACAGCATGATGAAGTAAACAGTTATCGAATAACCTAGCAGCTCCGGGCTATACCTATACAAAGTGTACTCGATTTCTATGGGTGTTTTTTCTTCGAGTTTGCTAGTTGACTCGTTGACGAATATACGTAATTTCACAACTCTTGATGACACACTTTTCCTCAACGATACGATAATTCGCCGTGACTATTTTACATAACAGTAAGGCCCCGTACGCGAGAACATTTTTTCTGTCAATAGTTTTTTTTTCTTCATATTGTACATATTAACGGCTACTTATACATCATTCGTTTTACGAAAAAAGATGGTAGAAGGAATATTGCTTCCTGCGCAAGCCAAAAGCGCCATTCAATCCGACAGTAAGAAAAAGAATACTGGAAAGAAAGAAAGTCGTACCATCCGGTTTTTGTTAGTTCACACAAAGAAGAAAATAATGTATCGAATACGATGTAATAAAATCAGTTGCAAGCGAACTTCGGCACATCCGGTCGTCAACGAGGTCAATACAGTGTAAAACGCCGTGAAGATATAAAGTAAAGAATATGCGACTCCCGTATAATGTAACAAAAACAATCAAACATTTGCAAAATTCTCGGGCTTCCATACGTTTTTTATGTCCAATAAATGCTATCGTTAAAATTTGCAAATCTGTTGGTACATTAAAAAATATATTGCCGCACAGTAGTTTTAAGTCCGTAAGTTGTTAATAATATACACATCCATATAAAAAACCAATCCAACAAAAATCCGGATCGACGATAAAATTTTACTACTGAGAGTAAGAATCGAATATAGCGCAAAATGTAACGCGAGGAACGAAGAAACTTGAGGAATGGAAAAACAATTGGTGCAACGGGCATGCAACGAGAGACGCGTGATGCAAGCGGGAGTATTGCACTGGTGTGTTATCGGTGTTCCGAATGTGGCACAGTAGAGCCTCCACGTAGGTACGCGGAGTTTAGACAGACTCGACGGCGACCACAGTTGGAAGTAATTGTCAAATGCCGTAACCAGTAGTGAGTAAAGTTGTGTGGACAACACGTCTGTTGCACGATTCTCGTGGTCCGGAGGCCGACGAAGAAACTGTACTGGTCAGTCGTGAGTCGGTCTCACCGCTGGCTAGCACTTCTTCCTCGTCGGTGTGCCATAGAGAGTTCCGGATAGACCATTCAGGTTGTTACATTATTTCTACGATGATGTCACTGTAATTATCGTATACGCGCTTCGACACGCTCTTTTTTTTTTTTTTTTCATCGGGAGCGGCTTTTCCCTCTCCCATCGTGAACAGAACTCTCCTGGAGAATCCGTGTTGCTGCAGTTCAGGTGTTGCCTATCGTCGCTTGTGCAACTCGAACGTCGTCTAGCAGTTACTCCCGTCTTGACAGTGACAGTGAACGTCGATCTTGTCCCAGCGAAGAAGATTCCTCAGAGGCGTATGTATGTATGTTTTCCTATAAAAAAAAAATCGAATAATTCTTCGAGTAATATTAAGATAAATAAATATTTTTCCTCGGGTATTCGAAACGTGCAGTCGTATGAACAGACAAACTTAACAAAACTGCTACTCTGCGGAGGACGATTTTTTTTCTTGCTGTTATAATCAAGTATCTTCGATGGGGACGATTATACTCGCGTTGCGAAAGTTTCGATTAAAAAATCTGTGTTCGACAGAAATTATTTGCTATCTTCCAATATTATGGAAAACATTGAAAATGAGTCTCGAGAATGTCGTTCATGGTCATCTACTTACTGCCATAATTTTTTTATTTGTACAATCGTCTCGCGACTGTTAATAGTGAAGTCCACGATGATTTAATAGCGCATAATTATCCTCATGGAAAGAATGTAGTTTTAATTTAATTTTTGAAAATCCCCTAATTGGCATTTGTTTTATGTTATTTTGTTCAATATTTTTTGTATGTTTATTAAAATCATAGGAACCGGCTATAATGCTCGGCCTTAGCGTGCCGATTGAGCTCGACCCACGAACGTAAAGTTGCCGGGCCGCTGACCTCTCATTGAGTTAATGCTCCGTGGGTTCGTTGCCCAAAATTTTCCCATGTCACACACGTTAAAAATGTTCATAATCTTTTTAAAAAAAAGGCATCGTGTGCCATTCTTTCTAAGTATTAGACCTTTAATATTAAAACTCGAAAATTTAAGTGAAACATGAATATGGCAGAATGCAACGATAAAAATTTCTTAATGGGCTTTTACTTCATCTTATCACTTCAACATCAGCGCGGTAAACATTCGGAGTTATAACAACGAATGTAATTGATCGAACAAAAGCAGCGGCGCACTTAGTCCCGACCTTCGATTCGGCGAACGGTAAAGCTTGTCGATTCGATCAACGTGAGATGCTGCTGACAGGCACGTTGAATTATTCTCGGACCAGTAGTTTTCACGGCCGATCTTCAGAAATACACACAATTCTCGGTTATTCGTCCGTGAACATTTGTTTCCATGTTCCCTTGCTTATTCGACCGCGAGGAAACTGCACTGGCAACATTAAAAGCATTAAAAACGAACACTCAGGTATCTCACAAGAGTCCGAAACCCGCTACATCTGTACTTCAGCTCATCGTTCTACGAAAAGCCGGCGTAGCCGCAAATATCACGACTAAATTACCCCAGCTTACTAAACCGTTCATAATAAATGAAATAGAGTATCTACAATTATTATACATAAAGCAAACACCACATGACACACGAAAATATAAATTTCCAACTCACGCTCTATATCGAACCTTAGAAATAATGCTAAATGTATATCAATTAAGAATAACAAGTCAATAAAAACTCCAAAAAACCCTAAAAAAATAATTATTTTTAAAAGCGCAAAACTACTAAATTATAGTTGAATGAATTTCAACGTTGCATTAATAATTGCGACAATAAATATTGACATGGACTGAAGGAACTGCGTCTATGTTTAATTGAAATTATATGTATTATGTAAAAGTCACACCATCAATGCTGTAACCATTGACGTTAATCAATACATTTAACAATGCTTCTACTCAACCATCAAACAACTGATAGGGATATATTACCTTTAACTGACGATGGTACATTTTTGCAGACAGCGAAGCAGGATTTCATCCACCAAGGTGCGAAAGCGATATCGAATTCCGGGCGGAATTTGTGCAAAAAAAGTCATCACTTTCGAAATGCAGATCGTCGTAATATTATCAGCACTCGTCGTTTGTCGGGCAACCGCTCGGCAAGTTGATTTCTGCTACGCCGATAATGACGATCCTTACTTGTACTTCGCATCGAAGACTTCATACCATTTCATCCACGGGGGCAAGACACCGTTTCAACTGGTACCACGTGAGTTAAATATCGTCGCAAACCAAAAGCTCTTGCGTCGCTTTCAGCGGTACGGTGAACAAAAATTATTATCATTGTTCGCTTGTGCGCCATTACAGATTGTCAGCCGGTGCAAATGTGGATGCTGAGTAGACACGGTGCTCGTTACCCGAGCAAAGAGGAAGTTTCGAAAATGTCCGCGTTGACGAAGCTCAGGGAACAAATTGTTCACAATCACGAACATCGTTCTCGTAAGTTGACTTCGTTTTATTTCTCTTTTCTTCAAAGCATCTCCGTCGACCGTGAAGATTTCGACTGAACTAACTCCCGTCGATTTAATTTGCGGGCGATTGAGAGCCGTTCGAGCACATGTTGGATAAGTCGCCGATGAACGGTTAATCGAGTTACGATGTGAGCACTGTGTTGTACATGCGCTCGAAATATACTTTTTCTTCCGCACAATTGAAAGGTTTCCGTGTTCAATGCGATGCCTCAAATCTCATCTTGGCTTTTATTTGTCTGCTCTTCGAAAAATTATTTCGAAATAGTGGGTCATCTGTGCAACCAAGATTTGGACAACTTGAAGCTGTGGAACCCGGATCCGAAGTTAACACCGGAGTGGTCTCGTCGCTTGACCCCCGAAGGAATGGATGAATCGAGGCTGTTTGCCAGACGCTTGCAGTCCAATTTTCCCGAACTCCTGCAACCGATCATGACGAATATAACGTCTGATAATTACAAGGTGAAATTTGATAATTTTGCTTCGTCATTGAGATAGCTATGTTATCAAAAATTGAAGCTACAGACGTCTCTGACTTTCTTCTCGCGACAGAAAATCCGAACGGCTTGAATTTTTTTTCTCGTGTTTGCAACAGTTTCGGAGCACTAGTAGCGAGCGCACACGATCAAGCATGGAAGCGTTCATGGAAGGACTCTTCGGTAGCAGAAACGCTGTTACTTCTATGGACGCACCAACAGGAAATGATACTCTTCTAAAGGTAAAAATTACATTAATTAAAATAATATATTTTTTTTTTCAAATAAACTATGTCTGATACAACGCTGTTCACGATCCCTTGTTTTTCCTAATTTATTATCTTCGTGAACCTGGTTTTCTTAATTTATTATCTTCACGGGATTGAAGAAACCACAAAAGACATTGAGCAAGACATTTAGCGAAAAAATGTATGCCAATTTAATTTTCATCTGAAATTCCTTCAACTATTAGGCATACTCGAATTGTTCAGTCTGGAAAGATGGAATCTATGGGGAACCTTCACTTGCTGAAGAGCACGACAAGTTTCTGGCTGGTCCAGAAATGATCGGTGTACTTCAGAACGTCAGTAAACGCTTAGGATTTCTGTACACGCTCTCACATGGTATGTGCCTTTTTTCAATGAGTCTTTAATCTTGTCAGAGAAAAGATGCGTGTTTCGATCCTTTTCTGGCTTCATGCTATTTTTATTATTAATCTAGTTAGCGAACATTCCGTGTCGCTATGTCGTGGGCCCACTTCGAACAAACAACTTACCATGCCGATGAGAGTCCGGTGTTTCGATAAAACCAATGTATCCATTCTTCTGTAATTATTCATTACAGACACCATCCAATCGATGTACGATATGTGCCGGTACGAGAAAGCATGGGCAGTCGGTAAATTGTCGCCTTGGTGTGCACCGTTTACGGAGGAAGAACTTCGAGTTTTCGAATACGCCGAAGATATAGAGTACAACTACGCCGCCGGGAATGGTCGAAAGGTCAACACGCGTTTAGGATGTTCACCTCTGCAGGATATGTTCAACCACTTCAAGTAACTTTCTATCGGTGTTATGAATCTAGAAAATAAATAAGATACATCAATTGTTACTGTAAGTTTCCGTTATCGTAAAAAAAATGTTTAATTGCAGGCTTTTGGAACGCGGAGATACGATCGGCCAGCCGAAGGGTATATTTTATTTTACTCACTCGGTCACTTTCGTGAGCTTTTTAACTTCGATGGGCATTGCTGTAGATTCCGAGCCCCTACTAGCGTCCAGTTACAAACAGATGGCGAAACGGCAATTCAGAACTTCGAGGATCACTCCATTCAACGGCAACTTGGTCGCGGTCTTCTACAGGTAAATTTCACTACGGAAACGGTTGGTCTGGAAACAAAAAATAAAAACTATTTCATTACTATACTTAGTATATTACGTAGTTTGGCGGGGTGGAAGTCTTCGATCGTCGACCCGTTGACCATAGATATATACTAGATTCTTAAATTAACATTTGTTCCATTTTTCACAAGCAACCCCGTATTAGCGTGAGACATAAAATAAAAACATGACATGCAAAAATCTCCGAAATCAATGTTTTCTTAGAAGTTGCTACCGGGTATTTCAATTCAGAATTACCGAAGATTTTTAATTGTGTTAAAATCAAAATGAAAAATTTAAGATATCCTTGGAGCCATCCCACACTTCCAAAGTGTAGCGTACGAGAGTAAACTTTACGAAGTCTTTATGAAACCGAAGTCTTTTTCGAGATCAACTTTTTGCTTCAAATTTTGTCTTTGAATATATATAATCTAAAATTCCTTATTTCTTAATTGGCTAGTAGTGAAACTTCAGAGTTTTCAATTTCCAATAATCACCCTAATATACACACTATAAATGATAAACACTGTTTCAAATATAACGACGTTTTCATCGGAAACAGTATTGTTGATGAATACTCTTAATTATTACTACTGTAAATTGTACAATTGGACTACAGCCGTTGCGTTAACGAACACAGCCGCTAATATGTTACTTATCTTCGCAGATGCAGCGAGCATGAGAGACCTAACAAAGTGATGTTCTACTTGCAAGAGAAGCCCTTGATGTTCACGGGATGCGACGTGGGTTTGTGCGATTGGGAGTATTTGAAGAATACGTTCGGAGATTTAGTAGCTGCGTGCGATCCTAACTTCTGCTGGAACGGAAGTGGAAATTCTGCCAATCAAGCCTGGAGCATTATTGCTTTAACGACTCTCGCACTGTTGCCAGTCTTGGGTCGATGGAATCGTTTAAATTAGGATAAGTCTGAATAGTCGATTCAGAAACACCAAGAATGCGTCAAGCTTTCATCGTCAGTGAAAGTGGAAACAAAAATGCTCGGCAAAAGAGAGTTATGAAAAAAAGGCATCAAAGTGTACATTAATTCCAAAGCATGCCAGTCAAGCATTTGCAACCTGTCTCGTTAACGATATTCAGTTTTCTATGGTTGACTTCCCTCGACGAAGCTACTTACGGTCACCTTTTTTTCCCGATATTATTAATATTGACAGCATACACGCTATTCGACGAGTTTAAGTTGCAATATTTAATAGCGCCATAAGCTACTCGCGGGTCTTCAGTTATAATAGAGTACCGCAACCTATCGTTGAGAAACCTACAGTTACGAAGAGGAATTAATAAAAAAAGAAGTTAGAACTACTTAAATAAAATTTCTACTGCTTGATAAGGCTTTTACCGTTGATTTCACAAAAATGTCGCTAACAATGATTCCAGTATCATTTGTTTAAACCCAGTGTTTTTACCTCTAATTCTAATAAGAGGAAAAATATATAATTGGTTATATAAATTCGACTACCTTACAAAGAACTAACTATAAATGAAACATTATTTTTGAGATCTAGAAGCGGACTGTCCCTCATATTCGAAAGTTGCGATTTTATAGATTGCAACTTAAAAATATTTTATTTGCCCTAGACGTGTAGTTAGATTCTAACATACCGAAAGTGGAACCATTGTTCTCAATTAAGCAATTGGAATTTTGAAAAAATTTCCATCATGAAATCGGACACAAACTTCGGAAAAGTTTTCATACAAAAATCATTAGGCCGATATTCAGACATGATTATCATGACGAACACATAGTCTGAAATTATCATATCTGATATCGCGAAAAACACAATGCACTTCGCTTCGAGAGCATGAACCAATTACCATAAGTAATTGAAAGTAAGGTACATTTCAACTAGAGTGTTTCCGACTTATGTATCGATTTCCTGTAAGTAACTGTTATAAAAAGCGTAATGGCAATAAGTTTAAGTGACTTCGACACCGACCTTCGGATACTATCGGCGACGAAAATGGAACGACGGTCAGTACAGCAAAGTGAACGAATACGTATAACGCGGCATCATGACTACTGTGTGGGTATCGTACACGCTCTTGTGTCTCGCCTTTTTCGGCAATTGTATTGACTCTCTGAGCTGGATCGACAGTTTGATCGAATACATCGCCGAGGGTACATCCGCTCGACAAGTGATACTCATGTCAAATCTGGCCCCGAACGAGCGGAGCGAGAGTCGAATAATCGACGAACTGTTCGTCAAGGTAGGGCAGAATATTCCCACGATTCGCATGAACATTATCATAAATACCACCGAATCGCGGGATTCTCCGCCGGATGTAAATATTGAAGATCACAGCGGGATCGGCGATACGTCGACAACTTTCTTCATCTTCGCTTACGAATCTCGTGAGATCCTGGGTTATCTGCCGTCGACAAGGATAATGGACGTTTTCGTCGACATGTCAGTTTGGAAGAGGAACTCCCAGTTCATCCTTGTTTTTGTATCGCCGGCGTTGAAGGATGACGGTTTCGAGGAACTTTTGGAACTAGCATGGATCAAGCAGTTGTTCGACTTTACCCTTGTCGAGTTGACCGACGTTCGACCGCCTGCAAAATTAACCGGAGTCGATTATTCCAGAATTCGTACAACACCAGTTATTCATCAGTTGAATCTCTTTAAGGAAGGGTACAAAAGGAAAAATTGGACCTCGAGGGTCGAGTGGTTTCCAGACAAGCTGAAAAACATGTGGGGTCATCCGGTGAAGGTCGGTGTGGGTCATCATCCCCCATTTTCCTCCATACGGTTCGATAAGAATGGGAAACCAGTCGAGGTCAGCGGTGCAAACATGAGCCTTTTAAGGATTATAGCTGGGTTGCTGAATTTCACGATTAATTATCAGCTAAGATTGGACACATTTATGGAAATGAACGCCGACAAAACCACCGCCGGTCTCTTGAATCTCATGCGGTCCGGCAAGATCGACATACTGGCACGACCGTACCCTCATTTCAGCATGAATATCATGGATAATTCCATGCGAACTGCAACGATAAGATTTGATAAGCTGTGTCCTCTTATACCAGTTCTCCCGAGATTGACGATGCCATTTCCCTCTAACTTCTTTAAAGCCTATCTTGCTAGTTTCGCGATAATCACACTATTCTGGATCCTGAAACGAGCGCTCAGATTCCCAGGCAGCGTCTGGAAACCGTTCAATCTGCTTCGGGTCCTCTTCGGCGTACCGGTCACTTGGCAACCTAAAAAAATAACGGAATGTATCATATTCGCCTGCTTACTTTTCGTGTCGGCCATCTATTCCTCGAATATCTACATCGCCCTGACGGACATAAGTCTTCAAGCGAATGTCGAATTGGAGTTTGAAACTTTCAATGATCTGGCCCAGTCGGGATTGACACCAATTATGAGTAGCTATCTCTACAACAGAACTTACGACCATGCCGATGTTGATTTGCTGCACTTGAAGAGGAAGACTGTTATTCAACAAGTCGGCATGCATACCTGCCCGATGATGGCTGCGACAAACAAAAATATCACTTGCATCATGATGTATCAGGACGCGAAGGTATGGGTGACCAAGTTCAATCGGCCATCGGGTGGCAAGATAAAAGTAACAAAACCTTGTTTTTGGTCGGACGTCACGAGCTTTCTCGTCGGATTACGGTCTCCTTACCGTGTACGCATCGACAAGGTGCTTGGAAGAATACAGAGCTCCGGATTGCTGGATAAATTGTACAGCGATCGGAATACCACTTTTTTAAATATCGCGCATGCCGAAAGCCCTGGAGAGAAGGCCGGCTTGGACACCAAAGAGAACATGAAGTCTTTGCGCCATCAGTTGTTAACGATATTCGTTGTCGGCTACACAGCCTCCTTGCTAACATTCATCGCGGAGATTCTCGTCGACCGAGTACTGAAATTTAAACATAGGAATGTTAAATAATTGTTTGTTTTTCAAGAACACTGAAGATCAAACAGCTTTACGTATAGTCACGTTTGAAGTATCGATGTTCATGATTCTCGGGGATACGGTTTTCCATTATTGTAATAATAGGCTAAGCCGCTCTCTGAAAAATTATTTTGACGTGTTGCCCTTTGTTCTCCGTGGTGAAGCATACCCTTCTTCACCATATTCGTCGAGTGGACTGCCCAATGTGCTTGGGAAAACGTAAAACGTGGTCGATTGAGGATTAGACAATGCAGATATAACGAACGAATCGACATTTTGCATAAGCTTGTTCTATCCATGAAATACCGCTATTGTTTGCTTAAAAACACAATAGATAAATATACGACATAATATTAATTCGCAATAAAACAAGATACGCGGAAGATATACGAAAAACGCAATTATTAAGAGCGAACAGTTTTGAGTTCGTTTATGCAATACAACGCACTCATCAGAGCTGAAGCGACATCAAAATTGAGTTACAATTTTCGTTTCTTTTTTGCTTTTGTGGTTGAGATCAAAGAGTGAATTAAGATATCGAAAAGAAGCAACTATGCACATTAGACGGTTTTTCAAAAACACACGGATGATAAATAAATTGTAATGAGTTCATCAACTTAAAATCATTTTAATACATTAATCTCCGTTGCAATGCCAATTATGTTTCTCTTTTTTATAGATTTTTTGTTGATTCACCGCACTTCACTTTACTTGAATCCCCACTGAAACGATGCAAATATGCTTGACCGTAATATTTAGGATATACTCTTGCATGCAGAAAGCTACAATATTTTGTTCTTTGCAATAAGGATTATCGGATACGAATTTAATAATAAGAAAACTTGGTAAATATAAACTTTGTTGTGATTATTTACACCCTTTGCATTGTATAGCGGTAATAAATATACGACGTGCGCCATAACGAATTATAAGTTGTAACAATAATTGTCTACACACACATCCTTATTTTTGTATAGTGTGAAATACTCAAGAAAAAGAGCTCAATAAAAACATTGCTCGTCGACACTGTCTTCTTCAGCCTTTGACTCATTTTTTTTCATTCTGCATATGAATTAAAAATACCACAATTCATAGTAATTGAATATCATTGATGCCGAATTACTGGATGGCAGTACATTATTACAGAGAAGGAACATGACGAATGTTTTTTGTTCTTTTTGTTTACAAGACCGATGATCGATACTTATCGGCATCAATCACGCACTGACGGCTTTTGTCACGTGGTTTCCGATACTTTTCTGGAGCGACTAGTCTTTTTGTTCTTAACTGTCTCCGTCGCACTGTCGTCCGACATCGACGAGTCTCTGAGAGTTTTTCGTCCTCGACCGACGTTTCTCTCCTCGTTCTCTGAACCAACGGATTCACGATTCGACTTTCTTCTCTGTTGCTGTGGCGGTTGATTTTGCACGTCCATGACTTCGCGCAAGTGCTTACGTTTCGCTTCCCAGAACATCTCCTGACGTTGTCCGATCTCCGGATATCGATCGATGAAATCTTTGTTCGGAGGGAGAATCAACTTCCAACCTTTCTTTGGATGATGTCGAGCAAGATTTTCAAATATCTCTTTTATCTCGTCGGCGGGTAATTTTAATATCGAAGATATAGCCTTTCGATCGACGTACTCATGTTCAGTAAACGATAACAACTGAAATATAATTGTTGTATTTCAACCAGAAAAAAACAGCATATAGTAGTATTCTCCCATTTACTCACTATATAATCGCGCGCTCTGCACATGAGATCGGCGGCAACTCCGCTATGCGAAGAGATAGTATCTTTGGGATATATCAGCTCGCTGTTGACAACCCAATTGCCTTGAACCAAAACTGCTACCTGCTGGAGATATTTTATCACCGCCACGGCGTCCTGATCCGGTGAAAGAATAGATCGCAACTGAGCAAATGGCAGGATTTTTGCTGTAAAATGTTGTGGCAATTACCAGACGCAAAAATTAACATTGTTTCAATACTTTTTTTTATCAAACCAATGGATAAATTAAAATTTAATGAGGACATACCGTCCTTCATGAGTACACGAATTTGATCGAGCAGGGGTAACATTCTGATATAACTCAGTGAAGTGCCGTGATTATATACACAAGAGGCGGCGTACTGTTCCTTTTTCGGCGGCGGTGCCAACAGCTTCAGATATTCGTCGCGCGTTAGTTTTAAATTGTTCACAGACTTGTCCGTCGATGAGCAAAACATGTCGAGCCGCATCAACTGCAAGTTGAATGAATGGTATATAAAAATATTGTTTCCCTTTTTTTGTTGTCGATGTAACGTTTATCGTATTTTCATCGCACTTCTGCCTGTGAGCTATTAGCCTGCATATAGCGTGTCGGTATCCACTGTTCTTCCAAGCTCTTCTTGGCTTGCTCTTGGAAAGATTGCTCACGCATTTTCGTTGCATACTCCGACTTTTGCCTGGCGAAGGTAACGTTCACCTGTTTCACTGCTTCCTCCTCCTCCTCAGCATCTGTTAACAAAGATTAATTATAGCGTGTATAATTGTGAATACTTTTAATTGCAAATTGATTAATGTGATGTTAATCCTTCTCCTCGCCTGTCGACTCGGGCTCTGTCGGTAGGAAAAACTTTAACCCATTTATTTTCCAAAATTTAGTAAACTTTTTTGAGAAACACCAAATTATTATGAGCTGTTCACTGGTTGGAAGAAAAGGTTGATAATGTACGTTTTAAAATTGGATTATAGGTTTTGTTACGGACAGAGATCAATGACAGGATTTATCCCACTGTAATAAATTCATTCTTTGATGTGTTCTGGCCGTTGCCCGTGATATTCACCTCGTCCTTGCAAGGTCTAATTACACCGTATGCTGGCGTTACCAATTGTACTCGAGGATTGACCTAATGTTGATACTCCCCCACACTTTACGATTCGGACTCAGTCAATAACAAAAACTACAGCCTATTTTTCTCTCTGTATATACCTTTATATAGATATATAGACTTCTGGACAAAATGAAATTATTATCACCTGTTTGACTGTGTAATGAAAATACTAGTATATTAGGAAATAAATAATTGGTAACAGTTTCGATTATTGACAGAGTCAGTCTGCGTCCCATTAAAACCAGTATTCAATGTTTTCTCACCATCACCCACATTCTTCACCTCGTCCTTGCCACCTTTTCCGCCCTTGTCCAGGTAATTAAACTGTGGTCGCATCTGGATTATACCTTTCAGAGGCGTAATATGCAACTCCCCATCTTGAAATACACCTACAGAATAATTAGAGCAATCCGGCAAGCCTCTGGAGGATTGGAGAACAGTTTTGTCCATGGTGAAACTGAAATGAGTAGACAGCGTTGATATCAAATCTGAACCAGGAAAAAACAGATCGAAATTCGTCGTCCCAACTACCTTTCAAACATTCTCTCCTCGTTCTCTGAATCAAAGCTCTTTGGCGGACCGTCCACGTTAGCTGCTATCTGTTCTCCCTTGCTCTGATCATATGTAACACTCTGAGGATCCATCTCAACCTCTATATGGACTTCTTGATTCTTAGGCTTTATCATAGTTTTTATGAAATTGGCTTTGTCATATCCTTCGCCCGCCGGACGAATAGGATATTGAAATATGAAAAGCTTGTCAGCGAGACTCTTTGAGAGGAATACAGGAAACTAAAAATAAAATTTTGTAAATCTCGGAATCATCATTTCTCCTTGATCTCCTAACGTTCTAGTTTTAAATTGCACATGATACCAAAGATCCACAGTCTGTGCAAGCGGCTAGTAGATGTATGAGATGCATTACCAGTGCATGCAATCGAAGCAGGGTCAACAAATATATTTCAAAATACACTTTACACTATTTATGACAAAAGTAACTCGTAAGCTGAGAAGAAACTCAAAACATAAAATAGACTATTTTCAGCTGCACATAAGAACTGCATTTGACAGTGAATCCTCTTTGCCACGAGAAATTCGCGTTTTGCGATAAATCTCGAGCCTCCGATAATTACAAAATGTGTATTTCCGGGACCACAAATCAGTTGCGAGAAGTAAATTGTACGAAAATTTATTGTGGCATCGAATAGTCTCCGGCTCACGCATAACCTCGTCGCAACATGTTTCAATACATATGATTGCCTCACGTAGGTGAATTTTTTCGAGACAAACCTCTTTAACAACAGGATCGTTATCAATTTCCATTTCAAGGACGAAGCTCACTGGAGTCAAACAGTTCGATCCTGGCAACGGGTCAAATTTCGTAAGGTGTAATTGCGTTTGTCTATATATCTTTCGAAGCACGCGTTCGGGGCTTTTCAAACTCGAGATGAAAACAAGCGAGAGACCTGCAAGTGAGCGATGAGATTAACCATCTTTGTTTTGATCCTCGTTATCTGGACAATCTTGTGCAACTATATAAATACGTGTGATCACGGAATTTTCAAACCCGACCCTCCCAACGCCCAAAATTCATTTATGTGGTATTGCCTTTGCTCGAAATTATAATCTACCGAAGGACTGAAACATCGAATGTTCAAGATCACGAAATATTATTGGCCGATTTGCAATAATTCTTACGTTTAACACTGAAACATAGATTGCCCCAAATCCATTCCTCCGGCACATCTTATTTGCCTGAAAATCTGTCTTACCATCGCTTAGCTCGTGACGACCGACAGTGCTAACTCTGACAATCGGTAAGTTAGAGTTCCAGCATTTTTACCATAGTCGCCTCGCCGTAAGGTTGATGAAAGCGAATTAGTAATTCACGATGCAAGTGCAATGAAATTTTTCCTGATGAGTATGACTGCGGCACGAGCCGGGTCAAGTGAAACCAACTAGCGAAGTTAGTAACGCTAACGTAACATACATGAATATATCAACAAATGCTGATTTAGAGTTGAAGTTAGAGTTAGAGATACTAGCGGCGCTAGTAGGACTTGCCGGTCCCGAACGTGGTTGCCTTCCACTCTGTTAACTCTCGTACCTAACTCACCTTTTATTACTATTAATATAGTTGCGACTTTTCGTCGCGCAGTGGCTCTGCGCGCATTTCCACTCTTCGAGGCTCCGTTACGGCGGCGCGCGTTTCACCGCTTCACATCTGTGTCTCACCCATACATTCGTCAATCCACATAAATTCGCCCGACGATCAGATACTCAACCTAAAAAACAAAAAGCCGCATAGTTCTCTATTCTCTGCACCTGAAATTACCACTATTAAAAAACTCTCATTTTGAAACTGCGACTTTGAAAAATCATTTCCACCAATGGACTTACAATAATTACAATTTTTAATCGACTTGTCGACTAGCGTTTTTTCATAACCAAAAGTCGTACCATCATACAAAATGGGATCTGCTCTCAAGAATTTTATAGAAGAAAACATTCGGTTCGAAATACTGTCTGTGATATGGATACTGTACATCTGGGAATTGTATCTTAGTCTGCGCCAGGTACATCTTTATATTAATACTGAATTTCTTTTTATTATGTTAAATTATTATTAGATATATTGTTTTGTCTTAATCTTTGCGATGGCATTGTTGATGTTTGCATATATCTTTTCAGAGAAAGCTGATGAAGTCGCTCGATACTCTGCCGAGTTCTCTGGATGGTTTGATGCCTCTAGAAGTTTACCAAAAAGCACGCAGCTATTCCCTGGACAAGAATACCTTTACCAACTACTCCGATTTCTATTCTACCATTATTAATACGGTAAGCAAATCAAATGCAGAAAATGTTATTAACGTCAAACACTCAATACTCAATCTCACTTAACCTTTTTTTTCCAGTGTATATATATTTGGAAATAAGCTTTTGTGCAATAAGTAGCAGAAAATTATTCTTTTCTACTACTTAAGTAAAAGATAAGAATTTTGCTTTCTTAATTGAGGAGTAAATTTTTCTGTAAACGATTTTGAAAACTGTTTGTGTCATGCATATGACCTGTATATGAATAAGTAATATATTTATACTCGTAAATGTTCTGCAGCTTTGTTCTTCTCGGCATTTTCAGGAAATTTCTGTTTTACTGTTGATAATTTATTTTTCGATGTTTTCCAGGTGTTCATTCTGACATTGGCCTTCCATTATTTCTGGCAATGGGGTATTCAATTGATTGAGTCCATTGGTATTGGTGGAGACAGTGAGATCTTAGCTAGTGCAGCGTGTATGTTTGTAATGAATGTTATGACTGCTATCACGGATCTTCCTTTCAAAGTATACAATATATTTGTGCTGGAGCAAAAACATGGGTTTAACAAGCAGGTAAATATTAATTATTAGTTATAAGTCTAATATTCTTTAGGGATTTATGCATGGCAGACCATACCAATGCTGAAAAGAAATGTCGGTAATCCTGCGCATAATTGTACACCAAATTTTTTTATTCACGTTGGTATTCTTTTTCTATTTTGAAACTCCTTGCTCGATGGTTCGCAAAGGATATGCCTCGAAAATCTCGAAAGTTTTTTTGAAAAATGCTTATCTTTTTTTTTAGACTCCATGGTTCTTCGTCACAGATCAATTGAAGAAATTCGCTGTAATGCAAGTAATAGCTCTGCCTTTCCTCTGCGGTGTAATTTGGATCGTAAAACACAGCGGCGATAATTTCTTTCTCTATGTTTGGTTATTCACTATAATAATCACACTCTGCATGTCGGTAGTCTATCCGGAAGTGATTGCGCCTCTTTTCGACAAATATTCGCCACTTCCGGAGGGTGAACTCAAGGATGGCATCGAGGCTCTGGCCGCCTCGGTTAATTTTCCTCTTTACAAGCTGTACATCGTCGAGGGCTCGAAACGGTCGTCTCACAGCAACGCTTACATGTATGGTTTCTACAAGAACAAACGGATTGTTCTATTCGATACTCTCGTGAAGGGTTACTGCAAACCGGAAGACGGCAAGGAAGATCAAGGGTGTGAGGTCGACGAAGTCGTCGGTGTGCTCGCTCACGAACTTGGGCATTGGAAATACAATCACACGATCAAGTCCTTGTTGCTAGCACAGGTGGGGCTCGAATAGGTTAACGGGATGTAGAGATATGCTAACTTGCGTATTTCTTTTGTCACGGCAAATGTGAAATTGTGAAGATAAGATTTGTGGGAAGCTGGCAATTCTGTTATCACTAAAAATCAATTATTTTTACATAGATAAGTTACTGCTACTATTTGCTTACATTTCATGGCAATAACAAAAATCAAGTTATTTCTGTGTTATCGTACTAGATCAAATCTTATTTCTAAAATTCTCATAAAAATATATCAATGTTGTTGCAGATAAGTTTTTGCATGAATCTACTTCCATTTGCAAAACTATTGGACTACAGTCCGATGTACGTTGCGTTTGGTTTTACGGATACGCAGCCGGTTTTCATTGGACTGATTATCGTGACGATGTACATCCTGACTCCAGTGAACACAGTGAGTTTTATTTCTACACCAATTTATATTTTAATCTAACAGTCCCTTTATAGAGTGCTTCGTACCTAACTCTGTTGTTCCATTTCTGTTTTTTACAGTTGATGGGCTTTCTATTAACCGTGAATTCCCGGCGATTCGAGTTTCAGGCCGATCAGTTTGGCAAAAAACTCGGTTATGCCGAGCCGCTTAAACGCGCTCTAGTCAAACTGCAAAAGGACAATCTGGCGTATCCCTTGTTCGACTCAATGTATTCCGGATGGCATCACAGTCATCCACCGCTACTCGAACGTCTCAGAGCACTGGACAAAGAGGAGTAGTGTTGAAGTAGGTTGAACTACAGTATCCTGGGATGTCTTTATGCTCGGGTATCAATCTTATCATGCTTGTGAGAAAATAATTTTTCAATTTCTTATAACCGTTTAACAGCATCATCCGAGAATTTCAAATTTAAAAAAGTATTTCAAAAATATCATTAGCGGAAGCCATTACGCTGACAAATATTAATATATTGCGCCATTGTTTGGCTTGGATTTGTGAGTACGATTTTATACTACTGTGCATAGAATGCTATAAAGATTCCTATACTGTCCATTTATTTATATTTGCAATCTACAAAATTGTCATAGCATCTCAGGAAAATGACGTGCCGTAGAGTTGGTCATTTGAAATTTGTAATTGAATCGGTTACGGCATTGATCCATGTAGCGACACCAAACGAACCCGCATCAACTTCACTGAGAAACTCTGGTCGATTGACGTAGCTGGCGCGTCCAGTCCTAAACCATATACGACAAATTATTTATTTGACTTCTATGGCACTACCTGTACGCTATTCGGCGACTTACTTTGGTGTCATGTTTTTCGTTGCTTTGCAACCAGACCAGGCTGCTTCAGCGACTTTAACAACTCGTTCGGCTAAGGAGCGGGACGGGTTTCCTTCTTCGAGGGCTTTGACAGCCGGAAGGAAAGCGTCAATCTGAACAGCAATACAGAAATACAATACTTTTTTTCAGATCTACGAGTGAAATATGTCTTACGGAAAAAATATGTATCTTTCGCGCATTTTTTTTTTTAAATGGTAAATTAGGGAAAAATAATATTCAATCGACCGATGCAACATCTTAAACAGAGTAACGAAAAATGTGTACATTTGACAAAAATTCCTTATTCACAAAGGCGAAAAATGATTTTCTGGATTTCACAATTGTTTTTTCGGTAGTGAAGTCTGTAACTTTTGAAAAAAATACAAAAGTATGCGAAACATTCTTAACTCCCGCGATTAAAAATTGCCGACCTTTGTGGGCCACGATGTTTAGTCATGTAAAAATTTTTTGTGAGTAATCTTTGTAATTGATTTACAAACCATAGTTCTATCTCCTGGTTGCGCTTTGCTATACTTGACGACGCCAGTAATACCTGCTCGCAAAGCGCGTGTCCAGGCGCGAGTCCATTCTTCCTCTTTACATTTTACCAACTCGGTTGCAGCAGCCGTAAACAGTAGAGCGTAAATTGCTCCTGACGTACCGCCCATTCTTTCTTCGGCGATCCACGAAAGTTCCAGTAGCATCGAAGCGGGACGCGACAATTTCAACGTCTCCAAAGTCGCTAAAATTCCTGCAGGCGTTCATTTTTTAAAATAGGTATATTTTATTTTCTGGTATTTTTTAAATATTTTTATTTTTTTTCAGCACTACCGACCTTCTGCCAAGTGTCTGTGAGTAGAGCCGCAATCCCCGTCTCCGCATCCGCGATCCAGGCTGTTCATATTTTCTTCATTCTCGATAATCTTTCTGCAAGCATTCTGTAGACACAATTTCAACAGAATGGTCTGCCGATCGGTCAATTCTTCACCGATGATAGGAGGTTCTTCGTGGCACGTTTGTTTGACTTCCGGTCTCGTTTGCTTATACGGTAGACTGTAAGAACGTCCTGGCCAGCACGGAGCATCGGTTTTATCGTCGAGACAGTCGAGGAAGAGGCTTCTGAATTCATCGGATAATCTCAGAATGGAAACATGCATTCCTGCACTGTCCAATGAAGTCATCAAAGGTCCGGTATAAACTCGTACCGGATCTATTCCCTTTGATACTGCATTCGATCGAGAAAATATCGAAGCGTATTTAATTTTTATTTAAATCCCTCTCGACGGAGTGCGATGGTTGAATTTCGATTATTGATTGTATTTTTTAAATTCTTCGTCTGATATTAAAGATCGAAATTTCTTTCGAATTTGTTTAAATCCTAATTAAACAAAAAGTCACCCGGCGTTGAAAACTGATCAAAATTGGTTACATATTTCCGCCTAGGTGGTAATTATTAGCAATCCTACGTCTGAAAATTAATTTCTCTGATAGGTGGAAAGTTTGAGATACCTTCCAGACGGACATATGGAACTTATTGTGATAATTTTTTCATTACTCTTTTTTGTGCTAAGGTAAAGGGGTCAGAATCTGAAACTGTGTGTTTGTAACTAAGGTATCTCTACCATAGCGGGCTCTCTCTACCACATTATATGCAACCAGTCAGTAACGCACGCTTGGGTTGTCTAAAACTGCGACTTTTGGTCATCCTTGTTTATCCCTATGTTTTTACACGTGTAGAGTTGTGTAGAAGTGTCGTAATCTGCTTCTTTTACCTTACTTGGGATTAAAACTTATTTTGATTTAAATGACAAAATTAGATGGTCAAAAACTCACACAACTGCTTCGTCACTTCATTAACTACAATCCCCTGCTCCAGTTGACTCGATGCTCCGAAATTGTTCACAATTACGGCCACGGAGCTGCCATTCGCTAATGATAATGTTTTCATTATTTGTTCCAGTAGGATTTTTATTATTTCTGATGCAGTTGTGTATTTGATCCGCTTGTAGCCCGCTTCGCCGTGAACTCCCAGACCAATTTCTATCTCATCTTCAGGAATTTCGAACATCGGTCCCTGACCTATGAGGTGAGACGAATTCCATTATATCTATGACACAAATACAGTACCACTTCCGACTTCGTAGCTTCAGAGATACAAACTTTTTCTAAGGAATCGTATAGTAATATTGTTACAAAAACTTATATAAGGGTAAAATGAAAAAGTAAATAAAAATTTGTTTCTCCATATCAATAATTTTTTTAGATAAAATAGTAAAAAAAAATGGAGAAACGAACTGTAGAAATGGTTGACTAACCAATTGCATTAATAATAATGATTAATAATGTTTCATTAACAATAATGACTAATAATGACAAGACGAACCGGGCATCGAACAGGGCGTGAATACAACACCGTACGTAGCAATATTGTCAGCAACTATCTGTGCTGTATCGGCTATTTCGGTGAGCGTTTTTCCCCGCTCGGCAAGAGCACCGGCAATTTTGTTAACGTATATGAGGCCCACGAGACCTCGTTTTCCAGCGCGACCTTGCTCCTCTATTGGAATGCTACAGTCGTCCTCGACGACTACTGACTCGATCTGTACAAAATGAATAGTACGTTTTTTATACTTTCTTTTGTTTCAATAATAAAGATTTATTCTCTCGAGAGAATACGACTATTTCGCTTAAGGGAGGGTGAATACTACGTACATTCATGCCAGTATGTCGCGCTTCTTCGATGGCTATTCCGAAATTCAAACGATCACCTGTGTAATTCGGTATCACCACTAGAACACCTAAGGCAATTTTTTTTTTAATTCCGGAATATTTTCTTCAATTAATATACAAATTACTGTTTACCAGTTTTAAATAACTGCAAAAAAAGTTGTTAAAATTTTCAAATATTCCAACTTTTTAAATAACAAATCGATATTTCTACCCTCAGCAATTTGTGTCTCCCAATGGAAAAATGAATACCGTGCTCCGAAAAGGTCAATGTAATCAATAAACTTCGCATCGTCATTATATTTTGCGAAAAAGGTATTATTCTACTATTAGAGTTTCAACTGATTAATTATATACCGTTATCATTTCGCGAAACGCAATTCAGTGCGTGCAGTATATTTTTGGGAGGTGGAGCGGCGAATACCGAGCCGGCAACTGCGGCGGTTATCATGCCTGCGCCGACGAAACCTGCAATACCCCAAATATAACGTTATTCGAATTTAAAAAATTATTTTTATGTGTGTAATATAACAAGGTCGAACCCGCTGCAAAAGGTTCGTGGCCGCTGCCTCCGCCGCATACAATAGCTACTTTGCCCCCTCGATCGTGCCACTGGAAACAAAAAATTATTCTTCAATGTTTCTAAATTCATTGTGTAATAGATGTATTTTTGTCGTGTGTCGAAAATCGAATTAACATACATTCGGTGACAGTACAACTCTTTTCGTTGGATGGTAGTCGAGATGCGGATAAGCGGAACATAGGCCAGACAAGGATTCCGACACAACGTCGTTCACTCCGTTTATAAATTTTTTCGTAAACATTTTTTTTCTTTAAATGTGTTCTGTGTAGAAATTATTTATATTATTGCCAGATGTACAGTTCGCAACGTCGTCAGACCGTATGATCGAGACGCTCGAACTCTACACGTTTGGTTACTGATCCAATGAACCGTTGACCTTAAATCATTCGATGCGGTCATTACGCTGATAAGTCCTAATGCGTGACATGAAAATACTTCGAAAGACTAAACTTGTCTCTTGTTCGCTGGACGGACCACGAAGTCCTACCAGCGAAGCTACTAACGCCACAGTTATATATATAGATACACTGACCAATGATAATTTAGAGTTAGAGTTTTTGATACTAGCGGCGCTAGTAGAACTTTGTGGTCTCGGTTCGATTCCCGACGGTGACACGAAAATATTAAACTGATGTTTACGGTCAGTTTTTAATAGGTAACAACATGTTACCTAACAACAAACTAGGCGGTAACCTCGAATAGTATTAGCATTTACATTACACAGTACTGAAATTCATTAAGATTGTGATGAAAATTTGACTAATGTTCGTCGTAAACGTGAACAGTGTTTCGATAGACTTGGAGAAATATTTCGAAGATGTGTCGGATGTGGAAGATTTTTTGAATTAATGAAAAAAAAATATATTTGTAAATGTTGCTCTGCTACAAAGGGCACAGCTGTATCATGAACCAGTTTCGTTAAGCCAGTTTGATAGTCATACGATGAAACTACTTGCGCTTGGATACTGTCAAATCCACGACGGTACGCTCAGGGTGTACAAGCACAGATGGTGAGAGCTCGGTTCAAGTTTTGCTTGTCCCTAACGCGACGCGTCGCTAGTGTACCTCTTGCCGTCTCACTTGCACGCATTCAAGCCCATGCTAAAGAAAATCTAGCCAATGGTGAATGCTCAAGACGCCGCCATCTTTCTATTTACACTTGTCGGTTTTTCCACTTGTATCCTATGCGTTTTGTGTTCTTTCCTGTGTTTTGCAGTATTTTCTCGAGTTTTTACAGTTCTTTGTTATTTTTTATGTTATTGATTTATTTATCAAGTGATACATCGTTTCTTTAGTGTATATTAATAAACTCCAGGTATGTAGGAAATCACGTTCATAGGAAATATCCTCAAACGTATAGAACCTATAAACCTTCATAACCTATCAAAATAAGCAAAATTTTTATTTCTTTTATTGAGGACTTTCGAGCGTTAGTCGAATTCCAAGATTAATTGTTTTAAATTCGCATGAACCTTCTTAACAATCATACTCAACTATATTTTTTGAGAAAGTCAGCGTCAACCCCATGTTAATGTTGCGATTTTCAACACTGAATATCTCGATTACCGGACGGCGAAACCTTCTCAAATTTTGGACACATTATAATACGACGCTCAAGAAGATTCACGCAAATTAAAAAAAAATTATCTTGGAAAAATTGTATGTGATGATTTTAAATTTACTTTGTATATACTATTATATTATAAATTCGACTAACGCTCTAACCTCCTTAACTTGTGAATTCTGTCTGAATCAGTCTTACTACTAAAAATATGTAACCAACTGGGATAAAATGTTGTGTGCAATAATAATTTGTTTTGTAATTAAGCTTCAGGTATGCCTCCAAGGACTTGTAGTGTAAAAGGCTGCACCGCAGAGGGGAAACGCAAATTCAAGTTTCCTCAAGCCAAAGTAGAGAAGAAACGTTTTTTCAGTTGGCTAGAAGCTTCTGGAAATGTGAATTTGTTGTCTTTTTCAACGGAGCAACTCCGTAACAAGGGTATCTGCGAGCTTCACTTCATGCGAAAATATATGCTGGCGAAAAAACTCACCACCACCGCTGTGCCTACACTGCAGTTGCCAGGTAATTTAATATCCGAACCAACCAGAATTCAAAACCCTACAGAACGCAAACATTATACTAATTAAACTCTATTCGTTTACTTTCAGAGAAAATCGACGTCTCGACCTACATAGTTATCGATAATGACAACATTGAAAACGAATCATCAGAGAAAGTATCCAACGATCATACAGCATACGTCTGTAAGTGACTATAAAATTATAGTTGCCCGTTATGAATGTAACACGTAACGATCAAATACAATAAACTTCTATACATTTGATTTCAGTGCATGAGTCGGTTCAACAAAGTATTCGCCAATGTGAGGATACGAACGTGGACAAGCCAGTGCTTAAGGCACGTAACGAAAATTCATCCGTCGAAGAAATAAACGAACGTTGGACGGAAATAAATGAACAGGCAATCGATTCCACACCTGTTAAGAGCGCCAAGAGCTCAAACGTGCAAGTGGTTTCAAGGCAATCAGCAGTCAAGAGAACCCAGTCAAACGAAGGTACGGTGCATTGTGTGTTTGCTTTCGAATTATATTCGATCTTCTATTATTATATTGAAATATATGAAATCCTATTGAATATTATTTTGAACGAGATATATTGAAAGGTACTACATAATTTGCCTCGTTTATTGAGATTGTTTTAATTGCAGTCGACGAAATGTGTATACTCTGTAAAGCTTTCTTAAGAGCTGGAATGAGAACACATTTGGTGGAATTATACCAAACCTTGGAAGGAAATCCTTCTGAAGACATCAAGAATTTCATCGGGGACCAACTAAAAATACTAATTACAGCGATTGATAATCGCATGACGTAATTATGCCAAAATTAATGGCGCAGTTCTTACGAACATTCGCAACGGATTCAACACTCACAGTGGTTTAATAACCGCAAGATGTGAAAGCTAGGCAAATCGTGCAAGGTCGTATGAAATTTCTTTTAAATATTAGTTATAGGTTAAAGCAAAATTAATTTCAATAATTTTCTGTGATTTTTTTTCATTGTTAGAGAATAATAATTTTTCTGTCCTCCGGCCAAGAAGCGGCAACTTTCGGGCCGCTGCGCCAAACGAAGTTGCCGTTTTCTGGCTTCGTTGAACAGGAAAATAAGCCTCAGATCATATGTTTGTCAACCTCAGCTTCGTTTCGGCCAAGAATTACATGCGATCTGAGACATTTCTTATTTGATTGGCCTAGGTACGTAATATACTATTCTATTCTTTCCGCAGCAACACCTCTCTCCTTTTTTAACTTGTCCAGAAAGGTGGAACTTTCGGCGAAAGAAAAGCGCCTCTACAACGTCATCGCGCAGTTGAGGAAATCAGCACGAGAAGCACAAAAACATAAAATATCTCTGAGGGCGCGTATCAACCACGTGGACAATTTAGTACGGAATGGTACATTCGACTCGATTGCAGAGCTACCGGAAATCAGCAGGAACTTCTTGCAATCGTATTTTCGGAACAGCCAACGAAGCAAATATCACCGGCAATATACTATTAAAGATAAGACGTTCGCTCTAGCGTTATACAAACGAAGCACGAGGGCTTACATGTTGAAAGAACGATTACCCAGTATTTAAAGCCGATCAACAGAGTTTTGTCGGGAAGTAAAAGTTTCTCCAGCAATGTCGAAGATACGCTTATGTCCCAAGCCCACAAAATATACGAGGGACGATCGCATCGTCGAGTGGCAATAGAATAAACATTTTCCTTATATTCTGATATAATATTAATTTACGTAATGAATATACAGCATATGATGTACGTTATGTTCATATTGCCTATAAGAATTCAATTTATTCAATAATTAATAATAATTAAATGATTAATCATAGTTAGTTCAATAATTTAGTTAAATAACGTATTTGATAACAACATGCATATTTAATGTATATATTGTATGTATGTGTAATGTATATACTTTGTTTATTGCAGTAATATACTTTATTAACAACGTTCACGGGTGTTTTTACATTATTCAACATTCATAGCTCAAATTCCATGCGATTATTTCCAATCATATATACATATATATATAACCGCAATGGATTCCTCCCTGTATACCTATATATACGATTTTAGTTCCCGACCCCGAAGTGTAGAGGCGCTATTTTGGCTGCGCCAGAAGTACGGTGGCTTGTACTCCCTGGGTACGCTTACAGTTGGTTAGAACCATAGAATATGGATCTTCATAGAAGCGTACTTAAGGCCTGATTGAAGCAGGAAAAGTTGGGGTACTCGGTACTCGGACCCCGTGGTGAGATGTCGCTACCGCAGCTTGCAAATCTGTGTCGTATGTGCACCTCACGCAGAGCATTACACATCGTTACGATAGGGCGACGACTTGGCGGGAGCGAGAACTCCGCCCTGTGGCTTATCTTGCTTATTCTCAAGAGTGCAGATGATTTGGGGTGATGATGCTCTTCTTGTCTTATAACCGTAATAAGCGCTACGGTTTCCGGCGGATATCACCGTGGTCTGTTTCGCTCACTCTTGCGAACGTAAATGCGTTGGGGTAATGATGCTCTCCTTGTCTACTGCCGTAGTAAGCGGTACCATCTCCTGCCGATACCCCAGTAGTCTGTTTCGCACTTGAAGCGAATGGTGCTTGATAAGATTCGGAAACTCGAAAAAAAATTTTTTGCCATTTTTGGAAAGTGGAAAAATGGATAGGGTACTTCCGAGAACAGGAAGTACCCTGTTCGTTGTTTCGGCAAAAATGGAAATTTTGGCAAACGTTTTTTTGGAATTTGTTCGTCCATGAAATCGGTTGGTAAATATGCAACTTAAATCGAATGACGAAGGTTCCAGGTTGATATCCCAAAAAATTTTTTTTTTCATGTGCCGTTTCGCAAAACAAAAAAAATTATCTATCACATGGTATCGAACCTACATAAAATAAGTTGGCAGACTAACACACTACCACCACCATCCACTCTAAATTTGGCACGTACCCAGCTTTATTGTATTTAAGTGCTGGCCCCGGTTTTTTAAGCTAAGCTATTATAATTTTCTGATTTCAATCGGTACGTGTATCTTCATTAGTTCATGTACCGGGCTTCTCTAATTTGTTAAAAAGAATAAAAAAATCGCGAATCGAACCTATGATTTCACAACACGAAATCCGTGATGAAAAAAATAGCCGAATGACGTTGCCCCCGCGCCGCGCAAAATCCCGCCTAGTAGGAGGAGCCATCGATGCAACGATCGCAGAGACTCCCTGCGGCGGTAAGCACCGCTAAAAGTTTTGCTTCAAGCGGGTTGTAAAGATTACGCTTCTATGGAGTTTCGTATTCTTTGGTTAGAACCATACAGGTGGGGTTAAGCAAAAGTAATTTACGCCAAAAAATAACTATGTTGCGGGATAACTATGGGCGAGTTTCTCAATAGTAATATTATCAGATGAGATTCGACAGTATCGCAGCGTTTTCACGTGTCTGTTCCTCTGTATTTACAGTGTCACCGGAACGTGGCCTTGTGTGTAAATACGTTGAATGATAATAGTCGCCAAAGGTAGAGCCAAAGGTTACAAAGTTATCGTCTCTAGAACCGCGTACATGGATTACTTTACGTGGAATTTTACCAAATATCCGACATCGGAATCATAACATTTTATTATCAAACGATGGATATAGTTGTACAATTGAATAATCAAACCGCCGGTAGAGATACGATTATAAGGTTAGTTTCGAAACTAATGAACAATAATACTTAACAAATATCGCAAAATGGAAAACAAATTGCTTCGCTTAAAAATTCGAAAAACCTAAAAGCGTTCTGTGTTCTCGCAGGTTACTTCAGTACTCTGCGCGAGTTGGCTGGTATTATTCACAGAGCAGTCGCGTCGCAAGTCATTCGTCGGACGTCCTCAAGAGTTTGGAATACACCTTCAGTTCGTTCAGAAAATGTAATTTCGTCGAATTCTCAATTTCTATACGTTTTACACTTTCACATTCTACACGTTTTGAACTTTCCTTCCACCAAAATTGTGTCCTGACCTTGTCAAATTTTATTGTTGTATTATCTTTCAGTACTGCGTCTGGGAAGATGTCTGGACAGTCTTTATTCCGTTCTCAAAGTTATAAATCATCCGGACTTGACAGTCCGTATTACAATGACGATAGCTAAAATTTCTAATACCCTGTTTCTGCTGGCGGACCACATGACTTGGATCAGCAGAGCTGGTCTTATGAGAATAAATTTGGAAAAATGGAATTCTGTCTGCAATCGATACTGGCTTCTGACAATAATAATGAATTTGACGAGGGACATTTACGAGATTGTTCAAGCTCTTGAGAGGAGGAACGCAATTCGTGTGACAAAATTTACAAGTGTCTCAAAAAATTCTTTGGCCAATAAATGGCGAAATTTAATCTCGCTTGTCGATAACAAAGATATCATGCTAGACACAATGAAAAATAGTTGCGACCTTTTCATACCTCTATCAGCATTGGGATATACCAAATTAAGTCCTGGTGCAGTAGGCGTACTGGGCACTATCTCGTCGGCTATTGGACTTTACTGCTTGGTAAATCCGATGTTTAAAATGCCAGTTGTATAATGGAGCAACAAATTATTTATTTACAAGGGATCAATTGCGAGGAACTGTGAGTGGACAATTTGTATACACAAATGTTTTATGCACTGTTAAGAGTATTTATTAAACATTCCTGATAACGAAAACGATAAATGCATTTATTCCATGTCAGAATAGTGTTTAGAATTATACTTTTGGATATGAATTTACACTGAAAAAAAATTCGTTTATGTATTCAAAATCTTAAATCTTAAATTGAGGCATTAATGTTTTAGCTATTTTCTTTGGAATAATCTATTTTTTATTTTTATTTCTTCATTTAATGGCAATGAAAAGTGTGTGTTAAAACAAGAACAAATAACAGTATAATATAGCAGATGATTCCAGGATGATGCTCTGCAGAAATAGCTAGTTTTTGTTGTTGTGTTTACGGATCGTATAGCTATGGGATGAATGGTGCCTGGACAAACAATATACATCTTTTCCTAGGATAATAAATATTTATTTAGTTAAAGATATTTTATATTTATACAAATATTAAATTTCATTCTCAATATCTATGAAGGATTTGATAAAGAAAAATACACTTGTAAATACATGCTTTACAATCAGTCTCAGACTTGAATGATCTGTTTCGATATGAAATCCTGATCTCTGTTCCACAAAGCTTTGCAGATGCAATTCATCTGGTACGAACAATCGAGTATCTCCGGTCTGGCCGATGTTTTATTCGTATCCATTTTGATCACCTTTGTTTTCCATCTTTCTTCGAATTCTTTAACCTGACTATCCGTTACTGCCATTGTCGTGAACGCCTGGTATCTGATGCGTTGAAGAAGAAATCGTTAAAACTGATTAGTAGACCGTTCAATTTAATGTGTATATTGTAATGAGTAAGATCGTCGGAAGAAATTCGCTAACTTTGTGCCGATAACTATATTGGCTGGATTCTCCGTTGTAGCAGTCATCGAATTCATAAGATACGGTATATCTCGAAAGCTCGTCGGCTCATCAAACGCGAATACTGAGCATATAGCGTCGACTTTGTCCTTGCATGCCTAAGTCGATACAAAGGTGTACATTTTAAAAATTATACAGACAATGCAATCGTGTATATTAACAAGAATTATTAAAAGAAAATTTTTCAGAAAAGTTTGTATAGGAAAGAAAATTTTACAAGTGAACAACCGTGACTGAGGAGACTGGGACTGTTGACTTTCGAGTTTAGGAGGAAGCAGAGACGTACATAACAATAATATCTAAAAAGGCTGTAAGCAGTAGAAAATCCGAACTCGTCAGTCTATCCATAAATAACCATTTTCTACGACAATAACCAAAGTTACAAAATGAGCAGTTTCAGAAAAATTCACTGGAACAAATATTATCGAACAGAGTTTTTGACGCATGGAACGCTCTCCCACCTGTGATAATTGATCCGGAAACGATAAATCAATTTACAAACATGTTAGATGCATAGATGTTCGCATTAATATATAGTGCGATTTTTTTTTCCAAATGCAAATATAATAAGTGATGAATTTATTTTCTGTAGATTGAAGTTTTTTATTCTTCCCAAACCAAGCATTCATGGAAACTTGCCCAAGATGAAATTAAATGTCGTTGCAGATATCTTCGGGATTATATGTGATCAATAGTCGAGTTCTGATTGGTCCATTCACAACTCGATTTTAAATATTGAATGGGACCGTTTTCTTTAAGATTTATAATATTATTAATGGGGAGCTGTAAACATCTTGTGCAAGACAAGTCACTTACGGGCAAAATATGATTGTATTTCTTAATACTATTTTCCGATGTGTCCCAAAACTGCAATTTGAACAATACGACTTTGTCCCAAATTTTAACGGGCCAAAAAACCGTTGTTTTTCTGATGCCGTTTGATTCCGTGTAACCGCCGCTTTCACCAACGATTCCTGACAGTCTATTGATCACGGAAGTTTTACCGGCTCCCGGCCTACCGATCATGAAAACTTTGTAAGTTACTTCTTCGATCGAGGAAGGTAATGCTGGCCTTTCCAATATTCCTGAAATTCGATACATCAAGGACAAAATCAATTTATAGCCTACCGATGAGGAACAAAAAAAATAAAATATGTTTTTTAGCGTACTGACCGTAGAAGCGTCTCTTTTTCGTAGAATGATCGTAGAAATGATGAAGCAATAATTCGCCCTCCGGCGAACTCAACCAATTCATATTTATCGCGCTGCTCATTATTGAAATTCCGTTTGATAAATCGGTTGTGTCGAGGCGTCGTCAAAGATCTTGGGACGCGCACAGAAAACAACAGGTGCGTGTCAAGACGGTGGCGCCGTTCTGAAGTAGTTTCCAAATACCGTCGGTATGTTACCTACTTCTATCGATACAGTTGACTTACGGTAAGTTTAAACTATACTTCGACAAAGTGTCGCAGCGATCGTCTTCGGCCCATGTTGCATAGTGGCAGTCGTCCAATGATACCAACGTTTACACAAACCTCGACAATTCTTTATTTGATACTTTTACCAAAACATCTAGTTTATTTTACAAAAATGTCCGTCAATTTTATGTGTACTTTTGGTAATCGAAAGATAAAATAATTGGTGGACGTTTGTAGACGAAAAAGGTTTGTTAAATATACGAATATTTTCTACTGTGTCACGTGGCTCTTTTACCGGACAGTACTTGAATCAGAGTAAAAATCGTTTACAATCATGCTAGAAGTAAATGAGCCTTAATCTCAATGGATCCTAGCAATCAGGAGAATTGCATTAGTCGTCAAGTTATATATATAAGTTGCATAAATTACAGTTTCTCCTTTTTTCAAGACCATTGATATCTTCCGTAAAAGTTTAGATTTAGTGAGGACATAAACCCAATGTGCTTCTGACAATAATACCAACGGTAACGAAACAAAAAATCTGTTTGTTACCGACAGAGCACGTGGTACAAAAAACATAAAAATCGTTCACAAAAACGAAGGTTTTTCTACGAGGAAGCGAAATCAAAAAACAATTCTGTTATTCACGTCTCGCAGAGATGCTTAAATAATTGTAAAAAAAAAAAAAAAATCACAGTGGAGCAAGTCCTACGAGCGATACACTGAACTATCTTTGAGGTAGATTAACAGCCTGAGATATAACGAGAAAGCATGCCTCTGTTGCAATTGCCTTTTAATCCGTCGACGTTTTTCAACCACGTCAGACGCGCGAGTAATTTTACTTTTTTTTTTTTCGTTCTCTTAAACGTTTCTGGAAAGGGATCATTCCGACACGATAATACGGTTGGCTTGATAAGCGCATCTGTCTGACGTTGGTGAAAGAAGGTATAAGGAAACGAGAACGACAGTCTGACAGTAGATACGGCATGTCTGTATTGCAGAACGGTACCGATGTGAGTTTGAGGAAAGATTTCTTTTTTTAAATCAATGATTAATTACGTGGTTGCACCAAAGAAAAATCAACGAAAATAGTCAGTTGAACAAAAATGTTTTTAAATTAATAAAATTCCACTTGAATTGAACGAATGCTTTTGAGACGTACATACGTAATAACGTTTTCCAGTATAGTTTTACCGTTTCAAATTGATCGTGAACATATTGTGATGTAAATATTACGCGGTACATTGTTAGGTGAGACGAGCGATATAGAGCGAGGGTGCGTGAGCGATAGAGTATAGAAAAATAAATCCGTGAACTATAAGACCAGAGAGAGAGAGAGGGAGACAGAGAGAGTAGGTGAGTTTTAGAGCAGAGAGCAATCCAAATTTGATGATTCGGGTAAACGAAGATTCGGCGGTTCGACGATTCGTATAAATAAACTTTCGGATGTTCGACTATTCGTGTAAAAATTGCTTTGCCCATACGACTATTTGAATAATTGTAATTTTGGTGAAATTACATGGCTCCTATTTTTTTATGATTGTCATAAAGTCATGAACGGGAACGAGTATTCGAGTAACCGGTTGTTCGAGCTATATACCGAATTGTCATTGTCTTCGAAATTACCGAATGTCGTGTTAGACCGGAGAAGTTTCACCTCAAACTTCGGCATATCTTCATTTCCATTCAGCACGTGTAATTAGTTGGAAATGCTCTATCCACAGAATATTTTTGATTCTCCAGGAAGGTCGAGGTCGAGCGAACGGTGGTTATGCTAAAGATGATGATACCGATCGGAACCACGTTTGGGACTCACCGGCGAACGCGTCGACGGAAGACGATTCCATCAGTGTTACACCTGAAGTAGGTAGAAAAAACATGTAGGTATGAAATCTGACCAAATAGCTTTGCAACGTTAAAAATGTGCTGTTTTCAGTTATCGGCGGGGAATAAAATTGCCGAATGGGACAGTGATCTGGAGTTTTTGATGGCTTGCATAGCTGCCTCGGTCGGTCTGGGAAATGTCTGGAGATTTCCATACACGGCGTACGAGAACGGCGGTGGAGCTTTCCTCATCCCTTACTTAATTGTTCTTATCGTTGTCGGCAAACCTTTTTACTATATGGAAGGCGCGTTGGGGCAATTCACCAGCAGATCCTGTGGGAAAACATGGGAAATGTGCCCAGCAATGAGAGGTACGTCTTTCGAGATCAAAATTCATTCCTCGAGCTATCCAGGTATCAATGTTATTAACGGTAATAATAATAATAATGATCATTTGGTCGTGAAATACTAGAGTTGAAGCTTCATTAAAAACCTTGAAACGATGCAATGTTATGTGATCACAGAACTTAAATAGTTGTTCATGCGACTGTATCAGAAAAATAATTACTGCTACGAGAGCATTTTCGTTCAAGTTTTATTTTTTTACCCCTTTATTGCCAGGTGAAAACTAGTATATAATGGTACAAGGGGGGGAAGTGCCTCTTTTTAGGAATTAAAAATTTGAGGTTCGAGGGAAGCGAGGGCAGAAATTTTTCCTGAGCATATTAGAAAGTGGTCATATTGATATCGTACGACGGAGGATAGAAATATGTCTGTAACAATGATGGAAATCGGCCAAGTTTTCACAAGCGGAAGGAAAGTAAATTTAGCGGGAGGAAGAGTAATTTAGCGGGAGGGAATGTTACTTTTCGAGGAAAATATTTGTCGCCCAATTTTAAATCAGTGTTTTTTTCAGGATTAGGCTACGGTCAAGTAATCACGGGATTTTGCGTGCTGACTTATTACGGTTCGCTCATAGGACTGACCGTATATTATCTAGGGGTAAGTTTCGAAAGCGAATTGCCGTGGTCTTATTGTCGCACGGACTGGAACGACTGCATGGACGCTCGGACGACCGCGAACATATCCACGTCGAAAAATCGAACGCTGAGCAGTTCAGCCGAGATTTACTTCCGGTCAGTATTAATTTTTTTCCAACTTTTTTTTTTATCATCATCGATGGATTCCAAAAAATTGTGAAAGTTTGTTTTCATTTATTTGTCAACTAGAAACATCGTCTTAAACGAAGTAGATTCGATAGATGATGGAATAGGATTGCCATCTTGGAAATTGATGCTGTCTCTCGCCGCTGGCTGGATCGTTATCTTCGGGATTCTCTTTCGTGGTGTAAAAAGCACTGGGAAAGCGTCTTATTTCTTGGCAATATTTCCCTACATAGTAATGATAGCTTTGCTCATTAGAGCCGTTACTCTGGAGGGAGCGGTCAATGGAATACTCTTCTTCGTCACACCCAGGTGGGATAAGCTCTTGGAACCGACCGTCTGGTATGCTGCCATCACTCAATGCTTCTTCTCGCTCGCGGTCTGCATCGGACCTATTATTACTTATTCGTCCTACAACAAATTCACCCATCGAGTCGACAGGTAAACCATAATAATAAAAACAACACCTATCATAACAATATTAATATATATATAGTGTTATTTTCAGAGAATAAAAGTGATGAATGTAGGCTAAAAAAAAAGTTATGACCCATATCTTCTACGCCCACAGAGTTTAATCCACTTTTATAAAAGACCCGTCATTAAATATATTTGGGTTTTTTTTTTCACTGACATCGTTTGATAGTCAATGTTAATCGCACTTTTACGAATCATTGGTAATATAGATGCATAAAAAAAGTGACACAAGCAAAAAAAATACCCAAAACTTCAGTCGCTTAGCTTATATTGAAGATCGTTTTATATTTTAGGTATCGAGTCTAATTTCTGACGTCATTAAAGAATATCGTACGAGTTTCCTTGATTATCTTATCGTACCGAAGTTCGGTAATATGAACCATCTTTTTAACTCGTTACAATAGTTAATTCAATAAAAGCTTCAAGTTCCGAATCAAATTTAATTCAGATGTCAGTTTCTAAAGCGTTTTCGTCACGTTTGTAGGTGCTCCAGCATTTATACATCAGTACGGATCTCTCGGTATATAATAATGAAACCGTAACTGTTGTAAAGTGTGACACACGTTAAGCTACATTACGTTTAATTATCATCCACCGCATAGCACTATGTATTGTGTTTGTACGGTTTTTCATCCTACGGGCCAATTCACAACCCTAGCAGGTTGCACGATTATCGTTTCTCGCCGGCTGTCCTACGAGATCCGTAAAAATAATCGTCAGAAGAAGCATGGGGTATGATGGACCCCATATAAATTTTTATTCTCTAATAAATAGTTCTATGTTTTTTTTAATACTTCTTTTGAGAAGTATTGTCAGAAGAAGCATAAAACGAAATTCAGCATAAAAAGAAGCATATACAAGAAATTCTATTTCTTTTCGGACCTATGAGAGTCAGAATTATTTGTAGTACGAATGTACTATGACAATGTCAGATTTTTTTTGTGAATAAAATAAAGCATAAAAACAAAAAAACGACAAAAAGTTAGTATGATAATGTAACTTACTTGCCGCGATCTTTTAGTTAAGCGGTATGTGAATTTCTTTTGCAAGTATCGACAGCAAGATACAATGACTAGGTCATTTAATCATCCGACATTTACATTTCATACTCTTAATATTGCAATAACCCGTTTGAAGTTATTCGACGCATTGCTTGGCTAAGACCAGTGAACGTCGGAGCTATCGGCGAGATTTATAATTTTTTGTTTTTCCCTTAACATTTCCAGGGATGTAATGATCGTGACGACTTTGGATACGTTCACGAGTCTCATAGCGGGCTGCACGATTTTCGCGATTCTTGGAAACTTGGCTCACGAGATGGGAACTGACGATATATCGAGTGTCGTTCGTGGTGGCACCGGTCTAGCTTTCATCTCCTATCCCGATGCTCTTTCTCGGTTCACCATGCTGCCCCAGTTCTTCGCGGTCATGTTCTTCTTCATGATGTTTGTACTTGGAGTCGGAAGTGCCATGGCACTGGGTGCAGGAATCCTACGTGTTCTTTCGGATCACTTTCCGAATACGAAACAGTGGAAAACTGCTATGATACTATGCATTGTCGAGTGTCTTTTCGGGGCTGTCTACATTACACCGGTAAATTAAAATTTTCATAAAAAACATTGTGTATTTCAAGAAAGTGTCGGAAAATATTTGAAAAATTGCTTTTACATTGTTTCTTGTGAAGAGAAAAAATTCTGGCTCAGAATTCTAAGAATTTTATAAATCATACGGATTCTATTCGAGAAAAAAATAATCTCGTATAGCAAGCAATATATCACGTATAAATATTTTTATTCAGATTTATCTTTGTCAATGCAATTTTTTTTTCAGAAAAATGTTACAAACAATTATTCCAGAATTTTGTAATACTTTGGGTCACTGAAATATTATTGTTTTATGGTGAAATGATTTGATTTGAAATTGCTCCACTAATGTCACTCAGGGTGGTCAATGGTTCGTTTCGCTGGTGGATTATTACGGTGGGACATTCGTCGCTATAATAGTTGGAGTTTTCTATATAACGACGATTTTCTGGATTTACGGACTGTTCAATTTTTTGAACGACATCGAGTTTATGCTCGGAACGCGTCCAGGTCTATACTGGAGACTCTGCTGGTCTATTATCACTCCAGTGTTCATGATAATCGTTCTTATCTATACGATCGCCACATATGTACCACCGACTTATGACGACATGGCTTTTCCTACTTACGCGTATGGTAAGTCGCATATTTAGCAATGAGAGCGACGGTCGCGACGACAATAAGATAATATTTGTTTATTCTACTTTCAGTTATAGGATGGATCATTTTTGCCATTGGCGTATCGCAAATATTGGGATGGATTGTGCCTAAAGTGAGAAAGAATCGGAAGTCATCCCTTCCCAAGGTATTGCCGCTCGTTTATTCAACATTGGTGTTAAAAAACATTTTCGTTCTTAATTTATACCGAGCTTTTCGTTATCGGCTTAATTTTGATAGGTTCATTATTTTAATTGGGTATATAAATTTTGCAGGCGATAATCAAAGCCTTCGCGCCCTCGGAAAAATGGGGACCAAGAGACGAGAAGACACGAAAAGAGTGGAAGGAATTCGTGACACTGAAGAAATCCCAATACAAGGGAACCTTCAAAGAGCTTTACTTTGGTTAAAGCTGCATCGTTGTTCCAATTTCTCTCTGAATAATCTTTACTGTATCGCGAGTAATGTACAAAAAATACACTTGCGTAAAAGCGCCATTTTTTTTTTACAATGTTGCCTGCGCAGCGTGCAAAGATATTTGATCTGGGATAATCGGGCAACGTGATATCCAGACGTGCTTGCGTAATTTTCTTGAATCATCACAATGCTCGGCTATTAATTGCTCATAATTTTTCGCGTGATGGTAAGAGAAACAAAAAATTAAGAAACAAAAACGCATTCCCTCGAGTTTCGTGAAAAGATGAATGATAGAAAAAAGATTAATCCACTCGTTTCGCATTGTTCCGAGAAACTGAATTAACCATTTTCCCTCTGTCGCCGCTGCTGTTCCGAGCCGGTGATCGTAGAAATTGTCGAGAGGGAGGTAAAGAACGTTATTGTTTTATTACGCAGACTTCATCGTTAAAACGTGACAAATAATATTTTTTATGAGGCTGATCACGTAATTGTGAAGTTGGAAAAAAACACGCGAAGATTATAATTGTTTTTTTTTTGTGCCGTCGTTAATAACTCATAAGGCGATCGCAACCAGATAAGATATCTTAGCAAGGAATCATGTTTAAATCCACTTTCAGCATTGTAAGTTTTCAAGTTCATACCTAATGATCGATCTGACACGATGTCGATACGAATACGAGTCACGATAAAGTTTTACATTTTCCCATGATCCAGCGAGAAGTTGGAGTGCTAAATCAGATAAAATTATCGTAATCATCAGAACGGTACACAGTTAGTCGGCAAATGTTAATAAATAAAATGCCAAAGGTGTTTTTTCTTATTGTTTATCCATAAAAAATGTCATCTTCGCACGGTTCGAAATAGAAAAATAAAATCAAATTTAATAATAATGTTCGTATCCTTATATCAAAGATTATAAAAAATTTGTTGTTTATTGTACTATTAATCAGTTTCAATCCAAAAAAATGAATTATGTAATATGTATATATATGTGTGTGTGAATGTATATGGATACGATAAAAAAATGCACCGAACGCATGTTTTTTCCATGCTTAACGTGAACAGATTAAATAATGCAAAAGAAGCGATGAATAATATTTCTCGGATCTGCCGAATCGCGGTTATTTGAGACGGAATATGACATTCAATGTTTAATAGAGCATGGCTTGCTAAAGTCCGACAAATATTTATTCAAGATGATAAGCACAAATCCATCATCGAGTACCGACGCTTTCTAAATTCTGCGAGTCTCTTTTGTTGTTCTCTTCACCTTTCTACAGTGATTGGCATAGACTCGCGTATGCACCTCGCTCGCGATACCTTATCTAGCTTAATTTTCATAGATTAGTGAAAATTAGCATAACTATATTGTCAATTAGAGAACTACATAATGTGCGATAGTTAAAATATTTTGCTGAGGCTTGCAACTGTCGCAGCTTTGAAATTACACAACAGTAGGAGGAATGTATGTCTTGCAGAGCCTCCGTGATCCTCGACGATATGAAATAAGTGGGTAATCCTTCGAATGCGAAGTGAATTATCAGAAGACACGGAATATCTCAACGCCAAGTTAAATAAAAAATAGCAAGGCAGACTGTGTAGTTACATGTCAATGTGACTTCTTTCGGGTTCTTCAACATAAATTCCATAAGTTTTAAATGAAATGAACTTAATAAAATTTCTTGGCGATAGTGCAATGAAATCTGGCGAAAACAATTATTTCCGAGAGTGAAATTGAATCATGCAAATAAAAAAACCTATTCGTTTCTGGCACGAGTGCAAGGTGGTCTACGCTGTAGTGGGAATGTCAATGGGACGCGGAGAATGTATACACATTTGTGCTAAAGCGCGTCGCAATGTGGATCGTTCGCGGAGCAGATTCGCGTTGAGTTAGCGGTTTCTTCTGTTCAGTTACTCGAGCGCGGTCCAATCGTATAGACGTGTTGCTTGCGAATAAGTTTATTAATTTTCATCCGACAATAGTCGTTCGATTTTCGAAAGAAAAAAGTATCGGTGATGGTAAATAAAGTTGACCGCAAGGTTCGTTCATACAATGATTCAGTAATTCCATCAGGAGAAGAAAATTTGTTTCGGTTGCAAAAATAATTATTCAGGGGTTGGAAATATAGTCCAACGTAGATGGTCGTCGATAGAACATAAAATTCTTTGATTTGATGTCGGAAGTTAATTCTAAAAGTTAATTTCATTTCGTCGTAGAAGGGTTTGTGAAGAGATTACGCTGGAATACATGAATGCGCACCCGACAAACTCACGAATCCGTTTCTCGGACAATTCACCGAAGACTACCATAATGTTGATCTTTCTAACACTTTACCTGTTACAAATAATATCGCGTAATTTCGGAGCAAAGTGATTTATTTATTCTTGATTTTTTCCTTATATGCAAGTTTTTTTTATTAACAGGAATTATAAATCGCAGGTATCGAAGGGTGCGGATATGCATGAAGTGCCCAATATATTCAAGATCTCGTTTTCTTCCAGACCGGAGAGCTCTAATGATGTGTCAGAGGTAATCATACATCCTACAATTATGATTGGATCGACATTTTTTCAAAATAATAAATCATTTTTGTTTTCTATTGAATTATCGGGGCTTTTTAGGAGGAATTATCTGCGATTGACCGAGTTCAATGGGGTAATGGTATTGAGTTCCTCATGTCCTGCATCGCCTTCTCCGTTGGACTTGGGAATGTTTGGAGGTTTCCGAACACAGCTTACGAGAACGGCGGCGGTGCATTTCTCATACCCTATCTCGTTGTTCTTTTCGTAATAGGCAAACCATTTTACCACCTGGAAATGGTTCTCGGCCAATTTACGAGTCGATCTTGCGTGCAAATTTGGTCGATTTCACCTGCGTTCAGAGGTAATTTTTTAGAATCCAAAACTCATGTTTCTCGACCGTCGTTGATAATAATTAATTAATTTTCTTTTACGTTAATTTGTGTGTGTGCGTGAATCGAACACGAAATATTCAAACTCTTATAACGTAAAAATATCTCGATCGATCAACCTGAAATTTTACACACGCCGGGTGAGATTAATAATCAATGTTTCTGTGAAATTGCATCCAAAAACGTTCAGTTTCATTTTTGTACGCCATTATTTATTTCATCGAGAATGTCAGTACGAACGCTGGGCATTTTTTTTCAGCAATCTAGCTAAAAACGCACACAGATGAAATACGATGAGCCGAATATTCTATTAAAATTTCAAGAGAATCGATCGAACCATTTAAATGTCATAGCATTTTGAGTTTTATCTCGTTTTATGAAAAATGTGTACTTTATTTAATTAAAAAAAAATTCTATATTTTAATAAAATTATTATTTTTTTATTCTTCTCACACAGGTATCGGTTATGGTGTAACCGTTGCCGTGTTTTCCGTAGTCACTTACTACTGCGCTCTAATGGCTCTGACACTTTATTATCTGATCGCGAGTTTCTATTCGCCACTGCCTTGGGCCTCGTGCCGGCCGGAATGGGGCGAAAATTGCTTCGACGCTATGAGTGCCGGAAGTAATGTTGCTGTCATCGGTAGCACTAACACGACTCGCAGTAGCTCGGCTCAACTCTACTTTCTGTGAGTCACCGTAACAAATGATTTTTTTTTCGTATTTTATTTACAAAATAAATTAATTTAAATCCTTTTCCAATTTTAAAAATTACATTTTTGTGATATTGCGACTCGAAGAAAAAATGTGTCGACACAATTAATCTACAGATGAGAAACCCTTGCTCTTCGTCGACTGACAAAAATAATATGACTATTTACCATCGTAGCACGGAAATATGTGGAGAAAATTGAGAGATGTTACCAATATCGAACAATATTCGTTTGAAGTTTAAAAAACATTTTGAAAATATTTTTCTTGTCCGCCGATAAATCTTACAATAAAACAGTCCGGAAGTTTGTCCTGAAATATTCTTCCCATCTATTTCAGTAATAATTCGTGAGATTTGAAAGATTAAAAATATTTCTGGAATGACTCTAAAACATTTGGTCCTAAATGGCTGATGATTTACTGTCTCGATTAACTCTCCTGTATAACATTTCAAATTAACAGAATTAAGATACGAAATTTATCTCTACTCCAAAAAGAAGTGTAATTTTTTGGTTGGTCTTTTATTTGCAGTAAAGTGGTTTTGAACGAGTCCGGGATAACCGAGGGTCTCGGTATGCCGTCCTGGAATCTTGTGCTGTGTCTTCTGGGCAGTTGGATATCGGTGTACATCGTAGTCTCACGTGGCGTAAAGAGCACCGGGAAAGCTTCTTACTTTCTCGCCATATTTCCCTACCTTATAATGATCTGCCTTCTCGTAAGAGCTGTCACGCTGGAAGGTGCGATAGATGGAGTAATTTTTTTGTACAAACCGGACTGGAGTAAAATTCTTCATCCCGGAGTTTGGTACGCCGCGGTTACCCAAGCGTTCTTCTCGCTCGGTGTCTGCTTCGGCGGTGTGACGATGTACTCATCGTACAACAATTTCAATCACAATGTCGCTAGGTGCATTAAATCAACGGCGAAGAATCAAAAGGTCGTAAATCATACGCCAAAGTATGAGAGTTACGCCCCTTTGGTTTCTTGTCGTCGATATGTCTATGAAAACGATGTGAAACAAACTTTGACGGTAACAAAAAATGGAATCAGTTTTGTTTTCGATAGTCAAATCTTTCCGGTCAAACGCGAATTATTAGCATCTCTAAATAAAAGCTGAAACGGAGCATCATAAATTAGTTTGACTGGGTGAAGTTTACCCCCGAGAGCAAAAAATTAATTGTTGATCTTGGACCCTCCCCTCACTGAAAATACTGAACTCCTGAAAAATAATGAAAAATCCTACTGAGAGTATGTAATTGTTAAACGCTAAGAAACTACTGAACTGCTCAGTACTAAACTGCCAGATTATTGAAAACTGCTGCAAATCTGGATCGGTGAACTACTGAACATCACTGGGTATTTTGAGTAGTTAAATATTTAATACTACTGGAGGTTTTGAGTACCCGTACGTCCTCATTAATAACTACTGACTTTTATGAAATAACTGCTAAAAAGTAGTAACTTTTCCAATGCCAATAGTGAATGCTGAACCTTCAGCAGTCACTACTGGAGAGCGATTATTTTCGGTGAGGGTGGGCTCGGGTTTAACGGAGGGCTCACCTCTGTTTAATGAACTTCCGGTTTAATCGTCAAGAATTTTGATTCACCGGAAATATTATTATATTTACATTGGATATGTATATTTTAACAGAGATTGTATAATCGTTACAACACTGGATCTCTTCACAAGCCTCATGGCCGGCACGACGATTTTCGGCATTCTCGGAAATCTCGCTCATGAACTCGGAAGCGACGATATCAGCACTGTTGTACGGTCCGGCACAGGATTGGCTTTTATTTCCTATCCCGAGGCACTCGCAAAATTTACGGTCGTACCACAGATTTTTGCAGTTCTTTTCTTCTTGATGCTCTTCGTCCTCGGCGTTGGCTCGGCTGTTGCATTCACGAGCGTTGTCATCAGCGTCTTCAAGGATCAATTTCCAGACATCGACCAGTGGAAAATAGCCTTTGGGGTTTCGGCAGTCGGATTCATCGTGGGAATCACGTACTGCACGCCTGTAAATCCTTATTTCAATTTCATAAATTTTTACAGCTCGATAGACGAATAGGATTTTTAAATAGATTTTTTCTTTTATTTATTTCGCTTCTTCATCGAGAAAGCTTTCTTCTACTAAAAAAAAACATAAAATCTTTCGAAATTTTTATGAAAACGTTGCAGAAAGTTCGAAAATATCGAAAAATTACATTTAGATAAAATTTCGGTGTTTATGTTGTGTGTGTCTGTTTGAACCGGACGCGAAAAATTCAAATACAACTCGAGAATGTTTCGATCGATCAAGCTCGATTCCACTCACATGTATGAGTAATAGTCAATGTTTATTCAAAATATTATAAAAATTGTACAGTTTTATTTGTACGGCATTTAATTTTTTTTTACCATTTTTTTTCTATGTATTTTATTTATTTTTTAGGGGGGCCAATATATATTGAATCTCGTGGATTATTTTGGAGGAACCTTCATCATTGTTTTTCTCGCTTCGTTTGAAGTGATCGCTGTCTCTTGGGTTTATGGTATTTAATGTCTCGGCTGCCCGAATTTGAAGGTGCTTTTGTAGAAAGGAAAATAATATTTTTTTCTTCTTCACAGGTGTCGAGAACTTCATGGATGATATAGAATTCATGGTGGGTAGAAGGCCCTCGGTTTACTGGCGATATTGCTGGGGTTGCCTAACGCCGTTAATGCTTTTTGTTATATTAACATATTTTTTGGCGACTTTGACACCTCTGATGTATAATGGCGAGTACTATCCAACGACTGCTACTGGTATGTAAATGTATTTTATTTTATCTTTTAGAAGTTTAAATTTTTCGGTTTGCAGTCGTTTTTTATTGGTTTTAGCTGCTGGGTGGACCCTTCTGGCCATTGGTATTGCACCCTTTCCTATACTGATGGTCAACGATATACTTCGAAAAAATATTGTCTCGCCGCTAGAGGTAGAATATTTGCAAAGAATCGTTTGGTTTCAAAAGAATAAAAGTTTGTTTCTGGGTAATGATTTTTTTTAGATCTTTAAGCCAACTGCCGAATGGGGTCCAACGAATCTGAAAATACGAGGGGAGTGGAGGACTTTCAAGGAGTCGAAGAAAAGAGAAAGATCAACTATGGCGAAGGACACTAAAATACGAAAAATATTCGCGGTACTGTACGATAAATAACTATTGCAGTATTGTAGCTAAGTTACGTTTTTTTCGGTCGTGTACTAACCGGTATATAGTGCTTCGCGTGCTTTCACCTTTTTCGTAGTCTAACTTTGTTGCTATCGGTGATTAAAAATTAATAAACGCCCAAAACAGTTTTTTCTTCAATCAGCGACGATGCGGCTGATTGTACGTTCTGTGGAAAAATGTAGCTTCTTTCCGGTTTATTATTGGCAAGAAAAGTTCTAAGATGTTGATGTTGCTAGAAATATAGAAACTGATGAGCGATTAAATTCCTCGCGTCATTGTTCATTGAAAAATCACATTTATACCAACGGAGCGATTTCATTTTTCATTTTTTCTTTATTATTAATAAATTAATATATTATATATGTCTGATATATATACATAATATATGTATGTATATATATATTTGTTTTTTATATGTATATGTATAACAGCGACAAGTACAATATATCATCATGGTTCATTACGATTAATCATAGTCGAAGATTCTTACCGTTAAATAACTAGACTGAAACCAAAGTGTCGAAGTTTTATGATCGTATGGCATCTTCTGCTTTCATTTTTTTCGTTTTTTAAAATTCTTCTCGCCATTCTAACTCTCTTTCAATCTTCACTTGTTCGTTCATCGTCGTTAATCCAATCTTACATTTTAATCGCAATATAGATACAGGGATACAGAAAAATAACACCGCGCGACCACGGTGGAATGTACCTTATAAAATACTATTAAGCTGAAAGGGATGTTTTTTCCGTCCTTCCAGATAGAGTGCGGGAAGACTACGTGTCCCATGTTTGCATTGTGGCTTGATCGTTTGCGAAACCTGTCGCCGTTAATGAGCGATTCACGTACGCATTAACCAGTAGACATTCGCATTATTTTAAGACTGAAATCGAATGTGGAATTTGGCCAGGCGCACACGTCATTCTCGTTTACAGGTTTAATTAGTGTATTTTTTTTCTTCGTCATCGATATTATTACTAATGTTATTTTAGGATTAATTGTACCTTTATCTTACAGTCCTATCTATCGACCTTTCTGATCGCGATGCGTGATCATTCGGAGATTTGGAAAGTTGCAAGTCCAACGAGACACAAATCTTTTATCTCTTTTTTTTGTTTGTTTTTGTTTCTTCTTCTATTATAGATTCAACCTTGGTCCATTTTTTGACGCATACGATTTATGTACAGGCTTAACCCACGTGAGAAAAAAACATGCGACCCGATGAAGATAACAGTTGGTTCTCATTTGTTATCCATTGGCTTTTGTAAAAATTATTTTCATCGTTGTATCAGGTTTTTTTCGAGGGAATTATTCATCGGATTTACGTTAACTCGCTCATTCAGTACTTCCAATTTACTTCAATCAAGCTCGCGGAGCGTTAACTATTTTGCAGCTTTTGCAGTCTTTTTCGCAGTGGAACTCTCGTCGCGTTCCATCCCTCATTTTGCTATTTTCCTTATCCCGTCGTTCCATTCCTTAAACGTTCTTAATACTCAGAGAAAACATTCCACCGCGTCGTGGTCGGCATGGAAATTTCGAAGCCATTCATTTTACTTCTCCATTCGTATTCATGGATCTCTTTTTCGTTTTGTTTTTAATGCATGCTATGTATAATGACACATTTACAGTAATAACGATACGTTTTTTCTTACATCGCCTCAATCCTCACAATCGTCACGATTTTTCCTTAAGTCGTAACTCGAAAAAATCTGTGCATGCGCGTGTGTTTCACATATTTCGGAGTATTTTTTATTTAATTTTTTCGAGTATTTGGAAGTGAGTTTTAACATACGCTCGTGAGAAATGGATGTGCAGATCTGTACGTGTGTCGATTATGTGTAATTTTTTTGTGTTGTATAACGTTCGTTATACAACGACCCTTTCGTACGATCTTGGAAAAATTAATTGCAGCTTCGCTAATTGTGACAAGAAGTTTTATCTTCTTTTAGCTAATCGGAGTTATCTACCCACTCAAATGAGTTCAAGTTTTAGAGTTCCCGCTTCAAAAATACGATAAAAATCATTATTAGAGATAAAATATCAGCCAATAAGAATATACAAACGGCATTTCGTTTGCGCTGTTCGTTCATTCTACGTTGTCTTAAGTTCCATGAAAAACGTGAGAACCGATTTAAAAAAAGATTTTTATATATCATCATCTCGAATCGTTTCTATACGTTTTTTTTATTACCGATTTCTTTCCTCGAAGCACTTCCGTTTATATGAACGTGAAAGGGCCGTTTTCCTTTTCCGCCTTATAAATTTTCGATTCTTAGGTTTCCACTACTTCGTTACTAAAATCTGCGCTTTTCCCTTGCGGCGAGCACGTGCGATTCTTCGAAAAGTCTCGTCTAAGTACTTTTGTCAATGTTTATTTTTATTTTTTGTTACTATTTTTTTGTATCTTCTTGATCGTTTTAGTCCGGGCCCTCAATATCGTAACAACAAAAACCGCTCTTTCTCAATTTAAAAAAAATTTCTTCTCATAATAATTACTTTCATCGGTTAATAAAAAATTGTTAGACATCGCCGCAGATGAACTATATTAATCGCTTAGTTTTCCGTCCTACGCACGCAAACGACAATGCCTTCCTTTTGTATTTTCAGGGACACGAAGTTACACAGTATTAACGCTATCGTCAACCGGACTTGCATTTCGTGGCACATTTGTTTTGTTTCTTTTTTTCATTATCTCGTAATCACTTTTTTTTATTCCAATCGTCTGACAAACACAATTTTATTTGGCGATGAGCGCGGCGTACCGAACTCGCGGGTAAAAAAAACATTCTTTGTACCTCTGAAAAAAAATTCGCAATATGTAAAGAAAATTAATGAAAACTCTTGAATAGACTATCGTTGAATATACCTTGAGTTATTCTACGATAAATGCGTATTTATGATAAATAATATAAAAACATTATTTATCTTAAACGTTCTATAATTTGTTTCAGTTTTCTATAATTCACCTAACCGTCTGGCTGTAATCTTTATAATCAGATACCATAAACTCGTTTTAATAATTTTTTCTCAACCGCGAGTCCGAAAGCGCGTCTTGCTCACACGTTCCGTATACTCTTTTACTCACGAATAAAATACACATTGAAGTTGTTGATATCTCTCGCGAACATTGAACGTCGTTCTAGAGCGATTTCTCATTCTCTTAAACTCCCATTTTTTAAATTTATTCGTTTCTTCTCATTTTAAATTATATTTACAATTATTTCACTTAAAATATAAGACCGTTTTTTAAATTCATTTATTAACGCTTCTTCATCGTTCACACCGTTTATAAAAAATTTATTTGCAATTCATCACTCTTTTCTCCTCTCGCCTGTTTTCCGATTCATTGTTCATCTGTTCTCCTCTCGAGTTTTGTTTAGAGTCAGAAACCCTCGTGTCGTTCGAGCTTCAGCCTTCTCGACGTTACCCTTATCTGTTAAAACGATTTTCATTTCTCAGTTATTTTCTCTTCGTTTTCCTTCGCCAGAGAGAGAATTCGATACTTGGTTTTTTAACGTATACATTAGATAAATACACAAGAAGAGTTGTTCACATTTATTTACAGTGTATGTGTATGCGTGTGTATATTGATATAATTATTAACACGTGTCCGATATGCTCGTCAATTAAATAAGCAATTAATTAATTAGTTAAGTAAATAATTAATTGCTTAACGAAATTATCGAAAAAAATGTCGGATGTTACGCTCGGACAACGCGACATTTTCTTAGTGCGTCAAGCGCTAAGAATGTTTTTCGGAACATGAATGAAACAACAGAAAAAATATTAGATACCATAGTACATAAGACAACATCCACCGTGGTCGCAGAACGGGTTCACAGAATCGACGAGATTTTTTTATCTCGCGAGATGTCGTGTCCTCTTGTCCGCACTCTTAAATCACATAATTATTATGCGGCCTAAATTATTTACATATTTTCCCGCAAGAGAGTTCATACGACGCTTTTCATCCCCTCTGACAATCGGCCATCGTTTCCTTACACTGTCGCAGTGATGCCGATTGCCCGCTCTCCGTAGTTCATTCCCATTTTTCCGTCTTTTTTATACATATAATTTTTTTTGTTATTTTTATTTAAGGCATTACAATTATCCATGCTCGGTAAACAAGCGCGAATTAATATTTGTTCTTCTTTTCGTTTGTGTTATTTTTAAGGGGTGCTTTTATTTTTATGAATTTTGTTGTTTTTATTGTTGAAATGGCAGTAGAGAGAAAAGGTCGAGGGTGATACCTTCCCGTGTCTTTTTTCTGTACAGTTTATTCACTATTGTGCCGGCGACTTTCGTTTTTTTACGTTTCCTATTTCACAGCACTGATGAATCTTTAAGTTACGCCGATCATTCCTCCTTGTTTTTTTATTTTCCCGACTCGTTTTTTGTCAATTTTTTTGCTTTTGTTTCGTCATTTCCGTCGAGCAATGAAGGACGTCAATTATTCGTTAATTTCTTTCATTGGCATAAGTCCATTGTACGTCACTGCCGTGGCGACGATTGCGAGAGAGATCCTCAAAAGGTTATCGTCAATTATCGTGATCGCCTGACGTTCATTATTGATCTGTGCGTATCTTTGACGAGCGTGGATTTGGGGGCCGAACGGTACTTCGCGCTCGACTGGGAACCGCGGCCCCGTGTGTCATACGGGCTCTTCCTTCTTGAAATTAATGTTCTGCGATGCGCAAAAGTCGCGAGTGAATGGTATGCAATTGAACAATTTGCATATTTCACATTCGTAAACAGGTATGTTGTAGAATAGTGCTAACAGCAGAGCGAACAGGCCCAGTATGAGAACGAAACAGATCCATATTAATAGAATCTTTCGTCGGCGATCGTAATGACCGAAGGAGATGAATGGCATCAAGGCATACGCAGCGAGAAATCCAAATATGAATCCGAAGAGATGAGCGTAGTTGTCGACCCAGGGCAAGACACCGATCATCAAGAGGGCAACAAGAATCATTGTAAGCTTTGACAGGGCTCTCCTCGGATGTTTCAGCATGGGCCAGCAATTCAGCACTTCGACTACCAGCGTCGCTAAAAGAGCAAAGTGAGCTCCAGCTGGTCCGACCTGCGATCAGAGAGCAATCATTTAATCACAAGAAATATTGCCAAATAATTTACAATTAACACTCTGAGCTATCATCAAACGCACGAGACGGTCTCATGAAATATTTTGTATTATGATTCGCATAAAAGTATCACCTTCGGAAGGTCAGGTCACCGATTTTTTTCTATACTTTTCACACAGTTTCTTTACGTATTTGCGAGTTCCAATAATATAGAATTTGGCATTGATGAGCTGTTTCAAGTGCAGAAGAAGATACTTTAAATGGTTCGATTTTCGTTTTTTTCTTCAATGCTCTTTTTATATTAATATACATTGTAATTTTTCCGTGCTACGTGATTGCGCGATTATTGATTGAGAAAGTCATTACTAAAAATATAACTTTATTTACATTGTCGATAATTGAGAGAACGGCGAGATTGGACTATAAATACAACCCCTCAAAACACCAGTGTAACAACTTATATAGTAATATTATGAGACATGTTACACTGTTGTTCTAGGACTGCGATTAGATATAATTTACCTCCGCTCGATGAGGTATGAATATTGCACTGGCAAGATTTCCAGCTAGCGCGCCGACGAAGTAAATTAACGCTATTCTGAGAGATCCAGTGAGTTTCTCGAGATCCCTCATGAGAAAATATTGCACCAGAAGTGTTATGGCAAGATGAAGGATGCTGTAAAAACAAAAATCCAACGAAATAGTAACTTTTTTTTTCAACGATGTAATTAACTACTTAGGATAATATATGAAAGTTTGATCGTTTACCCAGCGTGAAGAAAAGTAGTCGTAAATAAACGGTAAAATTGATCGGGCCATTCGGGGTGAAGAAACGGTATCATGCCGCAGACATCGTGAAGACACTCGACCTGGGAGCACAGTGAAGCTTCCTCGTGGAAATAGCCGTGAACGAAATCGCAGTACTCTTTGGTCGTTATTCTGCACATTCCGTGGATTCCGATGCAGCAAGGATGGCCTATTACCTCGCAGACCATGTGTTCGGCCATTTTGTCCTTGTAACGGCTAACAGGAAAATTGTTGTTGCCTTGCTGATGTCCACTGTTACTTCTAAAAAATATAATTAATTAAGGGCTGAAGGACTTAGGTTGATAATCTGTTCTTAATAGAAATTCAAATTGCGCTATTCTTTTATATGTATCCACGTCCGTGTAATGTAAAATATGATCAGTAAATACATGTGTTACTAGTAATCAATTACGTCAATATAAAATCCATTTTCGCAGCTTCGATTCAATTTTAATTGACGATTCAGTCAATTGCTAAAAAGGTTCATTGACACATTGTAATAAACTTTTTTGTGTTCTTTTCTCCAATCTTTTGCCGTTATCTTTCGCACGCCGATGGAATAAGATTCGATAATACAAAGATATGAATATAAAGATCAAAAGTTTACCTGAACCTTTGACTGAACGGATTGGTCTTCCTGCAGATGGGCCATTTGGTGATGTCGTCGGGCCACTCGTAGGGTGCGACGCTTGCAGGAGCGTCGCAGAATTTCGGGTCAAGGCCGCATACGGAACCGCTGATCCGACCTCCGGGCCCGCTGTCGCCAGGTCCCCATTTTTTCCAAGTCGATATGGTATTCTAAATGTCCATGCCGACATATTAATTTCACGATCATTCGTATTTTATTTTATTCGAACGACGATAAAAAATATGGAATCATTGGATATGACACAGTGGAAGATGCACAGAATTGCTGAATGGGCGGTAAGCAAAGAATAGAGACGTGTTTAAACTCTTGAGGCAATTAAACTTTTCGATCGCAGAATATGCACAGGTTATAAACAATGATGTATAGGTAAACATGCATAGAGGTAAAGCGAAGCATTAGTTTGGGGATGGTTTATACCGTATATAAGGAACACACATGTATGCAACACCGTAACACAATGTGACATCGGCAAATACAATGAGAAATTAATAACTTCGGATAACAAGCCTGGGAACTTAAACCGTGAGGTAATGTAAGCTTGATTTACCGTGACGGTCGATCTCAGTCCACGTACCAGTTGGTTTGCAAGGGGGCAAAAGTCATATTATAATACCAATACAGGGGTAAGACACGAGAAAAACGATATTTTAATCGATGACAAGACGAAAAAGAATCATCAATTTTTCGGGGCGTTTCATGAGGATAAGTTACTCCTCATTAGAAGTTATATTTGGATTGTATTTTATAGAAGTTTGCGTCGTATACAACGCTCCCTTCAAAGTGCTATTGAAATATTGAACACAGTCGTTCAATTACGAGTCTGCAAGGATATTGCAAGGCCATGTTCATTGAACATTAATTGTTGTTTGTCTTATCTCTTTTTAAATTAGTATTTATTGAAAAATGGTTTTAAACGCTTTCTAGTCATATTTATATGAAAACCTGCATTAAACGGTTTTGAAAATTACGTATTAAAAAAATTGTTCATTAGATCGGATATTAAAAATTATGGAATGTACACTAAACATTCCCCAATATATCTCCATAATTACAATTGGAGAAAACAAATCACACGTTAAATAAAAAATTCACATATGTCACGTAAATAAAAGTATGTGAATATTGGGTCGATCTGACCCACGGTGACTGACAGGGTTCAATAGTGAAAATGTTCAGTAAATGTGAGCGTAAAATTGTGCGTTTCTCACAATGTTACGAAACACACTGTAGACTTTGCAGCGTTAATAATTTTTACTATGGATCCAGTGAAAACAGAAGAAAAGTAAAACTCACTGAACAATCGGCTTTGCTTGATTGAACGCATCCGGAATCGTCGTTTCTTATGCAACAAGCGGTGTCGCGTTCCCTTTCCCGCCATACATCGATTTCGTTCAGTATCTTGAAGTCTCGACGCATACAAGGACCAAATTTTGCTCCTAAGTGGATAAGATCAGCGGCCCGAGGGCCCAGCCAAAAGTTCGCCGGCTCGTCGTAATCCACTTGTTGCAATGACAAACTCGTTACGAGTACCTGTAATATTATACATTATTATCGACCACGTTTTATCGCTGACACGAGCAGATATAGATATACATAACATAATTCCTTGCACGGATAATAATATCGGATAGACTACGAAAATATCAGGTCAAGAAGAAAAAGGAACAGTATTCAAATCTGTGTTCCGAATCTGAATAGTGAAGCGTATGAAATTTATATTCTCTTTTTTTATTTACGCTGGGTGAATAAAATCCCAGCGGTCGGAGTAACTTGCTGGGTGTGTTCGATCACGCATGAAAAGACCGACCGAACGGAAAGGGGCACTGTTTGTAAATTGTACGAGCGCACACGGAAAATTTGTACGAGAATAAACATGAAGCACGGTAACATAAACCCGCGAAAGCCAACATGCACTCCCGAATTTCGTGGATCACCGGCATTATTTTCATTGACAGAAGATTAACACGTGCTGTTTTATGTAACTTCGTACCATTTCTTCCTTATATGTCGGACGATTATGAAACGTGATATTTGTGAATTCGTAGAGTTCGACTTACCAGACCCGATCTGCGATTGAGGTCGATCCCGACAGGTCCGAAACCGTAGCAGGCAAGTGATATTATAAGTATGAAAACCTGCACCGTCGTTATCCAGTAAGTGAAGTAAGGCCTGTGATCCTCGATGTCGTCCAATTGTTTTCTGACGTCAGGTTTCTGGGCGACACTCTTTCTGAACGATCTTCTGCGAAATGATTAATTACCGATAATTAATTAACTGTGTTGTCACTAATTATAAAGTTCTATTTTTAGAAACGGAGCTGTCACTTCGATTATACTCTGATAATGTTTCCTCATTAGTTCTTCTTTTTCCGCAATGTACAATCGATTAAGCCAGGAGAGTTTTATCCGTGCTGAATTCAAAACCATTGTGTCACGACGCAATCATTTAGTTTTTCCATGAATATCATACCACGTCTTCTCATTTTCGTTATGACCGTATTCCGAAAGTGGACATTTTTCGGTCCGTTGACTATAACAATATTTCCATTTATTTTCATCTCCTCGTCGCCCTTAAGTTTGAACCGTTGCGGAAGACAAATCGTCGAGCCCAAAGTTACACGCAACGCAATCGTTAACATTCAGCCCAGAACGCGGACGATTATTTTCATGCAGAAAGAATGGAGAAAAAAAAGAATGAAAAATAAGAACAACAAATGGCATTGAACAGCGTAGCCACGTAAAATTTCAATCAATCGAAAAGCGTACTTTCAGTGTACATGGAATAAAATGCGTCTCTACATCAGACTTGCTTGTTTCCTGACGAAATATATGATTGCAGTAATCGTTCACTTCGCGTTCTGAATTGTAAAAGGGCAAGAGAAAGGGAGAGGGAGAGAAGGATAGAGAGAGAGAGAAAGAGAAACAGGGCAGCTCGTGCTCCATTTCTTATCGTATGCACACGCGACACTGCAACAACGCTTACGTCATCGTAATTACCCGACAAGGAACGCCGTCAAAGTTACTCGAGGTTGTTTCAAAGGATTTTCATGTTATACCGAGTAATACCTCAACATATATACAATATACAAGTACAACAAGAAGGGCTTTGTGTCAGCTCCTATCAAGACTTGTGAAAGCGTTTAGCGAGAGTGGAAATAAGAACAAAATAAGAGGAAAAGTTGTAGCTAATAATATGATATTCAAGGTAACTTTTTTCCGAGGTTCGAACCATTTTTTATTGGCAATCTTTTTTTTTTCATTCTTTGTTTGTTCTATTAATTGCAAGATATTCCTACAATAATTATACACCAATTCATTGTTAGGCAATAAATTTCAATTCGCTTGTTGTTATTAGCAGATGAATTTGAATTGATTTGTTGTTAGTGTTAGTAAATACGTTTTGATTGATTAATTTGTAGCTAATTTAGATGTAGATTCGACAAAATAAAAATTCTTGTTCGTTTTTTTGACGTGCTACGTATTTTTCCTGAATAATTACCCGAAAAATCTTCCGACTATTCCCATCCCGTATTGGCGTCGATTACTGTTGTCGAAGACACGATCAATCGTGCTCGGTGATATTCTCGTACCTCCTGACAATTCACGACGGAGAATGACTCCGGCATCTTGTTGAGATCCCGTTGCCGGGTCACAAGTCACCCTCGCATCCTGCTGCTGCCTCGACCTGCGCCAACTCGTCGTTCTGTAAACCCTCCCGTACTCAATGGACGTACTATCTAACTTGACTCTTATAACCGGCCCACAGCGAATCATCAAGGACCGAAGACACTCGCACACACACATATATATTTACAATCATTCAAGAACGTTCGTTACCCGTCATGTCCGAAATGACTAAAAAAATTTTTTATTGAATTTGTATGCAATTAAATCTACGACGCTATAATCGAATTAATGAATTTTGTCAACATAGTATTGAACTCCATCTATAATTAAAATCCAATTGTTGAAACTTTACTGACGCCGATCAGTAAAGTAAGTTTTTTTCTCATTGCTTTCCCGATTCATCGTCAAAATTAAATGCTAAAAAAATGCGCAAAGCTTCGAGAATTTCTTTTTTCAGAGGATTTTAAATCCGTAAAAACATATTTTTCTTTCTGTGTCGAAATATTTTACTCAGGCAATAAAAAATCAGAGTATCGATCAGTCACGAATAGCAGTTCATTCTTCATATGCACCGAGATGAGCTCAAACGTCGCTCTGCCGACATCTAATTTTTTTTCTCGTTACCTTGAGGTATAATGGTCCCTCGTGATAGCGCGTGGTCGTCTTATCTGTTGCCCATCGACCGACGACCTGTCCTCCTTGTGCGGTGTGAATCTGCCGGTTTTATTGGGAAACAAAGAAAATAAAGAGATTAAAATTTAACCACTTTAAAGATTTTTTTTATGCAGTTGATAAACGTACGATCGAGAATACAATTCTATTGTTTCCCATGCAACAACTTTCAATTCTTGCTCGACCGCGGTTTGCGATTTTTCTCTTCCCTCTTTCTCGCTCGTTTTCAACCGTGCGGCAGAATTCGTTCGTGCCATTTTTCCCCCGTTATTCATCGTCGTTACTATTCATGTTATTCATCATTATTCATGGGACGAACGTCCCCGAGGCACTTCGAACCCTTGCATATCTGCTTCGTCAAGTGCATATCTCGCAAGTATATTTTTTCCTTTTTTCTTCATCTTTTCTCGTTATTTAACAGTGTTGGCATGCAAAAAAATAAATAAAGAAAACAATCGAGAACACCGAAATAGCCGGTGGCTAGGGAGATTCCTTCGAGCTACACGATATCAAGTTCTACGTGATAAAATACCGAAGGCGCACAACAAAATACATTAGTTTATGAAAAATGCCATGTGTTTTTTTCTTCAATTTTTGTCATGGAGACATAAAAAATTATTGCAGTTTCGAGGCAAATGAAACATTTTCGATTGCACTAAAAAAAAATCTATTTCTGCTCAAGACAGTTAAAGAGAAGATATTCTCCACGAAGAAATCTTTGATCGTTTTGTTCATTGATTCAATGAAAATGATTGCACAAAAATGATTTCGAGGTAATTGAAAAATGTTCGATTCCACGGACGGAAGAAAAAGAAACACAATAAATAAACGTCGAGGCTCGTTGTGTAAGGCAACATTTTTTACCTGACGAGTTCTTCGGGCAAGTCACGATTCAACGACACACCCGGATCGCCCCGAGTCGAAATACCGGAAGTGACCTCAGCGGCTTCAGCCTCGGTGGTTTCGGGTTGCTCGACCTGCAGTTGCTGCGACGCGGGGGCTGACGAAGTTGGCGGTACCGGCGGAGGCGGTGGCGACGGTGGCCTCTGAAAGAAAGCTTCCTCTTCCCCGTCATCCTCGATGGCTGCTGCACCCTCGTTCGTCGAGCCAACTTCCGTCTGCGATATCGACGATATTACACTCGGCGGAAAGCTCCGTGACTCCGGACCAGTTTCCGATCGTTCCCGTGGCCGTTGCCGCGTCAGAGTCTGTAAACATGAGATTGCAAAAATGAAATAAATGAATAGAGATACGAAGCGATAAATTCAGAGTGTACATTTTTTTCAGGAACGTTTACATGACGGAAGGCAAACAGATGTTTTTTTTTGTTGCGTTATTTGTTTGCATGAGGTCCAAATTGGTCGCCAATTAAAATTTTTATTGCGCAGTTCGAGTGCTTTTTTCGAAGTTCTTTACCTACGCTGAAGATTGGGCAAACACTCTCGAGGCGAGGCTCGAGCAATTGGAGAGAGTTTTTTCGGGGGCTTGAGAGAATTCTCCGCGATGGCTAAGACTTCAGTTTAATTGTTGCATTTAGTTAACTCGAGGAATGGACCGTGGAGGAATAATCAGCCTTTTCCAAGCCTCGCACACGAAACACAGACACACCCATACACGTTTCGTTTGAAGCTGAAGGTCTCGCGGGGAAAATTATCCTTTCCGGCAAACTGTGAGGATTTAAAAGTCAATGAGATTTCGGGTGAGAAGAAAAACAGAGAACCGAGGTTTTCGGAAAGTTGGAATTCGAGCATTTATTGGCCAGCTCGTACGGTGAAACGTATATGAAATTCGGAGGATTGAAAATTTATTACCCTGTTTCGTTGTGGTTTCGTGAATTTGATGTACTCGTCGAAATTTCATTTTTTTATATCTCGTTTATTCATATATAAGGTTTATTTTCTGAAGCATATTGAGCAGTTTTTCAAACTATTATTATTCCGTCACTTTTTAATTATAACAGTAGATAATTTCTCGGCAACAGTAAAAATGACAATTTTAAAACTCGCCTCCCGCATTTCGCCAATAGTGTTGTTCACGCAGCATTCTCGAAAATATTGTTGTGAGAGAGTTTCTATGAGAGTTGTATTATTTTTAGTACGGATATTGCTCTAAGGCTTAAGCTCGTTATGTTATGCGAAATGTAGTTTACACTAAACTTCCGATTACATAGAACGTCATCAGAGTTATGGGCAGAAATCGTGGTTGAACTGAAGCCAAGCCCGAAAAGCTGGAGGGCGACACAAATCGATGTGACGAATTAGCCGGATTACGAAGCCTAATGGCCCACGGTTTTATAAATATGCTTCATTTACCGTGCGGTCGATCGTTGCCAACGAAAACGAGCACGCGGTCGTCGACGTGACAGTTAACTCGACCGATATAGAGAGCTCACGATTAACGATAGAGTAATCAGACGAAGTATCACTTTTTTTTTCGTCGCATATATATCTTCGCCGTAAAACAAAAGTGTACGGTTTACTACAGATTCGTGATTATTTCAGACGGTAAAATATAGATATACGGTGTATATAGAAAAATATGTTTACCATAATGTGAAATGTTTTTTCTTCGAAAAAATTTAAAACTTGCAAATACCATCTGACAATACAATATTAATAACGTAATGATGTAATATATGATATATTTTATAATATAGTAACATAATTATTGAGGTAGTCCTTACATTAAACGTTTTTGAATCTTCTGGGGCCCACTCTATAATACTGTGAGGTGTAAAATAAACATGCGACGTGTGAAGGGTCGTCGTCGAAATTAATGGATTTTTATGGGTCACTACTGTGGGTTAAAAAAATATATTTTTCGACAATCGTCACGAATTTTATTTATCAGATTGAAATGTTAATAGCACTTTTTTAGATGGCACTGCTATTTTTTTGCATGTACCAGAGCGACGTTTGGATCTGAGGTGTTCGGATGGTTGAAAAATTTTTACTGCATAATATTTTCGTTGATATCGAAATATAACGAGAATTTTTTTTTTTTCTTATAAAACTCTGGATGTTCCCTGTTGGTATGCAGATCATAGCCACGCTCAACGAGATGGTTTGATAAGGGTTGTCGCGGTGTTGGATAATATTTCATTTAAAACTCGTTAACGCGCCGGCAAGCCTGTTCCCGCCGACAGTTAATTACGTTTCTCACAGCACGGACGACGTTGGTTTATTTCATGATTACCAACGAGAAATCTTTAGTTTATAAATGTTTCTACGGCGGCGTTATGAATATTTGCACAGAGATGCACGAAGTAATATTACAGAAAGGTACAGACAAACAAAAATAATGTAAAACGGTCACTCGTGCTCCTGTATTTCCAAGTATCGTCCCTCTTAACAATTGTTCTCCTCAGAAATTTCTTGATACTCTTAAGCATATTTGAAAAACAGATTCCTGCATATTGATAGAAAAAAAATCCTAGATATTATCGGTCGAATATTAGTCGTCGAAATATGCATTATGCAAACTTCTGAGAAACCGTTTCTCGGACATATTTTTTCCATAAAAATTCTTTTATTCGAGTGTTATAACGGACGGTACCTGTAATTGTCCGTAATCTCGTGTAATTGTCTCTAATTTCCTATAATTATGAGTAAATTTTCATAATTATTGAACATTAACGATTAAAAAAATGTCGTTCAGGAATGCTGTTGAACAGTTGAAAAAGATTTTTATTATTATTAATATTACTGTTTAAATTTTGACTCAGATGACAAATAACTCGAACTCAAAGGATTGCCGAGCCAGCACGGTGCCTTTGCATCTGAGTTTCGAATTAATTCTCCGCTGCGAGGAAACGTTTGGACGATGTTATGCTTTCGTGACCACACAACAATGGCGATTTGGTCGTATACAAAATTAGTGTGATGGTTATCGTAGGGCTCTCCAGTCTCCTGTAGACCCACGAGCAATAATTAGTACCGCGTTATCGTAGCCTCATTTTGCGATCGATCGACGAGATTCGTATATTCTTCCGAATATAACTTGCGGATACGCGGATTGTAAACGTGTTGGCGTTACAAAATGGCGCATGCGATCCTGTGCTTGCGGTCGCCGCACAGCCCGGTAATCCGAGACCGAAGTACAGAGCCGGGGGCTTCGGATCCAATTTTCGATATTGTAACAGATTTGTTACATCGATTTATCGCTTTTTCAAAGGAACGTCCCAACATGACCTGCCGAAAATGTCGTCGACATAACGTAACTCCGATATTTTCACGTGTATTCTCCATAGTATTTTGTCAATAGCAAAGTAAATTTATTCACGATTTAATTTTCTAATAATTATTAATATACTTAATATTGATATAACTTAATTATTAATGTATATATTTGTTTTTTTTTTCCCTGACGATAAAAGACTACATTTTCCGAGTAACCGCCTGACTGGTTAAATAAAGTTCTATAGGATCTGAATCGAGTGCCTCGCATTTGAGATTAACGTAGAGTACCACTACGGGTGGTGCATTTCTCGTGAAATTAAATTTAAAAGGGCCCTCGAAAAGCATTTTGTTATTCAGAGACTTATGAATGAAGTAATTACCTTCAGTTATGTACAATCAAAGGTCTTCACAAATATTAAGTAGAAATGAGAGTAAAGAGATAAAACGTTTTTATAATATTGGCGAAAACGTCTATCGGGTTGATTTAGTCTCACAGAAAAAAAACTGATCGTGTAGGACAAGGGATCGCTTGCCGAAACACACAAAATTTCAGTACTCTCTGTATATTGTTCTGTTCACAAAATATTTGTAAACTATTAGCGATTTTTCGAGTCAACAAGGTATAAACTTCCCTTAAGAAGATGTTGAAGCTGCTTTTTTATTTCGCTTCACCTGTTTCAACGACGGATTCAGCTAATTTGCAGTCGAATTACGATTGAAAACGTACAAGGAATTAAGAATATCGAATGTCAGCGTTTGCGGAAGTGCATGAACGTCACGGTTAACTCACCGTTGTGTCCTACATTAATAACATTGTCATCTAATAAGACCTATAAATGCAATCGATTCGATGCAATCCATATATATCTATACTGCCCAAGCTAAATCCAAATAAAATGAAATATGAAGTCCAAATATAAACAAAATCCAATGAAAAATGTGAAAAAAAAAAATGCAATTGCCGAAAGAGGATCCGTTACCAATAATTGGACCGTTATTTGCCACAGCCGCGACAGCTTTCTCCATGAAATGAAATTCATTTACCGCGCATACGGTACGGAGCGTAGATTGCGCAAGGTAAACCGCGCCCGTTTATTATACGTGATGACGTCCTTTCAACGGTATAATCCATGTTCAGTGCATAAGAGACATGCGTCCAGATATTACGTGAATCGTTTGTACTCAAAGACCCTTGATCCACATCCACCCCCTTCGAATAAACGCTTTGTGTCCTACATGTATCCAGCTTATGTAACGTCATTTGTAGTGTATAGGTCGATATCGAACTCCATGTATATGAAACAGCGTACACGATGGTGATTATACTATAGTTACCGACTAACATATAGATCGAGGCATATTATGTATGTATGTATGTGTGTATGTATATATTTATAAACAATGTATTTACATACAGTATAACCCCGCTTATCCGAGGTAACGTGGCGAGAGCGTATGCCGGATAAGTGAAATCTCGGATAATACGGATAATATGCGTACTCAGCGCGCAAGCATTGCTGTTTATGCGAGTTTTCCGTATTATCCGTATAGCCGGGTGCTCGAAAAATGCGCAGCCTCGTTAATCGAAGATCGGATAAGGGTGTTTCTACTGTAGACACGCATCTATATATTGACGTTATAGCGGTATATGGATAATGCCATGGCTGGTCTTGGGTCTACAGAACCGACGCGCTCTCAGCACTAACCGCATCGTTGCAGGGGGCGGTTTATGACGGGAACGATTTATGGGCTTTCAAGTCCACAGTGCATTTTGGTCGTCTACTGCTCGCGGGGACCTCGAGACTTCCCGGGACGATCGTGACTCGGGGACAGGAGAGGGCGAGGGTGGTGAGAAGGGGGGGGGAGGGGTGGTTATAAAGCGGGAGGCATGAGAAATTCAGTCTCGTATCGTATTTGGATCGATCGTAAAACAGATGGTTGTCGAAGTCTGAGACAGCGTATCGGGGTGCACGGTTCGCGTCGTCATTCTTTTTCAGACTATTAATAAAAATCCTTTATTTGCCGATACTTTCGTCGGTCGGAGGAACGTCGGATAGCCGAATATTCAGACGTTACGAAATTTTTTTTTCCTTCTATTTATTTTGGGCAAAAGCGACGAATTTGTCCCGTTCTATAAATCATAATACGCAGATTGTTTTTTGAATTTGATTTTTTAAAATATTTTTGAATATTGTCAACGTTTTTATTGAAATGTGGAAAATAAATTCTCCATAACAAGGCTTCTTCTATGAGGAAGCAAAAATTAAATAAATAAATAATCGCTGTTTAAATTGACCAGCCTACAGGCACGGTGGCGTGCCTAATCAGATACGTCGAAGTTTCGTGTTTCGCACAGACGATAAATATTTATGAGATTGGCAGAGAGTGAGAAGTCTATGAACTACATTGGGTAATGATAAGTTTAAAAAGGCTTTCGGTGTAGGTGCGAAATAACGAGCTCGCACATTTATGTCGTAATCTCTCTGAGGACCTTTGGCCCCTTCCACCCCTGCGCTGGGGCGTCTTTACAGGCCTCGAGGCGGGCGTGGCACCGCTCCATTATAGCAATATCGCAGATTAATTGTTTTAGTGCCCCGTAAAACAGTTACACCAGCTGGATCTTAGATAACTCGAATCCCCCCAGCTCATATAAATTCAGTCTCTCGTTTTCCCGTTCCAGTTCCCATCGTCGTCTTCCCATTTTCACTGCGTTTACTGCAACGCGCTTTCGCGCTGCACGTATAACGTTAGCTTCGAGTAATAGTTCAAGTCAACGTTGCACCACCCGTCACTGCTGGGTGCTCACGATTCCGACACGATTCCCAACGAACAATATAACGAGCCATCGACTTCAACCCCCATACATATAACGTATCCATACGTCTCTGGAATTTACGACCTGGCTGATGGCGGATTTGCGTTCCCGGTCCGAAAATCATCTGCAGCGTACTTCCTGCACGGGAATAGATATTTACAACGCGAGATTTTAGTACACATCGAACGAAGTGATCGAACGAATTTTGGCAATTCGTAGTTATTATGGAACTTGATCTATGACAAAAAAATACATAGGGTAGTACAATGGGTGAATATGGACCGGGTCGATTTTTAGCCGAATGAATTATGACTTTTTCACCCTCTCGAATTTTTAAAGGGACTATTTTTCAAACACTCCAAGTTAGAAAGTTGGGCAGCTTTGTTTTTTGCTGGCGGAAAAACTATGAACTGTGTGAATAATTTTCCTCGAGTCAACGACTGTTTCCCAAAGTTTCATGACAATTTTCAGCAGTATTTCTGTCCTGGATCAGGAAATAAAAAAATTATGTAATATTTTTTTATAAAAAAAAAAAATTACATTCCATCGAAGAAAACATTTCGGTGAAATTGAATATTACGAAAAAAGTTTTATTTTTTCCGTGTTGAAGTAATGATTGAACCATCGAGGTTTCGTGGGAAAGAAAAATCTATAAACGAATATACCACGCACGCCGCCCTGCCTCGACTCTTGGGGTCGGGCTTCCACGGTTTTCCATTAACTCAATCATCGCCGGAGTATTTTTTTTGGCCTTTTTCTTCTCTGATTCCCAAGGGGGAAAGCGGGCCGTGCGACCGGTCCGTGAATCGCCGCACTGGCGGTCTTTGGAGCTTCGAATTACGGCTCGGCTTAATTGCACGAGACGCAGGGGGAGCGAACGTATATACTGCAGCTATCAGGCCAGCCCCCACAGTCTCAGCTAGATAATTAAAGACCGAAAACTCGCGTGCTTCGCGGAAGCTTCATGGACTTGACTCGATGCACCTCAAACGAGGCAACCGGTTATTCTGTTGAAAACCAGCGGGGTGTGTAATCTCACGGCGACAAGAGAATAAACACCATCGGACCGAGAGCGTAAGTTCTCGGCTACGCGATTCTCGATGCATTATCTCGGGAATTGGTTTATCACGTGAGTAATACGAAATGTCCGATTCTTTTTCTCTCTCTTGTTACATGCTGCTTGTAAGATTTGAAAAAATTCCAAAACGTTGAAAAATTCAGGATTAGATTGAACGACTGGACGGATGCGAGTGTTTGTCACTAACGGCTGTATCAATCCGGTTGAAATTTTTCGGAAAAAGTGTGTTCGCAATCTAGCTTTGGTGAATGTCCCTTATAGAATGTAAGCTCTCTATAAAAGCAGACTATTGTCGAAGTATTTTCGGTATTGATGTTGGTACGAGCTGGTCGAGGGGGTTTGAATTTTTCGACATTTTTCATGAAAAAAAATATACCTTTTATATTTTTTTAATGGTGTTATTCGCATGGTTTTTTTTTATCTATTATAATTTCACGCATAGTTTTTCAATGCGGGAGTCAACAGAGTCGCCGACAGCTATGCGCAAAGTTTTTCTGTTTGAATAATCAAAACAAAAAATACTGTATCAAATGGAATTTTCACGTTTTTTCGCTCCGTCCGAATGTTGCCATCGTTTTTAAACTTTCGTTGTTTTGATACCGACAGTGGCTCAATGTCGGCGTTGTGGAAGGTATAAAAAATAAATCCCGAGGACTACACTGGTTCCAAAGTGTCGATAACTCTTTTACGCAAACACATTTCCCTTCGCCCGAATGGGATTGTATTTTTTTTTTTTACAATCCGCATACCGATTCGCAATTCGCAACGAGTCAAAGAAAGTTTTTTTTTTCAACTACGCTCAAATTAAAAGCGACTAATTTTTAATAAGCAGGCAAAAGTGATTTAGCGGATGGAAATAAGTGATTGAAAATCGCGTAAAAATTGACAAAATAAAAAATGTGTAAACTACGAAAAAAATTGCAAATCCAATAAAAAGGGTTCAGTTAGTCGGGTAGATTTCGGACTCAGGCTTTACAGTTAGAAATTCCGCCGTTGAGGGGATAGGCCACACCGAATATGTCCACATTTTATCGGTAAAATATAGCGTGTGCTCCTCTGGAGGAGGTAAATTTCACCTCGTGTGGATTTTGACCCTCGATTCGCTTGGGCATGTTCACACTCGGTGTGAAAAACGCACGTCCCTTCTTTATGATATAATATACTACGAGTTGAATTTCAACCATATTCCAACATCGATATTCCGCTGACTTTTAAAATGTTCTACCAAACACCGCATTCAAATTGGTGAAAATTTTATTTACACAAACCGATTTTCCTTTCCCGTAGCAGCATTAATTTTTTTTTCAATCTACCCGCCGATTTATCGTGCGTAACAAAGGCGACGAATTAAAAAAAATGTTTTTCTATAGCTCGACGCGACGAGCAGGGTTTTTTCCCCAACAATCGGAGAACCTCTCCGATTTGAAAAGGCTAAAAAAAAAACGACTGCGTACCAGCTGTTTACATATCTCGCTTTTCGCATGTTCGGTCGCGGTAGGCAGTGATGCCAATTCTTTATTTTTTATGTCTCCTTTCCCCTTAGTTTATCCGCGGCCACTGGGCACCGGAGGGTACCGGGCGGTTTTCCATCCAGTGGACGAGGTAAAATTTATAGTTCGCGTTTGCTATCGACAACCCGTGGTGGAAGGTCTTGGTGTACAATCTAGCGTCCTGTCGGGGCTACGTGGTTTAGCGGCGAGTTTGCGGATGCTGCACACACACACACACACACACATGGGAAAAAATCCATTTCACCGAGCGTTTTGCTGATGGTCCTAGTGATACCGAGGGCTGTTAAGCACGTGGTTTCGCTCGACCCGCAAACCCTCCGTGCGCACGAAACGGCGAAACCTACAACCCTTGACCCGCCTGGGGTCGCCTCCTTTGTTCGAACGAGAATATCCCTCGATTTTGCTTCCTCATAGAGATTAAAAAAAAAATGTCTCGAGATTTTTTTGATTTTGCAAAATAATCTAACACATCGATAAAGATGATTTTTACGTGGTGTTCGGATGTATGTGCGTTTGTGTATGTCGTTGCATCGCTGCAACGTTGAAATAACGATATCTCGAAAACGGTTTGAGATAACTAGTTGAAATTTAATACAGTCGTGGAGTGGTCTCGTCATTCAGTATAATTCTTATAAAGATTAAGGTCGGATGGGACATCTTACAAGATTTTGAATTTTTTGAAAAATATCTGTTGTACCTCTAATTCGTATAATTTTCGAGCTCTAATCCTAAAATTACCCACCTGTATAATGTTTCAGTAAAAAAACCTATGGAATTAAATTTGTATGAAATCTATTAAAACGCTTAGACTTTATAAACTTCTGAGTTTTTTAAGTTATTCGAAAAATTAAAAAACACGAAAACTGTCTATTTAGAATAAACATGGAGGTAGCAGACTGAAATTTGCCACGCATATCGCATCACCCTAGGGTAAACGTGGTTAATATAAACTACCCCGATTAACGCATAAATCAATGAAATATGGACCGGTCAACATTCCCCCTTTTACCCTATTCTATGATTCATCTATCTCTCTAATCCGCGCGATGATAACGTTTGCCCAGTATTCTGAATTAAACGCCGGCCACGACACATTTTCGTCGAGTTCCAAGAGGAAATATCAGAGGTAAAGTTCTCACCGAAATCGAGCATTGAAATCTATTTTCGCACAGTTTATTTATACAACTCATATATACGACTTATATATTAAAGTTCTTGATAGCCAGCTGTAAGTCTTCTCATTCGAGGACAATAAGATGGTTTCATCTTCATCTTCTTCTATTTTCTTTGGATGCTCGTTCGTTAATAAGAGGGGCGTCCCGGACTCACGAGACAGCTCTCTACATAGAGGATATATATATATATATCGTGTACACGATTACTCTCTTGCATCCTCGCGGCATTTCGTTGAAAGAAAAATTGATGGGAGCTCAAGATAATGAAAGCCATTGCGGATTATTTAATTTTTCATAAACTTTCGTATCTCGCTCCTCGAGAGGTTGTAGCCGAGCGGGGCTCGAGAAATTAATACTGGGTCAGAAGAGAGCTCTAATGAAACCACTTCAATATTCTTCAGTCGCCTCGTTCTCTTCATTAACTCTTGTCTCTCCGTAGTCATACCGACGAGACAGTTACGAATGACGGTCCGGGTTAAAAACCTTGTGCGCCAAGGTGCTTCGACTGGTTTCTCGATCAACCGTGATTGAAATTATTTGAGGTGCCGGAAATACGCGGTACGTTCTCCGGTACAGTCGTCAGGACTCGTCGCTCCCGACGTACGTCAGAATCACGAGATCTTCAAACCACATATGATTTAGAGCTTACTCGAGTTTGAGCATGCGTGATTACTGCGCGATGAATAAAGTTTTTTTTTTTTTTTTATGAAACGGAGCCACCGACCAATTTGAAAGAGAGTTAGCGATTATTAATTTCAATAGCAATTACTTCGAGATCCGAGGGTATATCGGGAAAATCGATATTTCACACATTGGAAATTGTTTTTCAGGATTTTTTTAAATGATTATACAGAACCACATAAAAGTATAAAAAAGGACGATGAAGTGGTGCTCGGCATTTATCGTATTCAAAAGAATGCAAGCATCGAAAAAAAAAAATCCGTGAAAAAAATACCATCACATGTTTTTTTTTCGTTCCGAAACCAGAACCGGAGGTAATTTTGACTCGTGTCAAGCGGAACACAGGAGCTTTTTCATTAATTTTTGATGTCCTCGATCCTGTATCTTGTCCGTTCCAACGATGCATACCCTCAGCCAATTTTCCACGTTAGTTTTTCTTTAACGACCGTCTAGTCTCGTCGTGTCCGAAAATTAACTTAATTAACGCATTTTTATTTCTACGTGGTGAACAACATTAATTAACGAGACTCTCAGTCCGTTGGTGTACGGGAAATGTTGTACGTGGTCAGCGTTCCATGATCCTACGTACAGGTACTCCATCGAGCACTTATGTCCGGGAATTAGTGTACATCCGGGGATAATTTGGTGGTGCAGCGTAACCGGACAGAGTAACGCTCGGTATATCGTGAATTTCTGCTGCCGTTTTGGGGCTATTTCGTAATGAAACGCCGCTTGATCCGCTGAACGTTCCGTTCGCTCTTGCTGCATCAGCCTTCCACTGTTCATCCACCAACTGCGTTGCTACCGCTGCTGCTGGCGGGTTTGCACCGTAGAGCCGCGTGTCTCTACTTCCCTCGCTCTCGCGATCGCCTGAATATTCATACTTTCATTATTGGTGCAGCTTTATGCAAGCCAATCCATCCGAATCGAGCTTTCTCGTCCCGTGTCCCACAGTCTCTTCCGTTCCACAGCGATCTTCCTCCCTCTCACTCTATATACAGATATATTAATACGCGTATGTACGCTTCCACTCTCTCACGGCACATAGTGCAATACGAGATATTTCGGCTCAGGCGAGCTCCCGTCGTTAATGACGATGACGTCCTCAATTATGATTGGGAGGCGATGCGAGGATACCGACGATCACAACACGCGCGTGCGTGTGGCAGAACACTTTTGACAAATTGAATTCGATCAACGTACTCGCGATCATGTTGAACCATTGGGAAACTGTGGGATAACGCGTGAGAATGAGCGACATAGTGCTGGAATCGAGGTCCATTATTTTGGTGTTGAAAGCAGTTTTCAAATTCGGTGTAAAGCATGGCTTCGAAACAGGACCGTTGCAGTTCGAGACATCGAGAAAATTTGAAGCATCGTTGAGTTTCCGAAAAGAAAATGAGTTCACGTAAATAGCGGAAACAAAATAATTTTATGCAGGAAGGAAAAACAGAGCCAATTTTTTCTGGTCACAGAAAACACGAAAAAAAAAGAACAAAATTCTGTATGTGGAAGTGGTATTTTCTCTTGGTTCGTTACCTATTATGGGTGAAGCTCGAAAGGTATGGGCTACAGATATTTGCCCATTAGTACGTGGACCATAACGGTGAAGAGCTTTATTAGTCAGGCCGTGTGTAAACCTCTCTGACACTGTTTCAGCGTAGAGCTTCCAGTAAATATCTCCATACACATGACGCTAGTGTACAGCTAAGCGAGAGCATCGAATTCAACCGAACGAGCAGGAATCCATTGTTGAATACGTATGGCCCTGTTGGTTACGAAGCAGCTCCGAAAATCGTTGAAGCTCCCAAGTAATCTGTCACAAATCACGTTTCGACATTACCGATACGAGGGAGACTGACGATTAACCCTAAATCGAATGGTCCATCGAAATCGGACCTAGTCTTGTGTGTCGATGAAATAGAATTGCTCTGGTGAAATTTACCAGAAAACAGTTTTCTTTTCCAAATTTTCAATAGCATTTTTTCGAACGTAAGTTACCTGCAATAATCTTTTAAAACCAAATTTGACAAGATTTAGTCATTCATAGCATGTAATTTTTATAACATAACCGGTAGCACAAGCGGATGTCACATAAAAATTAAGTGGTAAAAACAACAACTAAACATGATAATTGAAATTATTTTTCGCGTTAAAGTTGGAAATTGAAATTTTCATATTCATGTCAAAAGATTTACGAGTAAACTTTGCCTTAATGTTTTTATTTATGTTTTATTGTATGAGATTGATGCCTTGGAATATTATGAATACGTTTTCTTTATAATATCAATTTCTTTTTTGCTGAATCAAATATTCCTCTATGAGAAAACAATATAATTTATCGGTAAAAACGCACACCTATTCAGAATCACGATCGACTAATTCGAGAGTAATATTTTTTTTTATCGACTTTTTCAAGCTCACTCAAATACTCGGAGAATTATTGAAGCACGTTAGAAGTAGCAAGGAGAAAAATAATTGCTTGGCGGTTGGCATTGCGAGCGAGAACATTTCGCTCGAATCGGCCTTCACGGTAATCCTATCAGCAATCGAAAAAATACTGTAAGCCTTCTCAATCGTGGTCAATGACCGCTTTACTTCTCTCTCTTGCTTCCCCGCGAATAAATGCCCGAAGTTTTGGGCGAGTGTTCGGCGTTCTATGACGGTACATGAACGGACCGTAAAAATCTGAAATTTAACTGCTTCTGGAACACAAATCTACAGTGCGAGCGAAGGTGCCATTGTGTCGAGAAAATTGGGTACGCAGACCGTTCATCGGCTTTTCGAGAACAATTGCCCAATTTTGTACAGCTCACTGTCGACCAAATAACTAGAATCTGCTTCGGTGCTCCAATTCGTCGAAGCGAATTTTGCCGTATAAAATATCTCTGTTCGACAAAGATGCATATATTTTGCGTTACGTAGGCGTCAATTAATTGATAGTCGAATCGGCATCATCGTTAAATAAAACCTTACCGTTTTGAAAAATATAAAATATAACCCCATCGTTTCAGGAAAATAATGGCTAATGAATATGCGATCAATCCGATTGTACAACATCGAATCACTGCCAGATTTCCCAAAGCCACTTTCTATTGCAACCCAGAGCTCGAATGAAGGAAGAACCGTAGGAGCAATAACATAACCAGCGAACTATAAAAAAAAGCCTCTATTGTTAAAATAATGCTGGAATCGAAATTGTAATCCGATCGTAGAGCTTACAGCGAATCATTGGCAGATTTGACAAAGCCACTCTTTATTGCTGTCTCGAACCTTGATGAATTTAATTTAATCGTAAAATGAATAAAAAGAAAAACCGATTGCCGGCGTCGTTTAAAAATTCCTGGCATCCAAATGGCCATCCGAATTTACAACCTACATCGACTTTGTCAGATTTAACAAAGCCATTATCGGTTGCTGCAATGAGCTCGAGCGAAGGAAGAACTGTAATGAACGTTAAATGTATTGAAAAAAAAAGAAAATAAAAAACCTCCAATCGCCCTCGTCGTTCAAAAATCGCTAGTATCGAAATGGGGATCCGATTATAAAGTCAACGTCGAATCTTTGCCAGATTTCACAAAGCCACACTTCATTGTTGCCTCGAGCGCGCGTAAAGGATGAATCGTAATAAAGGAAAAGAATGAATCGTAATAAAGGTGATTTGGCCGGGACTAGAAGTTGAATCTGTAACCGATACAGGAAGAGAGAACGCGTACGATGGAGTGAAACAGCGTATACAGAACGTTCGTGTATCTCGACAGGCGGTATATGTATGACGGTGATAGCACCGTCGAGAGGGTAGACGGGAGACGAACGAGAGAGGGACTTCAATAGGAAGTTCGCCGGGAATCAATTTCCTCCTGTCCGAGTGAAATTGCGCCATCGCCCGTAACTGAATTTATTTTGAAGCGCGCTCGCTCGAGCTCCGGGTTTCGCGTTCGCGAGAAAACAATAATCTCGTAAATAATCGAGGGAGAGAGAGAGACAGGGAGCAACAGAGAGAACGCACGAATGCTCTACGTTTCTGGAATCCGTTTCGAATCGGATTTAGCCTCGGGTCGACGGTTCGATCGATTCTCACGACAGTGTGGCCCAGAATTTTTTTCCTCACGCTCGCACGCACCATACAGCGCAATGGTGTTTGACGGCTTGGGGGCAAAATTGACTAAAACTCGTAGAAATTACGATGAACTCCTTGCTGAACGAATGTTATCGGATACGTATATCGTCTAGTTGAAGCTTCGAAACGATATGTGAACGATGATCGACCATCGGATGCAGCTGAACAGGCAAATTTTCATCAATCAAAAATACGATTCGTTTGAACCGAAAACATTTTCCGTGTCGTCGTCGAGAGGACACGCGAATTATTGCCGATGGAATATGATAGCGATGGTAATGTTATCGATGGAAGTGGCGAAAATCGCGCAGTCGTTCCTGCAACGCGTGTCATGTAATCGTATTTTTTATCGACTACACGGCTCGAAAATCTCATTGCGATACACCGCTCAATTTAACGTTGTGGTTTTTCGTTATATGATTCCAAAATTCATTAGTTAATTTTGTTAGTTTTTTTTCATCTAACTCAATTATGAGTTCAATACAATAAAAAATTCGACTAGTCACTTAGTTTTCTTATTTTCTGTGCATGAAAATGTTTTAAGTAAACATTTCACAACTTGGGTTCGCATGTTTTACCACAGAAAAAGGCCCGACCGTTGCGGAAAAGAAAATTGTTGGCAAATAGGCTTGCTTGTTGGAGTGATGAAATAATTTCTAATAGATCGAAAGTCATAGATTGTTTCTTGAGGGAATTAACGTTGCACCAATCTGTATATATACCGCGGTTTCAATCACGATTTCAATTATATTGATTCAATGGTTAAACACAATTTGAAGGTTTGTGTTCTCGTGCGAATCGAAAGGATTTCTCACATCCATGCAAAACGCGACCTCGTCCAGTGCGATACAATTCATCTGACGACGATGCTACAGCAGTGTCACAGTTTTCGATAAAAATACTCCCAATAATCGAATCACGTGCCTGGATTAACTTGGCTAGGGGTTGACCACGTACTTCCTCGCTCTCTCTTCCTCTGTCTCCTGCAAACTCGCTCATAGTGGTGAGCGTATTACCCGATTTCCCATTTCGGGCACAATCAGGATTCATCGAATGGAAAACCGGGTTTGCGGCGTAAAAAAAGAAACAAAAAAAAACTCTAAGCGAATGTGGCCCGTATCGACATTTATCGCAAAGCAATGAAGTTCCATCACCAATAATTACATAAGTATTCAAATGTTATTTTTCGAAGGAATTATCCTATTCTTGTAACTTGACTTTTGTGTATTTCGCTATCTTAATGAGCTGAAAGATGAATAAAATTATAAACCCATTATGCACCCGTTACCCCGAGCTTTACTGATCTTCCTAGCCACTTCACATTTTGTAGATAATCATTCTTATTCAATTGTTCAAACGCTTTCTTATTGCTCCGGAAAATTCGGTTCAAGTTATAAATTAGCGCTCATCGAAAACAATAAGCCTGACGCGGTAAATGAAGGTTTAAAAAAAAATGAAAAGTTATTTAGTTCAACCATTTTTTTAAATCGACATTTATCACGGAGTAAAAAAATTTCATTGTGAGTAATTTCATAAATACGTCAATTTGATTTCTCCAAAAGCTTTTCCTTATTTCGGAAACCTGACTTACGATCTTGATGGGTCGAAAGATAAAGGAGACTATAAATTCCGTTACATTTTGGATTTAAAAAGGACGAAGGTTCTCGCAATGCGATATTTTTGTTCGATCCCGAGAGTCGACGAATTTATAGCCGATCTAACGTCGACGCGTTCTGATGGAAAAAGTCATATCTTCCGACGCTTTAAGGGCATGCCAAAGACCATCCCAGCCGTCTGACCCGTGCCCAGTCGATAGTAAAAACTGTAACGCTATTTATTTTCTCTTAAGGTTGTCCAATAAAAATACGATTCTACAATGTCTCTGGGCACCACAGCGCGACACTGTCCTCTTTTTAGGCGAAAGTTTCAAGAACAAACTTTTAAGTGTATATATAGCAGTCCCGTATTCATTCATCCAGTATTCGCACACCAATAACTGATTAATTTTACGCTTGAATTTTACCCGAGAACGGAGAATCTTTCCGTTATCCTTTCGACAATGTTTGACCTAAACTGTTTGAGCAGCGTAACAAAAACAGGGGGGTGTCAAAATTGTCGGAAGCTTCTCGCTTAGCCTGATTGACGTTTTAGTAAGCCACGAAAGTAGCCTCAACGTCCGTATACCATCCGGCACGGTACTCCGAACGAGCTACTTCGAGCTAGTCTGGTGGGTAGTTGAAGAGAGCTCGACGTTCCGCTCAATGGTAACGTTTCGGAAGGAATTATTTCAACCGTGAAGCGTTAAACATAATTACGGTCCAAATGTGACGTCAGCCGTTGGGGTAATATACGTACGATAGTACACTCGCTTCTATATACAGTATATTAGAAGTTGAGTTGTGGGTAATTTATATGTGTATATATATTTGTATATATAATATACATAAACTCTTGTTGGTTCCACACGGTGGTCTCGGCTGAATATATACCTAACACCGAGCCACTTGTACGCGCTAATTTTCGCGTTAACCGCCTACTAGAATGCTCTGTAGAAACAGCACCGTCAGCCTGCGAGTAGCCCACCGGTGAGAAACTGACCATCCCGGGCGAAGCTTTTGCAGCCTCCGGAAACTTCCGTGTGTGCTGGACACGAATTTCAATGGTGGTTTAACACCCGAGACGATATATGCAACAAAGTGCTTTCAAAATCGATTAATTTGGCAATTCGCAAGTTTCAATTTGTTCGGGGACACAGGGGCAAGCACAGACGGAGACAGTTAGCGGTGAAACGAATTTCCGTAACAGGTTTTCTTCGTTCAACATTAACACTGCTACCGACCAGTTGAGGTGGCGAAAATCATTGTATCGTGGTACGTACCTCGACCATGTAATGAAGACCTGACAACGTCATACGAGCTACCGAGTCTTTCCTACGCACCGGTTGCTGCCATCTTCTCAAGGTAACTCCCTGAAAAAATTTTAAAGTTAAAAAGGGACACGATTACTATCGATCCACTGGGAAAAAAATAGTTCGGGTCAACTTTTCCTTTTTTAATCTATTGGACTAAATAAGTGTCGTAGTAAGTGAAGGGAGATTCGATTCAACTGCCTGTCAGTTCGATCGACGAGTTACTTTTTTTCAATAAACGGGAACACTTGTTACACCACTCGTGAACGCGCATTTTGTTGCTTTAATTGATTTTGTTCCTCTGTGTGAATTAATCGTTTACACGTAGGTGCATATATAGAAATCCGATATAAAATCTAGAGAATTCGATGAATTGCGTACGATAAGCTGATCAGAGATTCTCCTTGCAACGTTTTTCTTTCTTAAAATGATCCCGATTCTACACAATTGTGGTATATCGTGCAGGAAAAAAATTGATAAATTCCAGTATCGTGCGATTAATGGAGCTCATAATATTTATTCGTGGAGAACAGCTTGATAGTTTACGGTGACGTAAAATATGCAACAGATGCTTTAGAGATGCTTTTGGGATAAGACCGAAGTGCAGCAAAGTCTTTAAATTCTTAAAACCGTCCACGCTGTTAGATGCAATGTGCACACTGGAGTATGCAGCAAGGGAGAAGAGAGAGTGACGGGCGAGCGTACCTCTGGTATTTCCGTGGAATCTGGAACGTCTCTGGTAATATCGGGATCAGGCGGTTTATATTCTGGAAGGAGTGCCCCGTACTTCCTTGAAGCCATCCGCCTTCGGCGATCGAGCCATCTTTGCTTCTCGAGAACCTCCGATTCCTCATCAACCCCGAAGAAAGTTGCAGTCTCCCGTTTTATGTAGCTAGAACGAAGAAGGAAAAGAAAAACCATCAGTATGCTTCATCAGTTTATGAAGCATCTTATGAAAACTTGTCAAGAGGAGGAGGGAGATTAAACGAAGCTACCTGAATTAGAAAGGATATGAACAAAGGTACAAAGTAATTTCCAGATTGCCTCCCTATTTATTAGTCTTCCGTCTTGCTTTTCCTGTCTCAAGTGTCAAATTAAATATTGTTGCTCGTCTATTCAGCTGTCGAATGTCAGCTCGATATTCGTAATGGAACAATTTTTTAGTAATGAAAACACAAAAAATCTATTAAATCTGAACGCTCGGATGAGTTTCGGCAAATTCTATATCAAAGGTTTGTCATCACAGTATTATATTTGTGTGCCGTCTTACGGAAGTTTCAGTCACCAATTTATAAATTTACGCGAGTTAGGCGACTACAAACTTTTTTTCACAAAAATACACGCACATCAGGACGGTATTTGAAAATAGCATTTGTCCACGCTGTAGACTATTTTAAGTACTCTGATATGCAGTGGTATTCTTTTCGAAAACACTTTACTTTAAAAGATATAAAAAATGCTCAAAAGAATTTCCTCCGCTGTACTACGATGCTTCGGAAGTTGGGATAATATTTTAGGAATCCGCAATTTATTCGTAGTAGCATTATACCGAGAGTGAGGTCGGATTTCAAAAGACACGAGTTATTCGACGAGAATGTTCGAGTGCAAAACGATCATGACATTCTCGATCGTAATATTCTAACTCCACGAACTAACCTATCGTCGTAATAAAATCATTCATTGAATTTACGATGATAACAAAATCGGCTGATCAAATTCTCTCCATTAAATACAATTTATTCGCAACATTCCGGTTGCGTTCGCGAACAGTATTCGTAGATTCAATGGCGGTGTATTATCGATTTGTTTGTTTGAAACAAATTTATGACATTATTTAAAGTAATGTGACTTTTTGAAGGATCAACGGCTGCTGCGAAAAATATTTAGTTGTTTTTTTTTACTGAGGACATTTATAAGCGGATCTTTACTTCGACTTTGTCTGCTCTTCCACATTACTTTATATTTTTCATAGGTATAATGTTGCTCCTAGTATTCAAACTCTGGCTCACTACTCCGCTAAACCCAGCTAAACTTACACATCCGGAATCTTCGAAAAAAAATGTAAGTATAATAAACCGAAGAAAAGGTTTGATAATAGGATCCTTACAGTTGCGGTCACGGTAAATTGGCTTCAATCAATTCAGTCGCATTGAATTGGCTGGTGCAAGGTGAACCAAAACTGCATTGAGTCAACAACTTTTTTCTGATTCAATCGTATATGTTGTCAACGTACAAAAGGTATATTATTACGTGAATGTATATTTGGTCGTTTGTCATGTTAAAAACGATCTTACACAAAAAAAAATTTCGACATAATTGCCTATTCTGAGCGATCACAAATATTCTTAATAGAAACAATGCAATGATTTTTTTTAATGTTGGTGTAACATTTTAGCCAACTTAACGTAATATCTTCCCCACCATCCGGAACCCCCGAATTTGATAGTTTCAAGCCAATTCTTTTTCATTCTACCAAACGTTTTTTCCATTTAAGAAATCACGATGATCGTATTTGGAAAATCTCAATGTACTTGCAACGCCAGAAGAGTCGGGAAAAAAAATTATAGAAATGAAAAAGCGAACAGTTATTTGTCGTAATTCTTAATTCGCAGGACTGAATAGACTGATAGGCGCAAGTGATTCGGAGTAAAAAAATGTCCAGTTCCATATATAGTGGTATGAGCTTTCTCTGTAAGGAAGCAGAAACTGCAACCAACTTTTTTAGTGCCTCGGTCCGGCTCATGTTCCTCCTCAGTCGTGGTCTCTGGGTGGTCGCTGCGTTGGTGCTGTTCGTGCTGATAGCCTGTTGAACGATGGGTCTTGGTCCCGCGGGAGCGGAAACACTCCTCGTGATGTTGGGACCGCTCGAGGTGTTCCTTCCGGGTCCCGAGTTCGACGATTGAACCAGAGGTGAGGGACTCGGCACCGTTGTGGCTGGCGATTTTTCCGATTTCGCGGTCTCTCCACCGACCGCGTACATGCCAATACTCTGGGTGCTCTCGCCATCGGTTCCCGAAGACGAGACGGTCGACGTCCCGGTTGTTCCCGAGCTCGGCGACGGTTGCCTGAAAGGAAAAAAACGAGGAAAATTTTAGAACTTGCATAAATTATTTATACAAATTAGACACTAACAAGTTGGAAGTTACCACTTTCATAACCCATTCTCGTAATAACACTTTGTGTGCAAAACTTTTTTTATGAGAAAGCTTTGACTATATTTTTGGCTTCTTCATAGAGTAAGCTTCGCGTATGAAGGGACATTATGAAAAAGTGATATAAAAATGTCAACATTCAATTTCGATGAAGAAGCGTTATCAAGAATCAATTTTCCACGCACGCACTCGCGCTCGCACTTTGTGCGTGCTTGGAAAATTGAAAATCAGAAAAAATGTTTGGATTTATATCCGAACATTTTTTCTAACTGTGATTTTTTTATATTTGGAAGATTTGAACACGTATTCATCATAATCTCAAAGAAAAAATTTCACTATGACAAAGCTTCCTTCATGAGGAAGCAAAACATCAAGAATACAAAAAACCCTAAATAAGAAGCTTTGGTGTAATTTCTCGAATCCTCATCAAGCCTATACGAATCTAGAGCCCAAGAGATATAGAGCAGTATAGGTCTGACATCGTCTCGTGGCCGAAGTCTACACCATAATGGTTTTCTTCAATCTAGGCTAAAGGCTCACCGCGTAAGTCGCGTGTTTTTTGGCAACGAAGGATAGAGTTCAAGCTCCCTAACGATTTTCGGCCTGAACTCCTTTGACCTCCGGGTTCTCGGTTGACTACGATAATGAGGATACCGTCTCTTCGGTATGCGGAAGGGGGCAAAGGTTCAAAGACACGTGGAGTACGTAAGTTTGGGGTGCACACGTCCTTTCAACGCTATCTGTCAAGCTTATCTATTCATGACTCCTACTCGTTTCCTCTCTTTCGGGGACCTGTACTGTGAGTTCATGGACTGGTTGGAAGAAGTGATGGTTGAAATTCCTCGATTTAGTCTAGCAATCAGTGAAAACACTCCGACATCTGTGATTCTTCGATACTGAAAGATTAAGCTATACGCAATCAGAAGTATTGAAGCATAGGAATGGTTGCCGTAATCGTGAACCAAGCTACCGGTTGATGATTCACGTTCGCGTGTCGGGTAGCCAAGCTGATTGGCACTATAATGGACACTGTAATCAACGATGCGATCAATACATTTGCCGTCTTTTATAGGCATCTATTCAAACAGGCACCGTTTCATTTTATCGCGTGGAAATATCACTTAAAGCTTTCACAACCTCTTTCTAGAAATTTATCTCCGAGTACCATATCATTAATTAACTTTTGTACGGTCTGAATTGGGTCGATACAAATATGAAACTAAACAGAACTTAATGAGCGGTACGAGTCAGCGTGGATCTACAGTTACGTAATAATTCAACGAGCATGAGAAAACATGTAGTTTCGCTGACAAGGTGGAAGGCTTTGAAAATGCTTCATGAATTTTAACCGCTGAACGCAACGGAGCTCCTCATGAGGTATCCTAATTATAAATTTCATGTTTTAAACCTCAAGATGTCACAATATCGTGGCTTAACAGTTTCTGGATGATAGCACATGCGTGGGAACTGTCCGCGAAGTGATACTTGAATAAAAGATTATAATTATATATCGTATCGAGGTAGAGTCCGTAAGACGTGTTTTGTTCAATTAACACCGAAATTCTGAGTTTTACGGAGTATTTCGATAGGACCTTTCACGCGAAAAATCTTTTAGTCTACAAATAAGGTCTTATGCACAAAATACGACAGATGGTCCATTTGGTGGGATTATAAAGCGTGATAAATGAAATGACAAAAGTACGAGGATGGTTCCCGATTTCAGGATATGATAACTTTTTAGAACAATCGTCTTCCCTCAGTGAATATTACAAAGTAATTTAAAGAAAATTTCTTTCAGAGAATTTGATTATTTGCGATAATACCATGGGACAAAGATTCTATCAGTTTAACATTTAAAATAATTCATTTCACTTGTAGACATATTTATCACATTGTCGAGACAGCTACTTTGAAAAAAAGTCCCCTACTCAAAGGTAAAATTTCTATTTAAAAAATTGACGAGTATTAAAACATTCCTAAAAGAGATTCCGACTATAATTCCATTATAAATGTTCTCACTTTGAACAGTCGTAGTCAGACGTTTTTTTAGAATATTTCTTTCATTGCAAAAGATGTATGAAAAATGGATAAATGGTGATTTAAGAATAAAGTTTTTCACGATATTTTCATCGACATTTTTTTCAACTAACTTCGGTGTGTTAAATTTTGTTTAAACTGTGAATAATGGCTCGGAGAAGGGATCGAATGAGAGGTAAATAATTATTTTTTCCTGCATAACGTTGCCCTCAATGACCAAGCCAAAAGCCGGAATATGTCATAAAGTATAATCATCGAGTCCGATGTGTATGGCATGGAGGTCCGATGGTACTGTGCAGTTAATTGAGTTACGGCGAGCGAGTCAACCAGACATCAGGTACGCCTCTTTTAGCATGTCGGAGGATCGCATGGTTTCGATCTGGGTCTGTTCATGTGTTCGCTCTCGCGCACACTCTTGCCAAGCCGTATGCAGCAGCGGTTACCCCCGGCGGTGATCTACATTTATGTAATGCAATTTAAGTGACGCGCCGTGCTCGCTCGTCTACGGAAGCTCACCCACGCATACCGGCACTGCCGGTGTACCTGGAGAGATGGAGGTACAGGATAAACGCATCGAGGCATATATTTACTTCGGATCTGCGGCCCGGACGGAGGCTGCAAGCGCAAAATGTCAATCATCGTTATTCGATAGCGCACCGGGCCGCGCAGCTCAAACAGATACATACGAGACGTTAATCGAGTGATTAATAACGACATTGGCGGATCGGACGGAATTTGTCGGAAATAAATTTTCATCAAATATTTTTACAAAGTTTTGTCAACCGTCACTATTGACTAATCACTCGTCGGTAAATTAATTTACATTCTGTCAGAAATATTCTACGCGGAATATGTGTGTTTCAACGGAATACTCGGTGCGTTTAGTACAATATGCCTTATGATCTTTGGTACGTGAAGGTACGACTGCACAAGTTACGATCTCGATCCAGAATGACCATCGATCATCCGATCGACGATGACGAGGCTCTCTGCGCCACCTCAGCTCGCCTTTGTATAGACAAAGCTAGCTTGACTTGGTCAGGAGCCGCGAATCGCGGTTCCCGATCGAGACAATGTTCCGTTTATTTACGTGCAAAAATTTGGTCGAAAAATTCAAATGTGTGGGTGATATTCTTGGAAGATGGAAATGGCAGAGTTCGCGTTGTTTTTGACTACATCTTTCTGTACCGGAAGTGTAGCAAAGTGTTTGAATTTTTTATTTTTTCTTCACTGGTAATTATTTTCTCATCATTAATCGTGAAAGAAAATTGCGGCATATCGGAGAAGTTTTTTGTCACGGAGAGAGCCAGACAAGCCGGAGACGACAGTTTCCAGTACACTGTTTCTGTATAACTTTTCTGTGGTTTTTTTGGTCTCTCACTGAGAGTTGACTGGCTGAATAGCGATTTTCAATAGGTATAAATAACAGCCTGCCAATAACTCTACGCAATTAGAGGGACCAGTGTACTGGAAAACCAGTCGATTCTCACCCCACCGTCCGTTCGTCTGAGTTGAAGGGAGTTTTGTGTTGCACTTTCTCTTGTCATCTCCCTTCGCTTCTCCCGTTCTTTGAGAGTCGAGCAAAGGGCCGGTGTAGGCTATCGTGCGTGCTTAATGATCCGCGAATTCCTTTGGAAAACAAGGTAACTTTTTTTCCCCTCGTAATCTGAGACACTCGGAAAACCGAGAGGGAGAAACGCTCGATACGATTTAATTTTTTTTTATCGAACCTTTCGTTTGTTTCACTGTGTAAAAATGAGGATAGAGAAAAAATGACGACAAATGCCCGTAAATTAATCTGATAGAAAGGATCCCTACATGACAGAAGAAAAAACCGCGCTTTCATATATAGTTTTTTCCCCACCAAGCTAGATCAGGCGACAAAAATTATAGCAAAATTCATCACCACCATTTCGCCTACAAATAGAATACGAACGGTTTCAAATGAGTTTCTTTCCAATTACAAAAATCTCACTACAATAAAATTAGCCTTTACGATCATTCTGTGCGTAAATCAAAATCAATCACATGTACTCCGTTACTGATTTATTTTTTCTGCAACCAGTATTGTGCTCTCCTCTCGTCTCATCAAACATCCCGAAACAACAAAGCAACACTGATCACTTATGTCAAAGATTTTTATGCAAATTGTCGAGATTCTTAAAGAAAGAAAAAATCTCTTCGAATATCGTACGACTAAGACACCGAATGGACTGTTAATTGATCTATCAGATGTTCCCCAACCGTTTCTCGGCGCTCAACACGATGTTGCAATTGGGTTTTCCTACCGTTTATCGAGCGCCGGCCACGTAATACCGTTTCGGTGTATGTGGGCCCTAGTTACAGTGCTCGCTCGCTGTTGAATAGACGGGCACAGTAGCCATTAATAATATCGTTGCGAATTCCGTCGGGTTGAGGGGACGACCTACGACGCTCCTGCACGTAGGCTGTACGTAAGGAAAAGGCTACAGTTACGTCGCTCTTCCTCCCCCCCCCCCCCCTCCCGTCATCTCATAAATTTCAACATGCACGCCTCCGGGATCCCAAGAGTCGTCATACAGGGCTGGGTGGGGAAGCTTTTCGTAAAGGGGTTGGACCGGGTAGGAAGTGGCAGAGGGGACGCCGCATATATACACAGCCGGTCGAAGTTTGAGTACTGTGAACGATTACCGTTGGAGGTTCGGGCTGGACCGGGAGAGCATCCAGAAACGTTTAATTTCCGGTTGACGAGCTGCTCCGACTCCCCGTACTGATACCGAAGCGGGGTATCACATACACTTCGAGAACCACTTCCACTCTCTCGTTCTCCGGGTACCGAGAGAGTTTGTTGCATACGGGGCAAATATGTGCATATGCGTGGAGGGGCTTGCACTGTGGAGGATAACATGAAGTATGCCCAGGAGTATACTCAGGGGGAGAGATGTATGCTTGGCCAATCTACCGTACGGGCTGACTTATTTATGCTTTAAGTTAAGTGTTAAGTCGCGGTAAAGTTTCAGCGCTGAAGCCTGAGCAAGGACCGGGGGGGGGGGGGGGGGGGGCGAACCAGCAGTGTGGGAGAACCATCGTGGCGGACTACGGAGTCATTTTCCATTTGGTTTATGCAACCCAGACGGAGCGGGCGTACTTCGTGCCCGATTCTTAATTTTACATCGGAACTTCGAGAACCGAGTCCGCGAGGATCCGCGCGCAGTAGCCTCGGAAGCCTCCAGACGTCGGTAACGAGACCCCGTTAGATCGGAAATTAACGAAGTACAAGCCAATGCTCGCGGAACCTACAGCGAGGGAATTACTTATTTATGCGTTGCGCCCACGTTCCACGCCGGTGGCTAAAGGAGTTTGTTGCACGCTTCAGGAATAGATTTAGCGATTAGAAGAAAAACGTGTTCTACTAGCTTTCTCGGTAGCAACGAAGAATTGGGTCCAATACAACTATTATTGCCTGTTGGAAATAAATCTGTGCCAGACAGAAGGAATTATTGAGGCGGGAGAAATTTTTTCATTCAATTTCATATGACGGTTATCGATTTTTCAAAAATCGTTTTCATAACGGAATCTGCAATTTTTAAGACTTCCATTTAGGTTTTAAATATTCTATTATTACACGCTGCAAAGTGGAAACCTGGAAAAAGCGAGTTTCGATTTATTGTTAAATTTACAGTTTCGATTCATTAATATTAAAGTTCATAATAAATTCAACAAAAATGTTATCGAGCCCCATTTAGATTTTAAACTTTTTACCTACAGGAATTTATTGTCGGCAGTCCCATTAATTCACAGTCGAGAAATGGCTTTTTTGCCACGGAGCGTTAAGCGATTGAGTGGCAAGCGAAGTTTTTCGTGGGTGTGGGTAAGAAGTGGAAGTGAACCATAAGCTTTGGAGCTGATGAAGTTATTTTCATTTTCATACTCTTATAGGTGTTTATTTACGTAACAACGTTGTTCATCTTTCTCCACCATTCACCATTTTCCATCAAACTTCACCGAGTACGTTAAAAACGGGCGCGTCCGCAAAATAGAACCGAGTGTTTGGCGGTGCGAAACACGAGGAGTCGGAACTAAATTGTCCTACTCGTGGTCATTAATTACCCCAAGAACCTAGCACGATAATATTCATAACGTTTGCACTCGTAAACTTTGATGGGACTCGCATCCTCAGAGTCCCGTGTTATCGAGCAAAGAGCAACGTTCCGTCGAAATGAACTTATAATTTTTTGTTTCTCGCAGCGAAAGGGAACGAAATTGAGCCACAGGAGAAGTGTGCGACGGGAAAATCGATCGCATTGGGCACATATGTAATAGAGGCTGTTTTCACGAGTGCCCGAAGCGGAAGAAGGGGGAGAGAACTTGACGGAGTTAATTGGAATCGTGCGAGCGCCACTGGGAAGTTCGCCGGTCGTTTTTTTAGGCTCAACGAGATTAAAGCCACCTTGAGGGAGGCTTGTCAAGTTCTAATGATGGAAATATTCGAATTGCGGAAAGGAAGACCATTCTGACTAATGATGCAGATCAAAGTTTTTTAGGTATATTATGAGTAAGACTTATTTATTTATTTCCAAGTCTAAAAAGTACCGTGCTGCTCCCTTCGAAATCTTAAAAGCCCTAAAAGTAACAAGCCCAATTGATCGAGATTTAAAGATAATCCACGCTCTCATCGAGTAGCAATCACTTGTTGAGCTGACATCCTTGTCATCGGTTATGTAGCTCTCGGTTGACAACAACCGGGAAGGTCGAAGGTGAACGAACCTTTGAGCCTGTTATATATCTCTCGCCGATCACCGACGCGACAATATCGTAAGGCCATGCGAGGGTCTGAATTTTCCGAGCTTTGAACCCCGAAGTCCTTAGCGCAGCGGCAGTAGCAACGGAGGCAGCCACCACTGGTAGCGGCGGCACGGATATCGATCGGCCACAGACGAGAGAACGAGGCGTTGATCGGATGAGGGCTATTGCCTCCACTCGCTCTTCCATGCGGGAGCGTGGGAGAGGGTCGGATAATCCAATCTCATGAATTTACCGGTGACTCTTGGAGCGACAAATTAGCAAAATAAAAAAAGGAAAGAAAAGAAGTGAAAAGGAAAAAGCGACAGATAAATTACGAGAATGAAAGGAATTATTAAACTGGCAGGGTAAAATAACGTTTCAACCTCGATGATATCCGGTGAGTCCAAATTACAGTGTTCCGACGGTATATCGGATCCACCGCAAGAAACAGATAAGCTGATTAAAGGTGCTGGGATAGCTGTGCATACTATATGGTACGTATCTGGCCGAGCATCGGGCGCGGGAGTAGTCGCAGCAACGGCAGCATGGCACGATAATATTATTAAACCGGAATTCGGTTAACCTCGGTCGAGAGCTTGAGTACGGCGGAGGACTGGTGTGAGCCACGGGCCACAGCACGGCCGAGTAACTCAGCTACGTTGCCCGTCCGTTCGGCACAGACTTCTACCACTGTGGGCTGTTCGTTCGTTACAGACCGCTACCACTGCGCGCCGTCCGTTCGGCACAGACCGCTACCACTGCGCGCGGTCCCTCTTGCACGCGGACCTCTACTACTGCGAGCCGTCCGTTCAATACGGACCTCTACCACTGCCGTGCAGCGTCCCCCTCAACTCTCGTTTCTCACCTACAGGAACCCGAAATATTCGGAAAGCCGATAACTGATCTCCCGTCTCGTGATGTTCGCTGGTATGGTTGCTATATATATATATATATATATATATATATATATATATATATATATATATATATACATATATATATATATCCTATGGTAACGAGATGCAGTCACTTTGTCGGAAATTACGACTTTGACTGCCGGTATTATATTAGTCTCGGATACTACCATAACGGTAATTCATTTATAACGTCGATGGTCGTCTGACATTGTTGTCGAGGTACGAATCGACACGGTAGATTGGGTAATATTCAATTTTGCTTTCCACCGTCCATTTTAGCCCGATGTGGCAGTTAATGAGATTGTCAGGTAAATTCGTACTTGATTTCCCGACCGAAATCAGAGACATGTTGCCAACCATACCGTCGAATCGAGCACGATCTCGAATTTTACTCCAAGATTACTTTATCAGTAAAAGTTTTAGTCGCCAGTATTTTACGTTTCAAAGCTGCGTTTGATCGATATTTATCCTAACTACTTACCGACAAAAATTATTCCTTTTGTAAGCTCCACGATATTAAATAAATCTGGTGGACTACCGATGGTATTAGATCCTTGAATGCATCGAGATTGAAGAGGCGAAGCGAGGCCGACGATCACGAGCGTGTCGATCACGATATAAATCCCTCTTCGACGTAATTACCAGGGGTTCTAGAACGCCGGGGTGAAGATATACTGGCATTGCTTGTGTGGTATCGCTCTCGGTTGAGCGAGGGGGAAACGATACTTTCAGCGAAACGTCAGCAGCGTTAAGGTGAGAGTAGGGCTAGAAGGGGGTGCACAACGACTTCGAGGCGACGCTTCGGGAAGGTTTCGTGCACACGAGGAATTAGTGCCGTTGCCCCTTTTCCCACGAAAGAAATGTAATTCTAGCTGAGTTACGATCAGCACTTTGTCATCTCTGGCACCCATACAAACACACACACACATACGCGCCATTCTCGGAATGAGGCAATATCGCCACGTGTTTTCTGCTCACGAAAAATTGAATCCTTCCCCAAAAAAATAAAGAACGAATAACCTATTGAGAAAAAGACTAAGAGATTACTGAGATCTTTCTGTAATATACACTCTACAGATAAACACAGTGAATATAGCTCAAAAGTAGTGAAAGTAGGTTTTATCTCCTGCTTCTCATAAACCCCAATTCAGTAGAAGGCACACTCGATACATGCCTGGCAATGAAATATCTTGTTTCACAGACATTCCGCTGGTTCCCGTCTTACGCAGTTCCTTAAATATTTGATCATTTGAACCATGGAGCTTCGCCAATAATGGAACATCTACGAATGCTTGGGGAAGGCTTCAGGCACTGAATTAAATCAAAGTTTCTCCAGAATTTCTTATATTTATGAAAATAAAATGAATTTTACTTCGAAACTTTAAGTTCTTTCGAAAATGAACGTGATGTGATCAATGGCAACGTGACGTCTTATTTCACGATAACGTGGTCTCCCGAATTCAATAAACATGAAAAGAGCATGCAAATGACGGATGTTTTATGTATACGTTAAGAAATATTGACGACCTGTAACACCGATTGATTGGTCGTCCAATTAAAGAGAGAATCGGTGGTCGATATCAAATGTCGCCGAACCGTCCTTTTGGAAGGAACGTTTGAGGATTAATCAATAACAGCGGTGGTCAATTGAATCATACTGTCATGAACGTGTGCTCCAGTTGTCGATGCTTTGTCCAACCACAATATTCAATCACGAATACAATATTTCTGGCAGAGAAGGGGAGAGATGGTAGACGAAGAGTGGAGGGAATGGGGGGGGGGGGGGGGGACGTCTCTTCGAAACTAAAATGTTTTCGGGTTTCAAAAACTTTATAAATCAAGAGAAGCATTAAAAAACGATATGCATATTTCCTTCCAGCAGAACACATCGCCGTGTAGATATAGATATAGAGTGGATAGAGCTGACGTTCTTTATGTTCACTTTCGCTTTCAGCGAGCGTCAATCTTCGAACTACGACGTTCGAGCCTCGTAACAAGCTTTGAATCCTTACACTGCCAAGAGCCGCTTTCTCCTCCATGCACTGCAGCTTCCCTCGTCAACAAAATATCACATGAATTATAAGATACGTACGTTACACACCTGTGTCATGAACTCATAACTACGTTGCAGCATGAAAAAAAAACTTCCAAATGTCTTTTTCGATTGTAACGTAAAGTTAGTCATACGGTCAGGCGGGGAGAACTATAGAGAGGACTTTGCCGGCCTAGATTAGCGGAGTGTTTTTTTTCTGCCGTTTTTGAAACCTCCGGGATATCGCGATTTCTGAAAAGAGGAAAAGATCGCGATCCAGGCCGATCTAGTCCGAGCGCTTTAATTCAGCGATCGTGAATTTTCTCGTCACGTACGTCCGGCAGTTCTTTCACGTATAGGGGAAGAAAGCCGTCGCCCCCTTCCCATCACTTTAACCCGTCTCTCCGCCATACGCAGGCTTCACCGTAGGCTTCATCCGTCTTTATTACCGATAGGATAGAAAATTGTTTGGCCGTTCGTACGGAAAAATGTTTTTCCCGAAACAGTCTCCACGCCCGTAGTTTTCCCATATACTGGAACACGAACCGTGATTCGATTTCTCGGGTGGGATCGAACCCTCCAGGCTTCTCGGATGGTCAACCTCTCTGCGAGCCCGTTCCTTCCTTCTTCTTGCAGAAGACCCGAGAAATACATTGGTTATATTTAGGTACGAGCCGTGATCTCACGTGAAAAGAGAATCGAGATAGAGGATAATGGACGAAGAGTCATCGTGACCCATGGGAGTTCTCGGGACAAACGAGAGTTCGGAAGACTCCCACGATTCCAATCGGGATATTCAGGAAATAAAAACAGGAAGATGAATGGAGATTGCAATTTTTGCGAAGACGGAAGGTAAACATTTTTATAAGCGCTGTTACGAAAAACCAATTGGGTGACCAATGCACTCATGACATTTTTAAAAAATCCCGAGGGTACAGATTACCGATCAACTGTCGTCCTATAAACTTTTGCGAACTACCTGTTCGTTCGAAATGAGAATGTTAAAAATACTGTAATTTGTGGTGAAAAATATAATATATGTAAATAAAAAAAGGAGAAAAGAGAAAAAATTATAATCTTTCTGGTAAACGGCAAATAATCTCAAGGACAATAGTAAAAAATGGTGGCTGTCCTCCGATATATCTAAATAGAGTTTTAGCTCGTTTTTTCGAAGTTAGTTATTTCTAACACCTCGCATTTATTTCCCTAACCTATAACAACGAACTCACTTCCACAACCACAGAAGTAGTTGGCACATTATGTTAAGAACGATGGAGCCTCTTCTGAAAACACTGGAAACTGGAAACGCGTAACTGTTAATCTCGATTACTGTATAAATAATATCGAACAGAACAGTCCAGCTGCTCTGCTTATGCGACGATTTCCAGTCTCGCTGAACGCACATGCACGTGCAAGGACATCCATTTACTTTTCACAAATGTGATTCACACTAATAATTGGGAAATATTCTAGACACAGTTAACCGAGAATTAAAAAAAAACACAAAAACAAGTCCTGTATCCAGAATCAAAAGTGTAGAAATAAATTCCTTTACGCTACGTGAATAATGCCCTCACTGACTTCAGCTTAGAGCGAACTTCGCCAAAGCGGGTTAAATTATCTCGAATGAGAAATAACGACCGGCTTGTATTACCCACGAACGGGCATTAACTTCCATATCCCCCGCATATGTAGGACATCAAAGGTTTCAATCTGCGAAGAAAAAATAAAAAAAAAGGAGAAAAGGTGACAAAAAAGGGAGATGCACGTTTTTACAACGTAACTCACTCCCGTTCTCTCTGTCGCCGCGTGTAGGTCGGTTTGATATGCTGATCGTGAAAATTAACGAGTCTCGCTAATCACTCGGTCGAATGGAATCAAAAGGTCAGAGCGGCTAATTGATACGGAAGAGCACGCGAGGCTTCGCTGCCGGTTGGGTGGGTGGTTTGCGGAGGATCGAAGGAGAAAAAACACGGCCTGCCAAGGTATTAGACACGAAGCAGGAGAAATGGATGCAGGTGTGGGTGGTAAATATCTGTCGTACAGGATACACTTATGAGCTCGTATGTATATATATGCGTATATAAGTATACATCGATTCACATATCCATCGAGTCACAGAAATCTGAAGGGCGTATCTTATACAGACATGCATAGGAAATACGCCCTTCTGATTTTGGCTTCTCGATATGTATGAACACATATGCACATAGTTGCAAGCGGGGTATATAAGGTAAAGCAGCTTATATGCAAGCGATACAAACTAGGAGGAGTGAGGTAGAGACGGGCGGGGTTGAGGCCGGTTGACTGACCCCGTCGTGACCTGACCCAGAGCGGGCGAGCTCGTGATGCCTCGAGAGTACCCGGCAAGCTTCGGCTCTCCTCATGTACAACGCGGGGGTGGCTTCGCTCTTCGAGCCGTTCGATACGCGTAAACGCCTAGTACTCTGGCCTCCTCTCGTTCAACCCCTCCGTATAACAGTGTCGATTCAGCTGACGGACCTCGGTCGGTGCTTCTCTCATGTTCAAGATCGTCTCGCTTAGCGGGTTACGCGGATCCATTTAATTGACGTGGATACGGGCATCGATTTGTTAGATTGCGAACCCGATTAGCTTTCGATTCATTTCTTTTTATTTCATGGGGAAAAGGCATTTGTGATATGAAGATGAGATGAAATAACTGGACGTTTATTACTATGCGAGAGTCTGTAGGGTTTTAAGATTTTATATCGATTTATTAGAAAATGTAGCGTCTAAAATTTCTTCCCTGAATTTGAGCACCGTCTATTTTTTGAGGAAATGGGTGATATAACCATTCGTTTTCCGGGAAACGTGGTCACATTTTTTTTGGGAGATATGGCCACGTCACCCGGATGTTGGGGGTAAAATGGCCACGTCAGCGCTGGTGAGCCAAAACCGGCAATACCAGGCGCTGGCCATATCACCCGGATATTGAAGGCCGGCCAGTAGAATCAATTTCTTTTTAGTTTAGCATCTGAACAATTAGACGAATTAGACGAATAGCTAGAGAAATGAATGACTACCATCACTGTGCCCATTTCATCCGTGGTGATCAGGAGAGATGGCCTATCGCAAATATTTATCTATATAGCTAAATCACGGTTCGCAAATATTAAACCTTCTGACTCAAATACTTTAGTTTCAAGTTTCTAAAGTTGGTTGTGACAAAAATATTCTGGAATACACCTTCAATGTCTGTTGTTTAAAAAAAACTTCACCCCGAACTATCCTATAAAAAATAGCATTGATAATTACTCAACTAATAATATTTGTCAATTAATAATATTATATTTGTGGGCAATTACATTTTTGAATTTTTTCTCAGACATAAAGTATGTAAATTAGCGACGATAAAAACCATGCACCTCCAATTTGGTGGACAATGAGATATATTTAATATGATTTTCCGCTTGAAAATTCCGAGCTCGTCCAGCCGGACTGAAATCTCTATTACATTTTTGGGATAACGTCAGTGCAGTGTAAACAATGGGACCGCAATTGCAAATGTCAATCCCTATACCGCGCAACTCAGCTCTACGGTTCGTCATAGCGACGTCCCGGTCGATCGAGATCCGAACTCGAAACTATAAACAATTATTCACGAATCCTTTGCAAGTGCATCGAGAGTAAAATATATAACGGTGTGTTCATTCCGCAAGTCCTGGAGCGTAAATGGCGCACCTGTGAGTGATATAACCGCATGAAAATGGCGGTCCCCGTGTCAGAGTTACACGTACGTTGCGACGTGTACGCAAAGCTCGTGTGCTTTTACATAACGTCCACGATGTCGCACGGGCTCCGGTTACATTTATGTTCGAGCCGCATAAATGCCATTGGACTCACGTGACGCATCCGGCTAATGAGCATGGAGGGTTTCCTACATCGTGTACACGAATTTATTATGATAATGAAAATCCTCGGGAACGATCGCGAAATTTCAGAACGTAATGGACAACTGTAAAGCAAAAGTTTGTCAAAATGCAATAAAAACGTTTGGCATTGAATGCATAGAAAAAGAAAAAAATCACGGCGGGCTACCACAGTAAAAAAAAAATATTCGTAAGTTCATATGTTTTACCATGATTAACCAAATTTTTTTATCCCATGATCCATGTTATTTATTGTTTTTAGTAAATTACGGTCTTCCAACGACGAAGTAAATCTTTTTATTTTTTACACATAAACACACTCTTGTCCCCTCCCCCCCATGTAACCATCAACGGGGGAAGATTATTAACTGACACGCACGATATTATGGGAGAAAATATAGATAAATAAAGAAGTCAAGACACTTCGTCGGGGAGGTGGGTTTAATGCGAAAACCGTTTTGGGAATAAGCCGGGGGGGAGGGCGGGGAAGAGCCGGTCTATATTGGGCCATAGTCGAAGGGTTTATTGGCCTTAACCACCAGGCGCACCCAAGCACGGAGCGAGCTATCGCGGGCAGGGCACGACAGGGCAAATAGGGTTCACCGTACAAGAATTAGTACTGCCATACTCCCCAGGTCATCCAACCAGTGAATAACAGCGTAGCACTTACCCTCCGCAGTTTTCGACTACGCTGCAATTTATGCCGGGCCTGTGGCTATTCATCCGCTACTTCTTAGGGCGAGCTAGGGTCGGCCGGAGTTCTTCCGCAAAGTAAATTACACGCCATCAGGTGGCTAAAGGCTCAATCGTGAGAAGTATTGCGGAAAGCATAAAAAAATTGAAAAATTTTGCAAAGTAAAATTTTAATATGACTGTCTGATCACAGTTGCAAATGAAAGTAAAAAAAAAATTTTCTCGTAAAAGTTGCAAATTTAAACTTTCTTATGGCTTTCTCATAATGTTCCTTTACTCACGAAGATTCTTCACGAAGATTCTTCACGAAGATTCTATAGTAATGCATTTTCTCCTTTGGTAAAGCAACTCCTCATGATAATTATTGGCTTCGAGAAAATGTTGGCAGCTCTTCATCAGTGCCGATTCGAAAATAATCCAAACAGGATTCCCAGACGTATTTCTAGAGAGTCGGCTAAGTAAATCTTACGACAATACCCAGATACGAGTCGTACCAACCTTGCAACAAAGGATCCCACGCTCGGCGATATCCACGATAAAAATAGTCCGAGTAATCGCCTCATGTTGAAAATGATAATTATTGTTTTTACAAAAACCTCTTGAAAACAATACCACGCTGTGCGCCATAAGCTCTGCGTGTCATTCGAATGTGCCATTCGAGATATTCCAACCAATAATAAAATATTTCCTCTACTCGCTTAAGTCCAAAAATAATAAAAATTATATTTAAAAAAATCCCACAAAATACCAGGTTGCAATGCACTATAAAAACTGCTTGCTAGTGTACAAAGTATCCCATCCGAAAACCGCGACTCACCCCCGTAACAGTAATTTTCTAATACACACCAAGCCTCCGTCACAGTAAAAGCACTGCTGAGCATGCGACACGAATGTATTTTTATTGCTTTTTTACTTTAAACATCGTGGATTACTTTTGTTAAGCTCACATACAAAGTACACAATGCTTCGACCGTCCGGAGCCTTTTTTAATATATATTTTCTTCTTAATTGGTGTTAAGCCGTCGCCGAGCCAAAACGACGTGTGTCCCGTGCATGCGAGCCTTTCTGGCGACGTACACACAGCGCTCGGCAACGCCGGCATTCTCAATCCAGCCGGATTAAATTTGTCAGGAGTAGAGTTTTGCTAGACGAACGCAAGCCGCAGACTCGGGTGAATTACCCACGTTAATTATGCAGCCGGCTGTGCAAAGGTATGAAGGAAATACAGCTTGCCCGAGGGGGGGCGGAGGGGGAGGAGAAAAGGCAAGGAGGCCATGGTGGAGGGAGGTGTGCGTTGTGGATGGTAGCCTTAACCCGAGCTTAGCTTCGACGTAGCTAAGCGAGCCTCGGCATGAATAATGCAATGTTTGTATCAGCAGTCGGCGGTAGAAAGAAGGATGCTAAGTTATTCGAGCACGGGGCAATGCGCCCTCGCGGGCACGGGGTAACCATCGCAAGGGAAAAGAGTGAAAACGCTGAATGCGCTCAGGAAAAGGAGAAAATTCTGCTTAGTGCTCTTTGCGTCTTCGCCACACGTTTTCCCATATTCCTGACTTTATGGTACTAATATACGCGAACGTGGGCACTTTTGTGCGCAAGGGAGCGGGGAGGGTCAAGGGGTGGGAGAGAAAAGACGAGATAGAAAAATTGTTCCTCGTCAAGCGGTACCGAGACATTAATCATTCTTCGGTGGTAGTTGTGGAATACCGAACAGTGCCACGAGAAAAGAGTCAGGATTTATTTTTTTCAGAGATTATTGAAGTCGCGAGGGAAGACAAATATTAATTTACGATAGAAATTAGTACATTAAGGTACCAGGGAGGAAAGTACGCTTTTTCACAGAGTGTGAATTTTGATACTTCAACGAAGCACGACTTTAGCGAAGCACAGAAAATGAATTTCCCTGTCGGGTACGAAATTTTTTTCCAAATTTGTTAAAATAACTGAGTTTCTAGCATCGCGAAATCGTGGTATTCGCTCGTGACCATTGTTCCCCTAGGAGCAGTAGAGTTTCCATAGGGAGTAATGGTCGATATTACTCCCTAGGGAGTAATGAAATTGCATGCGCATGAGTACAGATTAATAATGATCATCGGCCAATGATAGGCTGTTTTCCGCGCATATTGCACGTAATGAATTTGGTTATTTTAATGCAGTCGATAAAAAAATATTTTTTTTTGTTTTCGAATTACGATGAAAAATTGTGAGGATGGGAATGAGCAATGTCGAACATTAAGAATTTTCGTCGGACATAACGTCGGATTATAAAAATAATAAACGTTGAAATGCAGAATAGGCAGTCTTGTAACCATGGTAAAATTCGTAGACAAAAATTGAAATAAAACTGAAGTTGAATAACATTTAAAGAAGTTAAATGTAGAGTCGCCGAAAAGAGGAAAGCTACATACTCGACACTTCGCATTCTACAATTTTGAATTTCGAGAGAGGCTGTATTTTTTAATTCGACTGAGCCGTCTCTCGAACAAAAAATGTCCGATGATTTCTTTTCGTTATTATTGATATTGCCAAGAATGAAATTTCGAATTGTTCGGCCATTTAGTATTTTTTTGTTAATCGAAACTTCGTCTCGCATCGTTTTTCACACTCGCTCAGATCTTGCGACGTTCTTAACGTTTGCCCGAATTGTGATTCATACTTGATTTATGCCGGACGTCCTATTCGATCGAAATTGTGGACTTCGCCGGAATCTGTGAATACCGCACAGGACACACAGAAAACTCACCGAAGAGCTCCAACAATGAGAAAAAAAACCGAAATGTTCGTCGATAGAGAACTGTCGTACGGATACAAATGAAATTGACGAACGTCCTCAGGCAATATTTTCTTCTCCCTTCGTCGTTACACACTGCAATAAAAAGTGGAAAAATTCATTACCCCACGGAAAACTCTCATTGATCATCGAACTTCGACTGTCTGAACTCGATAACTAACTGTTCGAACGCTATAGCAAGCTTTCGACCAATTATCCATCAATATTAGTTCATCCGGTTCGTCTGAACGGCATCGAATCTATTTCCTGGTTAAAGACATACTATTTATTTCATTTATATTTGATGATATCAAATTATACTTTTAGAAGGAAATATCCTGTCATTCGTCGAAATAATAGTATCCAATAACTCTGACGTGTAAAAAGAATGTCAAAATACGAACAAACTGTAGGTTTGCTTTAAAATCCTTTCTAAATGTTATTCAAAGAATTCGGTATACAGTTTTATATTACCGACCGAGAAGTGACACTACATTGATGTGTCAGCTGTAAAGTTTCGATTAAAAAAATCTTGATTGATTGCTTTTAAATGGCTGACCCAATGCTTCTAATACCAATCTAAGCCTTCTCATAGAAATTTTGAGTACAATTTCATGTTATCGATCGACCAGTGACACTTCACTTTGATGTTTCAGCTGAAAAACGCGGTTTCGATGCAAACATTTCCAACACGTACAAATTTCTCGATTTCGACAATCATACCTCGATGTCTCGCAGGCCTTGCATTAAAGTCAGACAGAATCAATGAATTCATCCCTCTAAAAAAATTTTTGAATCAGCTAGAATCCATAAAATTTATCCCACACCCAGTTTTCATTACGTACGCGATAGACATGAGCCAAGATTCACGAGAACAAATTTCTCGAGAAGCCGCTGCGATTCTTTATAAAATCAGCGTAGCTGGTATTAAGCCGACTAGCCGTGTATTCCAGCCACTCTCCGCTAATCCAGCTGGTTAGCTCGTGCAAACACGGTTTCACCAGTTTTCAAAGAAATCCCTCACTATCTCAGTTACGGTCTGGGTTTTATTTCCATGCACGAGACCGGTCCATGTAGTGCCTGTATAATGATAAAAGGCAGCGTCATAAGAAGAAGAAGAAGAAGAAAATGCGGTTAAATTTCAAGATAACAAAGAAAGTCCTCTCGTTTCCTACCTTTTTATTTTCGCGTTACAGGTACGTAGTTTTGGTATAGAAGTGAACGTATTTGAAATAATGGGAGAACCGTCCGCTAGCTCACGCGAGGCAATTTCGGTAGTGAGGAATCGGTACCGGAAGTATGAGCTTGCTTCGGCCTTTCTTCCTTGTTTCAACTCCCCCCCCCCCTCCCCTTCCACCCCGTCTATCCCTAGTACTCTCACATTGTATCCGAGTACCCTATACCCTAAATCTCAGCGACGAATAGCCCTTGGGCATCGTTGCTCTCGCTACGCTTAGGCAGCTGTCTAAGCGAACGATCCTACGGCGGCCCTGGAACCGCCATGCTTGGGTTATCTCGACGCCGGCTCTATCCGGTCATCGCGTTATCCGTCTCGTGGCTTTTCCATCTCGACCGATCCGATTCCGACTTTCTCGCTCGATCTCTCATGCACACGGTTTATTCGGGGGAGAGAAGAAGGTGCGCTCAGGCGAGCTCACGTCGAGGCTAATTGGCTCCCGGCGAGCGGAGCTTTGCAATTTGTCCTACAATCCGGAATCGCGCGTGCAGTCGAAAGGGCTCCAAATCCACCACGGGTTGCTCCGAGCACAAGTGTATTCGGATTTGATAACTGATGTATGTTAGCTGGTACTAAATTTATGGACAATAGAGAAGCACTTCGCTGGATCGGGTAGTGAAGTTGAATATTATTAGGAAAAGGGTCAACAGGTTTTTTTTTTACTTCTATTGAAATTTTGGAATATCGATTATTTGAAAATAAGGGTGACTGTGTGAAATGTATGGAGCTGGGGGTCATTAAAGTACGCGGCACAAAAGATTAGCTAAACAGTATTGTGCTAGCATTGATTTGGTCTGATTTCAGACAAAAGGGTATTCCACGCGGTGAAAAAGGTTTGCGGAGACAATAAAATTTATTGTCGACTGACGAAAATCGTAATCGATTCATTCACTACTCTCAATTATTTAAGGCAATTTTTCGTTTTTTGTCAAGAGAGAAAATGAATGGTTAATGAAAGACAAACAGTTTTCAAACTAATTAGATACTAGATTATTGAAAATCGTATCCACATATCGTAAACTACCGCCCATAATAATGTTAATGTATTCTACGCGATGAAAAAGGTTTGCAGAGATAATAAAATTTATTATCGACCGGCGAGCACCGTTATTGACTTATTTACTACTCTTTATTTTTTGATGTAATTTTTTTTGTCAAGAGAGAAAACGAAAGGGTAACGAATGATTAACAGTTTTGAAACTGAGTAGATACTGGATAATCGAAAATCGTACCTAAACATTTTAAACTACCTCCCATAATTCGGAAAGGTAATTTAAGTTTTTTCGACGATACCCCACTTCATCAAGGAACATGGAAGAGGCCGTTTAAATGTCGTCCGACAACAAAATTCCCTTACCATCAAACTTTGCTGCTGTTTTGTGATAATAGGCAATCCCCCCCCAATGAAATTGATTCTATTGGGTTCTCAGATAATCGATGGGATCGTCTACCGCAATTCTCGTCCCGTCAGGTTGCGTCACGGAGAATCTCCCATAGTTTGTTGTTGCTTCGGTTTCGGATAAACTTGACTATCAGGGTTGGTTTAATGCAACGATCCCTTCGTGTAGTTTAGTGCCTCACACCCCCTTCCGTCCCGGCTTCATAACAATTAACGGCAATGAAGCTACAACAGCGAACCTTCGAGCCGATCGTCGAAGGACCTCAATCTTCCCCAGGATGTGTTCAGCAGTGACTCTCCCCTCATCCTCTTTCGACCTGACGCTCCGTACCACGGGCCTTCTGATTATGGGTTACAGGAACCTGGGTATAGCATCCTCCCCTCTCATCGTCCGGACCAACCAGCCCTCGGATTTACCGGCGCTCGTTTGCATAATATCGGTTTTGCATTTAACCCGAGATTAAGATTGCCAGAAGATTAACGGGCACGCCAGAAGCCTCGCAACCGGCAGGGGTTGAGGGTTTGCAAAGGAGAAGGGTGAGGGAGGGGGAGAGATTCGAGGACGTGAGCGATGCTGATGCGAAGGTTGCAAGTGAAAGAGATGCACCAGCTGCGACGATGCAACGCTTATTTTATATCGCTCCGAGCTACCATCGACTGCCCGAAAAATGTATAATTTTTCGTCAAGGAAAAAAATTGTATAAAAAATTATGGTGAGGCAAAACGAAATAAGGAAGGTTGAATAAACGGAGAATAGATGCCTACGATTTTTATAGAGAGTGGATGGATTTTTTTAAAGAGGAAACGACTTGGACGAAGCCGTTTGTTCTGGAAGTAAATTTTTATTAATGATCGATAGGGTGTTAATAAGCATGGTCTATTTTGTCCCACTGTGCCATTTCGACTCGTTCTTTCCCGGTACGTTTAAAAATGATACCCGAGTTTCGACGTCATCAATTTATATTCTCGAGCACCAAGGGGAGAAACCCGGGAGGCAGAAGGCACTTTAGTTTGCTGCTGGTGCCAGGACGAGCTCGTTTTCATTATTTTTTTTTACTTTAATTTTTTTTCAGGCATCCGAAAAAAATCCATTTAATTAAAGGGCAGGCAAGTTTCTCAACCTATAACTCTGTCACGGAATATATATGTATATATTCGTATATATATTTCAATTATATACGTGCCTACTCGGCGGATCAACGTCCGTCGTCATACCCAAACCGAGAATTCTATGTACTCAGCGAATTAAAAAAGTCTGAGTTGCTCAGGTACGGCTTGAACCGATTAACCAAAGAGGCTTTTTACTGGACCATTTTTTAAACCTTTTACGCAGTGGCTTACTACAGCTTTAACTTGAAATTATTCAGCGGAAATTAAGCTTAAAAGTTTCACTTTGACGAAGAATCGCTTTTGTGGATGAAAATATTTTTCATAATTATATATATTTTTTTTATCACTCCCAAAAATAGTAAATAATTTGTTTCAAGTAAATGCAATCTCAGATAGAATTATTTTTCTTTGATTAATTTAAGGCTTCGTCTTTCGCATCTGTGGAGAAATTTGGACCGTAGTCGCGTGCGCGAAGCGCGCTAGCCGGTGGCTATTTGCCGTCGAACTTGCCCGTAAGCCGAATCCTCGAGCGAGACTCCATTCCCCTGGAAATCCCGAAAATATAATCTGTCAACTTCTCTGCATGCCGAGAAGTCTGGCTCGGCGCCAGGGAATTGTCGTTAACGGAAGGAGAGGAATCACGAGAGTATACGTCGTACTATAGAGCGGGAAATAACGGAGGATAGCAGAAGTCGAGCGAGATTCACCGTAAATGACGTGAAAGAAGAACCAACGCTCTTGCTCTTGCTATATACTCTGTCTTTGTGTGCATGTGTTGTACGTATGTGTATGTGTGTGTGTGTGTAGGAAAGAGTCTCGTTTTGGGCAATCTTTATCATTTTTCTCTTCATCCATATCCCCCAATATTTTCCGCCTCGCACAATCGTCGGATGAAATTTAAGATAAGGTATTCGAGGTCAATGCTAACTCATCGTCCTCGACGCTCTCACGCGAATTTAGTATTAATAGCATGTTGTCAATACCATCGTTGACAATAAAAACTACAGTCAACTCCGGTCACGGATTTTCGCGTGGTTAGAAGAAAAGTTTCATGGTAGTCGAGATGACGTCCGCTTCGGATGAGTTATTTCTTTTGACAGTGCACTCGAAAACAAAAGGTGGGCCGGGAGAAAGGTGTTTCATATGGTTTTAAGGGAATCCTGATAGAGATATTAGAGATGGCACAATAGTCGGTGAAGGTGTATCTAGCAAGCTCGAAATTTCATTTCGAGCGCAAACGAAATTGGAACCTCGAGTAATATATTCCGTTGCGTCAAAGCCATCTATGTAAATATTCACACGCGTTTCTGCATCTCTTCCTTCACGGAATATTGCCGACCGGTTCTCTGATCGTAAGCATCCGTTCATTCGGACAATCGAACCTTTGTATCGCAGCGGGGCATATCATGATAATAATTTCTATGGTCCTTTAATTAATTCACTTCAAAGTCTTTGCTTACAAAGGGGGACACACAAATGATCATACTATATTTTCATTCATATACCGGCAAGTAACTTTTATACTTATTAAGTATTCTTCGTCAAGTTTTAAAGTGACCAGTATCAGTATTTATGATACAATGTAATTACATTTTATTATTAATGAATTTTGAATTGATTTAAATGGGATTCGTAAATTCCATAAATCATGCCTCACAATTTCATAGATACAAACGTAAACATGACCAAAGTCAAAGACACGTTTTATTGAGAGGATGCAATGAAATATTTCATTCCTACGAGGATACGTTTTTGTGAATTAAGATTTCATTCACGCGTTTAAATGGCTCAATTCATTTATTTTTTTCTCGAGTTGATTGAATGCAAAAAAATTTAACTCTAATTCATCAAATTATATCAGTGATTATGGTAATACGAACCTCCCGCGCCGGAGCCGGGCTCGGTCGGTAACAAAAACGGTAACGCATTTTTCTTAGGGCCAGACTTTCCTGATGAAAAGCGAATCATCTCTATCCGCCCAACTATCACATCAAGGAGTCAACAATTCACATGTGACTCGAGACGCGGAAGGATTCCCAGAAGGGAATGTATTACAGTTTCCTTTCTTACCGACCGAGTCTTAGTTGCATACTGCCGAAAAGAATTTTCCCTCGGAAAACCAAATGATCACCGTCCGGCAAAAAATCATACGATGTCAACGACTCTCCAAGAATAAACAATAAATATAACAGTTTTCTTTGTTATCAACCGAGTCTTTTACAAATTATTTTATATCGAATTTTCCAACTTGAACCTTCCCCCTTAAAGTCGAAATATCGAATCCACCTCTCGCGTCAACCATTTGCTCCCCGTTACCGACATGATATCCGGAAAAAAAGCTGGTAACGTTATAGAATCTGCTATGACAACATAGTACGTATCCCATTTTAAATTCAAGCTTCACGGATCTGCAACGAAACGCCGGAGGGTTAGATGATTTCCGGATGTCCCGGAAGGACATGATTTTACGCTGATAAAACGGCAAACTGAGCTCGGTAAAGTCGTCGATGAACTATGCGATATTAGTTTCCGGGTCTCCGCGCAATAAACTGGAGCGCTCCTCACGAGCTTTCCGAGCATCGAATGTTTTCACAAGGTGCTTGTACAGATATGACATCAGGCGAGGATTGTCGTCCCTTTCCGATACGGGACGTTACACGGGAATCGCATATGCGTCTGAGAAAACACAACGTTCGAGCGTGCTTGTATGCCGACTAACGGACGGGCGGACGGGGAAACGACGAGGGCGTTCGATAATTATCGAATACCGCAGGGTACGAGGAGGTATGCAGAGCTCGTGCGTTTACCATACGAATCCCCCCGTGGTCCTCAGTCATCTGTGCAGATAGCACATATCGACAAACATCACAGGTACCGTGCGGTGAATCCGCAGCATTCGGAGGCCCGAGGTGATGGCTTTTGGGTTTCGCCCGATTGTGGCTCGCGCGATCCAGGTTCCTCCACGGCCATCGAACCCACAGGCCTTGCCTAGCGAATCCACTGATACTCTGTCCAAGAGGTCACGTTATTCTAAAAGTCGAAAATTTCGAGCAATCATCCGGGCAGGGGATTACGATACATCCGGATTTCCCAATCATCGCCATGATCCAAAAGTTATTCCTCAATTTTTCTATTTGTTTCTTTGTTCCGTTTTACCCCGCTGTGCCGTAATGCCCCGCTCTCCCCTACAGTAGTATCCCGCCTTCGGACAAGCAGTCTACTGCAGCCCGATGATGACCGCAATAACCTAGGATTCAGAAGCATCTTTGTGAATCTGAAAAATAGCACTATTTTTTACAACCTTGCCATTTTCTGTAAAAAAAACCTTTGATAAAAAAGACACTTGGGAAAATGTTGCCATTAAATTGATAGACAAATTTTTCTACATGTGTAAGCTAAGAAATTAGCCGCATATTGTTAGAGACAGATAAAAACAGACGCTCGGATCTTCCCTCCGTAGTTCTTCGGAGCGGCGCTAAAGTACACGCAAGAAAAAATATATAGTCATAGGAAATAAACTTCCCAATTCTCGATTAAACGGTGATTATTAATGTCCGGATCCCCGAAGCTGTTGCGAAATTTCGAGCCCGAAGTAATGCATACGCTATCCGAGTTTCAAAGCCTTCCCCGTCTTCCTCAAGCCAAAAATGTTACAGTCAAATTATGTTCGAGAGTGCCGAACTTCGTTATTGATAATGCTAATTGAATTGTCAGGATCCTCGGGAATTGAGTGTCGAGCGGATAATTATATCGAAGAGAGTACACTCGAGATGTGGGAGTGAAAGGAGAGAGGGTGGTCGAGCAAAGTTGGAAAATCAATCGAGATGTTCGAAAAGTGAGAATTGAAACCAATCCCGAGTTTGAGTTTGAGACAGCGAGGAGGGTATAATAGTCGAAGGAGGCAGGGGTGAAGAGGAAGGGGGGGGGGCATGGTTGAGGGCGGTTGAGGGGTTGTAAGAATTTCCGAGAATAATGGAGCCAGCCACGCCACTGCGGGCGAGGAACGGAATCCATCTCTGCGAGCTTGAGGAAACTGCCGAGCGTCACGCAACTCCATACCCCTTTCTTTCTCTCGCTCCGAAAAGCCCGAAGATCCCGAGAATAAAACACAGTAGAAATAACCTTTCCCGCATGCATCGTCCTCCCAGACCGATACCGCACCCCATCTCGGCTCCTCCTATCCTCCCCCTTGAACTTTTTCAATCCCATCTTTGTCATTCCACCGGTCTTCTCCCATTCAACTAACGTAGCCGGGTACTCAATCTTCTTGGACTCAAACGTGGATGCACCCGACTCGGGTGGATGTTCTTGCGCGGGTAAAAGTATGGAGAACTGAACATTGCGGCCTGGGCAAAAGATGTTGGCCCTTCGTTCCACACACCTTCATGCTTCATTTTTTTAAAGTACATTTTTTGTTTTCTTACTATCTCCAGCAATTTCAGCAATTTTAACTCTACCTCCCAACTTACTGAGTTACGGATCAATTTCGAGGATTTCCCTCTCCGAGTTATTGTTTGCGTTCTTGCCAGCAGACATCGTTGCTCCGGCTTTTAATTTTTGTTCGTCTAACTTACCCATTGTTCACTTTGAGTCGCTCGCGTTGGACCATACTCTCATTTCTTGTGAAAACAACGAGCAATCGTGAAATTTTTTAAATTCTTTTTTGGATGCTTAAGAATTTTCGATCTGGGAATCCGTAAAGATTTCTGACATCGTCACTTGTAATAATTAACTGTTGGAAAAAGGACATCTTAATCGAATGTACGTGGGAATTTAGAATTCAATAACTCCGTACGTTTATGTGAACTACACTACACATTTTCGCACATCTCATAAAATTCATAAAATCACATGTAAGAAGTAGGTATTTTGTCATTCAACTTACGAACTCGTTAATTAATGTTAAATCAGCTTTGATTAAAAATGAAAGCTGAGTCAACATTTGTGCCTAGAAGTTATAATTGAAAATGTTCGCTTTTCTTAATTAATTTACAAACTTTGTATTACATTGTTAGTGACTGATGGGACTGAAGAAGGTAAACTCCGCTGCGCTAAAAAATCTTTCATTATGTCCCGACATTTATGTTCTCTTCTTGCGCGCAGTCACAGCGTGTATATATAGATTTTTCTTGGCAAGGTAGATATATATGGTTTGACAGATTTGACCTAGACAATTTCGTCGTTGCTTGAATTAATTTCGTCAAAACTTTGGAGATAAAAAATTAATTATTGTTCGAAGAGAATGGGCTGAAAGGATGGACCCTTTGGATTTCTCGAGAAGTTTGTACCTAAGAAGACCGGTGGGAAACAGACCTGTGTTCTTTTATATGTGTATATATATAAATACATACCATATATATGCACACACACATATACACACTTATCAGATACGTATCTGACAGCGTCGCAAGCGCTAGAGTGTGAACGTACCAGACTCTATATTAAACTATACGTTTCTACTTTGAAACAACATTGAACTTTAGACGCCTCGAGCTATTGGAAACAATAGCGAGAGTAACGACAATAGGGCGCCTCGGTGTACATCGATATATCATGTTATACGTCTGTTCTCCGGTTCCGCGGAGGACAAGCTTCTCTAACTAGATTAATACAAGCTACGCGCGAAAAAAGACCTCACTTAAATTATCCTACTGGCTAACTAACCCGGAAACAGGTTAATCCTGAAAATCATTTTGTGTTCTCTGTCGGTGCTTTAAACAGTAAAATCTGAGATTTAAAAAAAAAACTAACCATCTAAAATAAAAGTCCGGAAATCTGCTATTCTTCGGACGGTCACATTGTAGTGATCCGTTGAATCCTTCAAAATGTTCATGTTTGCAAATTCGAATAAACCGTCGAAAATGTATGTATATTATATATAAACAAATATATACAAATAGCAATTTAACCGCAAAATTAGGAACTGCTCGTGTACGGAGCAAGCCCCACTTTCTCGTCTCTCCCGCAGGATTAGCAACTGGGTCACCTTAATATAATTATATTTAATAGCGCTCAAGAGAGTCAGTAGCGAGAGAGGGAGGTGAGAATTGCGGCAAGGATTTCCGTGAATCCTCGCCAGTCTCCGACAAACCAGAACCGCACTCGTCGACCGAACAAGGATGAACAAAGACAATAACAACGAGAAGGTAGAACGCAGAGACACGTCCGCGACGCGTTCCACTCTCGCGATCTTGGCTGTCGTCGAGTTTCTTGGCCAAAAAGCACAATGCGAAACAACGCGCGAACGTACGCGTGTTGCCCTTCGTCTTTATCTCCGGAACGTGTGTATTGTGCGAGTAAGAGAGAAACACTGTTCCGTGTTTGCGTCCGCCCTGTGTATTTGTAAAGCTTCATCCTTCTGGTGCACCTGCTCGTTTGGCCACCTAAAGTCTTACCCTCAGGATTTATGTCGGAGCTACGGACACATACGTATACACTGTTGGCTTTTTTTTTCGCGAACCTTGTGCAAAGTGCCTTCTGGCTTCTCCACTCTTTTCGGCACTCCCCTTTTCACCCTCTTTTATCTTGTCTTCTCGTTGTTTACATTGGCAGAGGGCAAGGGGGAAAAAACACATGCTTTAGACATTTTCCGCTTAGTTTGACGCCATACCATTATTTAGGTTACCATATATTACATATATACGTACACACATTTATATAGATTGTAACAGCGTATTTGTATCTATGTATATATGATAGGCCGAGCGAGATGTTGATAAATTTTATAGCAAAGATGACACGGCGGATAAAGGCCGGAAACGTGTGTCCTAAAAGCGTTACGTCGACGTTGGATGTACGTCTTGGCCATTATAGGTGTATGTTCGTATAGTTTCCTCACGGGACGCCAAGATGAGTCAGGGAACATACCTCGGGGGTCTCCTCTCGTAGGACCTACCGACACTTCCGGTTGTAAGCTTCCCGATGTTCCCATTAAACCGGCTTTTGCCATAACACCATCGAGACTCTGGGAGGTTTAACGTTAAGAGACGACGCACCGGCCCGAAGGAAGCTATCGGTTCTAGGACAACGACTTCATGGGTTACTACTTGCAGTGGAATAAGGAAAAAAGAAGCTTCGTTGTAAGTGATACTACCAATGCTGAGAAGAGGAAAAAGAAAATCCGATAGGAAGAATCCAACTTCAGGTTTGAGATGCTTTGGTCATTTCTATCGTATTTAGCGTAATTGTCGTTACAATGAACATATACTTTATTTTCTATATATACTGTTTCCAGACAGTATCGGAGCCTGATGTAGTATTCTGAAGTTTCAGACTACAATGTAAAAAAAAATTCTATGCAATTTAATATACTGGTACTAGAGGTTTTTTTTGCAGAAACTGGTATATTAAATTTTAAGTACAATTGTGCTATATTGACGTGAAGATATATTTTTTCTTTTTAATTTCCTTAAACTTTCCTATAGAAGGAGACGATTTTGGTCAAAGTATTTCGTGGAGTATCGAAAACCCGAAATCGTCCCGAGTTTACGTGTTACCTTTTTTTCTTATACGACGATAAGGAGGTAACTTTATCGTTTTCTTTCTTTCCGCCTTGGTGTGGAGCAAATGCACCTTTTTCAATATAGCGACAAAATCTTTAATGGCAAGAGCTCGGGAGAACTCGTGGATAATACCCCTCACTCCTCGACTTTAATTTTTCGTACATGTAACGTTGCAGGAAACGCGTCAGCTCGACTCATGTCGGACGCTTTTATACCTTTCTCTACTTGGCCGCGCGCTGGTTAGGAACGGACCCGGAGAGCAACTACCGAAACGCGAAGTCGTATTCGCTCTTTCCCTTCTTTCTCTCTCTCTCTCTCACCCCGACGATTCCCGCGCGGTAAGTCCTTCGTGGCGTTTCTACCACCTATATCTCATTCTTTCACTCGTTACAGTTGAGCGGGCCCTCGAAAAGTAACTCTTGTCCCATTTTTCTTTTTATCTCCAGTGCGCGAGAGAGAACGCTAACTCGACACCTCACACGCTGGCCATACACATAAATAACTTTCATTCTCGGCACTTGGTAAATTACTTTTCTAAAAACGGAAATAAAATTACTGAATAATAGATAAACTTAAAATTACAGAAATACCTTCGATTTAAATTAATACTTTAGTTCACTTACTACAAATTCAACAAGCTAGAGATATCGTCGTTCGTTTGTAATCAAATTTTTAAGCCTGAAGATGATGAATTTAAAAAAAAATGTGAAAATCGTACTTGTCCCCTTTTCCCAAGAGGTGAATAGATGAATGAATGACGGGGGGGGGGGGGGGGGGGATGCAGTCGTGCCCTCGATTGAGGGAGGAGGAATGTTGGGCTTACGCGAATTATTAAGCATTGTTGGTGGCTTATATTTGAGCGTGCCACGGTTATACCGTATATCGAAGCAGAGGTACCGAACCGAGAGCTTTGGAGTGCTCGGGAACGACCAAGTAACTCCCGCGGGAACGGCTCGTACAGGCGCGATGGCGTTTCGCCAGTAGAACGAATCGAGAATCACGGCGATGGAAACGTCGGTTTTCGACGGAGGCGAGCGACCCCGCGGCGACTCCCGCGTCCGTCCTCCCTTCGCCCGAACTCGTTGGGAAATCCAACGGGATTCAGCTCTGCAAAGGTTTCCTTTTGTCCTTGAGTATATACCGTCGACCGCGAACTTTATAATTCACCCGTGGTACAGCTCTGTCTACTCATGCTGGCGGCGGGCTGCTGCGTGCCTGCTTTATCCCCTTCGAACCACTGCGCCAGCTCGGCACCTTCTTTCTCCACTGTTCACCCCTCTCCGTTTCTCTCAAAATCACGGTTTCTCTTTCTGGCTCGCCCTTTCTCTGTCTGAAACTCGAACTTTCCTTCGGGAAATTGCTGCTCCGTCATTCCAACCTCGTTAATTTCGCGAAAAAAGGCCGAGGAAAGCATTCTATTCATTACGGGAGCAAGTCAATGGAGAATACAAATTATAGTTTAATATATAAATGCGCGTTGAAGTTTATTATACGAATACGCATTGTAGGTTACGAATCGTAAATTGGGCGTTGAATATATATATTATTTTAGTTGAAAGAATAAAAAAAATTCTTATGACGAAATATCTCGTGAGAATGACAGAGATGTTTTTTTTCATTACGATTATATGCGATAAACAGGTTCTCCTTACATTGCAAAACCCTTGACACTACAAATCCGTTGTCAGCTTAGCGGACAGCAGAACAACGACGTTAATTCATTACGCCACACGATTAAAATGTTGAAGGGATACTAATTTAATTGCAAGAGGCTGGATGATCTTTTCGTGACTCACAAAACATTAAAGTATATTGCCATTTATAATAGATTAATAAATTATTTTTGCCCTTTTTTGAATAGCTTGTACCATCATTTTTATAAGTCTCATTGAGAAGGCAATTATTATTTTTAATTTATAATTATAGATGTTTATACCATTATTATTGAAAATCTTATCGACTCAACTCACGTAGGTATGATTTATAGCAAATAAATAGCCAATAAGTCGAACGGTTCTTCGCACATTGTTCTTAAGTCTTTGTTCGAGTTTTACTGAAAACCCCCTCTGCAGGGAATTGGTTGTCGGTTTTCGCAAGGTAGTTGCGAAAATCGGCGAGCAATCGCCTTAAGAGAAACCCCTTGAAAAAATAAACCTGTTGTCCGTGTGCCAATCGAGGCGAATATTATTTTTACATTATTGTAAACGATCCAGTCCGGCACTGAAACGAAATAAAAACTTGTTAAACTTCGGCCTTTCAATGCTGTACTTCAATGCATTGCACTGTAGAGGACGACGTTGCGCAAATTCATCGCGCTGGAGAATGCATAGCCCGAGAGAAAGAGAAACGAGTGATGAAATTGAAGATTTCACTTTGCTCGCGAGAATTGCCGAGGCGGTACATTACAATGTTTTCCCGAGTAGTAGGGCGGAACGAAATAAATCGAGCGCAATCTATTCGTTCATGGTTAGACGGCATCGGTACAGACTTCCTCGTTCCCAAGACAAATTTTCTTCGATAAATCAATGGTGATGAGACTCGACAGTGTGACTAAAAGGAAAATAGAGGTGCCACCCGTGGTAAAACCTTTCGATATTTCGACCATTTGTGTCGGCGACACTTAGACCGGCCTGTGTATAAGCACAGGCCGGTCCACGTCGACCAAGTAACTCCCGACCAAGTAACAAAATTCCACGTCGCGTCCCGCAAAATAATAGAAGACCCTCCTCAAAAGATTAATTATCTTGGCGGCAAAAGTTGCAAAAAGAAACGACCGATATGATGCAAAAATGAAGGAATAAAGGCATCGACACACCGAAGATGCGATAAAAATTTCGTAACGATTTGTCGACGTGTGGAATATACACCATACAGTGTGCTCGAAGACTCCAGAGAAATCGAATATCCCTCGGTTTCATAAATTCACATCAACGAGACACTTCCCAATTTCCATAAATAGCTACCATGCGGGACTGTAATACTATATATACACACGGGACTATAATTTCTCAATTTTTCTCTACCAAATCCGCGATATCGTAATAGTATACCGAAAGAAGAGGTGAATTCTTGATGCGCCCGGAGCAAGAATTGGCCCCGACGACAAAAAGCGGAACTCCGCGCTGCGTTGAATGGCGAATGAAAGGGAAGGAAATTTATCTCGCAAATATTTTATCAGCGTTATCTCGGGACGTTTCTCCATCGAATTCAAGACGGCGAATAGAAGGAAAAAGGGTGGAAGGAGGGGCAAAGGGGCCAGGGAGTGTTGCGTGTGAAACGCGAAGAGCGATGACAGAGGATTTGGTGGAGAAAGAGATATCCGGCAGAACGCGGGATCAGAGTTTCACACAGGTTCGTCGTCGCGACACGATTTGGCTAAAGCCGCGTTTTCGTCAAGCTTTGTGTTGAGCTTCAACTCGGAGGAAAGCACACATCGCAGAGAGCCCCTATGCATTCCCTTACGCTATTGTGTTGTATTCTGCAGTAGATGTAGTCAACAATGAGGATGGGTTATGCAGGCCTCCGCGTGAAACCATGTAAGTGTGCATATATACATGGATACATTTGTTAAGAACTGTACCGAGGTTGTACTGTATCGGGACATACACATTCACAAGTCAGTCTGCTGTTTTACACGGCTCATATAAAAATTAATAAATTTTAAATGTAACAATTGTTATGAAAATTATTTTTTTTATAAAAATTAATTTACATTTATTTTTTATAAATAATAATAAATGTAATTGCTTTTATAATAATTATTCAATTTACGTCAAATTTATCATTATCATCATTTCATAATAATAATGGCAAAAAGAAAAATAATCTCTGCAAGGACCGTGTAGGAAATGTTACCGGAGCAAAGTAACAGGGGAATCCCCGTGTTGAGCCGCGGCTCGTCGCTCTCGCTGTTCTCTTACGTATACACTAGAACGTATCCAGTAAACTCCGTCATGAGAAATATATATATGCGTGTAAGCGTGTGTCGTGTAATGTTGAAACTTGGAGACAGTCGAAATTACGCTAAATATATTTTCTTTTTGAACTTAGCGACCGTGTTCTCCGTCGCTTGATGAATTTCCCCGCTGCTTCCGCTGCGTTATAACGGCACGGTAAATTAGGAACGTTTTGACAGAAAATTAGTACGACTTATTGTCTCCCGCTGCGAAAGCGTCCATTCATATTATCTAGTTTTTTTTCGCAATTGCAGTTTGACGACACGAGATGTTAAAATCAAATTTTTAAAGAGCATTAAAATCGTTTTAAAAATACAATTGTTTGATCAAATAGGTTTTTTTCATCGTCAGTTTCCTCAAATGACCACTTTCGTTGCGTGCGCCAAAAGTGGAAAATCTGCAATTATTGACTAACAGTCATTATTATGCCTTGCGCATGCTTCATGAGTTTTTATTGTTCTCTAAGAAGGAAAAGACGGTAATAAACAGGCGTTTATTAACGCCTGTTTATTATTGTTATATATTATATATTATATATATTATATCATATATATATATTTATATATTATATAATATATATATATTTATATATTATATAATATATATATTATATATATTATATTATATATATTATTATTATTATTATAACGTTTATTAACAGTATTCCCTCTGATGGAAACGAGTCATTACTCCCTACACCGTGAAAAAATAATTTCCTAAAATCGGAATACGAAACTCTGTAAAAATTATTTTGTTAAATAAGTGATAAACTTATATGTACAGGTTTTAATATACAAACTACCCTTCTATTTCCCATGGCTGTAACACTTTCAGTTTGTACGTTTGTTCTTGAGACAAGACCTGGATGCCGACGTCAGAAAGTTAAGAAATAAACGAATGTGCGGCGTTTTGCCGACAATAAGGTAAGCGAGTCGGTTTGTGACAATATCCCAGTTTTCGACGGAGCTGCCGCTAGCATAGTCGGCTCCCCCCGCCACTTGCTACGTAGCCGACGTGTAACAGGTATTGAGGGTTACAAACTGCGGCACTTGGGCCTGATTTTTTATTCAGAAGTGTCTACGCAGCTCTCTCACTTTAAGCGTGCAAAATTAGTGGGATAAACACGGAGGACCAAGTGCTTCAGTTTGTAACGCCCCGAAGGTGCTACCTATTGGCTGCATATTAAATGGCGGGGAGGGGCGAATATGCTGGAGGTAACCCTCCGCAGTTAAGGTGAAGGGCTCACTTTATGACACTTCATAAACTAGGCACTTCATCTTCCGCTGTTGTAAAAAACGGAAGGTGAAGTTTTGAAAAAAAATTTTGTACTGCGTATCACTCCTGGGGTTATAATGGTCATTGCCGAATGTGACTATCTTACGACAAAAGGCGTGTGGTCGTTTTAATCTACTCGAAAAAACAGCATCGTATGCTACACGCGAGCGATTGAATTTTCACCTTGTGCAATTTTTACCCTTGCTTCGCTCCGGCGACAAACTTCCCGCTTGGCATCGATCTTCGCAGTTTAATATATTATTTTCCCTCTATTAGAAACAAAAAAGTACTACCTATAATAATGAAGGATTATCAGTAGCAATATTGGAGTAATATAGGGAGAAATAAATAAATGCAATTATTCACTCACGAGTGCGCGCTTTCGGTTGAAATTGTTTCGCCGCCCGCGTAAGCCTTTATTATTTTAATTGAATCGATTAATCTCGCAGAGTTTTGGAGTAACATTAACATAAAATGACATGGATATTGAATAAGATTTATAAAAATTAATTTTTGCCGTCATTGAAGATCGAAAATACGTTCATTTCCTAACAAATTGTATTCACCGGGCAATCCACGGTATCCCGGTAATTGGAGTGACGGTAACTCTGAAGCTTTCTTCGATATCTCGCCCAACGTGTTCCTTCGCCTTATCGGCGCGAAGAGCGGTCAAATAACAAACGTTGAAGTCGCGATAACGACATGTCGTACCGTTTTCTTGTTATTTAAATTTTTGTTCTACGAACATAGATGTATAGCAGGCTCGTGTAAAGCGCAGGACCGGAGGAAATAGCCACAGCCTCCGATGGTTCGAACGCCTCGATACTCAACCCAGAGGATTTTCTCGTCGCTCGGACAACCGAGCCGAATATTTCCAATGACCACATACACGATAGCGCACGGTACAAAGCGTCGATATCGAATCCAGTTTGCGTCGGGGATTTACCGCAGCCCGCGGATACGGTTTGACTCAAAAGTGGAGCGTATGGAAAAATTCATAGATTCCGACCCAACAATTCCGAGCGATACACATTGATAAGAGCGGCAAAACCGCGGATAGGATAACATGTGTGCCGAGACGGTTACAAACGAGCGCCTTTTACAGCTTCGTCTCGTCGACTCTGCGTTTAAATAAGATCGATATTCCGGAATAAAGGTTAGTAGAGAGCTTTATTTGTCGAGTGACCGTAGCTTTGCAACACTTCGTGACTCTTTCCGGCTCACCCCGACCTAAATATATAAATCAAAAAAATTAGTAATCAGAATTAAATTAAGTCATCAAATATATGAATTAAATTCTGATATTGATCGGTAATTAAAAAGGCGTTAAAGATTTATTTAATCCAGATCGAAAATAATGTTTATATGTCGGTTTGTGTGAAATAGTTAAATTTGAAGTGTCTTAACAGTTCAGTGATCGAATTATTTATTCATTATTGATTGAGAGAATTCAACCGTTAATCGGGTGTTGCAAACGTGAGAATGTTTTCCGGACACTTTAATGCCGAGTAAATGCCGCGGGAAAGGGCCACGGATCCGACAAACCCGTGAGTCGTTGTTTGTTAATTTTCGAAGTATCCGGTAAAAGCAGAAGGCAAAATGGGTAAATGAATTTTGAGAACTTCCGGTTGGGTGTCCAATGACAATGGGAGACGAATGCTTCGCCCTCTCCCGAGGACGAAGCATCGTCTGGGCTGAAAAGCACTCGTAGCCCAAAGTACGGAGTTTGAAGTACGCGTATAATCGCTAGTGACTAAACGAACGGTTCTTAGCCGGAACAACTTCACGATGTCTCGTAAGATCTCCAGCACTATGTTTCGCTTCCAAACTATGCCTGGAGTAAGGCAATCGCGACGAAGGGCTAAGTGACAGCTTCACCGTATTACGGAACAACTTCGCGGTCATTACCATCGATGGTAAACACACCAGGTAAATTTCTACATCAAAGGCGAGAATGAAGCGAGGGAATTTTCCATGGATGACTTCTTCATGACTGCTCTGTTTAACCAGTCTGAGCTGTTATCCAGATTGTTCTTTTTCAATTTTGTACATTGCATTAGTAATACTTATAATATTGATAAAATGAAAATGAAAATTTTAGAAAACGAATCGCCAAAATAAAAAAGAATCATATTTTATTAATATGTATATTGCTAACAGTTTTTTTTACACACATCGAGAGATGGTCTTGACGTATGAAAGAAATACCGAAACCTTCAGTCAGTTGTATTCTCTGTCACTGGCCTGCAGTGACATATTGTTTTTATAGGTCGGGTAAATCATTTTTTCGGTGAGTCGCCAATATTTCATATAGAAATGTACGACAAGATTTAGTCTCTTCATTTCACGCTGAAATTCAATAATAAAACGCAATCGCGGTCGAAATTTCTTTCTTCGATCCATCAAATTCAATTTTGTAATTTTCTTCGTCGGATGTGAAAATAAACGATAGAATCCAAGAAAATTTTTTTTTTCTAGATGCGTAAATTGTGTGAAAATTTCTCAATAAATTTTTCTCGTGACCCTTTGAAGTCAATCATAACAAACTATAATATTCGGCTTTCTTGACTCCTTGTAAATTTACAATGAAAAATTTGATTGCACACCGAAGCGTTTGTGTCAATAACATAATCTTACATGAATTTGTGCTTATGTGTGGCATATCGACAATGCTAAGTCGGGAAGCAGGTTGAAGGCGGAAAAAAAAAATTCCGGGATCCCGTTTAATGAATTATTCAGATATAACCGCGAAAGCTTGCTTTCACCAATACCTATTTCATCAAATTACGTGAATTCTGAGAACTAGAAGTACCACGCAATGATATCAAAACGGACGGAAAGAGATTCGCCAGCGGAAACAAGCTCAAAGGATTTCGCCGGATCGACAGTAAAAAGCTCAAAAAGCTCGAGACTCGTCACTCTCCCATTCGGAATTCAATCCGAAACCAGTGTCGAAACTTCCCTCGTTGACGTATATATGCGGAACAACTCGTCCGCTCACAATTAATCGACTCCTTAATTAAGATTGTACCCTGTCGCAACGCTGGGCTTGATCTGGGCGGTATTCTAAGTGATTATGCAAATTCTCCGAGTTGCGAGACAGGGACAAGTTGGCGTTGAGAGACACGATACTCTCCTTTGGACAATACCACATACATAGATATAGTTTTGGGGCATATCAGTTGTACATCAGTGAAGCGTTACGTGGTGAATCATCGCTGGGTCGACGAAACAGAGGTTTCTCGTTCGAGCAAACTGTGCGAAGTTGAAGAGCACTTGCCATGCGTATTTACTCCCGGTGCTCCAGGGTGAAAGATGGAGGTGTGTGTTTTACTAAGATAATGCAAAAACGATGGATTCGATACGATTAAATATAATTTTCTAGAGAAGCCCCCGCCATTCCTGTCGATCGATATTGAAGACACTTTCAGTGAAATACTGATTAATAGTACTTTATTAATAGTATACTTTATTTGTTATCCAAATGGCTTTTAATCATTCCATCATTTCTTACACTCGGTACATGTTACTTCGCACTAAAATCAATGTGAAGTGAGTCTGTGACACTAATAGAGACACTAATAGAAACGTCAGGAGACATCTGTATGCATGGGCTTAGCTGGCGTTCGAGTGTATGTGTGTGTACGTGCGATCGATTATGTCGACAACAGTCCGCAATGTGAAAAAAATCCCCGGGTTCGGATACAAGAAAAAAAAAGTAATTCCTTCTTTTTGAGGATAATTATAGATTTTTAAATTTATTCAAAATGTCCTGCATTTTTTTGATAATCAACTGCGATCGTTTTCTCACCCGTTCCGAAAGAAACCGTGAACAACCGCGGACGGTGCAGAGATTGTTTTAATACATTTTTTTGTACCATAAAAAAAACGCATTCTTTTATACCTCGGAAAAAATCCCTTTATCTATCAGGCCCTTCGAATGAATTTAATAGACAATATATATTTATTTCGCGCGGTTCCCTGGACTCGATCATTCGATACACCGAAGCATCGATGCTACCCGAATCAATCGAGGTTCCGTGGTTACCCTTGCTGACGTTACAAAAAAAAAACATTAACAAAAATAAACCAAATTACGTGTACATGCATACACGCGCTCTCGTCGTGTCAAATGTAACTCCCTTGTTGAACAATATGCCCTGACATTACGAATGGTCCGGAGCGAAAACTTCAATAGAATAAAAGAAAATAAAAAATTAAAACAAACGAACGAAAGCCGTCGGTGTTGCCGGAGAACGGTTGTGCTTTCGTCAATCGGCGAAGACAGCGACGGGCCATAAGGGCTGTAATTACGTTTCGGAGAAAATGTTTTGCAGGCTTGTTTTTTTTTTTTGCCCTTTTTCTCACCCGCAGGGAGAGAGTACTCTTCTAACCGTGAGAGACTTCGGGAGTGAACGAAACGAAACGAGAGGCGAGTGTTGCCATGAAAATTTCAGTTCCCTCTCGCGGAATGGCCAATGCGGGCAAAGGCACAGGGCACAGGAAAAGGTGTACGGGGGCGGGAGGGGGGGGGGGGCGAAAAAGACAGAAAGGTATACGTAGAGACGTGGCCGGATCGATGAAACCGTAACGGATGCTTGCCACCCTCGTCACGGAGAACTACAAAACTGTGCTGTATGCTCCAGTGGGAAAGGCAGTATCAGGATACCAACAGTAGATGGGCTACGCGGTACATATACGGGATGGCACTTAAAATCCCGTAACAGCACTCCAAAAATTCCCCCCCGAACTCCTCCATCCGCCGAGAGAACGGGATGTGTCTCTGTATACTTTAGGCACGAGTATACGAAGCCTGCGACATTCCCGAGAACAACGCGCAAAAAGCCTTTGACGCATACCTTGTGTGCGGTACACTCGATGTGGATACATACGGATACGTTTTATACATATATAGACGGTATGGCTATATATGTATTGCCGAGTATGCGCACATATGTACGCATGTATGTATTGACATATGTATATATGCATATAGGTGTGTTATGTTGACATCTGCAGGCTATGTAAAGAATCCAAAGGGGAAGGAAATGATCCTCCGGGGCAGGAACGAGAGGCTGAATATCGTCTTACCAAAAACTGTTCCTGTATGTTCTCTGATGTCGTAAGGACGAAGTGTGCGCTGAAATTTTTATGTTCACAGGTTGGTATTTTGTTTATTGCCGTCTCGTGGAAAAAGAGAGAGTCATTTTTCTTTCTTTCGAATTTTGATTATGTGATCTCGGGAGGGTTAAAAATCCAATTCGCGAGATGTGGAAAAATTGTAAGTCTGTCATTTAAAAGAGAGGTCGGCCGAGGATTCGAAGATTTGAAAGAGCTGTTCATCGGGTAGAGGGTAGACATGTGGGTGAAACATTTTATTAAAAATCTTCGCAGTGGTTCATATTTTATATAAAATAGGAAATGCAAGAAGGGTTCTACGGAACTGTTGGGTGATGAAGTCGATTACTGCTCTTCGGGGGGGAAATATCGATGTCGGAGGGCTTAGAACGATGTAAAAATTCGATTCCAAAAATACTTCTGGATTCGTATTTTTTAAAGCGTAGATTAGAGGGAGGCAATCAAGTAGTTGGACATTGGCATCCGTAGCTGTTTTTGAATTTTTTGTTAATTTTTAATATATTCAGGAATGTATTCTTCTGACATTTAATAAGATAAAACAAAAATGAAAAAGTCTCGAAGATCTTCCCGATAATAACGTTGAATATATTGAATAACGTTGAATTGAATACTACAATTTAATCCTCCCAGGCAAAAGGATTTTTGTACAAGCGTAGCTCATCAATTCTGACTTTATTTACAACAAAGAGCGGTCGAGATAGGGAACAATCGATTTTTTTAAAATTATATTTTTGTTTTCCTTTGTTTTTCCTTACGGCGATAAGGTTTTTTTCGAAGGAGCCACGATTTGTTAACTTGCTGCATCGCAAAAAAGAATTCGCCGGAGATAGAAATGAATGTGAAAAGAATGTTCCTTATAATTTTCGAATAAAAAAAAATTACCGTTATATGAAACGAAATAAAAATTTAAGTTCGTTAGCGCAAGAAGCGAAAGAAATTCAGCATAGCAAGGATGTTATCGAAAGCATTATTATCACGGGGTTTATTATAACGTGCGATCCACCGAGAGCCCCGTTATTAAGTGGTTTACGGTTTGCGATAAAAGCTCCCGGTGAAGTTGGCGTAAAGCTGGCTGTTGGTCGGATAAGAGGTTAGATACGAGGTCGACGATCAACGCCGGTTAGGGTGAGACTTAAATGTCGTGAGACTTCCCAGGTGTTTCGTACTTGCTACAATTTTTATTCTTAATTTTTTTACTGGGACGAATGCCCGAGTATCTTTTACAATTTTGCGGTCTGTAAATGTAATCTTTATTTCAGCTGTGTATTCCACGAAATCTCGATTGCCTTGTACGAGTTCTGAAAGTGTTACGATATTAAGATGAAGTAAAACATGCTGGAAAAAAGTTTTTCCTCTTTGAAATAATTGAATGTGTGCAAATGTTCGGAATTTTTTGTTCGCTAATTTTTCGACCGCACCACCCGGCTACAAGTTTTTAAGGAAAAATATCAAATAAAATTGTCAACGACAGGGGATATAATAGGAAATTTTTGTAATCTGGACCTAAATAATCAAGCTTACCAATTATTTAACGATATAATTTTTACGGAATTATTTTTCACACCGATGATACTATTTGTCTCTCACTTCTAGCTCCGTTACGGGACTTTCACTTTACCTTAAAACAATGATCAATGTAATGCGGCAGTTATTATTTTAAAAAATGGATAAATTAAATTCAATGAATCATTTTGACAAATTGTACAAAATTATTGAAAGTAAAGAATTTCTGAAGTTTTTGATATACTGTACGTCCATTTCTTTGTCATAATTGTACATTAAAATTGATATAATTTTTCCTTTCACAATGTCACTCTAAATCGACAGATTTTTATTGAGAACAAAATATTTTCAACTTTCTTTAAATTGACATTACTCAATTAATTTTTTTTGGTTTGACGAATATCTAGCAATGCATCGTATTGGTATAGGCTGAACGCCGTTATATTGTAATTCAGTGTGAAAGGCCGTATCTCCACCGCATAGCCTCCCGATTCTCAATCCTGTCGAGAAATTCCGTCGGCGACAAATGTACATATATATAGAAATACCGAAGGAAGCAAAAGGGGACGATGGAATTTAAATCCAATCGAGAGGTTTCCTCGTTCGGTCCCTCACACTATCGACCCCCGCGCTCCCACATCGCCACCGGCGCAATCGAAACTCTGACTCCAATTTAAAGAGATTGGAGCTCATTCTCCGCCAGTCTTCCTCGGTTACCCCCTTCCGCCCCACCTTCACTTTACACAGCGACGTGCAGTCTATGGTCCGTGATTAGAGCAATTGTTTAAAAAAATTAAAAGATAAATAGGACACGATATTCGCAAGGATGTGCTCTTCCGGAGCCGCTGAGATGGAAGAGGGGTAATTAAGTTTTGCCGAAGAAAGGCCATCGAAGGTCGATCCGAGACTTCCTCTGCCGCGTCACTCGGAAAATTCTTCGCCGCGTCAGTGCACCGCGAAAAATCGATTTCCCGGAACAATAAGAGCTCAAAGTCCAACGAACTTTGCTCGCGCCCCAAAGGCAGAAAAAGACTAGAGGGGAAGTGAAAGAAAAAAAAATGAAAGTTATACGGAGAGTAGAGCGTACCAACTCGGTCGTGTCGTGAGCAAAGTGTTGACAACTAAATTCGCCAGCAAATAATCCCAACCACCACCACTATTCCATCCTCCTCCTCCTCCTCCTCCTCCTGACCTCCCTTCAACTTTCCAGCGCGCACACCACTCTCGCTGAACTTTAGCACGTACGTTATATCACCGGCTCGATAGATCCTTCGCACCCTTCGCCAAACCCCTTTCCCCAAACCCTCTTCATCCCACGAAGAGTGTTTTTGCCCCCAGGAAAATTCCTTCACGACTTTTCCAACAATTTCCCGGATTCTCGATTCAACCCTTCATTTCCCTTCCATTCTCAACGCGCCACTGCATTCAGTTTTGTGAGTATTCTGAATATAGTTTGGTGATTAGGAACATATTAAACTGGCTGAGACGCTTCCTATGTAGGATGAATGGATGAGGTCGGCGATCAGGCTAACCTCGAAGTCTATGGTGCTGCCATTGGCATACGAGCTTGGGCCATCTGTCTTCGATGATAAGCCCGACCCGATGATGGCACCTTGTATTGGCGAAGGTCAGTCATGATGCCCCCCCCCCCTCCCCCCCGATAATTGGTTTTTAATGTCGCTCGTCTGTAGGTTGCTTGTACAGGCCAGGTGATTTTATCGTATAATTTATTGAGTATTGTAAGAGTTGACATCGTCTTATGTCCTTCATTATGTTGCGTATGTCTGCAAGAGATTTTATGTATACGAAACATCTGTACAAATAGGGCACCTTGCCGCTATAGTTGGCGCTACGTTTCCGTACCACCATCTACTACGATAATTTATGCCCGAGCGATACGCAGTAAAACCTCCATGATCGAATTTTATTCTTACATTTATTCTTACATTATCGCACGCTTAAAAGAAACCGATTGAAGAACGCTCCATCCGGCCTAGAGAGCATTGCCACAAATGCTCGACAGTTCGATGCAAAGTGTTTATCAGTTTCTTTACCATGCAGACATGTAGTTTGGTACCTTTCAAGTGTAAGCATAATGCACTTATGGTGATAGAATGAATTACAAAGTCTTTCTGGGCTCGACGAGGAACCAGCAAATTATAAACGCGCATGTATGATGTTTGCAAGTCAATAGTCTCGGACATTAAAGAAATTTTGGCAGCGGAAAATCGTACAACTCTTGCTCCAAACGAAAATTGTGGATTACGGATAAAGGGTCCAAGTTACTGTTGAACATCATAAAGATACATATATTACGTTGTAACTCATATATATATCGTAATTATTGAAAATATACAGGTATCGTAATTTTTTCGACATACGCCGCACTATATCGCTTTACTGTTGCGTTATCCGAATTTCCGTTAATTCGAATGAGTTTCAGTCACAATTGATTCGAAAAATCGAGGTTCTACTATACCACTCATCTACTGTATTACTTTTCTTCCCGAGATCCCTCGCTCAGTGTACAGAGCAAAAACAAATAAGAAAGTCTCTTCGTTGGTAAAAAAAATTCTACAACAGATTTTTTTTTATCGCCCTGAGCTTCCGACCCAAGAACCGTTGTCGGAGTATTCTTGAGACTATTTCTCGTTTCCAGACGCAAAGAAAAAGCTACAAATCCATCTACTTCAAGGTATCAAAGCTGAAATTCTCGAATATCAAATATTTTTCACCCCTTCCTCACCGTGCAGAGTATTTTCCTTTTCAAAAAGACGACGAGCCAAGTCCGCGCGAACTTTCTTTATCAAAGGCTCCATTTCTCCAATATCTCACAATCGCAATTTTCCGAGAGCAACCGGATTGTCTGATCCGTGCCCCCCTGTCGTCAGACAGTTTCAGCAGTAAGAAGAATACTGCTGGCTAGGTGCAATGAAATGGCGAGAAATTCCAAACGGAGATCGTTCTGGTCGTAGTCTTAGTTGGTTCCGTGCCGCTGTTACCGATCCCAGACTTCCACCACCGCTCCTGAGGTATTTTCCTGAGTAAAAAGTTGGTTCATTTGCGTGCGACTGTTCGCACAGCGCCAACTGCAAGAAGACCTAGAAACGTAGAATTCAAAGGGGGTCTGAGGCGGGCGAGGTAAGATGGAGGGTAAGCCGTGCGGTTGGAAAACGCGTTGTACGTTGGCTGATTGGGGATGGTTGGCTATGGAGGTAGAAACGGCGAAGGGACCGGTCTCGGGAACGATGTAAATGGAAGTAAAAGCCAAAACCCCTCGGCCGTATCCGAGCAGAGAACGGGAAAGCGGGGGTCGTTTGCCTCGCGTAAGACAAGGTTGAAAGTACCGTAGACTTGGCGCCGTTGGTGGAACTTGGGAGGAGAAGAAGAGAGCGGAGGGTTATCCGGGGCGTGGGTTAAAGACCGAGAATCGTTGAGTAGTACAAGGTGGAAAGGGAGAGGGGTCGGAAGGACAGGGGGGTACGCAGAGAAGCCGTAGAGAAAAGAGAATTTTCCAAGCATTTCCAGAACCCTGGCCGATCCTCTCGTCGGGAATGTAAACGTTTCGCGAGTAAACATGGCCGACACGACGTTTAGAGGCACTGCGAGGAATAACGGGGATAAAAGAGACTCGGAAGTAGGTGCACATGTAAGCTTGGCGAGAATACACGAGGTCTGGGTGTAGATGTTAGGTAACGAAGACCGGGGAAGAATTATACAGTGGAAACGGTAGAAATTGAGAACTCGATACTTAGACGTGATTTTAAAAAACTCTTATTAAAAAAATATATTATTAAAGGTTTTTTAGGTGTAAACTACACTACGATTGTTAGACGCCATTGAGTTTATGGCTTTACCTGTGTGAGGGAAGATTTTTTTACTGGATATCCAGTAACTGATGTTTCTAAGGGAAAACAGTTCAAGGTGGGTATGGAGCTGAAAGTTTTCTTATAGTAGCGGAACCTTTACGGTCCTAGAAATTGAGTACAAACGGCTGAAGTGTTCTCGAAAAACGTCCCCAGAAATTCAGTGAAAAGTCAAGTGTTCCTCAAAAAACGTTACAGCCCTCCTTGATATTGAGCAAAAAAGACAGAAGTATCTTTAAAAAGCATTCCGCCCCTTCTGGAAAATAAGTGAATGAAAAATCAAGTGGCTTTGAAAAAAGTTGGAATCCTTCTAAAATGGCCTAAAAAAGTAACCGTTCATAAAGTCGAAAAATGGTAAGTGTATTAACTGTCGATTTTTCCACTTCCAAAAATGGCCAATCGCTGTCCACTTTTTTCGGCAAAAGTTTTTTTTTTGGAAATTTTTAAAAGTTTTTGACGCGGTGTTAACGCGATATCTCAATTTTTTTTTCAAGTGCAATTTCGCAAAATATAACATAAGACTTTCTAGCCTGAAAGTGGTAAATTTTTTTAATTATCGGAGAAAGGTTCAATTGTACATATTAGGTGCGGAAATGGGTCACTTGAAGCGAATGAAGTTAGGGAAAATTCGATGCTATGTTGAATAATGTAACATTGCGCCTTAAAATAAAAATATATGATGCCGCCAATAAAATGAAAAGGTCAATGTCATGATGACATAATGTTCCAAGCAAAGTTCTTACGAAACCGACCCTCCGAGAATGAAGTTGCGTATGTATGGGCATGTATATGAATAACTGAATTTAATTAAACGAGCGTGCGAGATTTGATCAGCAGTCTAGATTAATTTATTTAAATATTCATTGCTGTTAACGTGAATTTTTCCCCCACGATAATTCTTCTCGCAGGCCGTAATAATGATTTGCCTTAAAAAATCGTGTAATGTGGGTCGACACCCCTAGCGCTATCTGCACGCGTAGCTCAGCTTCACCCGCCTTCATATGAAGCACAATCTCCTTAACAAAGTACACAATAATTAATCCAATAAGGTTACGCCTTCGTTCCTGCAATCCGTAGTTCTCCGAGTCAGCAGAGTGGCAACAGAAGAGCGGGAGGTGCGCTGTCGTAATATTCAAAGTTTCTTCACTCCTCTTGCTTCCAGGGTAACCGTGCTGTAATACACACAGTGCGCGTATCACATAAGCGTGCACCGCGTGTATGAACGAAAACACGTACACAGCGAGGAGAGCCAGAGGGGAACCCGTAGGATAGAAGACAATTTTCCCGAACGTGTCTCAGCTCTTGGTTGTTACCAGCGTCTCGGGGCTGGGAAATTACTGCTACAAGCATAGCTCCCAGACGCGTGTATCTCGAGAAGAGTCAAGTCGGAAAAGCGGCAAAAGCAACTGAAGTCTCGAGACGAGTCGCGACGCTAATCCCAAGCGCGGACCGTAAATGAGGTCGAGTATTCTTTATTCATTTTTTTTGCTGTTTTTTTTTCTTTTCTCTTTCCTATTTCCTTTCCCCGAGATGAAAGTGCTACTGGTGACGTGTCTGTCGTTTTGCGTTATAGCGAGTATACTCGACCCGTCGCAATGTAAGTATTCCGGCGTAGTCTTTTTTATTCTCGGCTCTATCGCTGTAATCCCATTCTCGACACGCTATCAACGGTAATATTCTTCGTGTAGGGAACGCAAGGAAAAATTCATAATGTAACCGAGCGCACATCCGGGGCGAGGGATCGATATATAGCGACGGCGATGAAGTTTGCTTAACCGGAACTCTATTGCGATAAGCTCTTGAGTAATTTTTTTCGCACATCTGAGTCGGTATCTTTTGTATCGAATTGTGGATGCATTTTTACGGATGACCGAAAGAGACAAATAAGAATGGCTCTTTCGAGTGACAATTTACGGAAAATATATATATTCGGAGTGCGAAAGTTTTTTGACTGGAACGAATGTATTCAATATAGGAAGAATAAACTGTCTTGGAGGGAATTTCGTTATTATCGAAAGAATAAATCGTCAACTAGTATTTCGTTAGAGGACGAAAAGCATTATTTTTACACTAATGGCGAGAAATATATTGAAAACATGTTTTCATGCAGCATAATATTATGAAAAAAATATGATTACACCATTCGACTGTTAGGTCCAACGACTGATTGCAAATTGTCTAAACTCATAATTTTTTCCTCATCCTGAACTCCACCTTCAATCAGCTTATCCAAAAATTGGAAAGTTAACCTAATGCCTCAACATGCCGGTAAGCAAAAATAAAGAAATAAACAATCAAAAGGAATAAAGAAATAAAGATATAAACAAATGAACAAATAGTTAAAATTTTATACCGAATGGATTAACCATACGAGGGCGCATACACAAATACGCATAGATTTTACGGTATCCACTAGTTTGCTCACTCACCTGCTCGGAATGGGCGAGGTGGATGGAGTCGGAAAACGAGGGTGGGTCGGGCGGAGGAGGATGCAGCACGCCACGGAGAAGCTTAATTCGGGGCAAATCTGTCCGTGACACTTGCAAATTAGCACTACCCCTCGTTGCACCCCGGCTCTCTCTCTCTCTCTCTCTCGGTCTCTCTACATTTTCCTCTATCATACCCGACCCCGGTTTTCGTGTCGCACGGTACAGCATTCGGTTGGCAATCTCTCACCCTCAAGGAGTTATACACGCTGTTGTACGTATATGCCAAACCGGTATATCGCGTGTACATGTAACTACTATATACATGTACGATTACATTCCGGCATTGTACGCAGTACGGGAAATACGCTGGGGTCGATGAAGGGGGGGAGGGGGGTGTTGGCAAAGGGACAGAAGTATTTTGTATACCCATAAACCACGTACATCTATGCACGCGGAAGCGTATGAAGTCATGTTATACCGAATCGGAGAATTTCATGCGCTTGCAGAAGTATAATATTCAAAGAACGTCGCAATCGAAATTTTCTGCGCCCGAAATGTTGGATTTTCAAGGTGCTCTAGAAAAATTGGCATTTCCAAGGTGTCCCAATTTTTCTGATTTTCATAAGAGATTAAATAATGTACCCAGCGAAATGTCGGGTATGATATGGGTGGTTGAGACGACGTATTTTGTGAACAGAACGTCCAAGGTTTTTTTTAAATTGTAATTATTCATCCGAATATGTATTGATTTCGATTTTATATTTCGGAAATTTTCATTCTGTACGTCAATGAATTAAAGCGTTCCGAAGCATGAGAGGTGCGCCCATGCCGCCCGCAATTTCCGGGCGACGCAACAAGGGTACTTTAATTAATGCGGCATGGCAGTCGGAAAATTGATTACTCGATTGATCGAATGTTGCCTCAACCAACCGGCGTGCGCACTCTGCGGAAACTGCCGTTGCTCCGTTTCGCCGCGAATCAACCCTCTCCATAAAATTATATCGTACGAACGAGGGAAGCTCACCGGAAGTCTGTTCGAGTCGTGACTGTTACAATTATACTGGCGAACAATTAAGCGGGTCTCCCGCAACGATTAATATCCGTTTTGTCAGTAGAAATGTAAGAAAAATCAATTCGAAAAATATGTCCCAAGTTGCCATCGACTGCCGTAGTACCGAACAATTGATACAATCACGTTTCGAATTTGTTAGTCCAATCAATTGAGCGAAACATATAGAGACGTTGCTTTATCCCTTTTTACGACTCGGTTAATAAAAAAAATTACAATAAAAGTAAAATCATCATTTCTGGATCGACGATCTACTTGGGACGATAACCAACAGAGGCGCCTTCATCCGTAAACACCCCTTAACGGTTCGCTGGTTCGTTATAACGGAAATAAATTGTAGACAGAGAAAAAGTAACAAACGTTTGTAAATTCGTTCAGTGTACGCAGTAAATATGTAACTATTGCTTTATCAACAGACCAAAAAATCCTCCTTGCCATTTTACCATACCAGAAGTTTACGTATTCGTATGCGCCGTTCTAACTCTGGCCAAACGTAACAAGTAAAAAAATCACATGTCTTCACTTTACTCCAGAAGTGAAGAAAATACACGCGTTATGTTATTTTTTTAAGTTGTTACGTTTTGCGAATGTTACAATAAAAAGTTAACATTAGAATAAATGTACTTTTTGTACCGAAAAAAAAACTCCTATATGAATGTTACATATTTTACGTATTTTATTTTTACATTCAATGCAATCGACGAATCATGTTCATTATAATGCACAACGAATTGTAATCTTCGATATTCATAGTAAGGTTTACTGCATCGGTGTGGAGGTAAACTGAACATTTTTTTCACAAACGTTCATGACTAACCTGAGCAGCATCGAACTCTTATTTTTCTGTTACAACCCACGCAGTTCTATTTTATAATCGCGATCGGCAAAGAAGTTCGTTCGTACAGGATTCAATAGTAATGCACGACTGAAATATACGTGAAAGTTTAAATGGGACATAAGAAACTCCTAAACGATTTTTTCTGTGCTTAAAGAAACAATATTCGTGACTTCGTGCCATTTTCTCCTTGAACATTTGAAAGTAAATACCCAAGAGTATATTAATGCTACGCTATTGGATGCACGAGTCTTGAACTCTCGGATTTATCGGTAAATAATTTAAAAGGATTTTTATGACTTTTTCCCGCCCCTTAATGAATCTCCTAGAATCGATTTCTGTAACGAGGAGCGAGTGTGCGATTGAACGGTGTTCGATTATAAAGCGCTTAAAAAAAAAAATATTTAATCTTATAGATACTGTAACTTATCTAATCAACGGATTACGAGAACACGACAACGTCGAAGCTGCGCCCGATGACTCTCCGACAAAGAAAAAAAAAGTCGTACCTAAAAGTAATCGCTGTCGACATTTGGCTGACTAATTTCGTAACAAAGGCTATAAATTCATGCTAATGCGATAGCTAGAACGGTATATGGCAATCGTCCCAAGCGCATCGCGTGATCAGTCCTTACGAGGAACCAACAGGTACGAGAGAGAATATAACGAAGCTTCGCGTATTATCCTCTGTATATGTGTATACATGTGTGTAATAACAGACGAGCGCGAGCCGGGATAAAATCCGACGGAAAGTGGCGATAGTGAAATGCTAATTTCGCTTACCGGACGCCGGGACACGAAACCCACGAGAACGAGAAACGTTATTCGATATTTCTCGAACGTACGAAACGAAATTCACTCGTTGTACGGTTGCGAGGATTTAAAAAAAAAAAAATGTAAATCGTAAAATTAACCGTTACTTTTCGCGGCGGCAGATGCTTCAATAACAATCGTTAAATTTTTATTGAAAGTCAACATCTAAATTATGCACCGTGGAAGTGATTGAAATTTTATCGTTATAACTCCTCGAATCTCGATGCGTTTGTTTATCATTTTTTTTTTGTTTTTGCGTATTCTACTCACCAAGTTTTTTTCGTCATCGCTGTGAATTATCTGTATCGATTTGTTCGAATTCCCACTGAAATGCGAATTCCCACTGACACACACACACGCACATAATTCACATTGCTCCACGTCTCAATCGCCGATTTATCAATCGAATAAAAATTCCTGAAGTTCCTCAAACGATTTTGAAAAACAGACGCTACCGGCGCACGATTGAATTTTCTGTATTGAAGGAAGACTCTCGGTTGTCGAGATCACCACGTGGTAAGAATCCGAGCGCCCCGCTCCAGGAGAAACGGCGAGCAGTGGCAGTTATTTCGTCTTTTTGCGCGCGCGCGCCGCGCCGAAACGATTCTTAAAACATCGTACCTCGCCGCTCCTCGAGCGTCGGGTCCAACGCGCGGACACGCTCTAACCGATGGATCGAATGTACACTGACGGTTTGGGTTGAATCAGCGTCATCGGCCGAGAGATCACCATGAACGGGAACGAGGCTGATTTTATCTGCAACGAGCCGAAGCGATCAAACACAGTCACGTTACACCAGAGCGAACTGGCGGTGTCTGCAGCGAGAGCAAGACCGATTACGCTCGTGGCACGCCGCTGCTCGCCCGGAGTCTCCTAGTCTCAGCCGCTTTCTAACATGGCGCGCTGTTGCCGAGTCCCTGTTGCTGGAAACCAACGAAAACGAGAGAACTCTCCGATGAGTCATGTACTCGCGAAGAGACTGGCAAGTGAAATAAAATAAAAATAAAACAAACGTGGACAAGGAGAACGAGATACGAAGATCGCGCGCCATCCAATTCACCGAGTTCCGTCCGACGAGCGTGCGGGAGAAGGGGAGTACGAGAGAAAAAGAAAAAAGAGAAGGGATTTCGGATACGATGTTTCCTTTCTCGTTCCCGGGACACGGAGAAAGGAAACGAGACTGAGGAGGGGAGGAAAGGACAGTCGATCAGGTAAAGGCCACCAGCTACAGAACGGTAGTAGTGTGCAATGTTTTGCTACGGTCCAAGCATTGTTTTCAGACCGTTCGCGTTCGATGCGATTCGCAAATTATGTTGTGTAGAAGCGTTAAACTCGTTTGTGACGAGTGTCGATTCGACCAATATTACGATTCACGGCGAAGAAAGGTCACGGGCGAGAGAAAAAAAACTTGTTCCCAAAGTGATTCACATGTCCGTTGTCTGTGCGAGCGTGGGAGAAACAGATTTTTTTCAATTGTCGTATTAATGTTACTCAATTTTGTGACAAATCAAAGGAAACGCTGGCGAAACTCACTTCTGTCAAATTGCATGCAAACAAAATGTTAAGAATAAAATAAACCGATCGTACTGTTGTGTCCGTGCGGACAATAAACTTTCGGTGTGAAATTTCGATTGATACACGTCAGTATTTAATTGAAAAACGTTCGAATGCAGAATTTTTTACACCTTGCAGAATTGGCGCAGAAAAAAAATTAAGCTGTCGTTCGATTCGTGATCGATGGAGTTCGTCGGACAAACGCTCGGCGTAGATCAATCTCGAAGAGTCGGGCGTTCGGAGAATTATCGGTGACACTTGACGAGATTGGAGAATATCCACTGGCTGTCAGCATAGCCGGGAACAGAATATCGTTTAGCAAGTTTCCGTGCCGTCGAACGGTCGGATTCGAAACGGGATGGATTATAATCGGTACAGTTGAGAACGGCGACAGGTGGTCGAGTGACCTTTCGGTCGGAAGGTCACGACAGCGAGCATTACCGACGTGATTGAAACTTGGTTACAAACCGACGATATCCACAGGCCGATCGAATATCCATTTAATTGACTGTAGTTCGATTATTGTCAGTTACGATTTATACGGTACAGCCTGTACCACCCAAACTCACGCTCGCACGCCCATCGATATTCAACCTCGCTCAAAGCCAACGAATCATTATTTTTTCGTTGACAAAAATTACGACAACACTTAATGCAAAAAAAATGTCCAATAGTACTTTCAATTCGTACAACTTCATACTGGATGGAGACGATAATATGTACTCTTCAAAGTCTTGCCGTAGTTGTATTGATGTCACATGGTATTTATAAAAGGTAAAAGCAGAATTGAAACACTTTTTTTTCGGCTGTCGGCAAACGAATTTTCTTTAGTGTTTAATGACTCTTAAGCTAAGAACAGAAAAATCGGTTTTCGATGTCCAGCGTAGGGTGTCAAATTGTCATTATTAACGCCCAATCAAATCGAAAACGGATGAAATCGGTAAAGGATATTGGAAAATAGTTTGTTTTTTTTAGCGCCAGATTCGTTGATAAAGTTGCGGTAATGAAAGCTGGAGTAAAAGCCGCGAGCGAAAGATTGGAAGCTCTTAACGTCTAGCTTGTCGAGTAACTGACGATAACTTAGTTATCTATGCTCATTTGATTCTGTACTCAAACGCGCCGTGTCGTTAGTCTCGCGCTGAGAGAGTTATTTCTGGCCCGAGGCGTGAAGTTTGCGTGGCTCGTCATCTTTTTTTCACCGACTCTATAGAGATATTACATGCGCTCTTCTTATATCGCGTAGCGACTTGTCATCGAACGAGGGATCTATACATATTTTTTTCTTTGCTTTATTTATATACTGCGCTCACTCTTATGTCGCTTTTTGCACCTTTTGTCGGCGAACCGTACATTTTTTTGTCTCTCCACAGACGCTGCTGGTTCCTTTTCTGGCGACTGAAGCGAGCATCGGGGGATCAACGACCGAGCGCAATGGAAATAATATGCCAGCGAGGCCGGCGTCTCGGCGAATCTTCGACGGCGATGAGAGCCGTGGCGCGATTTTCGCACTCTGGTCCACATGCAACATCGGTGAAGGTCGAGCTTCTCTAATATTCACGCCTGGCCCCGGCAAAATACGTGCGCAGCGCGGGCCGAATAAGCGCACGTGTACGTTCATTATGAATTATTCCCGTGGGAGTACGAACATCGCGAAAAGAAAAGGAAAAAAAAGAAATGAGGAAAGAAATACACACTAGAGAAGAGTGAAGAAGAGAGCAAATTACGTGCACGCGTTCCCGTTCTACGCTCGCGAGAGTCGACCGAAGCTCAAGGGTTTTTCGCTAATTAAGATTCTCGCTGGATGGAACGTAGAAGAGACGAAAAGAAAAAAAAAATACAAAGAAAAAACGTGGGGGCGGGTAAAGAAGAAAGAATAGGAAAAAGTAGCGCGAAGAACAGAGGTAGAAAGAAGAGACGGATAATAAAAGTATGGTAAAGGATAGTGCGGAACGAGAGTAGAGGACAGGGGGAAAGAAAGGTCTCATTTACGACACCTGCGAAATGGAATGATCGCGGGTTTCGAATTCGGAATTGGAGTTTCCACGGATGAAGCTGGGATAGCTTTAGTGAATCGGGGTCCAACACTCGACGTCGGATATATAAGTTTATATCCGGTTGAAGCTGCGATTTCTTACGGAAAGTTCATCGGAACCGATTCGCCGGTAATACAAGTGAATGTAGAAAAGGTATTCGAGAATTTCCAGTCAGCCAGGGTGAGCCATTTCAAAATACGGAAACGTTTGGCTTCAGATGGATGAGTGAAAAACTATCTCGTAGCGCGGACAAGCTGAATCTGATCCACGCAAAGATAAATTATGGGCCATATGCGACAGTTTTGTTGTCTTAATTGTAACGATTGTCGTCGAGAATAACTTCGTCATTTTCTTGGATCAAAATTAGTAATGGATGGACTAAAGTGAATCGGTTTAAATTCACTGCAAAAAATAATGTCTAAGTCGCTACGTGCATAGAAACCGTCTAAACATACATTCGTTTTCGTATCTTGCTCATGTTTTTCCGGATAACTCCTTTTTTTTTAATCAAAATACGGCATCGCCATTACTTTGCATACCTTATTGAAAAATCAAAGAAGGTGAAATTCTAAATAAAGGTTAAATGGTAATGCTTTTTTTTACTCTAACACCATCTTTAGGGTAATGTAAGTTCGAGTTATCTTAAATATATCAGCGCGATATTTTCCGAACCTCATCTCCAGACCAAGGTTTAGTACCAAGGGTTATCGATCATTGCGGAAATCTCGGTGAAAAATAAAGAGCATGCGAGGGCCACTAACATTTCCGCAAACGTCGAGAGAGGAGAGCTTTTCGAAGCGGTACCGTATAAATTCTTCACAAAGCTCGATGTAGGTCGTTCGATGGTACATTCTCGGTGGCGAGCATAAACGTACACACTCACGTTTACGTGTAGGTGCGGTCCATCCCTTCTCTGAGACTACTATGTGTCTCAGTGAGTAAAGGGGCGCTCGCTGGGCGCTCTCTTTTCGAACGCGAAAAACTAACGGGTCGGATAAGGGGTAAAAGAAGCATTCGTTACATTTGGAGAGTGCACTCCGCGAATCGTTCGTTTTCCCATCTCTTTCTCTCTCTCTCTCTCTCTCTACGTACGTGCTTCGTTTATTCGCTACTCTCGTCTCTTACAGCCGTGCACTGTTGAATCTAAAATATCCTACTATGCATACTGCGCTATTAGAGGGATCGAAGAATAAAAGTTAAATTCGTCGAAATAGCGTTCGATTTATGACCAATCACTGTTTCTCGGCGTTTCAATGTTGTTACATCTGTTGCATTCATTTTCAAGTACTCCTTTTTGTTAATAACATTAAAAGAACTCTAAAGGTCAATAACGTTGCTTCAAAATTTCACTGGTACACCGCGTTGTACTAAATGCCTTTGATTTTTTTTCTCATTGTTACGCTGATAATAAAAATGCAATTGGATGGCCTAAAGATTCAGGCTGAAACGTTGAAATAAACATTTTTTTGATACCGCTTAAAGATTTTGTAGTTTAACATTTTCCAACATTTAAAAAAAATTGCTTAAGGCATTGACATTTTTTTGTCAACAAAATATTCACTTGAACGTATCTGCCTGAATCTTTAGTTGATTCAACGGTATTTTTTGTATCAGCATAGTCATAAAAATTCATATTCTCCGAATGTGCGTATAAATATATTAATACCCTCCCCAAAGATATTGAATTGTACTATTGTGTTGTTGGGTATATGCGCGGATGGTGAATTATTTCCCTCAGGTGCGATCGATGTTCGCGAGCTTCGTATAATTCGTTCTCCCCGAATTTTCGGAAAAAATAAAAATCAAATAGCGGATCGTTCGGTTATACAGCAACCTGAGAATCCGAGAAAAATATATACATCAATCGAATAGAAGTTCGATTAATTATCAAAACACATTTCAATCCACTTCAAATTCACCACACCTTATGATTAATTTTCAACTGGGGGACGACAAAAATTCATTTATATTCATTAAAAAAATTTCTTCGAATGGTTGAAAATTTGATAGGTTTGACTGAAGAGCATGATTCGATTAAGGAGAGAGAATTTAATCTGTGCCGCTCGGGAAACGCTATAATAAAAATCGTGCAAACAACGATATTGCAGGCTCACACAAAAATACTTGAAACGAGTAGACTAACAGAAATTCAGTACGGAACCGTAAGAAACACGAAGTAAGAAAAATGCAATAAAATAAATACCACGACGTGTAGTGAAAACCGGTGGACTAAACTATACAAGTAGAATGGCGAGGAAAAGAGCGAAAGAATTTTTCTTCTTTAAAAGGATTTTGCCTATTTCATTTATGATTATCTTTCTCGAGTTTGTCTGTAGTGTCTTCTATTCTTTCACGGTTTCTAGTCTGGGATTCTCAAGAGAGTCGGACAGCCGATCCTTGTCGCTTTGACGGCCGTTCAAGCTGTCGTTTATGCGACCCTTAAGCCCTCTCTTCGATATAGACATTCGACACTCGCTCGTGCAAAATTGCATTCGCTGCCGAAGTGCGGCTTGAAGGACTCCGGTGGATCCGGGAGGTACCAAAAGGGCAAAAAAAAAATGAAAAAAGAAATGGGAGCGACGAGAAGGAACAGGAAGAGGTAGACGAGGCGGTGAAAAAAGAAAGAGGAAGAAGACGCTGAGGAAAAAAAAGAAGAGTCGAAGCGAAGCTGAAAAGATGGCGAGGGTCGAACTGGCACAGGGACGACATAATCCGATTGTACGACACGATCCGGCCGATCCCTTGCCCATAGCCGCTTCCCATTTCAAGATATTTCCGCTTCCTACGGTAATATTTTTCCTGCCGCTTCGCATTTCAGAGGCGCTTCCAGAAAAGCTGGAACCGAAGTAGGCAGTAAAAATAAGCGAAGAGTCCTTCGCCGGACTTGCGATTTGCGCACTGGCCGACTCGCAAAATCTCTGTTCAGACGCTGAGCTACTTTAACCGAATCCAACAGAATGTGTCATTTAAATCGCATTTTCTCCGCAACAGGAACGGAGGATTCGCCATTTGTACTTTTTTACGCATCCGAACTACACAAGGAAAAATGTCATGTCTATTTACGCAAAGTTCCTAGTTTACTCAGCTATGACTATTAAAAATTGTACGAGCACGGTTTTTTTAACAGAAGAAATTATTAAAAATGATTTCGACAATATTGAACTTCCAGTACAAATTTTCGTACTTTTTTTTTTCGCTGAAATTGATTATTTTCCTCGAATTTTGATGAGAAAAACTTACGGGGCTAGAGATGCGCGTTAAAATCCCGTGTTTTCCACCTTTTTCGAGAAATTTCTGTAAATTCACGTGTGGAAGAACGCCGCACGTGAACGTAGGAATGATTTATAAGATCGGTGAACAAACGATGTGTGCTAAAATCGTAGTTTGGCTCACTCAAACTTCGTTGATAACGTGCAGCGATAGAAATTTATCGTTTCCTCGGCATTGTTTTCTCGCGGTAACCGCGCCAAGATGCCGGAGATATCGTCAGGAACGACGAAGAAACACGCGGAAGTGCCCATTCTTCTGCGATACCGTCCCCGCCAATATTTTTAGCCTCATAAAGTTCGGGGCTTCTCGCGATTTTCGGATCATCAATTTCGAACGATCGAGAGGAAGGCGCGGAGCCCGATGGAGCTTTACAAGAAGGAAACACATCCTGCGTGTGTGACCTTAGTGTTACCCAACACAGCGACTTTTGTCTCCCGAATACGCGCGCCTGACAGGAAACTACTCCAAGATTCTATCGAATAAACTGCACTTTCTCGGAGTAACGAGCGTAAGGCCGTAAATGACACACACGCTTTGGACACACACACACACATATCTATATATATATATATATTAGAAAATGTTTTTGACAATTGATATCAATGTTCTCCATTACTATTAATATTAGCGTGACAAAATTTTCAACAAGTGAATGTAAATGGTCCGTAATGTAATACTGAGTTGTATTATATAAGTAGGTACAGCTGGTGTCAAAAGAATATCGACGTTGTCATGGATACAAGTAGTGCATTTTTGACCCCTGATCCAATCAATGCTCGAAGGCTTCATCTGTTTCATTCTCGCCGGATTTTCGACGTTTACTTGGCATGAAAAAACAACACACACAATTTGATTGGAAAAAAAAGGAATGAAAAAAATAGAATCTGGCTGGAGGAAAATGGTTTGATAACGCGTCAGTGCTGCAAGAGCAATCGACCGACAGGGAGTCCCTGTGGACGTGAAGGTATTTCATCAATCCCGTTGCAATCGGCACGGGCGTGGTATAATTTTTCAGGGGTCCATCGAGTATCGTTGCGTTCGAATTCGCATCGCTTTCAAACAATATAAAACGAAGAAAAATAAAAAGAGATTTTAAAAGCTATTCCGTTATTTCTGCATCGGAGTAAATCGCTACCTCGCATTTTCGAAGGACTTGGCCGAATACCGGAGCAACGTAGACACGGCGAAAAATATTTATAAAAAAAACCGCAATGCCCGACCAAATGATCAATCATTTTCACAAAAAATTGCAGGCTCTGGAACTCAAAATCGTCAAATACGACTCACGGAAAATACTCCAGAAGCCCACGTACGACAGTATTTAAAAATCCACTATTTCAAAATGGATCGCGAGAAGTCGAGAAACGGAAATTCGATATCTATCCGGCCTAATACTCGTAGTGTCCATCGAGCGCACAATCAGAGCATCACGTGTTGCTTTGCTTGCTTCCGACCAATAATGACTATCAGGATAATTGACGTATATGGCGAAGAATCATGTTTACGGATTGAAGTCCGAATCAAGGGTAGTGCGAATACCAGAATCATATGCAACGCGTCACTGCTAGCACAGTAATGCAGCAGCTACGAATGATAGAAGTAGCCACGATCCACCTCTGTACATGAGCATTCGCAATCAGCTAACGATGAGAGATGGAATGAGAAAACGGAACGTTTGACGATGAGTACAATTTACGGAATGGTCTAATGGCACGAACCTGTGATACGCTGCTGCCAAATATTCGTGCGGTTCAATATGTCACAACCCGTGGATGTATTTGGAATCACGGGCGAACTTCCGACGAACGAATCATAGACACATTACAAAGAATGTGTACCTGTAAAGGACAGTGAGGCAGGGTTTCTTTTTCTATACGCAAAATATTCGTTATGCTGTTTGAGAGGATGTAGAAGACCGCAGCTGGTAATGTAAACTGTAATTAATTTTTTTATGATCCAGAACAGGCACGACCAGAAAGACATTCGTAGGTCATGCTCGGTTGATATTCGCCTTGCGAACAAATTTGCTTCTACTTGAAGATCATTGGACACTTCAAAACAATTCGTTTTGGTTGTGTTACTAGCTGAATACGGTAGCAGAAAGGGGTGTCACATCACCTGAAGAGATTCTCACAGCTTTGTCCTTATCGATGTGATACTCGAATCTTTGTGAAGATATTAAAAATATAAGGATGAATGACGGATGCAAAACGAATCACTCCTGTCTTTGCCCCATGAAGCAATGGTGTGTTAAGAATGCTCCGTATAGATAATGGGGTCACAATGTTTCTTTTTTTTCTACCACCGTTTCCTAACATTTTTTCCGTGTACAGTATTCGTATAAGGAACATCATCAGGTACAAGAAAAAGGAAAACCCACCGTTAGATTTCTGTTCCAATGTGCTCTACGGAATTCACTTCTTTATTTATTACACTGAATCCAGTGTTTCTATTACCGACGTATTTAGTTCTAAATAGGTACATGTTCGCATGAATGCTTCGCCAGGTAAAACTCAAGCGGCTGAATTGTTTTTCGTTTTTGTTTCCACACTGCCGAGTTGCCTGCAATTCGCGACTGAGCAGTGTGGTGTGTAATAATGTGCTCGGCTGGAAATGGTGCTAAGAGTCGGGTGATTCAGTGAGACTTGTAAGCGAATAAACATCGTGCCCTCGTCGCTAAAATAGCGAAGAAGAATTTTGCATTTTTTAAAATTAATCAGCGAACTTCCTGCGACGCGGACAGCGTCCCACCGGGTGTCTTGGCTGGCAAGTAAGTATCTCACGCTTTTCTCGCCGCGAACCATCTCAACTCACGTTCGTTTAGAATGGCGCGGAACTAATTTAAAGTTTTGAGGCCCGAAAGGCTCGCTGTCTGCTCGGTGCTGCTCCGACACTATGGAAATTAAATCCATGCAACCGATCAGCTTGGAATAAACGTCGGGAAAGCCAGTGGCCACTATCCCTGTTGTTGAAATCGCTGGCTCGATTAACCATTTAAAAATAACAATAAAGTAATCATTTTCATTAAAAAAAAATGTCAACTTAAAATATAAGCGTAGGAAAGTTGAGCAGCCAGGACACTGTAAAACCCCTTTTTAATGTTTCTTCGCAGCAGCTTTCAACCCTAAACAAAAATGAGTTCTGCGCGGTAAGCAGCTTCGATGCGGAGACAAGCTCCATCGAAACTATGTTCGCGGAACTCTCGTACACAAACTACACGGATTTAGTACGATACCGAAGGTTCGACAATAGCGTAGCTTGAAAACTAACTTTGGCACAATGTTCGATAACTTGCTTGAATAAAATTTTTGGTAATTTATTTGAAAATAAATACGTCAGAAAATTTTTTTTAACTTAAGGAAGACTATCTTAGGTTCCCGCAGTCATTTGGAAGGAAATTATAACTGCAATTAAAAAATAAACTAAGTTCAAGATTTGTGTGATTTTGCGACCGTCAAAAAGATTATTAATAACGCAATTGCATCAAATTTAAATTTAGGCAATTGTAGCGATAGGTCCAAACTTTACTTACTAAAAGCAACACCAAAAAACAACTGGCCGCAAGGTTGTTTATAACCGCTGGAGACGTTTCATCGGAAATGGGGATTTTACCAAGCGGAGCAAAAAAAATGTAAAAATAATTCAACATTAATGGTTAGTATCGTGCTTCCCCGTCTAGCCGCTCTGCATAAATATCGTACAACGTAGAATAGAGATTAAATTTTGATTAAATAATCCACCCCGTGAATTGTACAATTTCAGGGTTTAATGTAAATAAAATGAATAAATAAAAATAGAAATGAGGGGCAAGGTAATTTCGTATTACTGCGGCGGGACATTAAGAATCCTATTTGTGTTTTCCTGTCTAATTCTTCTTAGTTTGCGCGGTTTATTCTTCTTACATCTGTTACTTTCGGACTCGCGGCTGTACATAAACAATGTTTAAGTCGGGCATTAGGATTCTCTTGCCTCTTTCATTATAATTCTTTGGCTTTATCGTGTGGTTACGTCAGGTTCCTGGAGTTAATGAGGACAACTGTGCGTGTTTATTATTGCCTTCACGAGAGTAAAGGTTGCGAGTCAGCGCGCCACTTCTACGAGGACAGCCCGATATCCGGAGGGATGAGAACGTTGCGACAGCTTCTCCATCTAACGCCTACCTTAATGATACACGCATTTTGAGCCAAGGAAAAATCCAGATAGAAGTTTGTATACAAAAACAAAAGTGTCTAATGGGATATAAAACTCCGCAAAAAAATCAACCACGTGGGAGGTTCTGAGAGATTTGATTTTCTACAACAATTTTGAAGAAAAATGGTTGTTTAAAAATATTTAAAAAACACGTATATGTCTCATGTGAAGCATGTAAGGTATGTAAAAGGAATCTTCGCGGCCTCGTACACAGCGCGCCACAAGCTTCTGAACCCCGAGCATTCTCTGAACGCATCATATATCGAAGGCAGCAGCAGACGAAGTTTTCGTACACACTTTAAACGGCCGATACCTTGACTCGAAAGTGATATCTTCGTTACGTTTATTAGTGCGAACTCGACAGGCGCTCGCACAGATCTAACAGAATATTATTCAGAATATCATAATAATGAGGATGAAACTCGAGATCTAACAGAATATTATTCAGAATATCATAATAATGAGGATGAAACTCGAAAAAAATTAATTGTAATTATGAAAACTTACGACTGATTTTTTGTAACGATAAAAAAAATTATTAAAAAATACTCTTGCTGAATATAGAATAAGGCTCGGTTCCTAAAGCGTCAAAACGACCTTATTTTATCAATATCCATCTTGCAACCCTCCTCCAAAATAAAGATAAGAATTGCTTTCGACTGTCCTCATTCATTCGTGTCGACCCGATGCCGAGGTTAAAACAACCATTAATAAACATTGTGAATAAATGAGATTTCTTAGAAAAGTTGAAATGACTTACCAAGACGAGTGCGCCGACTGATTCGGTATAGACGGCAGTGCGCCAGGTGGCATAGATCTTCTCACAGTGGGACAACAGTTTCTTGTCGCGTCGGCGCAGCAACTAGCTTGACTGGCTTGACTGACCTGTCGTCCCGAATTGGCCAAATCGATTGCCGAATTTCTGACTTTTGGCCTGAGAAGCGGCGACGTTGAGAATTCTCTTTGCGCCGAGGTTGAGCTGCTTGAGCTGCTCGAACCGGGACTACCCCCCAATCGTCCGGGTGATGCGTACGCAAAGCTGCGAAACCTAAAGTGCGACTGATGATAGGGATAGCCCGGCGGTGGTAGCCGATAGTGATGATGAAAGCCAAGATCACGTCTCATGTAAGGATCGCCAGGATCAGCCGCTGGTACGTAACGATCGGTCGGTGTGTGTGCCGCGGGTGGCACGTATCTGTCGACGTATCTGTCGGGATAAAGTACCTCGGGTGGTGGTTGAGGCACGTAACGCTCGACCGGTGTATGAGCATTGGGCGGCACGTAACTCCCGTTGCCGTTCGTACCGTAAGGTCTGTCCGAGCCGGAGACAGAAACGCCACTGCCGTTAGTAGTGTTACCGGCGACCCCCAAGCTCGAGCAAGATTGAACTATGCGACCGGTGACGAAACTGTCCTTGGGCTTCGGCAGGGAGAGATACTTCTCCTGTGGACCGGCCCTGCCCGGCGAATATCTGTCCCCGTTACCGGAATGAAATCTTTCGCCGTTGTTGGCCCCCGGTAATTGATACCTCGGATCGTTTCCTCCGACGCCGGTCGGATTTCCGTATCTGTCGATCCCGTAACCCCGCTCCTGAGCGGCCCTCTCGAACTGTTCCATCTGGCTGTTGCCGACCTGATGATAACGCTCCGCGCTCCCATAAGACACTTGCAGCGACTTCGAGACCTGAATGTACTTGTCGTTCGTGCCGTTGCTCGAGCTCTTCGACGCGTTGACTTGCTGCGAGTAATTGCGCGTGTTCGACTGATTGTTCTCCGGTGTCGGCGACAGTGTTCCGTAACGATCGTTCTTCGTCTGCGAACAGTTGACGGACGAGCCGTTGTATATTCCGTGGTAGCGTCCGGTATCGGAGCTCGATGGCGATGACGATGACGCAAGGAGTCTCTCCGTGGATGATCCGCAATTGGTGTATCTACCGTTGTCGGTATTGCTGACCAATCGGCCGTCGTGTCCGGGCGACGAGTTCGACAAGTATCTCTCGTTTGATCTAGCCTGATCGTGTCTGCTGGAGCCGTTGTTGCCCGGTTGACCGCCGTACCGCTGAAGATTCCCAAGATCGCTGAAACGTTGATCGGTCGGGTATCTGGGTTGCATCGTGACTTCAGGAAAAGCGGTGAATCTGCAAGAGTACTCGGCGGCGTTCGCCGGTGAGCCCGAGCTCGAGCAGCCTCGTTCCCCACGTTCAGCGTACTTTTGGCAGATACCCTCCAGGCTGCGATCGGACGCCGAGTATCTTCGGGATTCCCTGGAAGCGCCGTGATCGCCGCTCCCGGGATTGACGAGACTCCGCTCCGTCGACGAGTAACGTCCGTGGGCGCCCTCGGGATTCGGTGAACTCGACAGATACCTCTCGCTGCCCGGTCCACCGATACCGCTCGTATAACGATCATGATGAACGCCCGATCCGCCATCCTGTCTATGATGGTAACGCCCCGTTGAGTCGTGACTCGGCGAGTCGTACTTTTCGCTTGTCTTGCTGCCGGCGGCGAATCTCTCCGGTACCGGAGCGTGTATCGGCGACGACGACACGAGTCTATCACTCGATATCGAGTACCTCGAGGACACGCTGCTCGACGCCGAGTCTTTGAGTCCCGAGGAGAGTTGGAAAATACCGCAACGATTGGTCTCTCCCTCCCGGGGTTGCATAGGGCAAAGGACCGGCGATGCGGAGGCGAGCAGACGCTCGGTCGAGGATGAGCCGTATCTCTGATGCTGTTGTTGCTGCTGTTGCTGCTGCTGTTGTTCCTTGGCATCGTGGAGTGACGATTGAGCGACCAAAGCCCTGTCGGAAGACATAGCGGAATATCTGATTTCCTTCCCCATCGGCATCGGCGAGGCGGGTGCTGTGACGTAACGATCTCTTGTGTTGGGTGAGCCCGGCTGGAGAATCCTGTCGCCAGCAGAAGAAGAGTAACAAGCACCGGTGAGACTCTGCGAGGATGCGTACTTCTCGCTCGGGCTTGGTGAGAGCGGTGGCGGCGGCACGAACCTATCGCTCGCCGGTGCCGGCGACGGTGGTGACGGAAAAGTGTCCGGCGAGAATGCACTGTTGCCGCACGACATGCCCACCGCCGGACTGACAATTCCCATGCTCGAGGCGACGATGATCGAAGAGTTTGCATATTCGCTCGCGCCAACGATCTTCGTACCGTTGAGGCTCGTGACACCGGTCGTGGCGATTGCGCCGCCACGATCCTCGTTGGATGACGATAACGGGCGCAGATGATTGTACGAACTTTGCTCGGTCGTATCGTTGCCGATTTGCTGAAACCTATCGGTAGGCTGTAGGGAGAGTTTCTGATCGACGTTGAGCGAACTGGCCTCGGTGTAACGGGAGTAACGGTCGGCAAGGGAAGCCCCGGGTTGGCCGGTACTCGATCGAACGTTGGCGATCGAGTTGACACCGTATCCATGATGACCGATTTGAAGGGACGATGACGATGACTGAACGAATCTCTGATCCTGACCCGAGCCAACGGCGTATCTGCCGGAGTCGGTGGTATTCGATTGCATCGCTCGGGCTGATGGCGAGGAATCGGAATACTTCTGGGCGATATCATCGGCGCTGTTGACGTAGTGCTGCTGATGCTGATGCTTCTCGGTACTCGATTTCTCGTATCTTTCAAGGGACATCCGTGCGCCATATTCGCTGATACCTTCGCTCGGTTGGATCCTCTCGGCGATTTGGTAACGGTCCTGGTGACTCGCGATCGAGGAAACACCGCAACCGATGTGAGACGTTGTGGGAGATGAGGATGAGATGGCTGCTCGCTGGGTTGACTGCTGTTGCTGCTGCTTGTGATAGCAGTCCGTCGTGACGAGACCACTCGGCACGCCGCTGATACCGATCGAAGCAACGGTACTCTCGGCGAGATTGTGCTGTTGCTGCGCTGCGGCTGCGGATGATGATGACGACGACGTTGACGATGACGTGGGCAACGGCGATCCTGTCGCCGGGGTCTGTCCGTACTGCGATGCGGGATGCTGGTGCAACAGGAGACGTTCTCTTCGGCCATAGTCGTCGTCTGTCGGCATCCTGGTGGCCCGTGGCCCGCTGTCAGGACATCTGAAACATTAGGATAACGAGGGCTCGCATTAAGAAGCATTTTTTACGCCATGGCCGAGATTTTCGACAATCAGTACGAGGTTGCTATTGTGTATTATTATCTAGGCAGTATTTAAAATTTTTTCTTTCTCTTGATTATATTGACTCATAATGAATGCCTCATAATGACTTCAGTTCGACGAGCAGCACAATGATTTTTAAGTTAAAAAAAATGCTCCATCTATAGAAATTCGAAATATTTTTGAAAATCCAGATCGTGCAGATCGTAGAGCATTTTTTATCAGCAAAAACTTTTTTATCATTGTCATCGCATGAATATCAAGGAACGCAGCTCAGACCAATTTGACAGAAATATATCCTGCCGCTTATTTACATAAATAAGTCAGTGTTTTTCGTATTATAATTATTGCTATTTATGTCTCGCAGTGTAGAGAATACATTGTTTAATCCAGATCGAATTTCATCCGCGAAAATCGATGAAGCTACACGGGAGATTGACCCGTATGACCCCATTAAGCTCACAAAGCCTCCGAGAACGTGATACAAACAAGAATATTTGCGCACAAAATGTCAAAAAAGGAACTGTTCTCTTGATTTGCGACGTCTCATATCAGCTTTGTTTTGAAAAAAGACTGTTCTCCAGGCAAATAGAGTTTGAATGCGATGACAAATTTTGACTTTTAGTGAACAGCATTTTGATTTGATCCGGCGATTGATAATAAAAATAATAACAACAGCAATAATAATTCTAATTTTGTGCAGTTCGCTTTAAGAAAATTTCGACATAAAGTTACAAGAATTATCTCGCTCAGGAAAGTCGATGATGAATTCATCGCTCGGGTAAACCTGTCGGCGAGTCAATTCGTGACATTCGGCAATTCCGTTGGGAGTAAAACGACGAAAATTTATCAACCCGATTGCAGGTTTGCAGGCAAGAGAATTTATCTCGCAAAATATCGAAACGAAGATTTTTCGAGTTGGAGAATATTTCCACAGACTACTGCTGTTTCCACGATGCAACAAATGCGTCATTGGTAATCAGCATCTTAGCTGCAACATCCACGGCAGAAATATACAGTAACGCTCTGAGATCTCCTCAGACAGCTGATTAGTTTTTCGCAATGATCGTACGATGCCGTCACGATATCAGAATTTTCATCATCATTGCATCACTCAGCTTGTAAAAAGGCATTTTCGGTGTTTTTCTCCGAAACTGTTATCTATGTCGACGAAAATAAAATCAAGGACTCGAATGTTTGAATTATCTTCTACCAAAACGGTTGGCGCTAGAAGAATCATAAACTGCTGCGTAACACATAAAAAGTGTTGTTTGACGGGCCCTTAAGATGCGTAAATTGATTTACTAAAACACGAATCAAATCGAGACTGCATATAAAACAAAAAAGAAAAACTGGAAAAATGATTTATCCACGCAAAAACGATTCTTTATAAATCTGCCGTTTTTCCAGAGACGCGAAAACAAGACGAAAAAAAAGTACACGTATTCACACAATATACGTTGCCGGTTAGAAAATTCTTAATCTATTCGAACGAGACATATGAATATAGAAATTAAAGCATTCGTGCGGCGTTTGACTTGCGATTCGCGTCAGAGTCCAACTGATTCAACAAGATTATGGAGGGAACGATGTTTGCTCGTGAAATCAAGCAACCTTCCGTAGTCTTATATAATGGCTCCTCGCAATTGACTCTTAATCATCCACTAGTCTCGAAACTGAACCGAGCGTGTTTCTCTATTAAGTATATCGCGTTTTCGTATCGGTCTCAGTGTCGTACGAACAGCGCTGGCGCGATCGGACGGAGCGGAGATTCGGTGCATCGCCATTATGACACTTTCTGTAGAGACTCGACACTTGTAATCGACCGGAGCTTCTTCGCCGAGCGTTTGCAGACAGTTGTCAAATTTTTATTCCTTCAATTCTTGATAAAGAGGAGCGCGGATATCTCCCTCCATGAAATGCAGGTGAGCCTGTTTATCGTTACTCTAAATCGAATTTCAACGAGGCAATGCAAGTTCACGCAAATTCATCGGTTTATTTTTAGTAGCAATGGTAATGATCGTTAAAAAAAACATTTTTTAGATGATATTTTTTTTAGCTGTCTGTGTGAGGATTTCTGCTATTTAGTTGTTCCCTTTTGTTTTATTCGATTGTTATACTCGGGTTGTATTACCAATATTCAGACATGTTTGCATGTCTCGGTTCTAATAAATTTTGTACATGCGGAATTTTCAATCTCTCGGTTTCCTGATTTGCTACCCAGTAGAGAAAGCTCTGATATAAAAAAAAAATCACACGCGTTTAATGTCATCATACTGAAAATGCTCTTAAACGTCGAGAAAGCTCCTTGTGCAGTGCAATTCTTAAAAAGGTTGAGCCCAATTGTAGATGTAACGCGATTTTTCATTTTTTGAACAATGTATCGCGTCTATAGTTTGGAGGAATTCTGAGCTGAAACCTGCTTACAGATATAATATTTCAATCAAAGACCTTTGGTATTGAATTTAGCGAAAATCTATCGAAGCGGACAAATTTTGTGGGAATTTAATTGTTTTTTATATTTAGTAAAAATTGTTCAATTCAAGTAAACATGGAAGTGTTGAACTTCGCGTTGGAAGAAGAATGGAATAAAAATGCGCGATGTTGGGTGTGCAATGTAGAAAAAAAATGGCGATTCTTTTCAAATAAAAAAAGTAGAATTTTTCAATTGAAAAAAAAAAATTGTTAATGCAACTAAGAAGAGTTTTTAAAGCATATACGACGCTAAGAATAAAATGAGTCATAGCTCTGTAATCAGCGGTGTGAAATCGATTATGACTTGTAATTCAAAAGTGAAAAAATTCATTCATGTCATGTTCGCAGAGCATTTTTTACTTGTTGTAATGTGCAGAGAAGCATTTGCCTCTTTCTGCCTGACTAACGATCTAAAATTCAGTAATTTTTCAAAGATACTTATGATCACAGCAAAATTCGCTGGGTGTATTCTATACATGAAATATCGTTTCATAAAAAATGTTGTGTTGATTCATCAATCACATATGCTGTTCTACCGAAAAAGTAAACAAAAATGATATTGTGAAAGATTATTAAAACATCATAATAAAAGTTGATGCCCTCGTGCTGCAGCAAGATTTCACCCAAGCAGCTAACCGAAATACACCGTTATATTTCAGTGTTGTCTTCGCTATCTTATATGGTCGCTTCAAGAAGATAAAAATGAACCGATGGTTGTCGACACTCTTTATTCATTGAAATATAGACCTTGGCGTGGGTCGACTGAACAAAGAATCGCATGATAAATTCTCACAGAGCAAGTGTCCTTTGAACGGCTTTAATCCAGAAACATACACATGCGAGAAACGTATCTAGCCATAATTTACCTATCTACGCGCCTAAATTCTCGATGACATCAAGTATATTTTTCTACATTAATTAATTTGATTTTCAAATCAAATTATCCCGGTACTACTGCTTCCTACATTCGAAGTGTTACATAGTACTTTTTAATACTATTTGCATCATCGAAATCCCCAGATCATATTGCGTTTTATGTACCTCATCGCATCTAATCGCAAAATACAAATAAACTTGAACAAAAATGACACCGGGATGCTTTTGCGGAAACATAACCAAGCCAAACCCATCGAGGTTGGATTTTTTATTTAACGTAAAACGGTCCGTAATCCAGTTTGAATAAAATGCATTTAATCTTACAATCAAAAACGTGTTCGTAACACGATAAAAAATCATCGCGGCACGCAGATAGCCATTATTCCATTAAATTCACAATCTTTTGTCTAAATCACCTGGAGTTTCACCCCACTGATAGCACGACAAGATCTTCACGCCATTAATATGCGACGAGATAGTCAGGATTTGTGATTGCATTGTCAATTTATCGTTTCTTCGCGGGAGAGAGGTTACGACAAATCAATCAAGATCTCTGCTCAAACATGCACACAAGCATCGCGCCAGATTTGCACATGACGACTATTCAGCAGAAACTCGCGCCATCAAACAACAAAGCAATCTCTCTCTGTCGTGCAGAATAATTTCTTATCGAGAAGAAAATTAAAATGGAAATGATTTTTCTCTACAGACTGACGGATAAATCCAACAACCTCTCTACTGGCGCGGCATCAAAGATCGTGGCTGTGCGAAGGCTTGTGCAATAATCATTGAAATCGATTGACGTCTAAATTTGCTCAAATGGCATCAGCGGTCCTCGAGGTTTCGAAGCCATCGAAATGCCCAATCGTTTGGCCACAGTGGCTCGCGGCAGCCGAGAGTAAGTCTTAATTTCGTCATCATTTGACATTGAACAGTTTCATCAGCATGACAATAACCTCGACCTTTTTGTATGATGACTGTTTAAAATTTCAGGCAATGTACAACAAGTTTAATGTAGAGAATTCTATTAAAAGAAGTAACATCGGTTTATGAAAGTTACGCTACTATTACAAACATTATACACAGAATTTTGTTTTTAATACGCCGATATCCCATATACTTAAATATATGCTAATAAAATTTCTGATACTGTATACGAACGATACTTTATATACAATTTATGAATTTTCAAACGGAAGTTTTTAACACTGGTCGTAATAGTTGACAGCAGATTTTTATACCTATCGCCGTTTTGAGGCGAGGTGAAACACATTCAGACGGTAATGAAAATTGTAATGAATGACATTCGGAGATGGTAGACGTTTAGCGAAACGCATTAGCGGATGTAGAATTCAATGGCGTGCCGAAGGATACTTCGCTTTTACCCTAGATAACAAACGTTTATATGCATCGATTCGAAACATGTAGCTGTCTCTATTGCCCTGACACGTCACGTGATACATGTTTCACCTTGGCTTAAGATCGATAATTCGTTTGTCAATGGCCATACCGAGCTGTTTCAGTAATATCTATGAAACGTTTCACTATCGGTAAATCTCAATCGTCATCCTCGTAAAGCCACAGATGAAAAGTCCTCCTGAACATTTGCAAAATTTCAGTCTTCCTGCTGTCGATCGTCGTGGGTATGGTCTCAGGATGGACGTCACCGTACCTGGCAAAATTCGCCTCGGATCCTGAATTGCCGGTGACGAACGAGGAAGCATCTTGGATAGCCTCGATAGTCGGTATCGGCAGAATCTTCGGTGCGATTTTGGGTGTCGTTACCGTCGACAAGATAGGCAGCAAGAGCTCGGTAACGCTTTCCGGTGTGCCATTAGCCGCAGGCTGGATGTGCCTGTTGTTGACTAATTCCGTAAGCTGGATGTACCTTTCGCGAATGGTAAGCGGAATAGGCTTGGGCATGTATTACAGCACATTCCCGCTGTACATCGGTGAAATATCATCGCCCCGGATACGCGGCGGTCTCTCGAGTTTGATAACATTGGGCCTACCGTCGGGTACCGTTTTGGGCAATGTCGTCGGAGCTTACACGTCGATATGGGTCTTTTCTTGTGCGGCCCTCGTGCCGAATCTTTTGTTTGTCACGCTCTTCTGGTTCAAACCCAAATCGGCCCACTATCTGGTAACCCGAGGACGCATGGACGAGGCCAAGAGATCGCTCGAATGGTACAATAGGGGAGTCGACGTAACGGAGGAACTCGAGACAATCAAACAATTCGCATCCTTCAAGAGTACGGACACTTACATGGACAAGTTTCGCGAGATGCTGACACCATTGAATCGAAAATCGATCATGCTCGTCAGCATCGTTTATATTCTGGTTCAACTTAGCGGACTGTGGACTATGTCGTTTTACATGGAGATCATACTTAAAAATGCTGGTGTGACGGTCGTCTCACCGCACATCGTCGTAATCGTGATCGGTGTACTCGGTATCGTTGCCGGTTGGATGACGACTTACATGAACGATGCTTATGGACGAACGATCATGATGGCGATATCGTCAACCGGCGTCGCTATTGCGTTTCTCGCTCTGGGAATAGACTATCAGCTTCTCAATTTGGGATTCGATTCTGCCGAAACCGCCATGCAATGGCTGCCGATCGCCTCGATAATCTGTTTTCAGATGTCACTCTCCGTCGGTATCCTGCCGGTGCCGAGTACACTTCTGGGCGAATTTTTTCCACCGAACATAAAGAGCCTAGCGACGTGTTTCGTTAACATGACATCGGCGCTATTCGCGTTCTTTACCAGCAAAACCTACCAGCCGTTGGTTGATTTGTTGACGGAAAAATATGTATTTTGGATCTACTCGGCGCTGATGATAGTTTTGACGATCTACAGTCTGGCGGTCTTGCCGGAGACCAAGGGCAAGTCACTGCCGGAGATACAGGACATGCTCGCCAAGAGGAAGACCCCGGTGGATTGCGTCAAGGACGACGGTAAAATTCAGAAAGACGGCAAAAGTCCTTGCTGAGATCACGAGTGGAGACTAAAAGTTTTGACAGATAGTATTTTTTTAAATAAAAAATTGGAGTCGCTTTCCTAGAAAGACTGTACAGTATTGTTTGTGATTAAATAAATGAATACGTGTTTTTTTTTTATTCATTTTTCACTTTTTTCCTAGTAGTAAGGGCAACGGTGCAATCAGGCCGGGAAATAAATTTGAAAAATCATTCAACCGGTAATCGATATACAAATATTAAACCACACGATTATGCCAGCGGAACAAAGCGCAAATGCATGAGTTTTCAATTAATTTACATCGCGCAACAATGTACAGAAGACAGGGCGAAGCTACATTGTTCAAAATTTCGAGCGAACGATAATTAGCGTTTCGAGGAAAATAACGTTTATCACTGGAACGTGATTTAAAAAAAAAAAGTGGTTAACGTTCGCACGGAACAATAAATAGCAGGCGAAGAGATGCAATATATCTGCGAGCTACCGGAAAAGAAATGCAAAGATAATTTTATACGATATGGAATAATATTAAATAGTGCGATATTAATTTATTCTACTAGGTCAGTGTCTTCGAGAGAATTTACCATTCGTATGTATAGAAGGAGAAACGAACAATTAGCGAACAATTGTTATTTATCGAAGTTAACAGCTTACTGGGTTAAAAGTCGCCCGCTTGCGTTGACTTTGTGTAACGTAGAAACTTTCGCAAAGTGGAAGACGTATATATGTACACAGGAGTTTTCGAACCGACACTTATGGCACGGTTGTGTTTGTTTGCTCATGCGAAGAATACGACGAGTTTTCCGGAACGTCGGATGACGTATATTCAACTAACTCGTCTCGACATAGATCACTGCGGAGGAAGCAGCCCCGAACTTCCCCCTTCTGACGGTATCCTCTCCCGCGTGACATCCTTGTCACGTGCACTTCGGGCTCGTCAAGCACCCCGTCGCTTTCCGGATGTGCCCATTTATCAACTCCTGAAGGGAGAATCGAAGAGTTTTCACCGTTATACCCAACCCGATACACCGTCTCCGTGCCAAAAAGGTTATTTTCTATTTTCCATTTGGCTGAGACAGAGTTGCCGATAAAAATTGGCGTTCGATCATCCGGGCATCCTACCCTGTTTCCGACCGACCGAAGCTCAAGACTCAGTTGTCTTTTCCGGTTGACGCTCAAATCTGAGAAAAGTAGGCGGAAGAGAGGAGATAAAATAATTTCGAGTCAAAAAAGCAACTTAACCGTTCCCGGATCGACTACCTCTATCAGTCAATCGGATCAAATCCAACCTAGGTAAAGTTCTGGATACAGGGTTTCGATTCACTGGTAATCTTAGAGGATTCATTGTCTCTAACGTTGCGATAAAAAAAACTCGGGGGAAAGAGCAGAAAGTTTAAACAAGAATACTGTAGGCTATTGAAGTAAAGCTAGAAGAAAGTAGAAGTTTGAACAAGAGCACTGCAGGCTATTGAAGTAAAGCTTGTGTAAGAGGTTCACTCGAGGCTCGACAATTTGTGACGAACGTTGAGAGGTAAACATAAGTAGATAAAGTGGGATTGATAATAAGACGCACGATTACCGTACGCGTGTGTGTTTGTGTACACATGCGGTATATGTGAGTGTCATGGAGCGTACTAGTTCTCGAAACAACTGTGCAGTGTCGGTAGAACAGACTTAATCCGTCCGGAGATTCCAGGTAGATTTTTACGGTGACCGCGCAGAGTTCGTTGGCAAGAATCGCCAGCCATTCGCCACTGCCACAGAAGGGAGATTTGGCGCTGCTCCAAATTGAATCCATTTGAATAGCTAATAAGAGACGAGTTTCTCTGCCGAAAATCCGGGGATTTGTGCAACTGGTCATCGGTCATACTGGCAACCGAGAAATCTTAATAGAGGTATCATTGATTAGGGTCTCGTGTACTGGCGTTCTTAATGCAAGGAATAATTTCAAGCCTTTCAAGCCCTGTTACTTGTACGAGAATTATTGGTACGATAACGAATCGTACATGCAAATTTCAGTTCTAATGCTATTTCATGTTATGTGGGTATACTGAGGAAACGATCGAGTAAAAATGATAATATCGCTAGATAATTATTATCATAACACGTAGTGGTAGAGCGGTAGGGCCACCTCTCGTAGAAAGTACCGGATTTACAAGATTTTGTCTTAGATATGATAGCAAAAATTCTTGGATAATCTGAGACCTTCTACCATAGGTGGCGCGCCGATGCTATACCACTATGTGCTATGGGAATGTTTCTTAGATGATTATTTTTATGAGGGTGTGAACTTCAGTTTGTACTTTGTTTCATGCTCGAGGACATTTGTTTAAGCTTCGCCTAACTTAAATTCAGACTTAATTTCCGTTCAAATTTCATTTGAGTGCAAATAAATAAAAATCCAAGATAAAGTTCAACTTGAGTCATGTTCGAACTGAAGTTGGGACTAAGTTATAGACTTAATTGGTAATTGTCGACTCGTCATTTGGGCCACAGATTTAAAAAAAAAACCTTTATTAAAACCGTATTCGAGGTAAAGTAAAATTTTTAACTTCGAATATTTACAGTATCTGTTCACCATGAATGAGGCAGAATGACATAAATAACATGACATAAATAACCATAGAAAAAGGAAACGAAAAATAAAGGCATAACGACAGCATAAAGAGTTCAGGTTCAATCTTTTATAATCGCCTTGGCGAGTTCTCTTTGTCACCGCAGTTAGCTGAGTGAAAAATAGCGAAAGCCTTCTCGGGTCTGCAACGAGGTCGTAACAAAATCGATCATGAAAAAGCACAAAGACTTTGCTGCACATCGATGGGGCAGGAAGAGAAAAAGAGGGATGGAGCTAAAGACGATGTCTCGCTGTTGAGATGTAGCAAGCACCGTTGCTAGGGTGGTTTTCGAAGCGAACACCCGGAGAAACCAGACGCCCGGAGAACAAGACCCCTCGCACCTTCTCTACGAACTGCGTAGAAACGCAGCTTGGCGCAAATGTGCTCTTTCCCTTTTCCTAGGTTGATTCTGAATGTATCAAGCTCGTTCTCTCTAAGAAAGCCTAGGTGGGTACAATCACCTGCAGGTTTATACTCTTCCTTGCAGGGACGCGAAAGGAATGACACCCTTAACAAACTATCGTAAGGACTCAAGGGGGATAGGACAATGTAGCGTATATTCCGAGGTTGAATACCCGGAAGCACCCCGGCGTAAAGTATACGCTTTTCTTGTGTGAACGACGCCAGAATCTTGTATATACCCTTTTACGCGTGGTTTTCCATCCTTGAAGTAGCGTTTGTACCTTACCTAACGTCGCACCTATTACGCTGTCCTCAACCTCTAGTATCAACTTTGAGACGCTTCATTCTTGATCTTAGTAGCAGTAGGGGTAGTATGCGTTTTATTGAGTATACGTACGAATTCCATAACCGATCGAGCGTAATTTTTCACACACAGTACGTATGGTTGATAGTCGATGTTTCCGAAAAATTTCATCTAAAAATTTTCAATTTTTTTTTGTTTGTATGCCATTTTAAAAAATTTCGATTCACCCTCTAGCGCTCACGATCTTTGACTGTCCTGATCTCACTGTACTGATCTTTGAAGTCACGTTAGGACAAGGTTGTGTTAATTATTTCTAAATTATAAACTTCTTTTCAAAATGATTCATCAGTTTTATCACACTTAGGTTGAACATTTATTTTTGCATAAATTCGTTGAGTTTATACATTTCAACAGTGAGTATGTATTGTCGTTATTGCAGGATGCATTTCCTGTGAAGAAGATTGAGGCTTTATGCAGATATGGGTGTGCTTTTTCTTCAAGTGTGGCTCGATAGCCAAATCTAACGTAGACGTAGAGGATTGGTGCTGGCGTGAGACTCGTGGACGTGGCTTTTGGTAAGGCCTGGAAAGTGCCGATATTGCCCGCAGGCAAGCTTTCCGAAGGGGACAAGCCCATCGAGCTTTATCAACCTTCTCTCGTCGCCTGCAAAAGCCCGTACTCTCTAGCATCGAGCAGCAGTCGCGGAAGGCCCTTTCTGTTCTGCTGGTGTGTCTATCGCCAGCGACCCCTCACCCGAACCTCCACCACACGGCTGGTCCAAGGCTCATGCCAAAATCCGATAGCTGTCTCTCAGTCCAATCCCCCATCTATACGCCTCTACTCGAGGCTAGTCAGTATATTAGGGGATATATAGCCGTCACTCGAAGGAGCTCTCGACGAGATACCAAAAAATTGGTATTTTCACGAAAAACGGAAGACATCGCGTTCCGTTGATTTTCGCACCATAGAAGAATACGAATATATATTCAGGGCTAAAAAACGGATTGGAATATGTATGCTCAGAAATGTTTTGAGCACAGACAAATAAGTTGTGCAGTAAACAGTAGCAGTCAGGTAAGGACAGTGCTTATACATTATCCTTACCTGCAGAATATCTTAAGAGCCTACTAAAGTTCCTATGGCAAAATTTTAATGAATGCGAATCGCATTTCAGAAAATTGAAACCATCAAAATTTACCACAAAATTGGAGATTTATTAATTGAAATTTTGGTAATTTTTCGAGTTTAGGCTGTTCTGTGGTATTTTTTATATTATTATATTCCTCTAATGACGGATTTCTGAATTATTCTATTCTTAGGAATATATTCAATGCATAAATTCGTCCCGGACAAAAAATTCGAAAATTTCTAAATCTTATAGAATCTCGTGTTAGTCCTTTCTCACAATAAATTGAAACTCGATATTTCCATATTTGCTCGAACAATAACGTTTTTAGTAAATGGATATAACCTTATAATCCCATAAAACCTGCTTTGATCGCTCTAATAGTGTACTACATTTCAACTCACAGATGCAAGCCTCGAGTGGTGACCTTTTCAACTATGAAAACTCCAAATCGCTATTTTTCGATATTTCATGGTATTGTAAGTAGTCTCATATTGAAGTCACTATTTTAAAAATCAAAAACGTAGCTTTCTCGACGACAAAGCAAAATGGCCATAATTATTTAAAGCTCGGCATTTTTATATTAATTTTTTGTTTAGCATAACTTCACCTCTGCTGTACTGCCGAATGGAGCTTAATATTTAATGATGAATACACTCCGGGGAATATTAGGTCCGGTCAATTTTTAACATGAAAATGAAAGCTTTTATATCCCCTTCCGAGTTAACACTGACGTACCAGCGGATTGGGGTGATGGCCGAAAGAGAGTAAAGTCGCGAGGATAAACGAACAAAGTTTCCTTTCAGAAGCGCCGTTCGAAGGGTGGCGGAAAGAGGGGGGCGAGGTACGAACGAGACGAATGTTGCGAAAGACGTGGAGCCAGGGTGGATCGCGAGGGTTGATGGAACTAACGACGGTAGGGGGGAGAATGAGACGTATTCGCGTCCTCGCTCTTCTCGGCCTCGTAGGGGAAAGGAAGAAGGCGCGTTTTAGAGCCAGCTATCCCCCAACTACAATGCTCTCGCCGTTCTTCCCTCGTTGTAGCACAAAAGCTTCCCCGCGCAAGACGCAAGTAATACGCGGAGGACTCGGGGACCTTTCCAAGTTTAAGCCTGCAGCAGTCGCAGCGGCACAGAAGTAAAGCTTTATGTCCATACACCGTATGGAGTAGGATGGGAGGGGGAGAATAAAGTGCGATGTCGTTCGGCTATTTCCGGACTGAGAGAGTTTTCTCTCGTCTATTCTCGCCGGCCTGTATGGAGAAGAGTCGGGCACATTTTATCGTCGGTGATATAACAACGATGAATGAAGAAAGGGCCGAGAGAGACGAAGGCAACTCTGAGGGCGGACTTTTCAAGAGTGACTCGCAAAGTTCGCTAGGATAATCTTTGCACAAAAGAGTTTCTCGATTGACATTCCAAAAGTGAAAAATTTCGTTTTTTATAGAACCGATAATCTTTTTGTACTTTAGTCCGTTATTAATGAGTTTCAAATATATTTGATAGGGATTGTTGATACTGAACATGAAAAAGAAGAAATTACTTTCATTTGATTTCGCTAAATTTAGATATTAGGATATTGGTGATGATTGTGAGTCCGGTCGATTAGTATGTCAATCAAAGGCGTACGGACCAAAAGTCGTATTTACCACTTTCATTGTAAATACTTATTAATTCAATATTGAAGAAAGTATAACCAAGTAGACGTGCTAGAGAATCTCTCAATCGACATTGAAATGTTGTATATATATACACACATATGCTAGGGGAGCTCCGAGCTCCACTACCATACTAGTAAAGGCCGACTAAGGGCCGCCCAAAAAACCTAGAATTTTCCGGCACCCCCTATGATTAATGGTGTACAAAATTCAAATAGGTATCGGAAAACGAACTCCACTATAACAAACAGGAACAAAGCGAAGCCGATCATTTTGGATACAAAAAATGGTTACATAGTCGGGTCAGAGCGTTTGGCTGTATTATGAAAAATATGAGCTTATATGAAGGCCTTCGGGTGATATTATCCGTGGACTAATGCGAACTAACAGCTCGGAGATTCTTTGGCGAGTGGAATTATTATTAGCCGCCGATGTGGCAGATTTTATAGATGTTCGTCCGGGAAAGGAGCATGAGACGGTGCTTTCCGTTCCCCAGCACCTTAGCCAATGGACCGCTGCAGTCCCCCTGGCGCAATAACGACTCGATAAAAGCGAAATGAGGTTTGCATCGGGTATCGCGTAAATTTCCTCGTAAAAGGATAGCGTACGCGTCTGGCCAACGCGAAACGAGGAAAATCTCCGGCGTTTCCGTCGCATTCTCGTGCCGCGTTCCCAGCTACGATATCACGGAAAGTGCGCGGTCCAGAGGAAACGGTAAAAGCGAATTTTCTTGCTACTATTGCTTCTATTGCTGAAGCTTCTTGCTGATGGCCCGCTGTGCACAACGGGCGGTGGTTTCATATAAACTCGAGATGTAACGCGGAAAATGATCCCAAGAAAAGCCTCGAAGTGCGCAGCATTATTCTATCATTCCACATAAAATCGCGACTCCGAGAGCGATTTCGAAAATTCACGAAGTAATGTGCAGTAGGGGGGAACGGTACGAAAGGGGAGACTAAGGCATAAATTGAATTTTCAGGGTAAGAGTAGTGAATATAGGTGGACACTGTAAGATGGGCCAGTGAGTGTCGATGAGAACGAGAATTACAAAAAAAAGTTTAATTTCGTTCTTTTACTTGTATCGACAACAACAAAATATGCCAATCGTTGCTTTTGACGGGATCTAAATTTATCAGACGAGATACTGTGATTTTCATAGACTAGTCGTAGTTCGTATTTTCGCGAAATTAAAATTTTAGAGAAATTTCAATTGTGCAAATCGAAAATACCTTTCAAGAATTAATCGATCAATTTTCGATCAATCTATTGATTCTCGATTAATTTAATAGCTGATTGTTTTTTTGGGTTGTTAGAAAAAAAGACAAAAACAAACTTTAGAAAGGAATGGAGCATCTACGACTCGACATTCGACATTCCGAATGCTCGTTCCCCGAATGAAAAATCCCCGAACTCTTGTCTCCGTCGGTATTCGCGAAAGCTGGCTATATTCGGCGGGTCGTTAGACCGTGTAATAACACAAGCATCGTGGGACACGCGAACGTTAACGGAAGGGGGTAGATAGAAACGACATCGCGTATCCTCGGAAATCGCCCTCGGGGATTCCCCGTTACTACAACGTGCACGAGGCCCCGAGAACTCGGCCATTGTTATTCGGAATTACTGAACGCTGAAGCGGATTGTCGTCTTGGTGATCGTCAACGTTGTCAAGTAGCCCTTTCAATGTCTCCCTGAGGAGCTTTGCCCTACTCGAACTCGAACTTCATCCCATTGTTCACCAAGAATATTGTATTACATCCCGGAACCGCCTTAAAAAAATCACTCTGTATTCAGTTCATTAGACAGAACTTCGACCTAACCTTTAGGCGAGGGCGAAATTTTCTGTACCGTCATTAAATATTATAAGATAGAAGAGGAATATATGGACCATTCTTTTGGCTTTTACCCTGTCATACGAATTTTAGGCCTTGTTCCACCGACAAAAATAGACCATTTTTTATATTTCATTATCTGACATTACCATGCGACGCGTGTACTCCAAATTTCTAAATCTTCCAAAAAAAAAAATGAAAATCACATTTTATAAACTGTTGCGACAATTAATATGGCCGCGGAAATGTTAAGGTCCGTTCTGCAGAATCGTGAAACTGCAGAGCACTTCGACGACAATCTAAGCACTACTCCCTGCTTGGGAAAACGTTAATAAAAAAAAAGAAAGAAATACAAAGTACCGATGCTTAAGGAAAGAGTCTGGACTGTAGAAAAGCGAATGAACATCGTCTAATGTAATTCCCAGCTTAGCGAGGAGGCTGAGAAAGTTCGTGAACGATTTTTGGATAAAAACTGACCCCTGGTGAAATGTAATTCTGAGAGCCGTTTAGATAGGCTATCTTACCACGTCAGTAATTTGGCGGCCGGAGTGAGTGCGCTAGTGTCTGGAGTGAAAAAATATATATGCGAGACCCTTCGGATAGTTCGATATTTTTATTCGCCGAGTTAATATAAATTATCGATGTTGAAGCCGTCATTCCTAATTTCCAAGTGCGAAATTATTTTAATATACGAAACGATCGCTGCATTTTCGCGGTATATATTATAATGAATAAAGTCCCTTCATTCGTAGCGAAATTCCAATACCAGAATACGTAATTGGAGTATTGGCTATTCCAATTAATCATATTTCGTCTACGGGTCAAATATATTTATAACTTCACCGACCGTCTGGTTAAATGGTAAAACACACATGACGTATCGTCTGACGGTCAATTATACAGAAATCAATTTTCATATGGAGCTTAAAAAAGTGATTTATTCACGTCACGGCTAATTTACCAACAATGTGTCGTATAAATGCTTATTGCCCAATGAGTTTTCGTGGATATTTTTAGGAAAATTTTATAAGGCCTGTTCGGAACCTCATCACGCCCGGATTCGACGACCCAAAATTTCTACCGGGGATGATGCAGCCGACTTATCCATTGTAGAAACTTCCACGATCCCGAGAACGCTGAGTTTCCTCTCGAGAGACTAAATTGCCAAAGCGCTCGAACTGACAGTTCGCTGAAGTGATCGGAATAGTGTACTCGGTACCATTAACGTCTGCAACTTTCGACAATCGATACTGGTAAACGGAACTTCATCGAGTTTCGTACACGAAATTTTATAGCACGAGTCTATAACTTCCCGAAGTACCTTGTCGTGCAACTTCTGCAGTTTTGATTGTTCATCGGTTTCAGCTCGACTGAACATTTTCCCGCCCTGCGCACCCCCCTCAATGGAAATAATAGTCTTTCTTGACCGCAAAAGAGGAAAGCGTGAAGTTAGATTCACACGCGCTGAAAATGAACTTCCTCCCTTGTCGCATACGATATTTTTTCAGGCTTCTTCAAAATAGCCACATTTCTTCCGTGGCAAAATTTCCATATTCGACAATGACGATTACTCGTTATTTCCCGGGAGGAGAGTAATGAGCCCCACTCCTCCCTAGGATGGAATGAAATGATCATCGGTCAATAATGGATATATCAAACTCATAAATCGATATCAGGTAAAAATAATCAGTATGGGTCGCAGGTAAGCCATATTCACCACTTTTGAAGATATCCATTGACAAAAATATATCAATTTATTTTCTACATCCTCAACTTATCAATGGATTTAAGGGGTAAAAAAACGAAAAGTGAGAAAACTCGAATGAGTTAGTTATGAGATAGTTAAGATGGTACTCGTTTTGCCCCGTTTTTTTCCTATACGTAAAATGATTGGAACCTTCTAAGGAAATTCGTTTTATCGACTCGATCCTCGTCGTGCGCTCCACTCTCGAGATTCGACGGATATCTCAAACTCGAAGCGCATCTATACGTACGAATTACATCGTTCTGTTACAACCACCCGGAAGTACGTTAATTATAATAGTGTACTTATCGTCGACGTCTCACTCGGATTTCGGGTGAATGACTTGAAACGACCGAGGGAAGGAATAAGAAGGCGGGAGGAGTAGAACGGAGATCTCGAGACAGCAGCACTTTCCGGAAGCTTCCTCGGAGTAATTAGCCAACCCTCTGGAGCAGGCTTGGGCTCTTTCGCTTACTCGCACGCTTGGCGCTCCACGGAGCTAGTCAGCCGGACGAGGAATGGAATAAGGGGTGCGAGGCTTTCCTGCGCACCACCGACTCTCGAAGAAGCCGCATCAGGACGAGAAGCTAAGTCTCGCGAGAACGTTATTAAGATAACGGCGAAGATATGGCATACACATACAAGCACGCGGGCAATCTATATACCTCTATATACACATATGTATATAGAGGCACATCTATATTGGAAGCCCGAGCTGAAGAGCACTTCACCCATCAAGTTTCCACCGTGCTATCCTTTCCATTCGTTCACGTTCTATCTACATATCTGCTCGCTCGGTCGCTTCGATCGCCCCGTTCCCATCCTTACGAAGCACTGACGAATACTCTAACAACCATTACAAGTCGCTTCCAAAGTCCTTTACAATTAACGTAATTGCCTTAATTATTATCTATGCAATAAATATAAATGTAAATGCTTTTCGTATGCAAATTTTGTACACTTCTTATACTGTTAAAAATCCTTTGAGCCGAAATTATATGTAATTTTAATTCTTCAAAGTCTACTTGGGTGTAAAAGAACGTTGATAGTTATTGAAAGTCAGGTTCGAGATACTGAAGACCTAAAGTTCTACCTCAAGATCAAACTTACTGTGCAGCCTAAGATCGGACAAAATCAGATTTAGAACTCAATTCCGTATAAAAATTAAGCAGAAAGTGAACTTGGGCAATGGAGATCACATTGAAGATAAATTCTAAACAAGCATTTGGACTTCCATAGCAATCATCAGTTCGAACTTACTGCCGGAAATTCCACCCGTTAGTCACGATGACGCTTTGTGACGAAAATGCTTGTCCGTAACCCTGATAAATTGACCGCAATGTCAATGTTTGGAGAACGCAGCTTGCGCAGAATCCGGTACGTGTCAGGAAATAAAAAATTATTTTTTGTACAATATCTTGAAACACTGGCGTCAAATCGAGTGAGACGCCAAGCGTGCGACCTTCGTTACTTTATCGCATTGATATTCCCAAGTCGAGTGCACCAGGTGCAACGAGAGACGACGCGTGCCCGACTCCAGTGGAGAAGAGTTACCGGATAGCGTCCGAGATGGAGGAAAATACAAGGCAACCTGCCAACTGGGACAAACAGAGAGAAAAGAGAGAAAGAAGCGGCTTGGGATGAATTTTCCAGAAAGATTTCTTTCTCTTTTATTCAAAAGGCACGCTCGTGTTCAGCTGTTTTTTCTTTTGCAGTTCCAATTCCATCTGTGCAAACTCGTTACGTGCAGGATGCGGAAAACTATCGCATTTTTCACCGACGGATGCTTCGATACTAAATCGATTCTCATAAATTTCCATAAAAGTCGTTTTTATTGCGACCCTTTCTCTCGAATTAACCCCACAAAGCACAGTGGTATATTTTCCGAAAGAATACTCTAACTCTCAAACAGCTCAATAAAGCGTTGCAAATTTTTACGATATCCTGAGAGAATTGGTAGGGTAAAAGCGGTGAATTTGGCCCGGTCCATTGATCAATGGTCATTGAAAGTATGACAACTGATTCATTGATTCACGTGCTAATCCGACTGGGGCATATTCACCACTTAGACCCTACATCAGTTCGAGGGTTAAAAGAAAAATTCCCCAACACCTTGCCATTCATGTCAATTCGTTGTTTTACACGTTGAGCATGCATTATCATACGTGGTGGCTTTAAAGGGTTTAAAAAGGGTTGAAAAATATATTAAAAAGGGCTTAAAAATATATTAAAAAGGGTTTAAAAATATATTGCATTAAAACATCGAAAGCGCTTCACGGCAATAATTATGAATTTTAGATTTTCTGCACAAAAAAATGTAATAAATATGAACATGGATATATGAATGTTCATCCCATTCAACGTCATTCTCCAGCTCGGCCGTAGAATTTCTTGTTTGACTTATCTCTTTTTTTTCGTGCTCGCGGTATAATTGAATGCGGCATGACTTCGTGCCTATTCGCCTACTACTAGGTTTTCAACTCGCAATTTATTTTCCCCTCGGTGAAACGAGGATATCAAATAAAGTACTCGGATCCAACCCTCCAAGCGGGTGGCAACAACGGCGGCGTCGCCCAATTCGCTGCAAGAAGACCGTTCAACCCAACCGCAGAGCCAACGCGAAGCGACATTGATGTACGGAGGATGAAAGGAAGATTTAACGCTGACAGCACGGATAATACTTTTTTCTCCGAAATAAAAAAATATCCAGCGATCCCTTTATCCGATGTAAAGGAACATGCCTCGCAGCAAAATTGAAAACGTTGGGCCCAATCGTGTTTCCTTTTAGTCTAGAGTTCAACTATTAATAAATATCGGATTCTGTAACGCTGAGCTACAAAAAAATCTCATTTAACTTTCTCATCTCTCGTATCAAACCGTTGTGAAATTCGACGTTAACTCGTTCGATTCCGACTCTTTTAACCTCTGTACAAAATTACATAACAAATTGCCTCTCTCATTTCAACTTTCCGTCAGAATAGTCACATTCATTTTTCTGCCGCAACAAAATACGTCGTACCAAAATACATTCGAAAGAACTGAAAAAAGTTTGAACAAAGCAAAATTCAATTTACCAAATGTGTGCAGGTTGTTTCGCGGCACCTTGTTTCTAAATGTCTCGTCGGCCGGTTCGACCGCCGCAGCATCCTCGTAACTCAATCGATTTTGTGATTACAAAGCTTGCTGGAAACTTTTACTCAACTCGAATGTATGTTTCCTAATTAGTGTAACTACGAGCCTCGGTGTAGCCTCTGGGTTCGGTTATTTTCCCGATATCTGCATCTGTGCCACCGTGAAATTGATTTTTTTTTTGCCAAGAGGCCAAATCGACCCTCGCTGGTCGGGCGGAAATCGAGTTTCGAAACTCTGCGCGTAGCTGTAACGTTCCGTCCTCGTGTGTAACGTGTATTACACCGCGCCATTTTGCCCTCATCTCGCCGCGGGCAAGAGTTCGATGTCCGCGATTGTCCCCGGAGGGATCAGAACCGAAGTCTCGGTCCATTCGCGTCGACCGGCAAAGTCCGACCGGTGAATGGCTAGCTCGAAGGGTCTTTCACGGAGGAAACCACAAGTGTTCGCAAATGCCGACATGCATCCGGATCTGGAAAGCTGCATCTGCTCGCGCACAAAGGGCTCTAAACCTCCGCGTAACCAGGCAACAGCTTCGCGGCTCTCGAGCACGTTTGTTAATTAACTCTAATTAATTAAGGAGCTCTCGGTATTCAGTGGAGAACTCTACTTCCTTACGCAACAAGCAACTACACTCGGGCTCTGTCCGCATCGTACACAGTTCCGCGCTTTGGGGAACCGTCGTGGCCAGCCCCTTAAGGGCCGTCAGCGGTGTTTCAGGAAATGCTCGTATAACCCGCGACCATCCGCCTCCGCCTCCTCGTCGCCTTCACTTCGACCGGAGCCGACGTTCCCGCTACAAGGTACCGGCAAGACCCACAGGGGACGAAATGCACGAGGAAGGACTAGCGTTCTCGACCGAGAAGTTTCGAATTCTACGACCGTCCATCCTCGTCCAAACCCTCCCCCCCACCCTTCCTCTTGTTCAATGTCGACTTTGCGCGCGTCGCTCCTAATGTACTTACGTTTCCCGGTCTGTTTGCCACGAGAAATTGACAATGAGGCTGTTGCATAGCACATTTGTTGAAAACTGATGGATGTGGAGAATTTTGGGTCATCGGCGGACGCGACGTTTGCGTGAAAGGAGAAAGTTGCAAATGTTGACAGAGATTCACTTCATATTTATCGAGAGGTTCAGCGGTGGAGTGAACAATTCCAGGCATACATTATTCAGATTCAATGTTTTTTTTTCTTTTGCGTTTAATTTTTAACGGGTCGGAAAACAGAAAGTGTGGGACGGAGTCGATGCTAAAGGTCCTCAGTGATAATTCACCTCGTTCGCAAAGAAATTATGCAAGCGGACCAGAAGTTGTTTATAATGAAATCAAACAAGAGGAATATATTTACGACTTTTCATCCTCTCCGGCAATTACTGTAAAAATCGACACTAAGAAAGCTTACCGGTAACTCGACCGTTGCACGATGTTTGCAAACACATGGTCAACATCCTCTCAAAGGAGAAGCTTTGCAAGTATAGAACATTATGAGAAAATGTTGATCGAACTGAAACTTTTAACTTTCAACTATGTCGCGGCATTATGAAAATTTGAATTTTCACGTTTTTTTAATAGCAAGACAAACTCGCCGAGAAGAATGGTTCATGAAATAAAATGATATCGCCCACGCTGGCAAACAAAGTTTGAAAAATTACGGCGCAAGCAAAAAGCTTTTTTGATGTGAGAGTAAATCGGCACGTGTACTAGTTCGCGATTGTGTAAACGCGAGAAAGGCCGATAAAGCGCGGGAGAACATCGGAAAAAGAGAGATATTAATGGTGGTCGCCGGTGGCGCGGCAGAAGGGGGGCGGGGGATGGAAGGAGAATATAGCAGAGAGAGCCAAGCAGGCACTATTAAAAACTTTGTAACTGAATTGGCGAGGTTGGTTGTGTAAGCTCGTCGCGAAGGAAAAGTCGGAGGTAGGGTCGAACCCGTACTCGTTCTCTCGTCCCTTTTAATTTGCCGAGTCTGCGAGGGAAGCATAGATTGCTACGTCATCGACCGGAACTGACGTGGCCGTACGGTAGTATGCCGAAGAGAATGAAACCTCATACTCGGCGGCCACAATTCCGTTACGTTATATTCCGTACCTTCCGCGCAGTCTTCCGCGAGTTACCCTCATATACAAATGGTCAAATTTATTTGTTTTATCTTCCGGCTTATGAAACATGCGTTCGCTGGGTTTTTATAATACGGTATGATTTGATTTTTTTTGTTTTCCGTGTTTTCATTTTTCATTCAACAATGACCGTAGCGTAAAAGAAATTCGAGAGATAAAAAAAATGCAGACTTGACGAAGGCGAGTTCCCCCGGCGAGATCATAATTGTGAAACGATGTACGTGCGACCGTACCGCGAAATGGTGAGTCCAGCCCTATTTGTCCCCACTCGCCTCTTCCTCCGACGTGTATTGCGAAATAATGCAAAATTCCATGATATTACAGGACAACGAGAAATAAACGATTTTCGAGCAGAGCGTTAACAAGAACACGGGATTGTGTGTGGCTAGAAGTACTTCCGGATAATTTGCCCGTTGTTGAGTGTGACAAACGATCGGTCGGTCCTAATGGAGCGTAAAATCGAAATTCTGCAAATCGTTGAGAGGCCGGAAACCGCGGGTTTTGAGGGGTATTGTGGACCGGTACTACTTTCCATCGAACCATTGAAATTCGACACCACGATACATTTTTTGAACTTCATGAAAAATTAGACATTACTTCCAACGAAATTTCCAACATCAAATATTCATCCATGAATTGAATAAGAAATAGATTCGTCGTCAGTGTGAATAAAAGATTTAATGCATTTCTCCAGCGACAATTGAGGAACGAATTCTTTTCAGAATTATCGTAGCCGTTATTGCAAAAATAAACGATACTGAATATTTTCAATGATTTCTTGGCGTCTCGAAGCCAAGCAATCTTACGAACGCACCAATAAGAACTAAAAGGAGCAAGGAGGGAAATTCCTAGCGCCACTCAGCGTAATTGGGACCTGCAACTGAATTCTTTGGTGACTTACCGTTTTTGAAAAATCTGTGACCGCGCGCTTGGCGCTGGACTTCGGGAGGCAAGGGTTCTTCAATTTTACAAAGTCGGGCCAAGTTTTTTCACAATGAGTCAACTTTCGTCTTCGCGCGCTCCGTCCCCTTTGGAGGATATTCTTTTGACACGGACGTCGCGCATGAAACTGCCACTGGTACTACTACTGCCTGAGTAGGGCCAGCAATATACTGCTCTGGATATGGCGGTGGTGCGAGCAGGTGCGGAACTCGGGAGCCCTGGTGGCTTTCAGAACAGATCGCTGGAGCGTATGCCTCCGCCGGACGACTACAGCAGCCCCATTTCAGTGATGTCTTTACGTGCCCACATGTTTTTTTCTCCCTCTAAACTCACTCCCCCATCATTCCTCTGCTTCTGTTGTCCACAGGCTTCAACCATTTGTACATGCATTATCCACCCCCTTACTTTTCGCTCGCCCGACCATGCGCAAATAATTGACAATGAGCGCGAATACATAGGGACCAAAGAGAAGCTGCGTATACATGAAGGTACGAGTGAATAGATAAAGAGGAAATGAACCATTTGACGTACGAAGAAAAGAAATTGCCGGGGCTTATTCTTAACGACTTCGTTAGCTTAATTTCAATGAATATTATTAAGCCGTCCAAGATGACGGAGATGATGTATTTATATACAAATAAATGTAGCCGAAGACCCGAGGCAAAAGAATCTTGTCGAGAAATTTTAACCCCGGAGGAACAGATTAATCAGCGTCTGCGACGATCTCTGAAATAATAATAAGTGTCTGAGATGATTGTTGAAGAGGACCGGACGGTAGGGAGAGGGGGCTCTTAGGGCATTTAGAGCATTGCTACCTTCGGGGTAAATCCTTGAGGGGTTTGATAATTAGCGCCTCGCGCGATTTTTCACCGAGTCTGATTTACGGAAGTGAGGGGAAAGTCCTATGTCGGGGAGAGCATCTTCTGGGGGACTTGCAGAATTCGCGACCTCCAAGCGGATTTTTAGAGAACGAAATAATCGTCGCCTGGGACAATTTTTAAGCAGGCTTGGATTAGGGGTTTGGAGAACTTACTGTAACGGGGGAGTGGCTCTTAGGAGGACTTACAGCATTTATGACCAGCAAGTGGGTTCTTAGGGAACAGAATAATCATCATAGTGTTTTCCGGAAGGACAACTTATCGTGCGGGGCTCCTAGGGGTAATCAGAGTAATGAGGACTTGCGACTGGATACTTAGGGGAGTTGTTACATCCTGCCTCTTACCGCTGATGTTCTTTAGTAATTAATTTTTAATTATTGTCGGGTATAAATTTTAATCGTTGCCACGATCGGTTTATTTAATAATTGTATTTTATTAGAATAAAAATCAGTATTCTTGGTAGGTGTTACATGTCGTCAGAGCACAAGTCTCAAATATGTCATTGACCGCCAAAACGTAGCAGCACATTCCTTTAAACTTGAAAAAAAACTGCGCGTTGATCTAAATGCCGACAAAAACCTAAGATTCATGAACACTTATTCGTTTGCAGTTTCGACAACCATGCTCTGGTGTCCGCCAAAAATCATTCAACAGGACATCCGACTCATCGAGCATAAAGTCGGTGGAAAATATTTTTCTGCAGGATGCAGGTGCATCCGTATATGAAAAACAATTTTATACCTGGACCCACGAGCCGTGAGGAAATTGTTTATTTTTTTTTTTCTCTTTTTCTGCACGTCACGTCCGTTGTAAAACCGTACGTGAGGTATGTAAGCAAGTGCAACAGTGAGGTGGGAGAGACGGACGAGGACAGCCCCGGCAAATGGGGTTGTACGTGACCGGAAGTCGCGACTGCCGGACCAGCCACGACACCCGCTTTCTGTTGCCACCCTTGTGGCGGGGGAACGCGAGCCGGGCAACCCCTGTCCTGCCGTGGCTGCACGCCGCGTCGACGGACCAGCGGACCTCGTCGCTTCGGTTAAAAATGTACCGAGAATGTAATAAAACGTCGCAGTTGCGTATTCGTCGATCCGTCGAAATTCCAGAGAATCCAAAATCGAAGATTTTTACAAAATTGTCCTGACCTCCTAGATAAATTAAACTTTCACTCTGACAACCCCAATAACCACTAAAGGTCTCATTAGAGATTAATTTGTTCGCTCCACCCTTCGCAAGATTGTGCAATTAATTTTAAGCCGACATTCTGCAATCCGTTAATTTTCGATGAATCTGAAAACTGAAAGTTGAATGAAAAATTTTGCATCGGAAATTTTTTCAGCTAAGACTCAAATAAATCATCGTGTTAACAATGCAATTGACCCGTAACTTCGATTACTTCGGTCCACTGTCAAACTTCCACAGGTTGAACAGGCCAGAGATGATCAGTGAAAGAATTTTCCGTTAGTAATCATAATTTCACTTGCCGATAAGTTTCTTCAATATTTGTGAACTTGGAATTTGTGAATTTAAAAAAAGTAAACTCATTGATATTACAAAATTATTAAGTTTTTTTTTCGATCGCTTCCCTCAAATATTTGAAGGTGACGAAACGGCTAGAAACTTTATCCGGCGATGCCTAATGAGTTGGGTACCCGAGCGACAAGTTCCCCGGTATCCTACTATAAGTACAACTCGGTGCTTAAAAGTTTCTGAGGGCGCCGATTTCGAATGAGAATCGGTCCATGTTGCGAAATGAAAAATGCAAGAAGAACGATTACAATCACACATTTTTTAAAATCCAGATAATAAAAATTGAAAAATAAAAAAAACTTCTATTTCAAAACTTTTTAAAGATTATTTTGGCTTCGATGTTTCCTTTTCATTTCAGTAATTTATATTTCGACGTAATCCCCTGAAAATAAACATGCGGTTTCGTTAGTTTTGTTTTACCGATACATTTTACCTACTTCTCCTCCATTATTTCGTTAACAACGGAGATGTATGAAGTTTTGTGTTATTCGATTGTTTATACGAAAATGCGCCAGAGACATTTTTTGGGTGGCCCGTTTTGCTCCACAATCGCCTATATATACATATATATTCAATTACAACAGGAAAATATTATCTCCACATTTCGACATATGGATATGTGATTTATAAACTATTATTTCACCATGAGATTGTGTAGGTTAAAAACGATCGGATTGCCCATCCCCGTTACACTGTTAATCGATGGAATACAATCGAAATATCATAAAATATTTATAATTTTTTATATATATTATATATCATTTCTATGTACATTCATACATAACTGAACTAGTAGGATAAAAGATGGGACGGTAGTGGCAATTTTCAAAAGCCCCCATAGTGTCGTTACCAGGAAAGAGGATAATTGCGTTACAATTACGTTCGCACGGTGTATATGTCCAATCGTTGCCGCTAACGACACATATCCTTCGATTTGGAGCTTCGAGCGGGATAGAATTCTATCCAGTGCATTGTTACTATACGTATACGCCTGCTTCTGCATCGAAATCATCGTTCGCTTCGAATTGTCACACACCGCAGTACGTCCCCATTATTACGGTAATGGATAGATCCGTCGTACGATTCGACCAAAGCCACTTTCAAAAGGACAATTTCACATCTATGTGCACCATAGTGTGTCGGGCATGCAATCCTATACTCCGCGCGATTTCAATCCCCTCACATCCACGCACATCTTCTCCCGAACCCCGTCAACCGATCTATCATACCTCTTCAGCACTACCAGTCAGCGCCGCTATTATCGCACAGTTCAAATTTTAAGCCTTTGGCAATACATCGTCGATATCCTTTGATCATCGAACAATAACACTGGACTATCCGTATTCACGAACCAAATGAAAATCCCCACATGTAATTTTGAATCAGTCACTGTAGTGCGAAACAAACGAGTTTTTTTTTATAACGATGCGGTTCTTAAACCTCGTTCACAGCGATACGTGTATTTACAGAATGAAAAGTCTATTCCTGCATGAAATTTATGAATCTGGGTGGTTCGACGATTCTGGATGCTCACAAAAACCTGGAGATATCCGTGTCATTTAGAAATCGACTTTTAATTGGAAATCGTTAGCACCAATAATCAATTAAATTAAAATCCATTACAACTTTGTTAGTAGCCAGGCTAGAGTTGGGCGGAGGAAAGAAGGTCTCTATAACTTACGTATTTTCAGCTAAACCATCTCGAAAGTCAAGATTAAATCTTTTTGATCACTCATAAACCAGGTAAAACTCTGGTGAATCTGCCACTGCAAATATATGTCTAAATACCAACCGTTGACGATGTAAGAGCACTTGGATAAATAGGCGGAAAGTTGCGACACGCTTTCGTGTAAAAGGTCAATGACGGTGGTCTATAGAGGGCGGAAAGAAGCTGTTGGGATATAAAGAAGCGAGTTTGTTGACGATGTAAAGAGCTGCCGAGTGTACATTAGTGATTGACTTACATAGAAACGTGGCCCATGTACACAGAGAGGAGGAGTGCCGAGTAGGTGCCATTTACGAGTCTGCACAGTTAGAAGCCCAAAACGGTCCTCACGACAAAAGTGCACCACCGCTATACTCGGGACGTTTTCGGCACGATGTTTCGTACACGTCGCTTCGCTGCTTCTCGCTACTAGAGGGTCCTTTTCTTACTCCCTCTGTATAGATCCCCCCCATCGATCCATCCGTCCCGATCGTTCCCTCCTTCTCCACCTAGCTACACGCTCGGATACTCCGACGTTCTCCGTTGAACCCGGTGAATCCAGCGAGCCGATAAACGGCAAATCGAGTTCACCCAGTTTCGAGTTTCCGAGAGGACCGCGAGGACAACTACGCGGAAGCAACGGGACGAATACTCGAACTGCGAGGAGTGAGCGAGTTTCACCGCGCTCGGAAGCATCGACGATCGAACCCTTTCATCCCCGGCGTCATTTTCGGAGCTTGGTCCACATTGCTCGCGTTCTCGTATTTCTATAAAAGTCTCTCGTACTCGCTGCACTTTTTCCAGTTAATGTCTCTTAAGACCGAATTCGTAGTCGTGAGTTTTATCTTGAAGTCCAAACGGAAATCCATAATTCATAGTTAATTTGAAGTTGAGTTCTTATGCTAATTGAACTTCAGTGGTCACTCAAGCCAAACTCAAGTTCATAGTTACGTGTGAACAGAGTCCGCACTTAAGTTGAGCTTAGACCCGAACTTCGATTCATATTTCAATCCACACTTGAGCATAACGTTAAGTTCGAACCGTAGATTTTTCATGACTTTCTACTCGGTTCTTATTCCAATATTCATCGCCGTCCGTCTCATTTCTGTTTCAAACAGGCAGTCATTGTTCCACCGTCATATAAAATAAACTTTTTCATCTGCTGTCTGCTCGCCTCCTCGGTACTGCGCCCTCAGTGACTCGTCGTCGTCGCTTCGCGACAATCCAATATCTGTGACGTGACTCTGTCAACCCGAGCCAGAGAGATTTTCAACACAAATTCCAACGGGAACACGTATTCTCGTGATATTTTATCCATCGTGCGCATATGAAATTTCATGAATTCATTAGCCTAAAAATAATAATGACAATATTGATATGGGAATTCGCGACAGCTCCGAAGAAGCAATGCAGTTAGGTGGACGAAACCTTCCGTCTCATGTCATATTTATGCAAGGCGAATTGTATGGTCTGTATCGCTTGACGCTGCTAAAAACAATAGCTTATATTGAATTGCCCACCAATATTAATTATCTACGGAGAATAAAGTACAAAATTGTCACTTTAAACTCGCGAAGAAAACTAAAATTACCTGCCAAGTGTACAGTAAGTCTCGAATTTCCTTTTTTACCTAACCGACGTATTATAAAAATGTTCATTGTTTAAAAACTTCCAAAATTTTCAGTAAAACATAACAAAGAATTTAACGATATGACGAAATCATGTTTCGATTAATTTTACCAGAATGTAGTTACATTCTTTATAGCATTTCCCCAGTACGGAATTCACGGACCCACACGCTAAATGTCATGACTTCTTTTTCAGACAAAGGTATTGAATTATCCGCGTCCCCTCCGGAGGAGTGCCTGTGAACTGCAATATTTCTAGACGATCCCTATCCCCTTTGTCCCTAAGTTATTTCAAGCCATCTGCTACATCGAGTTAAAGAGTGTTTTGAGCCATGACATGAGAATTTCCGTTTTTACACTAATCACGAGGACGCACAGGAAGTTGCAATTTCTTGATGGAGCACAGACGAGACGCACAGAAGGGACGTGCAAAAGGAAGAGAATTAGATTGAGGGTCTGTCTGCCGTGGAAAACACGGTTGCGAGCTGAAAGACGGGGGGAGGGGGGAGGGGGGGGGAGTGAGTGGAGAGAAAAGACACGCGATGGAAGTTTCAGAATGGAATGAAAGACTTTGGCAAAACAGAAAAAAAATGTAGTAAATAAAAAAATGGGGTAGAGAGAACGTCGAGAAAGACCGAGAAACACCGAAAAAATGCGCGTGGTGGTGGGACGTCGATCAATATCGTGGACCTAGACTAAACGCACTCGGACGCCGAGCCCACCAGCGCTCCTCCCGCAAGCCACTGCAACGCAAGCGTGCCAATTGCAGCGGGAAAAAGCCGCCATGGAGCAAAGAACATCAATAAAAGGACATTAATTATCGAAATGAATGATGGTATAATGGATTGTCAGAGGAAGTAACGAGAAAGCACAATCACACTGATATCGTAGAAACCCAATGGTAGGTTCCAGGATGGAACTGGAAATGTTTTTGAGAACCGACATTCTTGCTTATTTTTGGAATTACAAATTCCCCAAAACTCCGTGGCTGTTCTCAAGCTTGTAACGATAGACGATAGGTTTGATAACACCACAACGTATGATAGTGGTAAAAAGATTACGTCATTGACGTCATGTAATCGGGTATTCAGAAGTGCCACCGAAAAGGCGCAATTCATTCGAATAACGGATAAATTACAAGCCATCATCAAAACGCCACATCAGGAACTTAGCAACAAGGTATGTAATTATAACGCGATTGAAGTTCAGCCAATGAGATGACGCTGTCGGGCAGTGTGTTTCCTCTCGCGGGAAGATCTCTGGTAGTTATTGTCAGTGGGTGTCAGCCGAAGATAATCGAAATCGACCATCAAAGTTTTCTCGTTAGCCCAGTGCGTGCCTTTCTTCCGGTCCTCGCAACTAGAACTTTTATAGCGATTTTATCAGGCCTTTCCCGAGCCTTAACAGAATCTAATGCCAAGTTGAAAAGTATCTACTAGGATTCATAAGTGCCTCCGTGGATGTGCTCTTCAATACTTTTATCGATATATTCCCCGGTATATTTAACGTTGTCTTCAAATATCTTTAACGTTATCCTCACGGGAGTCATGCGGCCTCTTCCTCGTACCGTTGCTGGCAGTCATCGAGCCACTTGAGAACCCCTATCATCCTGGTATCCAGAGGCAGTCCCTCCGGATGAGTCCCTTATCGAAAAAATTATCCTTACACAAGAGGCCAAGCACCGTGATATTGGAACGCTGTGAAATAATCCTCTGGGAAACCTCCGAAGGATCCTCCAGGAGGAGCTGCAGGCAATGGCTCATCGGGGCTGGTTCTTGACTCTTGCTCCCTCCTGGACGCCGCTGTGGTTGTCGATGCTGCGACGGCAACGAAATGTCCGAGCTTTTCGCCCTCGACGAATTTCGCTGGTGCCAGACAGCGTTCACGAACCGAGTAATTGGTCTCCGCAGACACGGTAGCATCGACGTATATATACATAACGTATAAGAGTTAGAGATAGACGGATAGACAAGGCTCGGAGTCTCTCCTCGATCCGATCCGATTAGTCGACCTCCCGCGATCCTAAGGACCTTCAAGAACATTCGTGGCCACGTTGAACTGTAGGAGTTCTATGGAGGTCGTCGTCGACGTGCTGACTATAATCTGGTGAGCCGATGATCTCTCCGGTAGCCAAGAACTCTATCTATCTGTCCGTCCGTTTTCCGCTTTCGCTCTCATACTCCGATCCGGCTATCGAGCTTTCGCCGCATTATTCTCCGTGCGTATAGACGTAAAACCTTTTCCCCAGTTTTACAGATCGGCGTGAAAACGGGAGGGTAGTATTAGATACTACTTTCTATGTTCCTTTCGACGCTGACGCAAGAAGCCCGATAAATTCCCGATTACTTTTACACTTTCGTTTTAGGTCCTGTTAATCGCAGGGTTTCGGTAAGCCCGTGACGTTTTCATGGGTGTATCTCCGACATGGTCGAACACGGTGAAGCGAACGACCTTCCATCACGTTGGATATTTAAGATCTTCTGGTATCGACACCGTCAAAAATGTCGACTTCAGACAGATTAGATTTGTCGTCAGGGGGCCCGGAACAAAGACACGGATATTTAGTCCCTTCGAGTTCCAAACACAACGGAGGGTTTCCATTCTGGTATTGAGGTTCCATTTAAAATCTCGAATTCGACATTTATTCTTAACAATCAGTTCAACCCCTCTGTTTATTTTATTGTAACGCAATTGGGAACTCTAATTTGAACCTCAGTGCAAATCAGGATTGACACATGCGCGAAACAGATCTCGGAGAACGAGACCAACGTTTTTCAAAGGTATTTGGGAAAGACGAAGCGTATTATCGACAATAGGATGACCGACGTGGTTATTGGAATAAGGGAGACCTAGCATCGTGTCCTGTTGCTGCTGAAAACGATTGCCCACTTGTGCTCAGATACATCAGGGACAACTAAATCCATTATCGCGGACAGGAAGACAAGTCACGTTCCTCGCACATCTTCGAGCAAAGTGTGATGGGACTAAGGATTTCTAGAGGGTTCATTCAACCTGTGAAATGCCTTGCTTACACATCCACGATAGAATCTTAGTCAAACTAATCGACGACGATGAAGAGGTCCTTCTGCGCTCTTGCGTCGTGTAGCGTGAGTAGGTGTGGAATGAGCGGTTACCCGTAGCACTCGTAGCGAGTAATTCGTGCAACCGGTTCGACGGATCACCCGCTAGACACAAGGGCGTATACTTTTTTATTCATCTCAAACTTTATTCTCACTACTTTGGCTAAAATTTTCGAATTGTAATCCAGTTTTCCGAAACTGGTCTCTAAAATTTTGGCAAACAACAATTCATTAGAGTCTGGGTAAAGTCTGCTACTCTTACAAAAAAAAACATTCTCACGGGTATTCTAACCCAGCGTCGAAGGAGACAAGGACCTGCGAACTGTTCTATCGGTTGTTCTACTATAAATTATTGATGCATAATTCCAGTAATTTTACCTCGCAAAGTTTAAAACACTTGTTTCCTTTTTTGCGCCTTTACACGTAGCATTAATTGGTACAAAATATCTTGATCATCGTGGTCCTACTGTTTGTCGGTGGAAGACCCAGAGATTGAATTTTCGATTTCAAAAATCCATAGAGAAATTTGAAGTTTCTGTATCGAGTCCGACAGTGGCACTTGGGGCGTATCCAATTCGATGGTTACATTACTCCGGGTCTAGCAACGACAAATATCGGTTGCACCAATCGAATTCCAATTCATCGATTAAACGGCGAGTGAACGGTAGAAGTGGATGGAAGTGAGACGGAGCCAGTATATACGTCGATATACCAATTAATTTCGTGAATCCAACCCGTTTCGACCATTATACAGTTTTCTATATCCCGAGTGGCAGTAGAATGCGATCATTCGACCGGGCGATAATTTTAATAAATATTGCCATAGAGCCGATGGCTGGAATACACCGACCGAGCTGAGTCCGTATTCCGTCTATCAGAATTCACTGTTCCAATTAAAACGGACTATGACACACACACACGCAGAGAAATAGAAAGAGAAACACTGAGGGAGAGAGAAAGTTCAATGAACGATCTGTGAAAAAATGCAATGGAGGTCAAAGCCTCGGCAGATTGTTTTATTTATCTTTTAATGAACAAATTAATAAATTCCTTCCCACGATATTGCAGTAAGCCTTTCGTCAACACAGGTATAAATTACTTGTCGATGCATTTTTTACAATGATTTTCAATTTGTTGGTTTCTCAAAATAAATATTAGGCTTCGTTTGCATGAGGGATTTAGATGAAAAAAATCACCGATTTGTTGAATTTATTCAACGAAAGGAAAATCATGATCGCGAATCCAATTATTTTCGAGTCTAAGTCCACCAAGCTGGAGTGACGGATTTTTGCAAAGTTGGGCGCCGAGAATCGCGGGAGAGGGAAACTGTGGAACGCGGTATACGCGACGTATTGTGCGAGAAACGGGGGAGGAGACATTGGCATGGAGCACAGCCGCCAATACAGTAACCGGGTAGTATTGATTATCATACCAGCCACCACCGTTGCTCGAGGTTGTTCGAGCATACTGGAAACTACCGCTGGATATCCAGAAACACGATACGCCGTAAGCTTCGATATACAAATCTGTCGCAACCTCGGATGCCCGGATTAACGTAACGTTCTCGCGGGATTGTTAATTTACGTAACTGATAACCGACGAAGTTTAAAATGCTCCACTTTCAGGCTTCCCATACAAACTCGATAATGCACGGAAAATTATTTCCATGCACTGTAAATGTAATCAATAAAAAAAAATCTCTATCATACAATCACATTACTGGTAGACAGTGCGTTATTTGTTTTCTATTTACATTTACGATATCGTGAAAAAATATTAAATATTGAGGAAGCAATGTGCAATTGATATTTAAAAAAAAACATTTATCAAGCAATTTTGGGTTCCGCATGAAGCGAGTCGTGTGAATTAATTTTTTTTACGAGAAAGCAATAGGCAACTCAATTCTATTTCCATCGAGATTCTCACCGACGACTCAAGATTTTTTGTCGCGAGGACTATAAACGTTATTTTCATTTATTCTTTTCGAAATCGACAAATTTTAACGTTCCACAAGAATTTCAAGACCCGATCAACTTTCGGCAATTTCTGTGTACGTCTGAGCGTTGCTGGTAATGACAACGGAAGTTCCATGTGGCAAAGGTTTTTTTTTGTTTTTTTATTTTCACGAAAATTCAACCAAATACAAATTTTCCAAGTGCATTGCGCCAATGCGTTGATATCCGGCGTCCAGGTATGACAGTAGCACAATTGGTGCGTTTATGTTTGCATAATAGGGTAGTTGTATGTGAACCATGGAGGGAATCACAGAACCTCCGTCACATTCGGTATCTCCGAGCCTGGTTTCCTCCCTCATACCGTACCAGCGCTCAGCCCCTTCTCTCCCGGCTTTCGGTACACGTCACTGCATTGTTCCCACTAAATCGCTACGGGCAACATTGCAGCCTCCGTATCTCTGCACGGCCACCACGCCCGACCATGTACGACCGTATTCCACTTGCACCTACATGCGCGTACATCTTGCAGCTTCCTCCATACTCGATATTTACGAATGTAGTCGAGCGCCTCTCGGGGAGACGACAGTCACGAATGTATGACGTGAACACACAAGGATCTTCGGAGCCATTGCGCGAACGCAGCTTTTCGTGTACAGTCGAGACCCTCGTAAGAACTTTCATCCCGTTCGCTCGATGAACGGATTTTGCCCTCTATCTTAAGGCGTTATGTATAGATTTTAGGCGAAGAGTAAGCTGCTTCAAATGCTTTTTTTCTCGGTATGTAATTTTTTTAATTTCACCGAAAATCGGTCGTTACCGTGTTTCGATTTGTGATAAAAAAAATGCCCGGTTTGGAATATAAAAAATTACAGAATTTAGATTTTGTATTGGACTTACTTTTTTTTAATCGTATCTTTTACTCTCTGAGAATAATTTTTTATATTCTCAGCATTTTTTTCAGGATCATTTTGTGTATCAGCACCGCGTTACGAACAATCGAGTGGCATTAGAGAATCCATTTTTTTAACGTAAAACAAAAATTACACCTGTTTTTTCAAAGTTCAACAAGAACGTCCTTAAGCCTCTCAGAGGAATTTTCATATTGTGGACTCTCGATGTTGCCGAATATGAAATCGCTTTAGTTTCATGCCAGCGCTAGGCTGCAACAACCAACACGATTAATACCAGCCGACTAATCGCGAACGCTTAGTCGTAGATAACAAATATTATCTTCACTTTCCTATCAACTAAATGTAATTGAAAATTTGGGATAAATTTCGGTTGATAAGTTGTTCCTTACACGGCGGACCTAAATCTTTCATTCGAAGGGATTAAAAGTTCATTCTTTGTAAATCAAACTTGTAGAGCTAAATTTAAGCTCGATAATCCGTATCGGAAGGAGGTTCTAATTTATAAGAGAGACTATACAAGCCAACGAGCGTTATGATGGAACAAAAAAACAATATACATATACATATCTATATATCTGTATATTTACGTGTGTATGCATCTAGACATATATATATATATATATACATGTAACATACAACCACCCGAGCACGGGCGGAAAACTCGGCGAAAGTTGTCCACACACATGCGCCCCCCTCCAGGAAGTTCCGAGTTCCGTTACTCCAAGTACAAAAATGTGAATAATTCATTCCAATAAAACTTTTCGCGCAACGCATTGCTGACCATAAGCTCCCGAAGTCTAACGCGAAACTTTCCTCCAGCTATGTCGTCAAAATAACAAAGTTCGGAGTTATTTCTAGCAGATACCGAATGAGGAAGTGGAAATACCGAGATGATGTAGTGCATCGAAGCGATCGGTATCGAACTCACGAAATGGACGAATGCATTTTCTATATAAATCGACATATATATATATATGTATATCTATAAGTATAAACGTATATACCAATATGCTTGTATTTAATTTTTTTTTTTTCAAAAATGGCTTTGGCGGCAGGATGGCGAGTGACAGACTCACATCGCTGAAATCACAGACTGGCTACTGTGTAGATGCAAACGCAACACGAAAGAGCTTTCATATCAGAGATCTCGCTCGAAAGCTCGGATAGCGTGTTTGGGGGGAAGTTATAGAGACGTAGTATATATATATATATATATATATATATATATATATATGTATATACATATATACATGTCTATTGATATGCCGGGGATAAAGACGGGCTGGAAAAGTCCAATAGGGTTCCATAAAGGTCTCGACCGCGAGCCCCCATATAGACCCATTCCTCAATGATGCAGGCACAGCAAAGTCCCTTGCAGATTGCACTGTACAGCATTGTTATAAGGGGTTATGTATATCTGAAATAGGCTGAGGATCGAGTCAATGAGAGACTGCAGGTCATCATTCGAATTCTCATTCGACACTGTATCGAAATAGATTTCTGACGTCCAAGTAAGTGGACGTTCCGACATCGAAATACATTTCTAACGTTCAAGTAAGTGAATGTTCCGTGACATCAATTGGGGCAGCCCGGATTGCATGAATTTCTGTCTACGCGCTTCCCACGCAAGCTCATAGCTTTCCAGTAAAATTATACAAGTAAAAAATTTTTATTACAGCGTGTACGGTTAGTTTTCGGAAGCATTATCATAATTTTCATTCAATGCTGGGTAGATGTTTTATTTTTAGTTACTTTCAAAGTTTATACATCTACCATATTATCTCAGCGGGATTAATTATTTTTTCGACGAGAAACCACGCCTGTGATCGTTAAGGACTGAGTAAGTTACGTTACTGGCCTTGCAATTTATTGATACATGTTACCGTGAGGTTTTTTCAGCGACAGTGGAATCGAGAGCAAATAGATCCTGAATCGGAAATTAGCAATGTAATTGGAATGTATAATTCTCTCCAGTTTCTGAACCCCCTTTTCCCGCCCGCGCTGTTCGGGAAGGTTCTCTCGAGATATCTAAATTCTATTTGCCTCGACAACAGCAACGGCATCACCAATGAGACGAACTTGGATAGTATAAACGCGATCGATAAACCTCCCACGATGTGCGATATGACGTTCACGGCTATAGCATGTTTTGCGTAAATTCCAAGACGATTCTGAAACCCTCTGAACACGCTCAGGAAGTCCCGTGACGTTATACACGGGTCGACGAAACATCTCCTAGACGTCTCTCTATGCCTGGAACTCCTTCGCAAACAACATGAACTGCGGCTACATATATATATATATATGTATGTATACATAAGTACATATATACACACACGGACAAAGTGCCGGCAATAAGCACTTGAGGAGCTTTGAAAGGCATACAGATGATTTTTTAACTCTTCGAAACATCAAAATAAATGTCGCACTCATTTGCGGCATTAGGCGGAAATAAAAATATGGGGCAGAATGGCCATTCACGGTAGGTATTTTTTTCTCACGTTTTTCGACTGTTACGCCTCATTAGATCCTCGGATTCAAATTGCTTTCACATCGCCTTCGGGGACTAATCACTGAGAAAAATATAATTAATTCGCGAGCGTTTCGATCATTTAAATTAGTTTGAATGGCAATGAGTAAAAGCTAAGTTACACGATCTGTTAATTATCATATATTCTCTCTTTTACAGTTTATCTCATTCAAGCATTTCTCAAAAAAAAAAAACATTTTTCATAACCAAGCTGAAAACTTTACAAGGGGAAAATTGAAGGAGAATGCGCATGGGGCAGTGCACGGTCGAGTGCTCTCATTTCGTAAATTTGAGGCGAAAGAGACGCTGGAGCATATGTCTTGAGCTTAAAACAGCCGCATGAAAATGGGGGTTAGAGATCACGCGTGAGGATTTTTCCTCTTCCTTTCTCTCTGTATGCATACATTTCGACGGTATATGTCAAACTGCTGAGAAACAGAAGGGCATATGCGACGGCGTCCAAAATTGAAAACAACGCGGCTACGTCCTTGTGTTTCTTAGCCGTCGATGCGTATTTCCTTCATTTTTTCCATCATCCATGTACTCCGTTCGTATACATGTACTACGGTGCATGAAGCAGAAAGGTGCGGGCGCTCTGTATTATTAACATAAAATATTCAGACTGTCGGAGCTTTCCGCTCCTCCTTGTTACTTGCAACGAAGCCTTCGATGTGAGCTTTCACATCAGGGAAACACATTTCTTCGTGCAATCCCTCCTTTTTCCATTTTCCCTGCCTCCTATGGTCATTGCGTTCGTCACGGGAAAGAAACATTTTCCGACGTCACTCCATCTTGATTTCACAAAAGCATGTACGATGCCGTACGTATTGCCCATACAATATGCCAGGTGGCGAAACCAACATCAGCAACAATAGTTTCGCAGAGAAATACGACACGCCAGACGAGCAATGTGTATTTTGACGTGAAACCGTGTTTGTGTTTTCAACAAGACGTTCCGATGAACCTTATATATATATATGTATATATATATATATATATATATATATATATTCAAAAGAAAAAAATATAATGGCGGGTCGAGAGATGAAAACGCAGCGCCGGGGCAAAATGGATCAGCCTTACCATTTTTTCGCGGAACGTGGAAAAAGAAAAATCCACTCTCGAATAGAAAACACGAGTGCGTTTGGCCCCGCACTCCTCTGTTCACTCGCCAGTTCGGAAATCGGGCACCCAAGCGAGGGGGTATAATTGACGATTATTTCACTTATATACGTCAAGCTACCGAATCGAACTCACATCGGCAGGTTCCAATATCAATAGTACATTTTTTTTTGTCGGGGACCGTCGGGGAATTAAAAAAAAAGTTGTGACGGATCAACGATAAAAATACAACTTTTCGAGTTATTCTCGTCACTTTTTCCAGACGGAGGAAACGTTAATATGTTGCACATGTCCTCGTTAACTGTTAACGTATAACAGATGTTAACGATTAAGGGGGTCGTGGTTTACAAAGTCATCGAGACAAATATTCTCATTTTTTTTACGCGTTAAAATAAATACAGCGAGAATTGCTTCGTCGGTCGCGATAATTATCGAGTTCCACGCGACGAAGAAATGCAGAGATCCGCGTGTACCTACAGTCGGTGTAGTGTACCTTGACAAAGAACCTGACGTTTACGAGCCTCTACACATTACAGTACTCGCAATAATATTCGTATGGTCTGCTGGGTCCTACGATATACTTGAGAATCAAGTGCTGTTTCAGAGGTTGATGGAAAACACAGCGAGAACGAGGAGTACCAGAGCGGAAACGGAAGCAGGAACAGGAGCAGTCGTCGGTCGCGCGCTTCAACGTTTCGACCACTCCCGTTCTGCTGCGAATATCCCGCATATACCGAGCAACCGAAGCAATAAATAATAACTGGAGTAGGGCGACGGGGGTTTGAGAGGGTGAGAGGAGGTGCTAGAAGACCGCCTCTGGTGCTCAAATACGTGACGGCTGTCAGGTGCATTAATTTGTCGGATTAATCACCGGTAATTAATGCGATGGCCAGGGACATTACTATTTCGATGAGCCTCCACCTAACCCGGAAATTGAATTATCGTTTCGGCTGGGAATTCCGGGAATCCAGTTTGCGAATGACATTGTCCGAAAATTTGCTTGTGAATTGTGATTATCAACAAATATTTTATTTGTTGATAACAAATCTCGATCGATCGATCTACATACATCACATAAAAAAAAAACGGAAATTTGAGAGATGTTACACAAGGAAAAAAGATTTAATCAATTTCCACGTCAATGGCAAATGTGTGACTCGTCTCGTTTTCAATCCGGTGTTCAAAATAATTGGGCTTTATTTTATGCTCATTTTGTTATTTCATAGTGCATTATTATTTTGCAAAATACCATCGACTTGACGAAAGAGTCACTTTGAAGTCGCGCCGAAACCTCGAAAATCCTTCGAAAAGTTCGTAAAATTGACGAATTTCTCGTGTCATTATTTTATCGATAATTATCGGGCATTACTGGAGTCGAAGAGCCCAGTGCATTTTCGGCATTTCGTGGATAATGAAAATTGCGATAATACTGAAATATCCTTCGGTTGATTACTATCATAATACGATAAAGGAAAATATGCACAGCTTGAAAATACCAAATAATTACACGATACCACATCAAATAATGTACGATAATAGATTGTAGTATACACTGTACAAAATCCTCTATGAAAATTTGCTCACGGCTTACGATAAAAAAGTTTAAAAAATCTATAAACCCCCAGAATGAATTCAACATATGGGTGAAAAATAAATGCTCGATCTACTGAATATGAGTTTGGTAACGTTTTCCATAATATCGGTTAATACACTTGACTTCAATAATGGATGTTACCTCGGGGCAAAAGAATTTCGCAATGAATATATTATGAAATAATTAGCGAGAAAAAAGGATCATTAATTACAAGTAGGAATGTTATTTCACTTTTGTAACTGGTTGAAACATAGCTTAATGTATGTCACCTTACGATAAAATCTAATTTAACATTTTTTAAATAACCCTTCTTCCAAGTTTCATCATTCACTCAATGGACACTTTCTATCGATATTTGTATTCGAGTGAAATCAGACGATAATGAAGGTACCACTGCAACGCTAATTTTTTCTGTCTAACTGGGAATAACTCCGCGGATCGACAATATATTTCACAATTTCTTCACATTGTAAGTCACAATCAAACAGTACAATTATAGACCATAATCAAGCAGTGCAATTTTTTCTTTTTTTCCATACTTTGTCTCAACTACTTTGCATGGCATGAAGAAAATGTAGTTTTTCACGGACAAGATATTTGTTTTTACGTTCAAACCTTTCCGTTACACGTAGCTGAATTTCGAGTAATATTGCAAATTACAATTTTTCAATAATCCATCTATGACGAAAGATACGGTCGAAGCGATAGGCGTCAAGGACGAAATCGTTAATGGTTTAATTATAGGTAGTTCCGATTATTTAAGTAACCGGAAGGTTTCCAGAGTATATCGGTGCTCTTCATCGTACCGATGCACATGCGGCGTGCGCCGTTTCATGCTGAGGGAGAATCGGAAGATGCTGGCATCGCCGCCGACACTGCCCTCGGGAGGTGGAATTCATTTCCTTAATGGAGGAAGGAATATCGAGTCTAACGATACCGGTAACTACAAAATCCTCCCTGGCCGTTTAACCCTCTTACTATTTCCTCGCGCGACTCTCGACCATCTCCGCGACTAGTCTTATCTCTTAGCGCCCGTAATGTAACGAATAATTAACACCAACTCTCCGGACCAGCACCTATTTTTAGAACAAGAAAACCGGAATAATTGATTTTTAAGAAAAAAAATTACATTTTATTAAGAACCAGGGAAAATGGGGACTGTCATTATGGCAATTAAAAATGTTTAAATAATGAAATTCATCCGAAGCATCGATCGATCGTAGTTCCGACTACGTGTTTAAATATGTTCTGTATAACGCTTTACATAAGTATATATTTTATAGTGTACGCTATATCAGCGCTTTCTGATGATGGAGATCGTTAAAATTTATCGGAACTATGCACCCTTCGATTGCGAACGATAGTACGTGTCGAGCTCTCGTCGTGTCATCGGGGCGGGACGAATTTCCGCACATATAATCAACGACTGCACTCAAATCATTCGTTAAATATGGACCGGTATGCTAAAATATTGCATTGAAGAAAAAGCTTCAACTTTTCACTTTTTTATTTGTTATTATTCATTCCCGTCGTTGATCCGGCTGAAGGAAAATCCGCAAGCTTGATTTATACTTGACGTTTAATTGCCACACGTCACATCAGACGCAATATTCGAGATCGCCTTAAATCATCGATTTCGAAATGTCATTAAAATAATGATAACTCATCGAAATTCGTGACGCGTGCAAAACTCTCAAGTAAATAAAATCTACCGATGTAAAGAACATAAAATTTAAAAAAATGTCTATTGTGTCCGATCCACGCTGGAGCGATGTCGAGAGCGAGTTGCCTCGCAACGATTCGCTGCATCTCCGAGGCGGCGGTCCCCGAGTTGGTTCGAACACTCCGAATCGTCCTCGGTAATATCATGTCTGACACCTATAAGTAAATCATATGCGGGAATGTGGGCGACCGAACGAATTTCTGACTCTCTAACCTCCAGTCACGTTGGTGTCATCGAGAGAAAACATGACTTAGCCCCTCATCGATATTGTCCCCATTGTGTTGGGCAAAAATAACCAAAGCCAGAACCCCGGTTTATTTATTCAGGAGCACGGAATTCGAGAGTGAATTTCATTCCGTCTTACCACATAACCACGAGGTCGGAACTACTCTGTCGGCATCGCCAAAAATACAAATCCAGAATTCAATGCAAAAACGCCCAACATAACCCTATGGGTATTCATTTGCGCGTACGCGTGTTCGTGAATGCCGGTATACGTGTGTGCGTATATGCGTGTATGGACGTTTAAGTGTGCGAGGTCCGATAGTGGAGGATGAAGATTAAATTCTTGCTGGAGAAATAACGGTGCGAAGAGATTGCATCCCTAGGTTGGTTCGCAGGTCTGGTAAGAGGGGCGAGGAAAAATTCGACGTCCCGAAAATCAATATTCCGGTGAATGGTCGAGGGGTGAAGGAAGACGACATAGTTCGGCCGACTGATACAAGCTGTGTCTCCCTCGAGCATCGGAGAAGGGCGCCGTGCGCCAAACCCTTGTCACCCAGAATCAGGAAACCGAGGTGCCCTGCGAGGGGACCCGAACCTCTTCAAGAACCACCACCGTGCAGGTGTTTCGTTCATTTATTATTTAACCAAGATAACCAAATTTTTCTGGCGAAAAAAAAATTTAATTGTTCGAGGGTTCGTCATCTTGGTATAAAATGTTCCTGCGACCGATTCGATATCGCGAGCGCAGTGCTCTGTCGAATAGGCAATTCATTATAGAATATGATTCGATAGTGAAAACCGTCGTTAATTTTGCACATCGGCAATGACGTTCGAACACTCGAAGCGCATTCCCAATACCTGTATTGGGAAAAGTGCTTCAACTTTTCAGACTTAACATCGTTAAAAATCACAAAATTTTGCGCTCTTTATGGATAAAAAGCCAGAATAGGTAAAAAGAGTAAGTCTTGAAAAAAATTGAGACTTATTCCATCAACTGTTCACGGCGCAGAGTATACAGAACTTTCCATTTCAACACGCTTGGACGCAGAAAATTCGCCCTTATACCCGAACAATGTATACGTACGAAATAACTTATTCTTGTGGCAGCACACAAATTTGTTGTCTTCCCTTGTTACAAAAGTAACCGTTATTTTCTTTATGAAATTGACTGTAGATTACCGAAAAAATTACTGTTGTTTTAGGTTGATTTTCACTCGATAAAAAAAAACAGAAAAATGAATCGTAAGTTTACTTCTGGGTATGCGCAGTTACTGTCGCGGTTGTTTTTTCGGTTACTCAAACAAACAAAAAATGAGATGGAAAAATATGAGCTCACAAGAGGTCGTGAGGACTGGTTTATTTCAAAGATATCTGGTCGCGATTAGCGTCTAGCAATTTTTCTCCGAAACGACGATAATGAAATCTCACTTTCCATGTTCCAACGGTGCGGTAGTGAAAGAAGCGCATGAAATCGTTTCCGTTGAGGCGAACGAAAGAGAAAACAGCGGGAATGAGGAAAAGAGAGATACCGATCGCTCAGTTTTTCCACGCTCGTAGCCATCCCTTCTAATAAAGTAAACGAGAAAACTTTTCGAAGAGAAACGGGATGGGAAAGCAGAGCGAGGATCGAAGGGGAAAGAGAAGGACGAGAGGTTTCCGAAAGGGCCGATGGGTCGAAGTAAAAGAGAGCCAGAAACTAACAACTACCTTCGGCGATAACATTATACACGTGGCGTATAACATTATAAGAGTGGCGCCATTTTTTTAAGCTAATCCCACCCCTGCACCCCTTGCACGACAATTAAGTTGAAACGTGGTGCGTTTCAACTTAAAGATGGAATCTAATATATATATATATATATATATATATATATATATATATATATATATATATATATATATATATATACGAGATTGAAGCGATTCAAGTCTAGCGTTTCTTGTGCCAAGCCTCTCATTGGCTGATATATACATATATATTATTGCAAACTACGAAGTGAATTAATCGAAAATTTGTTAAGTTCCAAATCGATTATTTTTTGCGCTCGATTTTTATGACACTCTATAGAACAGCGGACTGCGTGAGGAATATCCTATAATTGAGCGTCCAAGGTGTGAATTCGTACTTGGGAATGAGTCAACAGCTCACAAAGAAAGGTAGAGAGACGAACACCCCGTTAATGTCTTTCTTTTGCAGAAAAGCGGAAGAAGAATCGTCGAAAGGAGGGAAAAAGCTTGATCGGAAAAGCAGAAATTCGCATCGATCTGGTCGATGCACGACAAGCGATGACGTCAGAGTGCCCTGTGGCGTTGGGGTGGAAGCTTTCGGTGAAAATTCCAATAGGGGAAGACGAAAAAATGGAAAATTTGCTGCACTTGAAAAAACCGTGAGGAATATATTTTTTAAACACTCTGAATTTTTGTCGAGGTCCGTAAATCCGATAAAATTTTTCGGTTTGATTATCGTCCGAATATAATTGTCTGGCATTTGATAGATGAGCAAGACCCAGTGGTACGACGAGGACGGCTATCACTCGGCTGCGGTCAGTGTCAGTCAAATTTACCAGCCGGATTCTCGTGAGATTATGAAAAATATATTAATTACTTTTTTCGAATCGGTTAAAAATTCGATCGAGCATTCCTATGATTCGGTAATATTTTATTATCGGACAGAGACGGGTGGTCGAAAGCCTTGCTCGAGCGACAAGAGACGTAACATGCTCAGGGCGAAGCTGAGAGAATTGGTGAACGAGACAGAACCAATTCCAGAAAGCTGCTTACTCGACAGCCCTGAATCAAAACCAGAGCCAGAGATTTTAGCCGAAGTTCTACTCATGTCCGAGGCCGAGGGCGTTGACCTGACAGAGATCAAACCCGGCAACGTTTTCGACACTTTGTTTGCTGACTTGACATTGAATCGATCAATCGGTAAATCGCATTGCGCGTGCAAACTTCGAACGCACGTAAACTGTAAAAAATGATCGTATGAAATTTAATTTACCGAACTGAAAGTTTTTATGGGAAAACTAATATATTAAAATTCGTGACGGAAAATTAATGTTCAGTGTATTAATAACATTAGAAATACTTCATTTTTTAAAATTCACTCGAATTTTTCTCTAAAGGTTCTTTAGAATTTTTATAATTCACATTGACTGCAATGGAAACTTTTCAATTTCAATTAAAGTAATGAACATTGTATTCAATGTAATCGTTTTTTCACAAACGGTTTCAGTCTACAACGTTAAATATTCTATTTTGTATTTGCTGTCGACGCAAATTTTATTCGATCAACTTTTGATGATTAAAAAAATTGAGATTGACAATTTTCAGCGATCAGCAGCGCAGCTCCGGAGTCGATGAGCGACATGGTGGTGCCTGTCGAGGCTCCCGGATATGAAGTGTCAATTTTGGACATGCCTAATACCGACACGATCATCGAAAGAACTCGAACGACGGCACCGCCGAATCTCAACTCATTTCAGAGTTCCGCAGTTTACGAATCATTTACCGAGCATATGGCCGAAGTTTTGGAAAGAACTCCGGAGAACCAGGATATCTCTGAGTCAGTTGTATTCAGCTCTATTGCAGCGAGTCAAGCGAAGCTTAAGAAATTAATACCAAAATTGAGTTATTTTTTTATTTTCAATCCATCGCTAAACGATAAAAGCACCGATATTTCGATTATCTCGGCACGGGAATAGCAAGCTAAGATTTTTTTTACATCACATTTTCATTGAATAAGATCATTGTTTTTTCTTATCTTCGGACATGGCAGGTTGTTGGGAGACAGTCGTTTGAAGGATACGGGATACGATGCCGATACTACGACGGACGAAGCCGTGGATTATGTTCTGAAACCTGGAGCTCCCGCTCATGTGAACAGAGTGCGACTGAACGGCACTGTAAAGCCTATATGGTTTCCCGGCTACGTTCTCGTGTCGCCAGCCATTCCGGGATGCATTAGGATGACAAACGATCCGGGAGAATCTTTGAAAGAAGCTTGGAGACTCTGTCAGCCACGCTACTTCGATGATCGTTCGAGATATCTTGTAAATGTCGGATAGATGGATAAACTTCGATTGAAAACATCTTCCAGTAAAGATTTTCAATGACGAAGATTCTTCGCTCGAACCGGTCAGAAATACAGGCGACAAAAATAATACATCGAGTCGGTTCGTAATTAAATCCGTAAAATCTGAACCGAAGTATGTTATAAAATCAAGGGACTTTGATCGTTCTTTAATAAAGTTTATATCAATATTTAAAATATTGTCAACGTTTTTTTAAATGACCACGACAAATTTGTCCCGTCTTCATTCATCGTCGCTGCATTAATTATTAAGTTCTTAATAACTCATACAAAGAAATCCAAAAATATATCGGATAAATTATTGATCTTCTCCGTATTTCTGTTCTCGAATACATCGTTTGAATAAATGAATTCCTTTAAATTTTCACGGATTAACTTAAGTTCGATCCGACGAATTAATTTTTAAAAATATTAACGGGTTGCTCGATTTTCTCATTGGCGATGCATAAAATGTTTATCTTCAAACTCCATATGAGAACAATGTGTTTTTTTTAACTCGAATCGGCTTGAACTGAATTTTCGAGTACCGAGGATCTTGAACGATAAAAAGAAGTTAATATTTCCAGCTATGTCATTCGTCTTTTATTAAATTTTATTGAAGTATCAAGATTAGTTTAAATTAATAAAAATGGGGAGATGCGTTTTTTTCAGATTCAGCACATGTGAAACATGTTTCCGGACCGTACTCTGACATAGACTAAAAACATAATAAAAATTACGGCCTGTTTTCAAATCATAATTCCATACCTCGTAAGAGACGAGAAAGTAAAAAGACGAGACCCAAAATCCTTTAACTCTTACAAAACAGAACGAATAAAAGAAGAAAAAAAAACAACAACAAAAAAAGTGGGAAGCACCTAATAATTCGTTCTTTTTCTTTGCGTGTCAGTATGTTTGGCCTAATCCAGAGAGCGTCGAATTGTAAAGAGGTTGACAGATCGTTGGATGTGGTACAGTGCTTCCTGGAAAAATCCGTAAGAGCCATTTTGGAAGTAACTCGCCGACGAGAAAATGGACGTGAGGGCGGATAAAGAGTTGTGCGAAGGATACAGAGTATCGTATTGGTTAAGGCTTCAGTGTGCGTGCACGCTTATTTATTTTTCCGACGCCGCAGGGTGGCCTCGAAGAGGAAGAACCAGAAGAAGAAGAAGAAGAAGGGTTTCGGGTAAATGGAGCGAATCGTTTATTCGACCACGTACCACTGGCAGCATCGAGAAAGCTAGATATCCAAAGAGAAAGAAAGAGAAGGAGCGAGAAAGATAGATAGATGGGGGGGGGGGGGGACGTTTCGCATTTGCTCGAACAGTCTGAGAGAGGTTCGAGTTTCTGGACCAAGCAACGGGCGTATTGCAGAGTGGAGAAATAAACAAGGGTTGTTCGCGGCAGAGGGTGTATTCGGATTGTAGTTCTCGGGCGAAATGGCCTCGAACGGAGCATCCGATGCGCGAATACGTACGTTTCCCCACGCGAATCTTGTGGCTGACGTCGACACTGATCCACCAATGGTTTCCGTGGCAAATAGTTTTCCTATCGTCAAAGCTATTGGCGATCTCAGTAACAATCAATCGTTGAATATCGACATCCCTTCAATTAAACCTTTACCGGTTTTTTTTTAACTGAGATTTTTTAATCGCGATGGAAATCACCGATAACGTTGATTATACACTGAAAGGAGAATCTGATAAAAGCGGATATAGAACTTTTATGTATGCCAGTTCTCGTGACAAACCGCGATATTCCATTTGCTTTATGTCTTCGATGACTTTAACCGACATTCCGCTGCACGCCACCAAGCATCTATGACTAATATTACAGTCCTATAAAATTTGAAGAATTGGCGTAGTAAATGATGTAAAGTCGATTGTACGAAATTGTCTCGTCCTATTGGTAATAAACGAAGCTTTTTAACAGGCAACCCCTTAAACAGACGATATAATTACCCACATGATGCAAATAAATAATGTGCACTGTGAATGGTGTTCCGTACGACATCATGGTGTCTAACGAACCAAGTAAAACGGCAGACAAGTGTCGGATGTTACATGTGCGAAACGATAAAAAAAACTTCTTACATTTTTGTGACAATAGACTAATGAGTTCGCACGCCAGGTGAAAATCCACGGAATTTTTGTTGGAAACAATTTTTCGTTTTTCGTTCTTTGTGCTTGTTATTTTTGCTCATTCTCTTCGCTCGAATTTCTATCCAATTTCAGAGTATGATAGGAGGTTATGACGATTTTTTTTTTCTGTCCCTCAATGCATAAAAAATTTACGGTCGATGAATGGCGATGGCTGTGACGTGAGAGGATTGGATTTAAAAAATCCATTTTTTTTTCTTTTTTTTTTTCGGAACCCGAAGGTGGAAGCTCATCGCGGGAGCTTCCGAAGCGGGGTTAGCGTGAGAGGTAGTTAGAGAGATAGCTTCGGTATAACGCATACAGCACAGCACAAGCAGGGCACTGAGTTTATTTCCCCTGCGTCGTCGCCACGCCCCGGGAAAACCCGGCCAGGACGGCGCGGAGCGCACGAAATATCGAGGGCGCGCGCTCGCGTGAAAGCGGGCGAAACGAGGACGGCGGCGGAGTAGAGGTCGTCGACGACTAATCGATGTACGTGCTTTCGTCTACGACCAATCAACGTCGACGGAAACTTCGGTGGAGATTCATCCGGAGAGTTTTCGAAGCTCCCTCGTTTTCTGTGTATGCGAGCACACACCCATTTAGGCTACATCGGTACGAACATCGTTCGATACTTTATTGACCGAACGCGCTAGCCGTTACGAACACAGATCTAAATGTGTTTCATAGTCGCTCAGAAAAAGTTCACTATCGACGATCGTAACGATTAATTCAAGTTCCAAGCCATCGGATATCGGTCGAAAATTTTATGTGCCAATTAAATTTGACACGAAATTTACTTGACACGAAACCAATTTAATTACAGTATTAAAGCCAATAAAAAAATTCGTTCTGAAACATAAGCTTCAGGTAAAATTTGTCTATTCATGTTGACGTAATTGGAAACTATTTCGATTCCAAAAAGAATCGAACAGTTGAAAATTCGTTTCGCCAACGACAGAGACGTATTCGACTTGATGGGACTGTAAAATAATTTTGCTATAAAGTGGATCGATAGATGTTATTTTGTAATTAGATAAGTAGAATGGAGTCGGATTTGGGACAAGAATAACTGGGGTCTCCGGGATATTCCGAAAGGTCAACGAGTACCGTTGATGACTCGATCGCCCGAGTCAACACCGCGAACCTCTTCGGTATATTCAGGTTTATCCCGGTGAGAAGGTATACAAGAATAGTCGGGAGAATGCATTGTAGGTGATACGCGCTGGACAACCGAATCGAGTTCAACGTTGGAGTGCGGGTTGCGAACAGCACGAGTGGCGGAGGGTGCGGCTCGTTCTCCGGTCCCAAACTGACAAATGGTTCTGTTTACAATGGTTTGGGAGGGGGGGTGGGGGGGAGGATAGATAGAGAGAGAGAGCTGGGAAGTGTGAACGGATAAAGGGAAAGAGCGAGAGAATTGTGTACGGATAGTCCTTGCCGATTGGATACAGCAAACAGGGAAAATCGGTATACACACTTTGTGAAAATATCCTGACCAGGATACCAAAGCGAATACCGTTTCGTGTCTTTACCTGTGATCTAACCGAAATTCGAAAAACGAGCTTCTTATTAACTGTTCCAGTCCCCGTTACGTGGACCGGGCCCATATTCTTTTTTAGTCGATTTAATAAATAATAAAATTAATAGACACAACGGTTTCCAAGTTCAACCTCAACAAGCTTTTTGAAATTTTTGGCTGTAAGTAGACCTCTTTCTGACCTCGAAATTTCGGACCTCGGTAAACCACTATTTGACTTCGAGCTTTCTCATTAAACCGTCTTTCGACTATGAATATTCGGCTCCAATAAATCTTCGTGAGTGACCGAAGAAATTATGTTATTCTTTTGAAACAGCAAATTTGTAGTTGGGAGTGGGAAAAAATTGTCCACGTCATCGACCCAATAATTGGATACTGCGATGTAGTACAGAACATAAATAAAAAGTCGTCCGAGAGCCGGAAATTCGAAAAATTGCTATTTATTTCGAAACTTTTACTTCGGTCAAATAAAACGTGGGAATCGCGTGCGGTTTTCTCGATTTCCTGCTCGAACGGCATAAAGCTGTCTAACACAGAGGTGTTTTCTCCGGGAACCTTTATTCCGAAAGAGTATGTCTACATGTGTGGGCGAAAGAGCTGGCTCTACGATCTCTCTGTCGGAACTGCGACGGAAGTACGCGCGCAAGCTCAAAGGGAACCGGAGGATCATGGGAAGCATGGCGCGAGAGCGATATGAAAGCACGCGAGAGAACGTGAAGATTCAGATTCTGTGGTTGGGTTTTGAAGCTTCTTGAACGTCGCACCTCGTAATCGGGTGAGAAGGCTGCGATGGAGCGCGACGGAGAGGCGCGGAGGCAAAGGTCGAATTCAACGACCGGGATAGGAGAACGAAGGAATACGGAAGTCGAGAAAGCTAAGCTCTTCGCGGGTCTACACAACTCCCGTATTGTAGGATGCCAGTGAAGATCGAGCAATTCCCATTTTCGTCACACGTGCAAGGCACGCCCCATATAGGATTATATGCACAGCTGAAAACTGAATATCACCGGTCGGACGTCTCGAGTGCTACATTGCACTATGTGCATGCGAGAAAGAAAAAAAATTGTCATTGATGTTCGGAAAAAAAGAACAACATTTTTAAGTGTTCTTTTCAATTTCAGCCGCAAATTTAAATATTCATTGGACAAAAAAAACTTTATGGTGATAAATTTAACCCGATAAAGTCCGTCACGCTTTGTCTACATTGGAGTAAAAATTGGGAATAGTGCCCAGTTCGATGAGCACTTGAATCAATTATATATGAACCGAGTCATATTCTACCCTTTCATCCTCTGCCAGATTCCGCCTGATCTGGTATTACTGAAGCTAATGGAGTGCATTCGTTACCAGTATTTAAACAGATTTTATACGCTTTGAATAATTATGATTATTTGCATGAAAAAGACCCACTTTATGAGCTCTAGGATTCGAGAACTCGCGTTTTTCGAATGGTCAGACGGAACCTTCTGTTGAATTATAAACGCAAATCAGTCGGCAACATTAATTAGTCCCGTATTTTCTGAGTGTAGTAATGTAAATTAATCCAGAAAATTTACTCGTTATGCTGAGCGTAACAGCAACAATTAAAATCAATATTATTAAGTCAACCCATTGTTCCGACATTATTTACAACGGGAAGTTGACCATTCCTTCTAACAATATATCCACAAAATCCAATAGTTATCGCACGAATAATTTCGAAAATTCCAAATTAACATTTTTTTACCGATTACTGTAACAAATGTGGTTGATTCGCTCGGGCGTATTTAATTTCTTCCCACTTCAGTATGTCCATCTCACTAATATAATAATAAATTCGATTATTTTGACAGATCTATCTCGATCGTTCGAGATGTCATGTCGTTTTCGAGAGGGGACAAATATTGCCCACTGCATAGAGTCCGATCGTGTCTTCGGCTCCTACTTGCAATACTTGGCCTAGCACTAATGATAAGTGAAAAAAAAAAACCTATTGCTCCCTCGGGAAAATTCGGCCGGGAAGTACTGCCACTGGGGATAAAAGGTAGAGGTCGGGGAAATCACGGAAAACAATGATAACAGTTACGAGACCTATGGGAAGTGCAAACAATTAGGAACTTACACTTTTCATCTTTTCAGGTCTTACAATTTTGGTAATTTCAACGTTCCGACCGTTACAACAATGTCGCTGTACGTATACAAGTGCCCATATATTCTGGTTCCCTTTCACGCTTGCTCGTTCTATTTTTTACGTACCGTTCTTCTCTAGTCCGGCAAATCCGTCCTACACAGATACTCTTTGGCCAATCCATTCTGCGCAGCGAGAGAAAAGAAAGGGAGCGATAGATCCATACCATATCTACGGCTCCTAATTCAACCTTCAAAGCTCGGTGAATTTCTATCGTACGGGAGAACCTTGAAAGGCACTTCTTCTCGAACTCCCTTTCTCTCGTCGCCCTTCGCCTTTCCACACTCTCTGACCGGCCATCTGCGCGCTCACCCGGTCACGTTCCATTTTCTCGTTCAACCCACTTTCGTCATAGAAATAGCCGGATGAACAGGCACAAGGAAGAAGTAGAAGGGAACTGGGGTGACGATAAAATGTATGCCGGCGGAATAAAATAATGGAAGTCTAATGCGGTACGTATGCCCTGACTACTAGCCGAAAGCTCCTCTGGTGCCAATAAAAAAATTACGGTAAAAAAAATTAGAGATTCTTGAAAAATTTATCGTTCCGGGATGTAAGATTTAAAAAATTCAACGATTTAATACTCGAATATTGAACAGGAGTTCCGAGTCTTTCTGTAGGCCACATCGCACCCTTGCATGTACGAATGCACCCTTGTCTGTATCCAGTCGTTTGTCGTCTTTTTCGTAGTAAAATCGATACAACAGGACCCGAGTAACCTGTTTCGCGATTCTCCGTTTCGCTTACCCAAATAGTCTAACAACAGCACGAGCCAGAAGCTTAAAGCTTCGGGACAGATCTATACGCGTGCTCCGTCTGGGCCACAATTAATTGACTCAGTGTTACCATAAAACATTATGTAAATTTAATTCTCTGAAGGAAAATTATTATAAATAATTACAGCACCATTTATGTTACCGACGAGACGTCACGGAATTCGGCAACTCGTACTAGCAATTCTCTAAGGAATTTTCTATGATTACCAAGTCGAAGGCTTCCTTACTGACTGTATCCCAGTTAGTCCTTTCAACCATTCGAGGACGGACTTCATCTTTTCTCAATTTTCGCTCGCATGTCGAAATACTTCGCTGAGAACATTTCGGGTCAACTCGGTTGGTCGCCACACTGGCTCGTGGACTCCGCGCCGTAGTTTCCGAAGGTAGTTCAAGTATCGTGCGACACAGAGGCGTTGCTCGCAACCTCGAATATCCCTTTTCCAATAGCCTTGTGGTCTCTGATCCACAACCCCCTCGATTCCCTCGAAAACCAGCCCTTGTGTAATCCTCTCGACTCGCCACGCGCTCCTGCGCATTATTATTTCTATCCTCGAATTTCGGAAAATAACTTCCACTCCGCGACGATAAAGGATTCAGTACTCGACCTAATCCGACTTCTCTATTATTTCCCACCATTTCGCCGAATAACGAACCTCGAATTTTCGGCACGGAATTCTTGCACCCTTCCCAGGAAGGATAGAAGCTTTGATACAATCGAGCGGTAATAATATTTTAATAATGACTGTAATAATAATAATAAATCAGCGAAGATCAAAGATAAAAAAATATGGCAGTTTTTTTTTTTTTTTTTTTTCGTTTGCGAAAATATACGAGAACGAAAAAGAAATTAGTCATGGGAGAGATGGAGGGTTGTGTGAAGGAAAGATAATAAAAAAATAAGGAAACGTTGGTTCGTTGGCGAGATATTGCGCGAGGGTTTGAAAAAGGAAGAGAGGAAGCGAGAGCCGCAGCGGTCGTCGCTGGTTCGTTTGTCCTACGCGCTGATTGATGGACAAAGTTGCACCTATCCAACTGTGTAGGCGGCAGGGCGAACCCCCTCGGGCTTCTGAGGCAGGACAAATGAACGGTCGAACGAATTCCCTGTTGGGGGTTTCAACTTTGCATTTTTTTTCCTTCTATTTTTTCCTTTCGATCCTTCCTCGTCCCTCATTCTTTCTCTTCGTTTCTGTCTACCCGACCGGTCTGCATATTAGTCAGCTCGCGTTTCCGAAGACCCATTCGTCCTGCACGAGGTAACGTGGCTCGAACTTACTGGAGTTTCGGAACCGTGAATTTATGTGGGTTTTTTTATTTTCTATTCTCGAGCACTTCGAGTTGTGCTGAAACGTCCATAGACGGTTTTCATTTTTTATTCGATTAAATAATTTTTGTAATCGAGGTCGAGGGATTATTTTTTTTTAAAACTTCTTCAATTTTGAGCTTTCGGCAGGATCTGAATCGATTCAATCGAGATCAGAACTCACGAGACATAACAAATTTCTAGTAGTTGTTCTTAATCGCGCGCTCCGCTTTTAACAGTGGAGAATCTTCCTGCTTCATTTTATAGTATATGCCTAACATTAGGAGAAAGCTATATTAAAGTTTCAATTTTCAACTTTTAAAAGAAAACAATGTGAAAATTCAATTTCTCAATTGTTTAGACTGCTTTATAGTATCTGCTATATCAAAGGTTCCGGTATTACCAGAACGTCTCAAGTTTAATATGAAATCTTTTGAGGATTTTACTCTGGTTTGCACATACCCAAAAATTCTGTCGATTTTTTCCAGATTTCAAAAATTACGATTTTTATAATAATATTGATAATTGAAGATAATTATGGGCGACAACGGGAGTTTTCACGAACCTGTTCTGCTGTTCGTTGACGATGGCAGATGCGAGGGTTGCTAGTCGTCGGTCGAGGCAACGGGGGTGTTTGCCCCGTACCGGTGCTCACCGGTCCTCGGACCGCTCGAGGGCGGCGAGGCTTTCGTTCACCGCTCCGTTACCCGCACCGTCGCAAATTATCCCGTCGATCGGTTTACCGGCACACGCACCGTTGGTGTTTTCGTCCAAGCCAGCACTCCTCCCTTCCAACGAGCCACCCTTCCAGCAGTCCTCGACCTCTCCGTTCTCCTCCTTACGCATGCCACAATGTTTCTGCAACCGACGAGTAATCGAAAAGAAAAAGAAACAAAAAAATCTATTAATTTTCATCGGGCAATTAATTTTTTATTAACATTTTATCGTTTACAATGGACACATTAATTGAATGCCAGGTGACGAGACGAAAATTGGTTTAAATCGTTATGGATACTCTTTCGTACGGGCGATGCAGCAGAAAATTTATGATCGTTGAGGCTAGTTTATGAAGGAAATTGTTATCCGACAGCTGACACTCTTCGTTACTTAGCCAATAAATCTCAAAAGTTTGACCAACTCGAAGCTACCTACCCTGAAAGCCTCGTTCGATCTTGTTAACTCCAGTTAAATCGTCCAACGGACAGGATAATAGGAATGGCGTGCAGGCGGATATGCAGCCACGTGTTATATGTATTATGCAAATTTTTAGGCAATAAAACGTACGTAGAGGGTAATATTTTTCCGAGACAAAACCACGTTACATTCGATTAGCCGTAACAATTGGAAATTTCGTAATCAATTCCTTTTTTTTATTCGTGTAGTCAAGTAAACTGCACTTTAAGCGGGTCGAATTGTCAAAAAATCATGTAAATTTTACTGGGATGCAATTGCACATTGTAATGGATTAAAATACTGAATTGGCACAAGTGTATTTAACAAATACCAAAAAGGTTAAAAAAATCTCATTATTGAAACGATAATTCCGTAACTATGTTAATCGTAAACTGTTTATTTTTATGTTCGTAATTATGGCGAGTTTTTCTAATTTCTGTGAGGAACCAAAATTACTGTGCTAAGACTGAGTAATTTTTATGTATTGAATGCATATTTTTTGTTGGAGTACTTGTCTCTCGGATAGCGATGCCGTAACAGCTCTTTGAAAGTGTGCGCTTTCGAGCTATCTCTTTGATACATTGGCACACCTTTTATCAGGGTTTATAACATCTTGCAGCTGAACACAAAGGATCGCAGAACGATGTCTATTTAATGGCTTCGCTGAGAATGCAAAGACTCGGAGCAACGTTACAACTCAATTTAAAGTTCGATCAAACCACCGCTTTTAGTCATGTATATCCAAGTATTTATCCAACGCCTGCCATCCCTATCTCGCCCTTTTCTTTTATTTATTCGTTTTTTTTCTATCCGCGAAAAGGTGAAGACTAATTTCATCAGTTAACTGCAAGATTTTTAAAAAGCCCGAGGCACGCATACAGTCAACTAAGTGAATTTTTCACCGTGCCACCGTAATTTTATTTCAGTTCTGCTCTCCAAGGATTCTTAATCTTTCTCTAGGAACGGAAATACGAGTGGAATCACATTGAAATTAAATTAAATTGTAAGGGGAATTCGTTTAAAGGCAACTATCGAAATCCCGGCGATGTCTGGAATTGAAGGAGAAAAAAATGAATTACTCAGAATCGACATTGAAGAGAGAATTTTTTTTGTTCCCGATAATTCTACTTTTACTCGTTCTTCCGGGAGAAATCCAACTTGTCGGATGAAATTTAACGTAGATACTGCTGGCTGTTGTCAGACAATCACCTCATCGTTTCTCATTAATCTTCCACCGACTGAGCCGAGAGTACGCGAAGAAAAAAACTACCTACATTTGTTACACCATGAGATACGACTAAAATGTCACATCTCAAAGTGTTACTTTCTTTTCGTTCTTTTTTTTTTTTTTTTTTTTTTTTTTTCGTCGTCTTCTGAAGAAAACGGGAAGTCACGTACTGAATGCAGACTGCTGGCGGTGTGTAACGAACGTGGAAGAAAAAAAAGATTTTCCGTTGCAATTTACTGGGTACTGACACGACACTTTGAAGCCCGGCCCGAGGGTTTCTCGCTTGTGCAGCCCCACTCGTAGATCCCTTTTCGGCCATTCTTACGAAATCTTTTCAAGAGCGAGTCGTGTTAATTGCTCCCTCGATGAGGCATATTTTTTAACGTTTAGACGTTACCAAGAAAGAGTCGCGTGTTTCGTGTTTTTTCCCTTTCTTTCAGTGTAACATTTTCACATTCACTGGTTTTCATGAACAGTAAATGACGGGTGGCCCTTCATCGTGTGAATTATACACTTTAAAAGAAAAAAATCGCTTTGTTTTATTCATCGCATTTCAAATAATTAATTTCGCAAATCCTATCCAACGAAACATTTTTTTTTTTTTCAGTTGTATGTTCGAATTAAAAATTCTTGCATTTTTCATTCATAACTTTCATACTTCCTCCAAAGGAATAAAATGTATAAGAGAAAGAGACGTTTTTCGAATCTCGTTTCGCAAGAAGAGGGTTTTATGCGCTAAAAAAGAGACATGCTTTCAATTCCTTTGAAGAATAAATCCGTGATTCTCGGAAGTCTCGGAAAACCTATTGTGCCGAGAGTCTCGTACTTCCGCCGGAGACAGCGTGAAAACCGAAGAGAAAGAGTCTCGACAGTTGCAGTATGAGTCCCGAGAAATAAACCAAGAGATTACGAGTGGCCGAAGTAATCCGCTTGGATAACAGCAAATGTCCATGACCTAGAACGGGATTAATTGCAATGGATTTATAAAAATATTAACCGGTTTTTGGTGATTGTCGGAACGTTGGATATGCGTTAAGTTTCTTCGAAGAATAATCTGTGACTCTCGGAAGTCTCGGAAAACCTATTGTGCCGAGAGAGTCTCCAACTTCCGCCGGAGACAGTGCGGAACCCGAAGAGGAAGAGTCTCGACAGTTGCGATATAAGTCCCGAGATATACACCAAGAGATTACGAGTGGCCGAAGTAATCCGGTCGTGTCGTCCGTAGTTGGAAAACCAAGCTATACGCGCTCCATTGCTATAATATACAATGGCGTATACAGTTCGCAAGAGGAGAGTATAAGACGGGATAAGATACTTCGGCGGTGGAGGAAGTGCGGAAAGAAAAAAAAAACGGGGGTAAGAAGACACGAGATGGTGCGGAGCGTCTCGATGGTTCGGAATCGAAAGGATGATGCACACTGAGGAGAGTCTCGGTTGGCAAAGCCACAGCGTACAACTACCCGACGGTGTTATTTCCAACCCTCCTACCCTTTTCTCTATATCCAACCTCTGGGGCGAGAGTGTGTACGTCTATTTGTGTGCCTCGGCACAATAAAGTCTGGTCCCCGAGGGAGGTGCGAAACGAGCCGCGACCGCACGTATCAAAATAACTTTCTGGATATACGCGGAGACGCTGAGAACACGAGGGTGGCCCCATCTATGTGCTTCCGACCCTTTCACTTGCTTTATCCTCGGATCTGACAATTTCCTTTATTTCGCCTTCGAATCTACATATACACGGAGATTCTCGATGTACGCGTGATACAATATAGACGTTACATTTGACGCGTGATACAATATAGACGTTACATTTGACTCTAGAGATGCAATAAAACAGACCCTCTTTTCTTTTGTACATATATTTATATATATACAGCAAGATGTGATATTTTTTTGTTATATTAAAATTAACGAAGAGATTCTCATTTTTGGTCCTAGATATTAGAAAAATATTCGTTTTTTTTAACCACACGAGCGCAGATATGAATATCCATACACATGGATATATGAATGTACCAAGCTTCGCTGTTCCTTCATTAACAGTATTGCAAGAACAGTTTCTAGCAGGAAATTGCAGAATATTGGTAGCAAAAATCCGACAACGGTTTCGGTAAGCAGATTTCTTATTCCTAGCAACCCCGAAAAAATTCGTGTGTTTATAGAACGTATGATACGCAAATGGACTCGTACTATGGATCCTCAGTACCAAATTTTTGTGAGAATCAATAAAGCCAGTTCGATTTTATAATGAACCGAATTTTGGAAAAATTTTATCCAACGTAATAATAATTCAAGGAAATTAGTCTTCGACTGAGATGCAAAGCTCCGAAGAATCTCAGAGCTCTGCAAAGGGCGCCATTTTGTCATCATACCATGCGGAGACAAATGCTGCCCATTTAATGGCTGATTCTTGGCAAAATGCTATCTGATTATATATTCTTTTTTTGAATCTTCTTGTTTTAATTCGTCAAATGAAAAAACAAATGTCCGCCGGATATGTCGCCAAGCACCTTTTTCGAGGCTTCGAAGCTGCAAGCACATCAGTATAAACAGGGCTAGAAGTACGAAAAATTCGAAGCTAAAGGGTCGATGTATCTTAGCAGTGACCGGACAGAAATCGGAATTTCCTATTCGAAACCTCAGCGCCGGCAGATTTTCACATGCCCGTGGAAAGCTGTGGAATAGAACTAAAGGTGTACCAGACGATTTGTGCCAGACGATATATTGATTCCCTCGCGAGGGCGATAGTACATTGGCACGAAGCTGCGGACAATGTGGAATCTTGGTGGAGCGACCTTTATCGTCGTCGTGGGGATAGCCGGGTGGAGTTTCAGCTTCCTCTTTCGGCAGAATGGCGGCTCGCCCTACCCTTCGACACGCTTACCCTCGTTCATCCCTACTGACCGGAGGGAAAGCCCGGCCGGAAATATGGGATGGAACAAAAAAAAAACGGAACGGAAGAAATGAAAAAAAAATTCCGGCAACAACGTACAAATCTCAGCGAGAATCTACCGGACAGAGGAAGCTTACCAAAGTATTATACGCTGAGTTGCAGCTTACAGTTCCCCAGAGAATATTATTATTATTATTATTATTATTTACATAGACGAAATATTGCCTTCCTGTACTTCCTGACGCTCTGCCTCAAGATTGCACCCGGGCGAAATTTATACGGGGCAACAATAAAAAAAAAAAAAGTTCGCCAAAGTCGGCGCAAACGAAGACACAGAAAAAAATGCGGTGAGATTTTGCATGTTACTGAATCACTTATCAATTGTATGTCTGGTTTACTGAGTTATGACCACCTTATGAAATTCTCTTTAGATCGAGTAACAGTGGCTAATATAGTTCGTGTGTCATTTATTTATTTTAATGTAAGCAATTTTTATTATTATTATTATGATCAAGACTATTATTGATGGTCGCGTATAGGGAGAACCGAAAAAAGTCAGGAGGAAAAAATTATTCACGGAATTTTAAAGTAGGTCAGAGAAATAAATAATTTTTATTATCATTCGTAAAATGTTAATAAAAATAAATAAATATCGTATGAACACTTCGCAATCCTCGCATTTGGATCGTTAAATTGAAATCCTGTTATCACACACCACATATGATTATTAAGATTATCTAATCGCTTCCAATGTTTTACAGCAAATCCTTTAAATTTTAGCTATTTTAACCAGACTACACATTAATGCTCATATTAGTTGAATTTTAAGTGGGATATTGCGAATACGGTATATCATTTGTCGTTTGTACCATGGAAAATGTAAATGGGAATGGAGTGTAGGACAAGGTAGAACGCGGCGCTGGGGAGGATGCGTGCTATAAACGTTGAGATACAATGAGGAATGACGAGAACCACGGGCGATGCACACGAGCCAACTAACCAGCTAACGGCAAAACCAGCAGACCGACATTACTGAGGATTAAACGACGGTTTATACATCCAGCAGGATCTCCATTTAATATCGCGAGTCGGTTAAAATTATTCGCACCTCAAACATTATTATTTTATACTTCGCGGTATAATCGTTTCTTTGTTTTCTGACCCTTCCGCCACTAAGTTTCATAAATGCACTAAGATGACGGAGGAAAGAAAACGACAACGTAATCTTTAACGTCATATAAAACAATTTTATCGGGCTGTATAAAAAAAAATATGAGACATAAAATATAAATAAAACATTACGGTTGAAAAATATTTCGAGAAAAAAAAAACGAATGTACGTATATAATTTCTATTAACTGTGAATTTGATGTGTTCTTTATTTCCTAGAAAAAATCTTCATTATGAGTATCGTATCTCAGAAAAAAATCATTCTTTTGAGTTTATAACAATATTTTCGAAAAAATCTTTACATCAAGAATATAATCAAATTTTCGAAAAAAAAAAAAACCTCCTCGTTTTGAGCTTGCAACGAATTACACCACTTGGCGTGACGATATGTCGGAGTGGACAAGTGCGATCGATCGAGGATTTGGAGTGCAAAGGAGTCGACGATTAATTGTGGGTCGTCGGTGGATGGACCCGTGCGAGTTCGCACATATCGAATTATCAATTAACCGACGATAATGAAGCGAATAACAGAGTACTCGGTGCGGCGGACCGGACGGTAGAGGGCAAGTCGCGCGGTCGTATGCAATCAGATTAGGTGTCTATATTATACCTACACCACTTGCTTCACCTACGTACTGTAACGTTTCACAACCAAGCTGCGATGCGGTTTCCCCAAAATCCGATGATGCGACGAGCCTCCGATGAAATATCGGTTGCTCCCAACGCCAAAATTAAGTTGATCTTCTTTAACGTCGAAATAAAATCACGTTGGAATACGGAAAAACCAGAAACTAGACATTTTTTACAGCACTGTCGAAAGAAGAACGAAATGAAGAAGAATCAGCGTTAGTCCAATTTTTCACCAATATATTTTTTTTCTTCGCTGCAGTCGGCGTGACAAGCGCTCGAGAGCGAAGTCTCCATCCCCAGTGATGTCAGTGTTTTACACACAAGCATAGACGGATAAATGGCTCGTCGCTGTAACAAACGGTCGGGAGACGAACGCGGGTGAACCACCGCCACTGATCGATCCGTGCATGCCGAACAACGAACGACAACCGTAAAAACCCCCTCGTCGCGATTAATTTAACGGTGACGTGTTTTTTTTTTTTTGTACAATACGCTTGAATGGCTGTTCGTTCTAACCTGTGTGTGTGTGCGTGTGCGTATGTGTGTATATATGTATATATTCACGCACATGCATATGTAACGGTGTATATTAAATTTATGCGCAGCATTCGACTATGGGACGTGTTACTCGATAAAAAATCGTGCAACACATTCACCATATAAATTTCATCATTTTTGAAATATATATTTTTCGAAAAGAATATCACATACGAGTATTTCTTTACTTAACAAAAATCAAATACCCCGAGAAACGTGGATTTGAGGTTAATTGGCTTTCGCAAAGGAGGAGTCGACCAAATAATAACGAAAACAACAAGCTCCCTCGTGGAGAAATCTTTTTCCGTAAATAAACTACCTACGAGAGCAAGACTATATTTTTCATTTTAAAGGTAGTTTTTAGACCGTTTTTTTTTCTTTTAATTTTTAACCAACATTTTAATCCCCAAAGAAAATTAAGTTAAGTAAACGGCGAAAATTCAATAAAAGCCGTGAATTCAAATGGAATTTCAAAGTTTAACGTGAGTATACATTGTTTCCGAACTCCGGTGGCTCCGTCCTTCGTGAGATCCTCATGACCGGACGCAGCAGAAACGTCTGCTGCGAAGGTGATCATTAATTCGGAGCAGAGTTTCCGGGGACGAGCAGCTTCTCTTCCTAGTGTTACAACTGTCTTCGCCCCTTTATCCAAGCCTTCTAGAAGTGCCCAGGCATCAGTCCTGCCGTTCTATACCCTTGGCAGCCTCTCCCGGCACCGCGAGGCTTTAAAGCTCGTTAGCCACGGTTGGACCTTGTGCCTCTATGTTCAACTATGGAACTGGTATCCACTCGTGACACAAATTTTACGAGTCCAGTCCTCACCCTTCTCTCTCTCTGTCTTGAGCTTTCTCGCTTGTCCCTTGGGAGTCCATTTTCGAGCAACTGCGTATGTACGACATTTTCAATTTTTTTTTGTTTTTTTTTTTTTTGCATAATCCAGGGCGGACCAAAGGTCAACCGAAGCGGAACTTTAATGTCTCACTTAAAAAGTGAAGGTGTGATGAAAAAATGAAAATTTCGGTTGGGACCGTGCACGGTACAGCCAGATATCGAGTATAAATAAGCTCGTAGAGAAATTTGTTGGAGTCGCGAGTTACAATCTCCGCATAATGAGCATTTTTATGCATCTCCGGATGAGAACATTTCTCCCCCAATTACATATTTATATTTTTCTATGGCTCGTCAACTATAGTTTCATTAATATATTTTATGAATTTTTAGTCAGTGAATTTGACCGAAAAAATCACAGGACACTACAATTGGATTCGAGATTTCTTAGAGTTTCTCCAAACAGGTCGTCCTTGTGAGAATCCAGATAAATCTCGATTTCGATTCTACCGTAATGCAGGAGTCAAGTTTGGAACGTCACAAAAAAAATCGCAAATTACGTTCACTATTCCTTATTTCATGACCATCAGTATTCTTTTTCGTGGTTTTTAATGAGACAACCATTAACAAATCGTTACTGAAAAATCCGAACCTACCCAACAAAATTAATTAATCTTCCATAATCCACTAGCAAGTAATTTGTGATAACGAAGAAAATTCGGAAATTTTAGCGGAATTATGCCGCAATACCGTGCACGGTACATGAGGTTGATTTTTACCACGATACCGCGCACGGTATAGTAACATTCTCCGTGAATTAACAGTTATACCGCGCACGATACCTAATAAGCCCAGTTGCGTTATACCGCGGTACCGTACACGGTATAAATAGTACGGAAGTAGTGGCCCATTATAGAAAAAACTATGATACTGTGCACGAAACAGCTTACAAGTATCTATATTTTGGAAAAAAAAACTCACCCTGAAAAAAAAACGTTATACTTTATACGATGCATCCAACATGATACAGCGTGACCCTACGTTGAAACAGGGTTGGGTCTACCGTGATATCGTGGTAGGTCATGCCTCGACCGTAGTTCCCGTCACACCCCAACGTGCATAAAAAAAATAACAACAAGGCGACTTTGGAAACGCCCTAATGCGGTACATTCGTTCCCCCCATAAAGAGACATCAAGATTTTGACCTCCCGTCAGGCCTTAAATCTCAGTTATGAAAGCCGCAAAAGTGTGTGTCGCCGTTACTTACATTTCGAGATAAATTCGACACAAAAAAAATCACCTCGCTAAGTGTGGCAATATATTGTTGTTTTACATAAAAACGATCGAAATCTATAAACCCTAAAATGTTTTCTAGGACCAGTAAAAGTGTTAGATCAGTGAGTAACGAAGTTTTATTTTGTCGGAGACAACAAGATAAGTCAGCTAGATTTTTTGAAATCATTCTACGCCTCCATGTGATCTGGTCTCTAACTTCAGCCAAGCTTTTTTTCTCTCGGTGGTTTTGGGACCCAATTTTCGTCGACTTTCTGACATTCACGGATTAATATTCCTGCATTCTTCAAACTTACCGAACAACACAGAAAAGACGAACAAACTCGAACATCGAATGATACAATATTAAAATATTATATATACATATATATATAGAATATCAGCGGGTTTGCATTCAGTGGATTTACTGAATAAAGATGGATTTTGATAATCTAGGGAAGGAAGCAATCAGGCATTTCATTTGCTGGAGCAATTCGCGAGAAGCTCGAGCGTCAGTCTGTATGCAAAGGGAAATAGAGGGAGTGAGAAAGAAGTAGAAGGGAGATCGCATTCTTATTTTCCCTCGGGAGGATCGAGAAAATACCGTTCCGTACCAGAGAGAAAAGGGATGTCGAGGAATGACAGACATGAGAACGAACTAAGAGAGTGATGAAAGAATAGGAAGCGATGAAAAAAGGGATACCCTCGAGAGATAGAGCCACACACGAGGAGAGAAATGAGAAAAGGAAATATGGGAAACGCACGGTATATGACCGGGACGGTGAAAATTGCTGAGAGTGGAGGATTCGGATGGACGATAGCGGAACGACTTTTCACGAATAATTTCAACTTCCTGAATAACATTGCATGGCGACACTGGAGTACCGCCGGCTATCTACCTTAAAGAGTTCGACTATCGCAGTCTTATCGCAGATGAGTCGCGAAATAGTCTTAGAATAGATTACAAATTTTTCCAGCGTTGTACAGAATTTCTAAACAAATTCGGTTCGGAATTTTCCGTAATTTCAAAAAATTACGGAACATTCCGAAAAAATGCATACGTATTCAAAAAGATTGATACATTGTTTTCATGTTTATTAAAAGTTATCTTGGCGGGGGATTTGTTAAACTTTAGAAAAAAAATTCCTTTGCTAATAGCATTTTGAAATTATTATTTAGCGAAATCAATCTTTTCAGCACCTTTCATGTGCATCATTTTTTTTTAGACTTTGATCTCTGTGAATTCTCTCTGAAGTCACGTGCGTTCCCATTCAAAGTCTTAATGTTCGCTGTTCGATACTCCGAGTATAAACACCAATCGTCAGAATTCGACATCCCGCTTAACAGTTCCACTGCGCCACGGATGGGCATTCACCCATCTAAGTACTAACCGCAAACGAGTCAGCTTGACTCCGAGGACCGCCGAAGTCCTAAGAAAGTCAAATCGACACACAATTGATTTGATGTTAAAACTGTTGATATTCAGCGCCAACATCGTTCGTACAGTTGAAGTCTCGTCTCCAAAGTGACTCACTAGTCTCCAAAAAAAATTCCACCATAGTTAATCTATACTTTCAGTGTTTATCTTCCCCTCTCGATGTTCCTAATTGCATGCGGATGCAAATAAATTCTCGGGAGAAAGATATTGGGCAAGGCAAGAGAACGCTTAGCGTTGTGGAGTATAAAAAAATGTAACTAAAAACAAAAAAACTGCTCGCAAAAGTACTATAAAGTGAAATGAAAGTTAGAAGAGCGAATGCAAATTCGCGTGACTGTCTTTCCGCCAGGTAGAGAGAAGAGGAGAGAATTGGGGGGGGGGGGGGAGATAGTAGGGTCAAGCCGTATAGCCCACGTGAGAAGAGGGTTTCTTCTGCCGAGTTACGTGTACGCGCAACCCAACTGAGTCACGTAAAGCTGTATGACTGACTCGCGCCGTTGGTCCGAGAAGGAAGGCAAATAAAGAAAGATGAAGAAAAGAAAAATAGAAGAACGATAGAAAGAACGAGGAAGAGAGCGAGTGAGTGAGAGCAGACGGAAGGTGGAAATGGTAGAAATGAAAGGAAAAGACGGAGATAAAAAGAATTACCGCGGGAAGAAGCTGAGGTCTGTGGAGAAGAGAACGAAAAGCTTCATCCCCTCTCTCCCCCTCCACTGGCCATGGAACACGAAAGCTTTAACCTACATGCCCAACCGTACGGCAAATCATATTCCGTTGGCAAAATGAAAACCGTTTGCGATGCATTCCCAAATTATATTTATATATATATATATATATATATATATATATATATATATATATATATATATATATATGTGTGTGTGTGTGTGTGTGTTATATATGTGTGTGTGTGTGTATTTGGGACTAGCGGCGGGGGGGCCAACCCCTCGCAAGTCGACGGGGGTGAGAGTTACAGAGGCAAAAGTATGCGGGATCCTACTCGCACTCTTTTTCTCATCTCAGCCTGAGGTACGCGTTTCGTCGCCTCTCAAGCCCTCATTTCTGACGATTCTGTGCGTGCGTGTTACATTTGCATTACGCGAGGGATGCGTTTTTTCCGAGGGGTGAAAGAAGTTATCTTGGAGGTCGTTAAATTCTTTCCGAGAATTTGGTTTCATTGTTTCATCTTCTTGCTTTCTCATTGAGAAAACTGTTAAAAAAAAAAAGAAGCGTGACTTTTTGTGTCAGTTTGAAAATAGTCTAGAATTTTGATCTGTAATTATTGAAGAGCGATGCGTTGGCGAGTTTGACATTTTTATTTTATAGTGCTTAGATTTAGTACATTTCCTTTATCTACGTTACTTTACGATAACCCAGATGAATGTCTACGGTCATGTTATATATTTTTTGTTTCAAGGATTGGTCTTTTGTTTTGTAAACTGAGCTCTTCATTGCCAAATGTAAACTACTTTGCACTTTTTTTTCGTAGCTTCTTTCGAAATTAAAAAATGTCGACCCCAGTAACTGCACAGCGGAGAGTACTCGACGAAAAATCGTTGAAGAGCATGCCAACAAGTCACAAAAGTAGGAAATACTGCGGAGAACACTGCGACAGTTTTTAGTGTTTCCGCAATTTTTTTCGACTACGAAGCGCGTACCTTTCGTTTGACGAATATGTTAGGAAAATAAAGAAAGTCTTTATCGTTCCCATCCAATTTCGCTGTTGTGAATCAGCGATTTTTTGTCAAAGAGCCTACTGGACAATGATGTGGAGAACGAATGCAATGACATTCAATTATATTTTTCACACTCCAAATACTTTGTTGTGAAAAAACGAACGACAAAAGAAAAGAAAATTGAGCGAACGTGATGCACATCCTCAAAGCGACAAATTCGATCAATCGAATATCTGGATCAAAGGACGATGAGCAATTCCTCTTCACTTATAATCGGGATTCTGTTTTTTTTTTCGGGAACATTCACTGCTGTCCAGCGACATTTGACCGAATACGTCGTAAAATCGTTTGGACGTCTTAAACTGCATTACACCTCTGTGAAATTTTTTATATTTTCATCATTCACCAGAACCGGAATAAGAAAAATTCGGAAGCAAAAAAACCAAAATTCTCGTCTGGGTCTGAATTCTTTCCGTCCGAGTCATCGACACGCAGACAAGTGCACACACCCACGTGCATCGATAAATATTTCTAAATGTAATGTTTTCGACGTTTTGGAAAATTCGAAACACGTTTTTATTGGATTCCCGATTTGTCTTTTTGCCGAAACATCGTTTCCTTATAGACGGAGCAACAACTGAATTTTTTCTAATCATTGCACCCACCTCCTAATTTCCCATCATCAGCGCTCGACCCTATCCTTTATCTCGCTCCAATCGTCCCTCCAACTCCGACGCTTCGAACAAACACGAATCCAATAATCTTTTTTATTCGCCAATTTTAATCTTCCATTCACTCAAAAGACTCAATTATAATAAAAAAAAAAAAAATAAAAAAAAATTCACCCCGATAGCACGGACCTTATGTACGCATATGCGGAACACGATATATGCTGTACACGATGGTACGTGGGCGAGGTGAAATTTATCATCGTCGACTGGCGGAAAGCGTCCCCGCGCCAACCGCCCCGTAAGTGATTGATGCCCTTGGATGCAATATCGATATCTATTACCGCGTTTCTCACACGGTGACATCGAACCCAAACGTATATTCCACCGACACCCCCGCCCGATCAAAACCTCTCATCCCTACCCCATCTACCTATTCCTATGTCCTCACAATTTCCCTCATTCCTCGCCTCACTCTTTTTCCTTCTCTTCTTCTCTCCTCAGACCCTTCCGTTTCGCTCTCCGTACTTCCGCCTTCCCCACCTTTTTTCCACAGCGCTCAGCGAAAACTTCACGCTCATATATTTCACGCGCATCCTTACATTCACACGCGACACTCCTGCATCACATTCGTTGGACACACTCACAGACGACACACACGAGACTCCTTCGTCACGTAGAAATTGAATACGAGGCGGCGAGGATATAAATCATGAGTAGATACGTTATTCTCCGATACGGTAACGAAGCCGTGTGATATACCGTGCACATCGGTGTACGACGTCGTTGCAGAGAAATTTGCATTATCGGACGACGAGAAGGACTGATCGAGAACGATAGAGCCCTGACTGTGGATGAGATAGGATGGCTGAAACAACTACAAGGGCCCTATATGCAAAGTTCCACCGAGTGGACCCGACCCGACGAGCAGATGCTCGCAGTTAGTTCGGGTCCTCGTATGGTTGGACTCACAAGCGACGTGCGATGGAGCGCCCGATAGACGAGAGAATCAACGAGGCCGGGATAACGCAACGCTGACGAGCTTTTCGAAAAACAATGAATATGCAAAATAGTTTTTTATTTATTTTTTCATTGAAAAAAAAAATATATATATATCTATATGTTGGTCGCCGTTAATGGAAGATATTCCTTCACGGAAAATCTTCCATTCGAGAGTCAGCCGACAATTTTCAAAAAATTATATTCATTCGGTGGAGGGAGAATCAATGTTTTCCGAGGCCTGCGACATTGGAATTAAATTTTTGTTCTCGTTTGGATGCAAAGATGTTTTTTTTTTTTATGTTTTCCCAATACGTGGTAAAATTTCGCGATTTTGGAATGGTAAATACAACTAGGACTTTGGATAAATAACAATTTTGAGTTTTTATTTATCCATGCGAATTTTCGCGTAATGTTTTTAATATAATACGACGCTTTCAATACTCCTATCGCAGTAATTATCAGAATTCAAAATTATTTTATTTGTTACTCGACTCTTAATATTTATTTAGGTGTAATTTTTAAAAATTTATAGCTGCCATCGATGAAGGCGATTGGACAACAGCGGTTGCGTCGTGTCTTGTTGACACGTCCTACTGCTGAGAAGTAAAAGCAAATAAATTTGTGACTACCAGGTTGCAAGTGGTTATGGTCAACTATGGTCAGACGCAGACAAACTTGGGTCTGGCTCGACAACGGCGTTGCTCTCTAACCAAGTGAAACACGTCTTGTCGATAACTTTATTACAGCACACTTTTTATCGAGATAAAATATATGCAAAAACTTTTCTCAAATGAGTTTCCGAATAACCGGTAAAATAAAAATTCAGTTAAACGAAGATTTGAAAATTTGACTATTTGGAACAGTAAAGTTTCAGAAGTTTGACGATTCGGAAAAAGTTCCTTTGGGCACATGACTTTCAACTATACACCGACTCGGAAAAATAAAGTTTCTGAAATTTGACTATACGAAAGAAGCGCGTTTGGACGAAGGATTTTCGACTGTGTCGCGATTCGATCAATTGAAATTACGAGAAATAACGTGTGAGCTTTACATTTGATTTGCTTCGCCTGAGAATCGTCCCGCCTTAACGCTTCAAATACCAAGATCGTTTGACCAATCACAAACGATCATGTTTTCTCTTGAACACAAAAACTTTAGGCGTGTTCGTAATAAATTTTCATCTACTTTGTCAAAAAAAACAATGCTACAAGCTAATTCCATTAATTTTTCAAGATTTTTTTTGGCACATTTATTTGTCATTCTAATCGTTCAAAGGTTGCATTTTGGAAAATTGCAGGTTCTCGTTTAACAAGTATCCGGTACGTGAAGGGTTAACGAAATTTAATTCCGAATGAAATCGTATTTTAAATGAAATTTAATTCAGAATAAAATTAATGGAAAAATCCAATGAAATTCGTGACGTTAGAGAGCGAATAGAAACGTGCGTACATAATTCGCTTCCAGTGCTATTCACCTCGAACTAATTCCCTGTACTTTTTCTTCCGACTATTACAAATCAAGGTTGAAAAAAAAATCCATAATGGTAAAAGCGCTCGGATGCTTTCGCTCACGGAATTACGGAAAAGGAGGCATTTTTATGTCCGCCAACGAGTCTCATGAATGATTCCTCGAGATTCGACGAGCAAATAATTGCTCTCTCGAGTTCATCGACTTGTTATTCTCGAGTGCGATATAAACGTTACGCACGAGAAACATTGTCGCTATAACGTTCGAGTGTCTTAATTACTTAGTGCACACGAAGTACGCGAGGAGAAAAATCATTGTCCGATTCGCAATTTGCTAAACATTATATTTATTTTTTATTATTTACTTTCAAATGGTTTACGGTTCTTAAGAAGTTTCGTGCAAAACAAATTACTAAGGAACATCCGATACGTAATATCTTGGATTAGAAATGCTCTGTGTTTGACTTTAAACTTTTTTTTTCGTATGAAACACATCGATGGAGCTGCAGACAAGAAATTAATTTTTTCGTTCGGCAACAAAATTTAAAACGTGCGTCAATATTTCTTTCAGATCCATCGATTGGTCAGGATAAAACTAATTGTTTTATAAAATTTGCGTTAACCCGAAATTTCACGAAATTGATGAAATTTTGTTGCAAAAAAAAATGTTATTCAAAACTTAAAATATTAATATCGTTTGTTACTCACCGGCTCCGCGTGGAACGTTCGTTGGAGCGTCGAATCGCACTTTAATCCTTCATTTGGCCGATGAACATGGATAAATATACATATGGACGATGATCGATTAAACCGAGAACCGTTACGAAGCACAAAATACACAATCGAGTTCACACTTTGCGAAAACTTAGAAACGATAACATAAACCACGCAAGGAGCTTGTAAAACACACCTCAGTAAATAAAACTATTCTGGTTTATCCTTCCAGAAATCACCAGCTCATCTTCTCGCCCCGTTTTTTACTTATTTAGTTTTGTCCCGTAAAAAAAAAAGATTTTTCAATTAATTAATTTATACATTATAATTTTTTTTTCAATGTTTCTCGTCGCTCACACAAATCCCGCCGCCTCGTTCATCGTTGGTAATCAACGACCTCGCCGCCACTCTTAAAATCAGATTTAATCGAATCAACGCCTCGCTACCCGCCATGCACTGAAACTCCAACCAAAATCAAACAAAATTGAATTTATCACTCGTCGAGCCGTGAACACGTTAATCCAAACGAAAATCGATTCGTTACCGTGCGAGCGTGTGTGTTATTTTTACGGTCATCCAATTTATATATCTTCCTATACAACTAGGCGAAGCCACGTTGATCCAACGTTCCACATTGTCAATCAATCGTCCACCACGTCGCCTTGTGTTTCTGCTTCGACGCGCCCATTCATTTTTTCCATTTCCAATCTCCCTGTCCGTGCGAGAATTAACTATTCACCTTTCCGCTGACACGCGAATCCATTTCTTGACGGTCCCTCCGTCGATCAACGAATTCATCGGTTATAAACATTTTCCTTGTCCACCGTCCGTTCGAGACTTCGATTCGGCAACGTTCCCGCAGCCCGAACAACGCTCGAGGATAAAGTACACAAGGGTCGTCTTTATTGCCATGGCGCCGCGTAAGCAGCGATTGTGAAAGCAAAAGTAAAATTGAACGCAGCCACTTCGTGCGACATTCACCGCGTCGCTATTCGGTGACCCTTTTCTTCGCCGTCACACCGTCGTCACCATCCACACCCAGGTTCGTCAAGCCGCTCGCGATCCTCGAATTTTCGATCTCCTCGATGCTGCTAACTGGGCGAAAACAAAAAAAATATATACATATATATTGCAACGAGACATCAATCCCTCGTCGAGTTTAGTTTCGCTTCGTGACGAGAACGCGATGACGAGAGAGGGAAAGAGCGAGAGTTAGGCACAGACAGAGAGAGAGAGAGAGAGAGAGAAAGAGAGAGAGAGAGAGAGAGTCGTGGCTGTTACTAAGCACCGAAGCAAGGTGGCCGATGCGAAACAAGGTTAACATGCGCTGGAGCTACGTTCTTCCGGAAATTCTACGACTCGCCCCGAACCGTTTGCGGGTCATTCTCATCCACGTATATATATACATATATATATACATGTATATGTTATATATTTTTCCACGTTTCCATTAACCCTCGACGAAAACACAATCATATGTTTCGAGGACGCAACGGTATTCAAGATTCGTCGAGAGTCTCGAGATGCCATTCGATCTCATCGGTGATTGGACGCTCGATGTTTTCGCATCCTTCGTCGCTCGCTCTCCGCCAGCTGACCGCATCGTCCGCATCGAAGCTGCGATTCATCCGAAAAGCTTCTACGACGAAACGAAACACCGGACGATACCTTTTAAAAACTTCGTCACGTCGTTTTTATTATTTTTTTTTTTCACGAGTTCTTCCCCAATCGACGATTCGTCCGCACACTGGGAACCTCACAGTATCACCAATGCTGCCACAACACATGCACGCAAAAAATTAACCTCGACGATTCGATCCTACGTATATATGTGCATATATATATATATATATATATATATATATATAATACTTTTTTTTTTATTCTCTACAGGAAAGATTCACGCGAATATTCGACGACTCCCCATCGTGAATTCATTTATTTATCTGTTGGGGAAAAAAAAAACACGATTCAGTCCGTGAAAAAACACGGACGTGCCGAATAACCTCGCGCAGCCAAAATGGTGGACGACACTCCCGTGGGCCTTTGGCTCTCGCACATTATTTTTCACCGAAACTCGCGCGCCGACCAGCGATTTTTCTCGGTATTCACTCGCTCGCTTCACCGTCGTTCCCGTCGACGTTGAATTCACTCGGGGATAAATATCTACGAGCTCGCTTGTCGCGCGGGGCTCAACGTTGGTTCTCGACGGGCGAGCTCGATACATCCCGGAACCGCCTCGGCGCCCACAACAACATCCCGTCCGTGCGAAACTCGAGAGCCCTTCCGAGCTCGTCGCTCTTTGCCTACGATTATTTTCACCGTCACTTGTGTCTCGTTCACCCTGGCTCCGTGTACTCGCGTCGCAACGACACTCGCGGGGCCCGTGCACGGCCTCACGATAAATTCACCCGTCGAACTCGCGGTACGGTGTCGGGGACGTTCGAACGAATGCTCACCTACGCCCCGACCCGTCGAACACCGAACGAACGTCCGAACGGCCCGCCGAGCTTATGCGTCGATAACACCGACGAAAAATGTCGAACAACAACGGATCACGAGTTGACAACTCGGGAAAGCATTCCAAAACGGTACAGGAGGTGTTTCGCGGGAGCGGGGCTCTCGCGGCGGCATGGCGGGGCGGAGCGGGGAGTCGGTCGCGATCGTCGCGACACCTAACGTCGAGGCTTCAAGCTCGCACGGCCGTCATGGCCACGTCCAACCCCGTACTGGCGTCAATATTGTGCCCCCGCTTTGCCCACTCTCGGCCACGCGCATCCACCATCAGCCGTGACGAGCTTCCAGTGTGCCTGCGATAGTCTCACCCGTACGCGAGCACGGGACGGCTGGATTGTGGATGAGACGAGAGCGAACTCTCTGTAACTCTTCGGGGTTATTCGACAGCCTCGCTCGTTCGTTGCGGGCCGATCGATCGAGAGGGACTCGAAGTATCTTGTGAATTCGTCAACTGCGTTTGAAATTCGCTGTTTCTTTGATTTTATACATGTGTGAATGTAAATTCGTTTTTGTTTTTCGTTTGACGGCAGGAGGGAGAGACAGCACGGGATTGTTTTTACGAACGCGCGAAGGAACTCGCCCTCGAGACTCGTGAGGCAACTGCGCGAGTTGAACTGAGCGCAACCCCACCACGTGAACATCTCGCACACTCGCGCCGATGATGCGCGAAGTCGTACACTTCGGGTATATGCGAAGTTACTTTTACAGGAGTTTATCGACGCTTGCGCAGAACGGGCATTGCTATGTGCGGAACGTATATGCATAACCCATGGCGGAGATTGGGCGACAACGGGAGACCGAATCGAAGCTTCCCAACTATACCCACCGGCGCTTTTTGGAAATTCCTCGAACAAAGCCTGCAATATCCATGCCCGATGTCACGAGCGAGTGTGGATACATTTTTAACTATTTTTTCATTTTTTTATGTCGCATTATATTTCGCGAGAATACGGAGCCTCGATCGAACGGTCCTTGCGTCGTTGCGTTAATAATTCATTCACCGGATGAGGACAAGAAAAAAAAACGTTGACTTTATGACATCTGCCAGAAATATTCACAAGAAATATTATAAGCCCTTTTTCCATGTGTAAAAAATATATTTTATTTCACTCGGTGCAAAAATGAAAGGTTTACACATTATACAATTAGGTACGATACGCATGCGAACAACGTTTTCGAAAATCGTGTGATTTCAAGACCGTTCGGAAAAAGAGTATCTAATTGCAAGCGTATCGTACCAAATTTTTTGCGCCAAGTGTAATAAATGACTATTTTGTAAAGAATGCAGGAGAAGTGCGACTCCGTGTTAGCGCGGTGCAACGCTGCACAGCAAGGTCCACTGCTCATGCGTCTTCCACACGCTTACGCGTGCGTAAAGTAAGATCGAATCGATGCGCGCATGCGCCCTGTGTTTATGGGACACTTGGCTGTAAAGCTTCACTTTCGCCACGCTCATATTCATGCATGGGTATAAAAGTTAATATTTTATACCATGATACATTAATATAACCCGGATTATTTTAAAATTGAATAAAGGCAGATCCTTGCGAGATATAGTCGCGTTATATGGGTGGGATTACATTCGGAATTACCTGTATCTATTATAATATTGTTTAGTCCTGTCTTCTTGAAGTTAATACAAAAGATAAAACGACTCGAGTTCGTCCCGGAAACAAGAAATAAAGCAATAAAAATAAGATGAAAATGATTCCATATTTATTCCAAATGTCGAGAAATCTCGTAGTTCTTGTAATTGGAATCGGCAATCTGCTCATCCCCTTCGAAGCTCTCCGTGTCCGAGAGTAAATCCTCGAGCTCCCAGCTTTTTGGAAACAGTTCCTGAAAAATTCAATATAGAGCTGTTGACAAACTTTTGCGAAATTCAATAACGACAGAGCCGCTCGTTATAGTTTTGTAATATACAGAATTGGCCGCTCGTATTCTTCTCCGTTCTTCCGCCAATTCCTGATCTCGCTCGTCTCGCAACCGCGATCTTTCCAGTACCGTTTGATAATTGAATAGCCACGAGGCCAAGTAGTTTACTGGATCGGAAGGACGTTTGGCTACGATGTCGCGCAACGCGAGTGTGAGTGGTCGCTTGAAATGTCTCCGAGCCCATTTCTCATCTTCGGACAGTCCCAGCTGCGTACTTTCGCTTTCGCCGATCGTGCAGCTCGAAATTAGATCATCCTTGCTCATTTCCGGTACGGCGTTACCGCTGCTTCCTTCTCGACCCTCCTCGCTGGTCCCATAAAAGTCTTCGACTCCACCTGCGATCCAAGAAAAATCCATTCGACTTATCGTTATGAAAAGAATGAAAGAACTCCAGGATATGAACTGCGTGAGGAGCACTCCGAACTAACGACAATGTCAAGGGAAATTAATCTTGAAAAAGTCACCTTCGTCACGAGCTTTATCGAGCATATGAGCGACCTCATCGATCTCGCCGGAAGTGCCACCGAAAATTCGAGAGGCGTCGAGAGAATCCTTGAGATTTTTACTGGAAAATCGGTAAGGTACGTGTGGAATTCTAAGCTTTTAAATGACTCTCTTTCGTGGTACGAGTCTTAATCACGCTCGCACGCGTACGGCGTTAGCGCAGTTGCGGGAGAGCGAATTCAATTCACCTCTCATCGCCGTGCACCCGAGCTCGGGTTTCTTCTATCTTCTCGGCAGCGACGTTGAGGGGATTCCTCGAGTCGTTCGTCTTCGATGGTCGCTCATCGGATTCCATCAGAATTCTTTTCTCGGCATCTTATCCTGCAGATTTTTCCTCTTAGTCGCCCTTAATTCGCGATGGATGCTGAAACTATCGAAAAACGGATCTCCATTGGAGTTAGGAGCTTTTTATTAAATTTCGTGCAATCAATTGCGGTGACGGGTGTCAATGCAGCTTCGTTGTAGCAATGTGAAGTAATGATTTATTCAGGGAAAAGAAGTGAAAAATTTCGAGATATCAGGGACCACAGAAAATGTCTTGGACGACGTGTCAACGGTGGATGATTTTTTTTTACATAAACGAGGAATTCACTTCTGTCTTATGCAAGTCTGTGTCATATTAACTATGCAAAAAACCGGCACGAGATATTACAGTAACCTTCAATCTGAGACACGAGTGGTTTTTCTTTCGTTCAGAAAATGACTTCCGGTATCGATTCTCAATCTAATCCGATTCATTGTAGAAACATACGCTGATGATTAATAGTAAGTGAAAAAAAAAAAAGTCTCTTCGATAAACCATACTTCCGGTTAACTTCCGGTATGAAAATCTCGAAATTTTCAGCTTTTGCAGAAGACTATATTTATCCATCTCGTCATGCCACTTAATAAAACATACGGAGAACTATTCTTCCGAAGGTGACGAATCAACGTTATCTTTCCGTCTCAACCGTGTGAAGAGAAAATATTCCATCTGGTGTTTGTTACCGAGACCCACTTATCTCTGGGAAAAATGTAAACCCTGTCTAGCTTCGAAATTGCGTAAGACTTGTGGGTTGCATTTTGTGATCTTAAATGATAGGCAGAAGACTCGAATTTTCATTTAACGAAATAAAGAGAAATCATTGAGAAAAAAGTGTTTTATTTCGAGAGCTTCACAGCCGCTGTGGTTTCGACTGTGCACGCGCCTTTACGATAACGTTCCAGAGGTAAAACATCGCGTGCAACATTTAATCAGTTGAATTAGTCGATTAATTGTTCTCACGTTACATCGCTCTCGTAAATCAGTACAGATTTCACCTTATCTGGCGAAGAGTGGAAATGTAGAGAGGCTGGGAATTCTTTATCGGGTGTCGTCAGATTCCTGGTATATCGGGGAGGCTGTGTCTTCGCACAGTCGACGATGAAATTTCAACCGATCGCAGTTGCAGAACACTTCGAATATGTCCCCGAAGAGGACCCGTTTTTCACGATTTCTCGATAATCTCTGTTAAATCGTTGCGTCTTCGAGATATCGAAGATGATATTTTCCATTGGGAGGATAACACATTGGCCGCAGTGGCTGGCCGGAGTTACCGGTAAGAGTTCACACAAATTTTATTCCATTTGAAACGAGAATGTCCGAAGGAATGGCCCGTTACATTCGGTCTTTGAATTTACCATATTGTCTACAACGCCGGCTCATAAAATGTTTTTCGCTATTCCTATTCATATAATGTATCTAACAGTCTAACGGTCGAATACTAGAATAGTCAGTCAAATGGTCAAATGGTCAAATAGTCAAGTGGTCTGATAGTCGAAAAGTCAAACAATGATTGATATATTTTTAAGTAAAATTTTTAATCGTGAGTGTAAATAATTAGAACTTAGGAGTGTTTGATTTGTATTGTCGGATCAAAGTGAGCCTTGCAGTATTGGTGACCGGTCTTGCGAACGGTTGGACTTCACCGTACCTCGCACAGCTCACTGCACCAGATACAGACCTTCCACTGAAGCTCACAGCTTCCGAAGCTTCGTGGGTCGCTTCGTTTCTCAATCTCGGCAGATTCGCCGGCGCTATTCTCGGAGCTACGGCTCAAGGTTATTATTTTCATGACTTCAAAAAAATGGTATACATCCGTTATAGCATTTACAATGCGATAGATAATTTAAAAATTTAACTAGATGTACAGTAACACATCCGACTTTGACAGAGTGGCTAGGAAGAAAGAGAACCTTACTGTTGGGTGGCCTACCGCTAGCTTCCGGTTGGATCTGCATACGACTCGCATCTTCAGTGCCATGGCTCTACGCAGCTCGTCTCCTCCTTGGACTTGCATCGGGAATGATCTGGTCAGGACTCAATTTGTTCCTGGCCGAGATAGCAGATCCGATGATTCGTGGTTCCCTGGTAAAGCCTGTCCAAAATCTCCTAATCCTAAAAATAAATTTAACACAACAACGAACCATCCATAATCTTCAAGAATATGTGAAACTCCTTGCCACCCACTCGCGCCAAATCCGGTCGGCAATAAGAACTCTAATAAACTTTTTTTCATTTGTATCCCGGCACGTACACTGAGATGAAGATTCACACCGAAAGTTAATATCATATCAGCCTTCGATGAGATTTTTTCTTTCCGCGGTACGCGCCAGAGTCCATGAAAAAAGTGGATTACGGTTTTGAGTTTCCAATCGAGTAGGAATCGGGCTGAAAGAGTGAAGATAGGGATTTCACGTAGTCTCGAGTGACACGAGGAAGGCCGGAAAGCTTCGTTATCTCCGAAAAGTTTGTTGATCGTATATCCTCAGATATTCTTGAACACGAACATGACGGCCATCGGGGCGTTTTTGGGGAACCTGATGGGACCATACGTATCGTCGTCGACCTTTTCGTACGTAAGCATAACGGCCACCGGACTGTTCATCGGCCTCTTCTCCCTCATTCCCGAGTCGCCCTACTACCACATCGTCAACGGCGACATTGCCAGAGCCGAGGAGTCCCTAAGATGGTTCAAGAGGAACGCCGACGTCAAGAGCGAGATTCGGGAACTTCAAGATTTCGTCGGTACGACGAGCGTCGGTTTGTCGAGGAGATTGAAGGAGTTCAAGAAGAAAGCCCACCGTAAGAATATCATAGTCTTGTTCTGTCTGAATCTGTTTCTCTACTGTGCCGGTCACAACACAATGAGCTACTACGCTGAGATAATCGTCGCCAAGAGCGAGATTAATTTCACCGCTAGCACGGTCGTCATTGCCCTGGGATTTTCCACCATAGTCGCCAGTGTGACGGCCACTGCCCTGGTCGACAAGTTAGGCAGAAGATCGTTGCTCATTGCTTCGGGAATTGGTGCCGCGATTGCGCAGACTCTTCTCGGCTTCCACTTTCACATGCTCTCGACCGACTTCGACCCACGACCGATAACGTGGCTGCCGATATCCTCGTTGTTCTTGTACAACTTCAGCATATCGTACGGTATGGGACCGGTACCGAACGCCCTCGTCAGCGAGCTCTTTCCACCGATCCTGAAGACACTCGCGGCGATGAGCTTCAGCGGCAGTTCGGCGATTCTCTCCTTCATGACGACAAAAGCTTTTCAACCCTTTCTCGAGCTTGTCGGTGAGAAATACGTTTTTTGGACGTTCGCGATAAGCGCAATGGCCTCGTCGATCTTAGCGTACTTCTTCGTTACCGAGACTGGCGGCAAATCGTTGTTGGACATTCAGGAATCTCTGAAAGAGAAATGTGTGAAAGGCGAGAAATGTGTCGAAGACGGAGCTACGAAAGTTCGCGCCAACGCGTGAGAGACCAAACAAGTCTGGTCGACAGTGGGCGTTTCTACTTGACGATTACTGCCATGTGTTCACGAGTTTGTGACTCTGGGAATTTGAGCGGTCGTGAAGAATCATTTGCGTTGATAAACGTTGAGCCGTTTGAGAGACACGTTCGTAGTAAAGCACTGTCCTGATTCGGAGACTGAGAAAGAGGTGGTTTCTCGCTTTTTTTGTGCGAAGAGCAATAAAACTCCTCCAAATGTTCAATGTCCTTTTAACCCACGAAATGGATAAAAAGAAACTTCGTATCGTAAAATCGTCGAACAATTTCGGAATTATTAGCTGACTGATTGAAACGCCTCGTCGCTTATTTCTCAAATTGGAAGCGAAGGATAGAGGGCAATTTTTGTCTGAATCATAAGAACCAAAGTTATTTTTAATTTACATATATTTGTATGGTCAATGAACTTAAGAAACACAATAAAAACGCGAACTTGAACGAGGAAGTGACTTTTTTACAATATTAAAAAATTCATGACTCGTGCTATAAAAATGGTATAAAATAACGTTTCACAAATGTTTTTAGTTCATTGAGGACACCTTTCAAATCGCTAGTGAATGAACTTTGGATTATGTCCGTAGGTCAAATACTCAGGTGGACTGGCGCCACGAAACGATCATAGTAGGCGCACTGTTTGCCATACTCATTGCGTATACACATTTGTATATGCCGGAAATACAAATATGCATGCGCTCCGACTGTGTTAGTTTTGTGACGCTTGTTTATCTGGGTAACTTTTACTATCAAGTCCGCCAATTTGAAACTCCAGCAGCGAGGCGCTTCAATGATCAGCGAATAACTTCGACATTTGGCGAAAATGTTGAATGTTTTTTTATACAAAACATTTTATAGCCTTTCAAACGTGGGTATTTATATCAGGCCGATCAGTAATAGCGCCTTTTACTGGAGAAAACAAAAATAAACAAAATCAAGAGTACCAAATAATTTTTTTGTTGACAGAATAAATATTAAATATAGCAATATTAATATATCACTGTTACGTTCATTTTTGCAATAAAAATATTTATAGCATTAAAATAAACAATTGTTCTGCGCGAGCAGTGCTCTGTGCCAAGCATTCTATTTTGTATACAGATTTATTGCTACGAATCTAAAGAATTCATATATATCGAGATAATCTTCCTCAGATATTTGCCCCTACCTGTTATAAATTTTATTATCGTTCAAGAAAAGCAATTTACGCGAGCTCCGATATCGACGAAGACAGGGTGATTTATTAAGCGTGGTGATACTGTTTATATATATATATATATATATATAAATGTGTGTGCATGTGTACATTGCAGGTTTAATTGGCAGCGCATGTTCCTCACCCTTTTCAATGTGTTCATTTTGCTTTCTCATGGAAAGAGTTATTTTTTCGTTAAAAATAAATCACGATTTTAATATCAGCGTATTAAGAAAGGTCGAAAACGTCCAAATATATGTATGCGCGAGTGCGTGTGCATGCGTGTAACAGATTCATATCGCTTGAAACAACTATAACTCGAGATTGGCTTGGGATGGCCACATTGAATAATTATACCCTATTCGTATTTTTTCCTTTCTTTTTTAAGGGATTTAATTTCGAGACACTTACATAGTTACGGAATCGTCAACATTCCTTTGTTTCATCAATTTAATTCAAACACTATTCGCACACCTCTACTATTTAACCTTGGACTGAAGAGTCCGTAACTTCTTGAATCTGCCACCCCGGTACAGCGCCACGAACCTATTGCCTCAGAATTTTGTTATGTATTTAATTTTTTTATTTTTCAAAACATAACGCAATCATAACACGCAACTGTTACGATCATGAGAATATCCGTGACACCGAGTGAAAAATATAGAGCTTTCCGAGTACAAGCTGAAAAGCCGGAGAACGATATTCTTCTATGTTCCTCGACAAGACACATCGATAATACAAGAGCTCGGATTCGTCGTCGCCACGGATAAAAAACACTTACCACTTGCACGCAGCCTGTAATTTGCTTCCGGATCTCGGTTAAATCGGTTCCCTCTACTCACTATTGTACGAGAAAAATTCGTTAGATCTGGACCGCCTCTGTGTCCCGTTCTGTCTGCGTGGCTGTGTGCGGCAGTGAGTCATTAATATTTCATCAGTGTCAGAGAGCCTGTACGTCACATCATTTTACCTTGTAATCCTTTTGGATAACCTGGAAACCTGCAATTTCGCGCTCGTCTGCCTTGTAATACGGTCGTGAATTCTTTAACATTTTCTTGTTATCGTCGATTCTCTCGATTCTCCGATGCGCGAAAGAAATTCCCTCTCTCGTAATGGCACTCACTCGAGTGGAAATAAGTTGCGCAGCGGAGACTTCACCGAGTGTCTCAAGTTTCAGTAGCAACGAAGCTGATTCGTTCCGGAGATTTGCGAACGAGGGAGCTCGAGTCTCACATGCGATTTCATACTTCCAAATAAAATATTTTGCGACGTTTTCAACACGGTGCGAGAGACATTTAAAAAATAAATATTTATTCGACCATTAATCGCTTACTTCGTGGACCAATTCATACGATTGCTGATTTGTATGAAGTTGAATAATTTTTTTGGTTACTTAATACACAATGCAACACAATCTTGTTTGGTACTTTATAAGTACTCTCAGTTCATAGTCCTTGAAGTACCGAGTACGACAACGTATAATGTACACAGGGCTTTGACTATAATGTACTTTGAGTACTTTTCCCACCTCTGTATATTAATGTATAATATTAATATTTAAAGTGATCGATGACTGCACCGTCGACCCATAGTCATATGTGAACTAATCAGCAATGTCCAACAAGCGAAAAAACAAAACTCTATAAACCGTTTTGTGCGACTGCGAGTCGCTGATCTTCAGTGCACTGCGACAGTAAAAACGTGTCATTTCGTGTAGAGAATTTAGAACAATGATTTTCGTCGAAGCGGCTGTGAAATCCGCAATGAAAATCCGATCTCTTGAAGCACTGAGTACGTATAGATAATAAATTACAATAAAAAAATACGAAACAGCTTCTGAGAACGTTCAATAACTTCGTTCTGAGTTTGCATGAATAGTTGGCAATCCTGGCGCTTACGATGCTTCGACACCGTTCAGGCGGCCCTTGCACGCTTTACCACGAGGTTTCGCCGCCTTCCGCTGTTGTCTCGCGATGTAAACATTCGCGTCCGATGCGCCCATTCGAAAGCACGAATAAAAAATATTCTGGGAAACTGTCACGCTAGCTATTATATATCTCGATTTAATCTATTCCTAAGGACACCGACAGCTTTTGGTTGCACGAAATATGAAGCGAACAAGATTATTTCAGCAAGCCAGAAGTGCGACTTCCGCGATGCCGGTAGAGTCTACGATAGCTCCGAAGACAGATTCGTCCAAAGAACGACTAGACATCGCAACGAAAACCAAAAGTAAATTATCCTTCAAAAAGTTAATCGGTTATCGTGAGTATACGGTTCCGGATAAGCAAACTACTAATATACTTGTGCATGTAAATGAGTGTAGAAAAAATACATGTCAATATATCCATGAGAGTTTGCCGGACTTGACAGGTAAAGACACGAAAAAAACCGTTACCAAAGTTGCAAAGGATAAAAAAATACGGGCCAGGGTAGATCTGGAGATGATGAAGGAGGAATTGAGACAGCTGGAAGATCCCCCTTGCACCGATGAGGAAAAGAGAATCTGCTCTGAAAGACTTCAATATCCTTTTTTCGATGTACCTTGTGAGGAATTGGCTCAAAAGCTTTTAGGTAAGGACAATGAAGTTTGTTTTTTAATTCGGAAATTTTAACAAATTTTAGATAATAATGGTTGACTGTGTCAATGTCAGGAAAGATCCTGGTACGTCGACTAGAGAATGGAACAATTTTGAAGGGAAGAATAGTTGAAACTGAAGCTTATTTAGGAGCGATCGACAAAGCTTCCCAAACTTATCAAGGCAAAGTTACTCCCAGAAATTTGCCCATGTACATGCGGCCAGGCACTATCTACATCTACTTCACATATGGAATGTATCATTGCTTCAACATATCCAGTGCAGGTATTTCTTGGCTTCGCTTAAAATTTTTTATAACTGTTGATCATATGATCTTTGATTTATTAACAACTGATTGCATGGTATTGAGTGGATGATATATGTTTTCCTTGCGATTCACATGGAAAAACAAAAGTTTCTAGAATACTATATCCCATGTATATAATGAAGTATTGCTTTAACATATCCTTGGCAGATATTTTTTGGCTTTACCTTTATTTCTGTTCTAATATTTAATTTATCTTTATTGATGTATTTCTGACTTTATCGACATATAGTATTGATATATTATACTTAATATATCTTGATACATCCCTAGAACCCGCATATGGAAAGTAACCCACCGTTTCTCCACAAACTTTCTTCTACATATGGACAGTGACATTTGGATTGTGTTGGATGAAACTATCCTTTTGTGGAATCGGTTTGTGGAGAAACAGTAGATTGCCATATGGAATGCATCATTGTATCAATGTAACCGGTGCAAGTGTTTCGTGCAGTAACTACTTTAGATTTACTTCAGATAGTTCTCGTTAGCCGTGGAAATTCGTTAATTAGCATCCTTATGTAGCTGTTGAACAGTAAAAAAAACATCCCTAGAATCCGGCTCCCTCGTGGTCGTTAGAGCGTTAGAGGTGCTTGCCGAAGCGGACTACGTGGAATTGCTGAGGAATACCGAATCGAAAATTGGCGAAACAGTTAATTTCATGAAGAAAAATGTAAAAACGATCAAGCCCCACGAGCTTTGCAACGATCCGTCGAAGATCTGCTCAGCATTTGCTATAGACGTCGATAATCTTAGTGAGCAAAATTTATGGAGCTCAAACTCCATCTGGTTGGAAAATGATACGGCTAAGGGATCGATTTTTATCGTTGCCGCGTCGCTATCGAGAGACGATTCGATAACGAAAAATTCCCGTTACTATATTCGCGGAAATCGCTGCGTTAGCTACAGAAATCCCGAGTTCGAAGAGCTTGCTTATGTTGTACAGTACGGTCTATAACTTAAAAAATGTGTATCTAGACAAAGAAAATCCTAACAAACATTGAACTCTAAATTCTTGGGCATTAAGGTGATGGATGCGCGATTCTGCTGAGAGGCGTCGAACCCACGGAGGGTGCAAGTCTAATGCGATCCCATCGAAGTTCGAGGTCGACGTCCAAAGAGTCAAAAAAAAAATCCAAGCCTCTTGCGAATCACGAACTGTGCAACGGTCCCTCGAAGCTGTGCATTGCATTTGAGCTGGACAGAAGTCACTGTAAATATTCTGTGTGTACATGCAAATCGTTATGGATCGAGAGCGACACAGCGACGGAAGATATCAAAGTGGTCAAATGCAGTAGAATCGGCATCGATAGCGCTGGACCCGAATGGGCCAACAAACCGCTGAGATACTACGTATACGGAAACACTTCGGTCAGCAAGAGAGACAAAAAAGCAGAGGCAGATCTTCTCGGCGACGAATAATTTCGGAATAAAAAGACTCATTTTTTTCAACTGTCATGAATGTATTTTTACTTATTTTCTTAATCGTTGCATTATTTGTTTGATCAATTGGATAATATAATTATTTTTTCACTTATAATACACAGTCTGACCTTTTGTTTAAATGGTAATGCAAATATACAAATAATACGTACAGGTATCGGAACCAGATGAGGATCTTAATCCGATTTTTATATTTGTGGATACGGTTTATCCGGGCGTGTTGGATGTTACATTCTTTGGATTGATAATCGCCCGGGATTCGAAATAAATATGTACAGTATTATCGAGGCGAGTGCGCAGTCAAATTAGTGTGCACAAAACACAGCATATAGTTTAAGCCCACTCGGCCATTACTCTGTCGTAATTTTCCTCTTCGATGAATGGCTTGTCAATGGATCTGCAATATTTGGAGAAGATGGGAATTATTATTTTTTTCCAATAATGAATTAACATATAATTGAGTAAAAAACTAATACAGTGAAAAAGAAATATGAGAAAACAGACACTTCGGGTGTGTTCTTAAATGCAATTCTACGATCAGATAGGCGATCAGAATTTGCAGGAAATGCCTCGTATTCACATGGTATACCATGACTATAACATGAACTTTCAGCTTGATCTAAGAGAAACAGTATGACTTGGCATGGAATGCCCGGTGTGGAAAAATCTTTAATGTTTCTGCGCTTGCTCGAATAGAGCGAAACCTCTTCGAACAACGCATCCGTCACGTTAACTGAAAGGATAGGAATACTCATTTCCAAAGGCAGTAAAGATTACTTACTCAATCATAAGTTCGCCACAGTACAGGCACTCAGATGCTACCAGATCGTCGATATCGGCTTTGATCTGCTCCTTGGTGGTGAGCGAAGTTGTTCCTGTCAACGTGGGGTCCTCGGGTTTCTTCGAAGTGGCAGTTAGTCGGTATTGAAGATTAGCCAATTTATTTTGCTGATCTATCGACAACATCGGTGTGAGAGCAGCTACGAGACAATCACTATGAAATCTGTGACCGCACGGAAACACGTAAAACGGTCTGAGAAGGAGCTGAACGTCGCAGGCGTTGCACGTGTCTCTGACGTGCAAGAAGCTGCAACGGGTGCGAAAAGCTTGAATGTCTTTTCTAATTAACTCGGCGGATTTCGTTGCCTCTTGCATCTCCTCCTTTAAATCTTGGATGTGTTGATTGTATTCCTGATATACGAATGAAGAAATAAAAATGTTTATTCAAATTCAAATTCAAATAACAGTCGCAAAAGCACACATACTATAAACAAATGGTATAAAGTTTAATGTATCGATCCTGAAAGCTTATAGCCTAATGAATTTTATCTGCAAGTATGATAAAGAATTATCAAACAGTATGTTCACGACTTTACGTTTGATAATGAACTTCAACTTTCGTATAGATATACTGTACATCTAGTATTATATTTCAATTTCATTGTTAAATTCCATTCAATGTTGATTAAAATTCAACAGTTATCAACATCATCATGCATCAAAGTCAACATACCAGCTGTTGCATTAAAACTTTCAGTCCTGTGCATTAAATTTATGATTTTGTAAAACGGTGCTGAATGAATAAATAAATTGTAAAAAACATTGACGAACCTGGAGGGAGTTGCAGATTGCATCTTTGAAATGATCGATCGTCACGAAATCAGAAAAAAACGGTAATATATCCTCAATTCTGACCAAGTCGCACTGCTGAAGAAACTCCATTGCTTGCTGTATGTCGTCGCGCTCGCGAACGACATGTTCGGCTACGAAGATTTTAAAAAAGTACATTTATGAAAAAATGTCCACATAGCTTTGTTATTTCTTGCAATTTTGCGCATAATTTATAAGAAAATTCAATGATTAACTTTAGCTTTCTCACCGAGGCAGCTATTTGCAAAATTACAATGAATGAGGAACCCATGTGATATTTAATTCGCGAACTCGTTTCAGCCTCGATAGACATATTACCAAAAAAATAAAATTTAATCCCATAAGATTAAACAGGTCAGATTTTCTTCAATTTTCGCGATGTTATTTTTTCAATTTCTTGATGTTTCAGACGAATTTAAGTACTTTGACACAAAAATCTCAATTTTTTTTTAAAACACCTTCCTCTATGAAACGGCAAAAGTACTCCATTAATCAGAATATCGGTAAGTGTTGCTTGGGATTATTTCGGTTTACCTATTTTGAGCCACAACTTCTTTTTGAGTTCGTTGTCGTGATGGGATGGCGTGCCAGCGATCTGTTTAGCCAAATCTACACTGACCGTCAAAGCCAAATCTACAGCTGTTGTCCAAAGTCCCAGCAGTGCCGAGAGTTGGACGCACGCTTCAGTCAATCCTGCCTCTTGGCACAGTCTCAGGGCGTAGTGCACATCGTAGTGAACCATAGTTATGTCCTGGCCTTTAATAAAGTTATTATTCTCACTCCCAAATGTAAAAAAAAATCTACTGAGAAAACGAAGTCGTCGTTGCTTTTGATCACGTACCTTGAGAACCGATGTAGCGCATAACTTCGTCTTTTTTATAACTAGCATACAAAGATAGCAAAAAATTGTGGATCGCTTGCTCCGAACAGCCTTGTTTGTAGACGCAAAATTCCAAATATCGAATAACTTCGTTGGCCTGAAATTAACAAGAATCCTTTACTGTCCGTTAAAAAAATGGGTTACTGCAGTAATCTACAAAAATGGCAAGATTTCTAATGGCAATCAAAGGATTTTCCCTAACAGATGCAAACAAAATCTCGTTTCCCGTTCGTGTAAAGTGTGGGCAGGCACTTTTTTGCATTGCGTGGTCGCAAAAACACTTCGCATACGTACAAACTCAATGTGAACTTTTTGCTTTAGGAAGTGTGATTTTCGTGAATTTTTTGGCAATTATGTGGATGACATAGGCGTAGAAAAGGGTGTTCGGACTCATGTCAATGCCACACTCGCCTTCAGTTCGTGTGGCATTTTGACACGCCTCAAGTACTCCTGACATCCACCCTTGTCATTTGCATAGCCTTGCCATGCAAATTACTAATTTAGATTCTCATGAAAACTCTGTTCTCACGTGTTTCTCATCGCTGTTGCAAGACACGAGAGCTGGCAGTAATTTCGAAGGTTGTAGCAGCGAACCCTGCGACACGACAGCGGCTATCGTCGGCTTCGGCAATTCCTGCAGAAGAACTCCAGCGAATTGATAGAAAAGATCCTTGTTTCCCTGGCTCTTTAAAACCTCGAGAGCTTCAAGATAATTGTTCTTGTACAAATGCTGACGGATAACTTCCTCGTAGTTGCGATGCATTATTGTCAGCCGTATTAAATTGTCCTTGTCACCGTGACTAGACATCAGATCGTATATCGTGCTTAAATTGTTCTTTATACATTCCTGCGGTGAAATTGACGTTCGTTTAGTTATCGTCATACATCTCCTGGCGCACAATAGTTATATATCTCCCGGAGCACAATGTCCTTAAGGGTCTTGCTCCAGGACGCACATGAATGATCATTTCATCAATTTACGCATATCGTACTATAACGTTTGAACATTATATTATTTACCTCGACTTTCGGCACGCAGAGAAAACTGTCGAATTGTTTCTGCAGTTCGGTGTAACGAGGATTGTGGAGGTAAGAAGTTTGGCTGTTGCTTCTCAACGATCCCAACTGGTTCATGAACAATTCGACGACCCATACGACAATCATCGTTATCTGCGTTTTGTCTTGAGGCTTAAGACCGTCCAACTTCTTCTTCAGAAATGTTTTCAGAGCCTCAATTTGCGATTCTTGAAGAAATTTCAACGATATCTCCTCGAATGACGAATGAGTGTCCGCGTAGATCAGCGCGCTTTTTTCGAATCTAGGAAGAATTGCATAATTACGTAAACCTGTCAGTAACGAACGTTTATCTCTATACATGAGCAAGACTGACTCGTTGTTTTTGAACAGCATTTCGGCCTGTTTTACGAGAACCTGATCCACGTGTGCAGGATTTCCTTTGCAATATTGTTTCGCAAGCTCGAATTCCCCCTTTTCCACATATACCTTAAAAAACGAGCGAAACGAACGAATATCGCATTTATAAAAAATATGTGCAGACCGTGCATGTTTCATCTTTTACCTGCCAGACATTCCGGTCCTCTTTGGTGACTTTATACTTGAAGACCGCCCTCTCGCTGTACGCCCAAATAGAGCCGGTAATCGGATCTTTGATAATATTGATTAACTTCCCTAAAATCTGAAAGTTAATTGTCAGTTAAATGCATTAATGATTATGTAACACACCTTCTTCGCATCTAACCAATTGCTTGATAGATATTTAAAGATTGTAATAAACTTTGTTGGTCGATTATCTCAATATCACATATTCAATGCCGGATTTTCGTGTTTACTAACGATTGAAAAATAGATGCTTTTTAAATATGTGAAATAACAAATTCAAGTTTAATATTAATACATACGTCGTTGTAGATGTCCTCGAATATAAGCTCTTTGTTCAGTAACGAAACACCTTTTACGTGATCACTGTAGAGCAACAAGGCATGAAATTCAGTGAGAACGAAGTTCAGAGGCGCGACCGATTGCGCAACAGTATTTCCAATTAAGCTCGTCTCCGGACAAGGCAGCATTTGCTGATTGACCAATACGTTATCCATTTCTGATCGAGGATCGATCTAAAAAAAATTCATTTAAAAAATTTAAATGAATGCATGATAAGTTTGGACCACGTTTATCATAAAATGTTATCGTTTATTGTTCAGCACTCCGGGTACCTCTGTGTACAATATGCCCGTTTCGGTCAACCAACCGAAGGTCTTTGGCAACGATTTGGGACTCGAGTAATAAAACTGCATCCTGGAATAGGGTAACGAACTTTCCAGTTGGTTGAATCGCTCTGAAACGAATTAATTTCTCGTTATGGAATAGCCTGCAATAATTTAAAAACAGCAGTTTCTTATCGAATTAATTGCAAACATTATATTAACCTTTGACGTTAAGATATTTGCTAAAGATCTGCTGCAACAGAGGCTTTTCTTGTGGATTGGAAACCGTTCCGATGTATTGATATATTCTTATTAGAGTCGTAACGATTATAATGTATTTGTCTGAGTTCGATAGCTTGTGAAACTCTATGCCGGTTATAGGGGGCTTGCTCTCCTCGCCGATGTCGAAAACCTGAAAAAAATTAAAAAAAAAATTGTGAGAAATGGACAAAATCAATAACGACGAGATAACGATTAATAGACTAACGTGATGTGCTTGTGCTCGTTAAGCATGTGAGATGCTGCGATTAAAATTATTTTTCAACTCACCAATCCATCTACCTCCTTACTGCCGTAAAGTGGCAAATAATTGGGAAGCTTTCGGAACAATAAATAATATGTTGTGGGACGATTATTCAAAAATGTATGTTAGATGAGAGGAAATGATGTAACACCATTAAGAAAGATAACTATAGTGATACCTGTTTCCAGTATTGCTCCAGGCTAGTGTTGAATATTTTGTCGCTGTCCAAACCAATCTCAGTCTCGAAGATCAAACCTCTGGAGGTTCCCAACAGTATCGGTCCTGAAACTATTTCCGATGTGTTCGCAAAGTTCCAAGCCACTGCGGTTATCTCGTGACCGCGAAATTTTCCGGCCTATCGTGAGTGCAAAAAATGTAATGATATTTACAACAAATTTTCAAAGTGAATTGATGTGGTGTAATAAACTACCTGCTTTAATTTTGTAGTTTTTCTGTGTAAATAGAACAGATCGGCAGGGGGATTTTCACCATTTTTCGGCAACAATGCAATGAGCAAGTGATTGCCCAGTGGATCGAGATATATGCCAGACATTTTCATACTTGTCGTGTACTTTGAAATATCTATCTCTGTCAAAAAAATACAGAATATGAGTATGATGATTTCGCAAAGGCGAAAACAAGTGTTTTTCTTTCAAACAGTTAATTGTCGCCACGTTCAAACCTTCAGGTTTATCAGGATGTTTCATATCGATTCTCAATATAATATTGTTGGCCATAGCGATGACAATAAAGTTGCTACTGACTGCCAGATGAAGAATTCTGTCTGATGGTAAAAAATTTACTTTCTGCTTCGTAAAGATGGGCCCATCCTCCTGCAGCTTCATCTGAATGAATCCGGCTGTACTCTAAGAGACAAAAATATAAATACATATTTATTAATAAATATACCCAACATTTGTAGTAACTTCATATTTACTGAACATAGAAAAAATATAGTTTCAAGCTTTTTGTTTGTGAAGTTTGAAATATAAAATATAGTATAGAACATGATCCTGTACTACACACGCTATACCACATATTTTATAAACTGTGGTATGGTACAATAAATAAAATTTATATTATTATGATGCAAATAAGTATCCAAAAATATACTTTAAAATTGATAATTGACAATAAATAATCAATAAACCCCTATAAAAATTGATGGTTTACATTTTTCAAGCATCTCTATTAAATCAAGAGCATAATGTACAAGGGTTAAAATAAAATTGTTACTGACTATGTCGGGACGCATCGGAGGTGGGACTGATTGCTTGGAGCGCTGCGAGGCTCTCTCGTACTGATCAAACATCGATGTCATCGTACTACAATTTTAATAATCCCTTCGATAATCTGAAAGGCAAGGCATCTCTATGAATGCTGGAGTACTTAACTACGACAGCTGGCAACTGACACTCGAATTATGCAGGCACGATTAGAGTCTATTCGAATGTTTATGAGTTTTTGGAAATTGCTATTGTTAATAGTAAATTCAATAAATCCTTAAGAATGAACAACACAGGTATTTTTTGCAGTGATCAAAAAAGAAATACGACAATAATTGTGGAACATTCGAAAGTCTCCCATACCATACAAGCGGATCGCAATTTGAGATTAAATCTGACTTGTTTGACAATCGTGTAACCTACAATCGACAGTGCGCACGTCCTTGGTCGTGGATATAGGACGAGCGACGTCAGGACAAAACGTATTTTTTTTTATCGAGACTAGCGTCGCATATTATACGAGCTTCTCGTAGTCTTCAATGAACCCTACTCAATTATCAATAACAAGAAACATTTTTTGACACTTCCACACACCGTCGTTTGAACCATTCGTTCATTATTTCAGTATTGCAAAATGACCGTCTTTTTTCGATCGGTCAAATTGCGATCAAATTACCATCGGACATTTTCCTTCTCAGCAACCCCCCTTTTCTTGACAATCCGTGGTCGGTTGATTGAATTTTGTGCCGTAGCGTTGGTATCCATGACTACATTGGCTGGCTACTTTCTCGACTTAACCACCAGTCCGCGTGAAATATTTTCTAACCAACGGTGTTAACCTCAAAGGAATCTGCGATCGAACACACGTAGTTTCATCGCATTATTAACAAGTTAATTGTCAAGTGGACGTATCATTGTCAATAGCGTCAAGGTATCGTAGATACTTCGATTATGTGTGATGAAACAAAATATTAATTCATCCAAAAATATATTTACACTAAGTGGCTTCGCACAAAAGTACTCAGCACACATGAAGTTGATGTTTGCTTTCCATTTGATTTTCAGGTAAAAATGCCCAAGACGAGCGCAGCAACGAAACGCCCTCGAAAAGAGGGCTTCAATCGCTCTGGACACAGTATGAATCCAGAGCGAAAAACCGAGGGATTGAAGGGTGTAGCAAAAGTGAGAACGAAAGGAACGATAAAGAGGTTACAGATGTACCGATGTCAGAAAGCCAAGAGAAACAAGGTTGGAAAGATATTAACCCCCGCGCCGTTTCAAGGGTGGCAACCATCCGGAACGATGACGAGAGTCGAACCATCTCAAAGATGGTTTGGAAATTCACGAGTCATATCACAAAATTCATTGCAAAAATTTCAAAGCGAACTCGGTGCGGTTATGAAAAATCCTTATCAAGTGGTGATGAAACCGTCACAATTGCCAGTGACTTTGTTGCAACAGAAAGCAGCCAATGCCCGCTGCCACTTGCTCGACACAGAGAGCTATCAAAGTGTTTTTGGTCCGAAAAAAGTTCGTAAACGGCCAAATGTTGCGGTATCTTCTTACGACGAACTGCACAACCTCGTTAACGAGAGGGAGGTTGTTTACGACAAGGAAAGAGACACGAAAGATTTGGATCTCATTCGTCCTGACGAGGGAATTCGGGATGCAAATAGAGACTGGGTAATGGCAGCGGGACAGAGTCGAAGAATCTGGAACGAGTTGTATAAAGTAATTGACTCGTCTGATGTTGTTCTTCAAATATTGGATGCTAGAGATCCAATGGGAACACGTTCACCTCCGGTCGAGAAGTATCTAAAAACTGACAAAGCTCACAAGCATCTTATATTTGTTCTGAATAAGGTGGATCTCGTGCCAACTTGGGTAACACAGCGATGGGTCGCTATTCTCAGCGCGGAATATCCTACCGTTGCCTTCCATGCCTCGCTTACTCATCCATTTGGCAAAGGTTCTTTAATAAACTTGCTGCGTCAATTTGCCAAGCTTCACGTCGACAAGAAACAGATAAGTGTCGGTTTCATTGGTTATCCCAATACTGGAAAGAGTTCAATAATAAATACTTTAAGGTCAAAGAAAGTTTGCAAAGTTGCACCGATAGCTGGTGAGACAAAAGTCTGGCAGTACATAACACTGATGCGTCGTATCTACCTTATCGACTGTCCGGGTGTCGTGTACCCGTCCGCCGAAACCGACACGGAAAAGGTACTAAAAGGAGTCGTTAGAGTCGAACTTATCAATAATCCCGAGGATTACGTTGAAACGGTACTCGGACGAGTCAAACCCGAGTACATAAAAAAAACCTATAAGATCGAAGATTGGCAAGATCACACGGATTTTTTGGAAAAATACGCACGTCGCTCCGGAAAATTGCTCAAACATGGAGAACCCGATATAACCCAGGTCGCTCGTATGGTACTCAACGATTGGCAACGAGGAAAATTGCCGTTCTTCGTTCCTCCCGAGGGCTTCGAAGATCCCAAAAGTAAACAAGCCAATGAATCCAGGGACGTAACAGTAGCGGAGCCGAACGAAGAAAAATCCGAAAATCCGTCCGCGAACGAACCGATGACGAATGACAAAAAATTAGAGGGAAAAATCGGCATCGTTCAAGATTTTAGAAAAATTCGCGTAGCTTTGTCGTACTCAGGAGAGGACACCGCCAACGATAAATTTGTAACAAAGGCAAGCTTTGACGACTCCGTATCTCCCTCGCAGACGAGCTCACCTCCAGAATCGGAAGACGAAGGAGATGACGATGACGATGAAGATAATGAGATAATAAAAAATAACGAAACGGGGATTAAAGAGGAGCCAACATCCGCTCAGCAGCCGATAAAAGATAATCTCATGCAGAGCGCGTACGAAAGTACAGAAGATTTCCATTATTATTCCAGCGACAGCGACAACGATGAAGGCGACGGCAAGAGATCCTCGAAATTGGCTATTTCCTCTAGCGGTACATTCGCCGTTTTTCCAATGGAAAATGGAAATAAAAAACCGGTCGAAAAGGGCCGAACGCAGAAGCTGACGAGCAAACAACGAAGGCAGCTCGAGCGAGCACAGAAGAGAAAGAAAATTGGTAGTAACTTTTACGAAGTTAGTAACGTTAAGAATAGAAATCGTAACAGAAAAGTACCGAAAATCAAGAGAACGTAGCTCATATGACTAGTCATTGTTCTACTTCAATAGATACTGTCCTTTACTTTATTCTCGTGAAACTCACTCTCTACACACGTAAAAAATCATCATTCAGCTGACCCCTCCTCTGTACAGAAATAAATAAAATATTTTTCAACAACTAATAAATCATGAAATCCTTAATCCTGCCCTAAACGTTTTATCCTTTTTCCTGTACGTGCTGATTTCCTTATGCGAATAATAGAATTTATATGCCGTGAGGCGGGAAGAGAACATTAGTACAGCTGCACGAAAGAAGCCTCGGGCTCTTCCTCATTCTTTCAAAGTCTCAGCTCGAGAGTCATTCGCCTTCTCTCCATGTGTGCGTGTGTGGATGGAAGCCGTGCAATGCATCACGGTCTAGGACAGTGTTCACTGCTAGACTGCGCAAGAATACACAAGAACCACGAGAGTGCACCATCGTCGCATTCTCTTTTTTTTTATTTTCCACGAGCTAGAGTATCGCCCGCCTGTACACCCCTACTCGTCAAGGTCGGCATCGCCTTCCTATCGCTCTTTATTTCTGTTTTTCGCCCTCTTCTATCTATCCCTCAATTTTTCACGCTGGCTTGATTCTTCGTTCATTCGCCGCCCTGGGTTTTTTTTTTCGTTATACCCTTGTGCACTGAAAGCCTTTTTTTAATTCGCCCAACAAGGTATCTCGCCCAACCGACTAACGCTGCAACACCTGTTATTCATCCTTTTGTCCTGCAAGCCCTTTTTCATTCTCACTCCGAACCAATATTCTCTGTTGTATTATGGGACATGGCGAGTCCACGTTATTTTATCCGATTTATCAACGATTCGCCCAATGATATAATCATACAGTAGAATAATAAACAAAACTATAATTGATGAAAGACGATCCTTCGATTCGCATAATGGATTCGCCTTTCTTTTGCAACTAATTTTTCTTTCTATCGCTTCGATCGAGTTGTATCAGTTAGGCGGAGCGCTCATAGTTTTAGCAACGTTAATTATTCTTTCTATTATACAGTATATACCGTATGTAAATACTATATATTATTCTATAGTTAAATAATTTTTCCGACGTACGAAAAACACTCGAGTGTGTTCGCCGCCCCATCAACCTCGACGATTAATATCGATTCTTGCTTCAGCATACAAGAATAGTTAAAATTTGGATTTTTTAATTATGCAGTGGATATGAAGGCTATTTTGCCGCGAGACATGAAATGTTCTCATCTCGAATGGAGGACAGGCGTTACTTTCTCTTATGTGCACGCTCGTAGAGCCGTGAAAATATATGGCATAGGTAGTCGTAACTATCGCTGCACTGCAGGATTTTGGTGTCGAGTAGGACGGAAGAAAAGCAAAAACTTTGTCGAATCTTTGAAATGTTTCATTGCATCAAATCGTTTTCATCGATTTTTCTCACCGTTATGTTATCTTCCGTTGAATAATAAGACTCTTGAGGAAGATAACGAATGTTGACAAAATGTGATGGAACCGAGCATAATTATGTTCTAGCCCTATTTTTCCTCGAGGTCCTCGAGTTTAGTGACTGTATTACATAGCACAATATTACTATATATATCTTCCCCACACCCCGGTACGACAACGAGAGTGAGCTGAAGAATAGAATTTTCAGAATATGCTTATGGCGAGAGCCCCCATGCGTGTGCGTCGATGCAGTTTTGGGAACACATGTTGTGCACGCGTGTGGCAACATCGCGGTCCTACATTCCACACGATCGAGGGACCGGTTTGCGGGTTGGCGTTCCCCTCTTAAAAAAAAACTAACGCTCCTTCTAACGCAGATAAGCCCACGCCCTTTCATAGGGTTGCTGGCCTCGTTATGTAGTTGCGTTTCTTTTAATTCCTGCCCGCTGACCAGCTCTTTTCTCCCTCCACTGTGGCCCTCGCTGTTATTCCCCTCATTCATTTTTTTATTACAACCGGTCCGTCGTTGAGACGTTTTTTTCGGTCCAATTTCCGAGTTTTCGTTACCGTGATATTTTTTTTTAACTTACCTCATTTTATTCTCTCGCCATGTAGTTCATCTTCACGGCGAAGATAACAACGGCATTTGTCCAAGGCCCCTCAGAGAAGGTTGTCTTTCCGCCCCGTAGACGCAAGATTACGCATGTGAAGTATATATTGAGTGTGTCATGTTTTTAAGTCGTAGGGCCTAGCGAATGTTACGACGAATCAGTGTGAGCTTTCTAATGTGTAAGGTATCCATTTCGTAAACAGTTTTTGGCGTAAGAAAATGGCGGTGTACGGCGTCTGATCCGAGGATCGAGCAAGTGTAACATATTTGCGTTGTACACTTGAACAAAGTTTTGAACTTCTGTAACTCTTTCAACGATGAACGATTTGTTCCCGTAAGAATGAACGACTGTATGATAGAACGGTGGACGATTGACGCGCAATTATTGCTGTGAAGTCCATTTAACCTACAAAATAGCAGTGGTTCTCATGAGCAGCATCGTCGATCCGCTTCGGCCCTGTTAACCCCTTCTAAGAGTGTACGGGTATGAAATTCAACGTCTGTTACGAAATTCACGTGTAACCTTTGAAAGTTGTTACACATATCGATCGTTACGTAATAATTTTGCTAAATTCGCGGTCCACGGTTAGTGAGATGTATAATGATTGTTACAAGTTTGTCGTGTAAGCTTGAAGCCCGTCTGCCATTTAGTAGAGTGGACCATTCGGTTGTCTCACGGTGAACCTTTAACCAAAATACGAATTTTTCGCGCTCACCTGTATTAATAAATTGAAACGTATTACGAGCAGAAAATCATCGGGCGTCATGAATACTTTGCTATTACAGCAGCATAGAACGAAGGTACTTGTATGGATGTAGCAATGCGCCGGTAGAGAATAGGACCTGCCGCACAGCGGTCAATGGCCTACGAAAACAGGCACAATACTCCCCACTGCTAGCACATTTTTATTCTTCAGCTCGCTCAATTCCTCGCATCAGTTGTCCTGTCTATCTGAATCATCCGTGACCGGAACCTAATCAGAGTCAACTAATAAAATTTAAGAAACTTCTGTGCTCGTGATTTATCGAACGAACGATTACAAAATGAGAATCATAGTCTTTATCATGAAATTTCCGTGTGCGCTAATCATTCAATGTTTCCGGCCTACTCCACCCAATTTAAAAAAATTTGCTAACATAAAGCCATTCCACATTCAATTTACCAACAATCGGATATAACGATCAAGGAATTTATATATATATATGTATATATATATACAATATATATATTTTTTTTCTTTAGGATCCGTCTTTATAAACCGGCAAAGGTGTGTGCTGTAACTCGCTTCAAGCACGTGTAATCCTAAAGGAAAGTGTACTGTCGCTACTGTGAATATTACCGATAAGCCAATATTCGATCCACTCTTCGATCGACACTCGCCTTTCTTCCTTTTGCTTTCCTTGAGATTGCCTCGGGAAAGCACTATTGGGACTTTTTGCTGCCTCGCAGTTCAGTTTATTGAGAACGCCTCTGTACTTATCTTCGTTCTTACTTGTTTCTATACTTTGTTTATTCTATGTTATTCAATTGCTTTTGGGAGGACAAAAAATTGGAATCCTACAGTGGAGCGATGGGTCAGGTGGCTAAGCCGCGAGGGTGAGCGAATGAGATTCACCTTACGATCCTCGTCACATTCCTGCTGGTCCCCCTTCGCGACCCTCTTACATTCGACGGTTGGTGTCCCAGAGCTGAACGTGGCCCCTTCAGCAGCGGCAGATTAATAAGTGAGCCAGGGCCAATGGAAGTTTTGGGACGTCACTGGTTCGCACGCACATGCAGCCCCAGAGCGCACAGCAGGGAGAAAAGGTGAATGCGCACAGCGGTGACGTGCGCACTAGAGTGGCGATTTTTCAAACCGATAAGAAATCTCCCGGGCAGACTTTCTAATTCGTTATACTGGACGAAAAGTAGGCTAGTCGTTTGCGATCCCTAAAGACAGATTCCTATTTCTTCTCTCTTGAAATCGATTCGAACGAAACTTTTCAAATTCTTACCAAACTCTTCGATTCAAAATAAATAAAAATCGAGCGCCTGTAATATAAATAAAAAATAGATTTTTTTTAGTGAAATAATTAGATGTACGGCGTTAATTAATGAACAGGGTAGTTTCTACAGAATTGGGCGTGGTGGCTGCCACCAGTGTATTCACATGCAGAGAGACTGAAAAGCGCATCGAGAGAAGAGAAAGAATAAAAACTCACACGCACGAAAAACGTGTGTGTATTCGAGAGGATTCGTTTCGGCAGTCGAAGAGTCGTTCTCTCATCTCGGAGACTCGAACGGCGAGCGTTCTCGCTGTTAAATTCTGACTCCCCTCCGTCCTCGATCTCTTCACCGGCGGGCCCCTTGCGCCCTACGGTGGAACTCGCTTTTCCCTCTACGCATTTTTTTCTCACATTATAAAAAAGAAAAAAAAACTATACTGACTTCTCTCCGCATTCAACATAATTCTCAGCGAATTATTGCCTGGATAATCAACATTTTTCCAAAATGAATTTTCATCCACCGCGTTTCGGTCTTTCTCCGTTTCGAACGACACGAAAAAAGTTTTAAAAAAATTCGACGAGCAATTGAATCATGTAAATATTTCTCGAATAATTTTTGTTGCTCACAAATTCAACCAACTGTCCTCATCAACACCACACGAGAGTAATATCAATGGGAAAGACGACAATTTTGCCTTACGTGAAAATGACGATTTTTTTGTTTTTTTTTTTAAGCACTACTGTTTGTTTACCGTTCGGCTTTGCTATTCGCCGTTCGTCTAATTTACTTCGACGGCAGATAGGTCCAATGGTGGTGGAAAAGCGCCATTAACGTTCCACCGTAGGGCTGTGTCCGTGCTTTTGTGTGTGTGCTGCGTGCCCTGTGCGACTATGTCTTTAACAATAAGCTAGCACAGACACACGGGAGGCAAAGGCGATCGAGGGACTCGTCGTGGTCGTTCTGCGTGCGGGTGTTTCACACAGGAACTCTCCTGCAGTCGCCAGCCCCGTATACTGGTGTGCGTGGGAAAAAAATGTGCGCGTTAGTGGAAGGGAGAAACTGCATCCCGACACGACTGGCATCCCCCGAGCCGCAAAGCCAGCCCTCAGTCAGTCTTTCAAATGTGGCATTTACGCGCCCGTCCTATTCGCGCTCTTCAGCCGAGCGAAGAAACCACCTCGAGGCGAGCCATAGTAGGAACGAGGTTGCAGTAGTGCGAACAGGCGTTTGGGGTAACAGTCGCATCGCGAATTTAGTTCCTCCACTTGTTTCAGTGTTAATCCTCCACCAAGTTCAATCCTTTGCCGTATAATTTATACATTCATAGATATATATATATATATATATATATCCTTCTCCCATCCCGCCACCCCATAAATGAAAACTTCTTCGGATGGATATCGACTCGATTCAATGTCGAACACAGGGTGAAATTTCACCTGAATTTTGCGCGTAGCGGAGGAAATATTTTCCGGGTTTTACACTAAAGGTAAGCTCACAGTGTTTTCTGTCTTTATTTAACAATATTTAACAATCAATTCGTGATACATTTTATATATATATATAATTGAATTTTAACACGTGTCCGTTTGAAGAAGTTTATTTTTGACGTTGCTAACGGTTCGTACCGAAAAAAAAGTTTTTGCGTCTGTGTGCAAAAAGTGAATGAATGTCTCCATTTATCCCGAGCACAAGTTGTTAATTAGCGCCGATGTAGTTTTACAGCAAATACTATACCGTTCAAAGTTCATGTCGTTGAAATTTCAAACGACGTGACGCGTCGAGAGCCCGTACAGTCACGGTCGGTAATCCATGTCCCTTGCGGAGATAAGCCTACCGATCAGCAGACTCGTGAGGAGCGAAAAACTCTCGCTTTCTTTTCAAATTGAAGCTTCTTCGCGTTAACTCATCGGGTCGGTATTAGTCATCGAATTTTATCGCCATTCTATCGCATACCACGCCTATTACTCACTAACCGGTAGCTCTCAATATTCACAATACCATCAGGAATTAACTGCTACAAATGCAATTTTGTTTGTGTCTAGGTCGTCGAAGAAAAAAAAAGAAAAAGGAAGAAACAATACACCGTCACAATGGAGGTCTCGGAGGAATTTTGTCTGCGATGGAACAATCATCAGCAAAATTTGCGCACGACAATGGCCGAGCAGTACCAAAATCAGATCTTCACCGATGTTACACTTGGAGTCGAGGACGGTCATTCGATCCGATGTCACAAGATGATATTGGCTGCGAGCTCGCGATATTTTCAATCGATACTGATCGATCTTCCTTACGAGCATCCGATCGTCGTTCTTAGCGACGTAAAGTACAAGGAAATTATAGCGATACTGGAGTACATGTACAAGGGCGAGGTAAACGTACCGGGGAATGAATTGCCAGCTTTGTTCAAGGTTGCCGAAGCTCTGGAAGTTAAGGGGTTGGTAGGTGAAAATAAAGACTCCTCGCAGTCGAAATTCGGCAATCGGAGCGTCATTAATGCGCCCGAGGTTTGGGAACGCGTAAAGATTCACGAAGAAAGAGCGTCGCCTCCGAGCTCAGCGAGTTCTCCATATTGGTTGACCGGGAAACCTCGAGATACGAACGAGCACGAAATGGCGAAGCATTCCCCGTCCGCGTGGCCCGCGTTCTCCCAGGGCCTTCTCCCCGAAGGACCCAACAACCCGATAGCGGTCTTGCACTCGTCGCTATCGTCGAGATACTCACCCCTTCTCGGATCTCACTGCGACACCGATACGAAACTTTTTCCACGCCGAAGACGAAGGAGAAAACTTTCGAGCAAAGATATGACGATTAACCGAGGCATCCCGATGCCGAGAACGACTCTGGATCAGAGTCAGATCGGTGGCTCCCAACAAGTACCCGTCAATCCTCACGATTCGCATTATCGAACACTCGGTAACGACGCGACGATCAACGACGACGCTATCGAATCTCATCCGACTCGCAGTTCTGACGGGAGTGAAACTTGGATGGCCGAAGAGGACGACAACAGAGTGTCTCGTCTATCCTCCTCCGAAGAGACAAACGCAGGTAATTTGGCAGTTTCGTCGCTCGTTCTCCTGTCGAAGGCAGAGCTGGGCAAAAGCCATGTAACAATTTGAAGGAAACCAAAATTTCGGGCTTCTTGGATGTGCTCTGAATTGACTTCTACGTGAACTCAGGATCTCCTCCGAAAAATATCTCTCAAACAACTGAAATTAATTTAGTCTTTCCGTAGATTCTCCTTCCAAGTGTTGTCCCAAACAATATTAATCCAGAATACACAAACTTCGATGATCCAAAACATTATTGTACAGTGCGATACGAATATAAAGAGTTCTCGAAAAGACTTGCAACGGTCCGAAATCGAGGCCTTTGGCATCTTTCGAAAGACATCCAGAGTGCATATAGAAATTAATTCGGAGCGCATTTAAAGAGTCCTTTTTTTACGTCTAATTGTCACGTGGGAAGCTACGAGTCTTTGATTCTCGTCTCGAAGGCAAAGAACAGAAAAACCGATTCCAACATTTCGCCTATTAGAGCCAAGAAGCAGTCGCTTTAGCCCGGCTCAGATAAATATTCCATAATTGGCAATTTATCTCTGTACCATATAATTCTATGGATAATATAATTAGTTACCACTTGTGTGTCTGTAACGAAATTCCTTTCTCTATTTTGCCGCAGGCAACGGCAACTGCGTTTCGGCAAGTAAACCCGGAATCGGTAAGCGTTACAAGCAGTACACTCATACGGACATAGAAGGAGCTATCACGGCTGTTCTCGAGAATGGGATGAGCGCGAACAAGGCCGCAGTCATGTTCAGAGTACCCTCGAGAACTCTGTACGACAAAATAAGCAGGGCCAAAAAGGAAGAAGTGCTGAGAGGCGGGGCTGCAGTTGGGACGTCGAAACGAAAGCGCAACGCGAGCAGCAGCGGCGCGTGTTTTCCGTACGGTCTACCAGGGACCAACGCTACCAGCAGCATTCATGGAAATTATTCGGACACACTACCGATCGACGATCCCGCATCGGTTCTGGAGACCACGTTGGCCGAGAGTCGCGACCATTCAGTGGATCGTGATGCCAAATTAAAAATCGACGGAAAAAGTTCGAGCCCGGTTCCGAGTCCTCGACTTCCGGTGCACCCTCAGGTTCCGCGTCGCGAGGGAAGCGACAACGAAGCGGAGGATCTCTCGGTGAGCCGTAAATCGGAAGTCAGCGTTATTGTGCCAACGAGAATTGTTATCAAAGAGCCTATTTAGATGTCCACGTACGATCGTACTTTTCTGATTTTCCGACTCTTCTTCGTCGAGACCTCTTTGAGACTTTGAGGTGAGATCGGAGACTGAAAATGTCCTTTGCATTAAAACGGAATTTTGCGACACATAGCATATGTTAATCGACAATGTTAGCGTTAAAGATTTGTACATACGAGTTGAGGAAACAACGACAGAACGGCATTAAATGTCGCAGGCTCCGATGACATAATTACGTTAGATGAATATTAGGACTAGGCATTTGGGGGAGAAATTTGCGTTGACGACTGAAAAACAGTTGTTCATTTGTTGCCGTAAACTTTAATTAAGGGTTACCATTATCGTTACCGAAAACGTTGGCTCTGGGATACAGCTGCAATATTGCTCAATGTATATAACGACGTTGAAATAGGACAAGACCTATCTACCTCAATTATATGCAACGAGCGTGTTTGGAGTTCGTTGTGTGACGCGTGATGACAGATTGTAAAATCGACAAGTACCTGCAATTAATACAATAGCAATACAGATAGGGAAATGCAAGACTACACAACTATAATATCATTATTGCGTATATAAGAGAAGCTGAGCTTTGGGAAATTTCACACACGAATATATTCTATTGAAAATAGTAATAGGTAAATCACGAGGCCTTTGCAACAATAAGTTGCTTTACGATTAAGACTGATTGTTTTTTTTTTTTTTTACAACGTTAGAACGATTGATGTTTGAGTCGCACGTGGTCGATAGACATCAACGATATCAATGAAATAGAAATTGAGTGGAGGAAAGGAGCCGATTGCATAGCATTGGATCGGCGAATCGAGAATTGTGCGAGTTCTCCCTAATGTGAATTTATTCCACGTACTATAAGGATTAAAATGAATATATTATATCTACAATGTACATTGGGAGCTTAACTTTCGACAGTCTTACCAGCCCCGATGGCGTTGCCGTAATCCCAGTTTCCCGTATAGACATTCGATTTAAAACGACCAATAAAATTACGTGATTTTGTCAAGACTATCGTTCTTTATAATGCCGGGATTCGTAGAAGATAAATAATAAAAATTTGAAAAAAAAAAGAACACTGAACGAGAGGAAAAAGTCATTGCGAACAACGACGAGACTGTAAAGTCGGAAGGGTCGATGAGAGACGCCCTCGCATCCGCCGGTGAAAAATATTCTTGCATTATGCAAAGCGCGTAGTCAAGGACTGGACTTTCTCGCAACAACGTTGACACAGGACAGAGATGCTCCGACATGATTTCCGCTAGCACTAAACCCTTCGGCCTTTTACCACGAAAACTGGAAATGAAAAAACCGGTTGAAAAATGCAGTAAAAAATATTTTGACGTTAGAGGAAAAGCGAAAACTTTAGTCCGGGAACGAGAAAAAGAAAATCTGCCCTGACCTTTACACTGAGTTATTATCGTGAAAAATAAAGAATAGAGGAGAACTGGACAGAAACTATTGGTATTTTTTTCCAACAAAAAATTGGTAAAAAATATTCGGTTTGCCCGTTAAATTCGTCCTCTAATTAGAATAGGAGAGTGCGAGGCTGAGTGGAATAGCGAAGCAAAACTCAATTCGGATGACCCATTTTGTCCCAACGATTTATCCGCATCTTCAACTCCGGTTTGCCTCAACACCATCGCCGACTTCTAAGAAGTTCTTGGAAAATTGCGTTTTGCCCCAATTTCCCATTTAGCCTCGCTCTCCCTCTAGATGACTTGTAAAACGAGAGTCAGGAAAGCAATCAGCGGCAATTTTACTTATACATATGTGTACGTATATACAGAGTATACTGGGACAAAACGGGGACGCTAACTAATGAAACCTTCCATACCGATATCGTCAAAACAGATTAATTGTTTTTCACAATTTTCATAAATTGTATTACCAACGTTTTTTTCAAAAGAACATTAAAAAAAAAGGGCGAAAACCGAGTATCCTTCGAATCGACTTGTGACAACTTTTCTTAGCTCAATTATCATAGTATTTCATATTTCATGTCCGCATTTTGCCCACGTGGGTAATATATTTTATGAACCCATCTTCTCCCACGTCCCCATTTTTCCACGTTTTCGCTTATACGTATACACCCGGCGGAATTTTTCCGGAAACGTCGCACCTCCTTCACCGTTTCGTGTAACGATTTTTCCCCTGTCTACTTCCGCTTTTCCTCTATCCTTATTTCTCTCGCGCATATAAAAACACATACGTTCGTTTCGCCTATGGGATGTACACTGTAACGAGGGGTGGTTAGACACGATAACTTGGCCGAGTAAACGAGGAGAATTGGCCGGGAGCCCTCATACATAGTTACAGTACGAGTCGGGCTTGAGATCGAAGGGTCAGAAAAGACCATCTGGTTGCGTATCCGGCCTTTCTCTCTCTCTCTTTCTCTCGTACTGCAATTTTCACCACCCCGGGAAAACTATACAACGCCCGGTCCCTGAGACTACAAAAAAAAAAGAAGATATATAAAAAAAAATTATTTCCAACCCCTGCATGCACCTCTCTCCCCTCCACTCATAATGCCTCGTCGTATTTGTCCTTGCAATATAACCCGTCCCTCCGTAAAAGGGTCGAACAGCGATCGAGAGAGACGGAGATTAGCAAACCCTTGCTAATAAATTTACTGCGCGAAACACCGTTTGCGATATCGTTTTTTTTTTTTTTTTTTTCTTTTCCATTGCGCTTCCATAAAAAGTCGTAAAATCGAAAAAAGTGCTTCCGCACCGACGATGGAGTTGCAGTCAATAACCAGTTAAAAGCTATTCGAAACGTTTATTTGCCCCGTTTGCAAATATCTTTGCGATCATGTGTTGTTCGCAGGATGTTCGTGATAATCCTTTTTATTGAAGGTGCCTACGGACTGCCTGGATCTGCCTTTCGATGAGAATAGGATAGGAAAAAACGAGAAAAAAAAAACCGAACGAGACACGGACAGTCGAAAGATCAGGGTAGACGAAAAAAAAAAAAAAAAAAAAAAAAAAAAAAAAAAAAAAAAAAACTGAGGAAGATTGGATGGTGACCCGTTACGCAGGTATACCGTACAGGGGGGGAGGGTTTTTCGCTGCTCACAGCAGTACACTACACGTAGGCGAGAAGGGGGATAGAGAGAAATTCGATGGTCGTCGGCGCCGAGTGTGGGAACAACCCCCGGATGAGAGGACTAGACGTAGGGCCCTGTAATAGGCGCTGGTCGATGTATTTTATAAGGAAGAGGAGGAGTGGCCCTGCGGCTAGACTAACGCTGACGCTGACGAAAATTTTTTCGGTTTTTCGTTACGTACGTGTGTCTGTGCGTCGGTGAATTTCATCGAGCGACAGGTAGGCTGCTACCGATCCCGGCCGCGGCCCGCTATATTCCTCGTGAAAAATAATCGTCGACAGACCCGTTCGATCGAATGTGGGAAAAAAAAAAAAAAAGACGACCGAGAATATTTTCGCTAGAGCAGAAAAAAAAAAAAAAAAAATACACAAAAACAAATAAAGAAAAAGAAAAAAAAAATCGCTCACCGTTATCATATTAATATCGCACGACAATGTAAGAATCACGGTAAAGAATTATATAACTCCGACGATTATAATTCTTAGCAAGAGTCGAGGTAAAAATACGGTCGTCACGGGTCTTCGCAGCGCCGATAAACGCGGCAAAGTCTTCGATGAAATAATAAATGATAAATTGGCAATATGAACGGCCCTTCGCGCGAGCTGCATCCGTGCCCGGAATTCTTCCGGGCAATGTAGCCCGACGTTTGATAAAATATTGTTGCTATACATAGACCACACTATGCTCGCGCCAAAGTTTGTGGCAGTTGTCTACTGCGTACTTCCGTTACGAGTCAGTGATCCCCCGCACGATAGAATCGCCGCGACGCCGGAATAAGCGCTCGCTCGAACACGCACACGTCGATACGCCTATTTGCGTTGCGTGCAAGTATCTATGCTAGTCAAATATCAAGCCCAAGTTCTATCGTCGTTCTCGTACACATAGATCGGTGCGGGCGAGTGGGCTCCTCTGTTTCTGGCGTTCGCTCTCAGCTGCAAGGAAAATCTTACAGGCCCCTACCACTCAATTCTGGTATGCCTTACACAGCTCGAGAGCCGTTCGCGGGGCTCTCTCTGGACCGGCTGCTAACTCGGCTCGGTTTTAGGCGACTGTCTAGGCCGCACACACACACACACAGAGAGACACACACACAGACACACAAACAGCATAGGGCAAAGCGATGCATCACTCCAGTGGGTAGCAGTGGAGAGAGCGGAAAAAAGAATTCTCCAAGCTAGACAAGATTCTACCAGGGCCTCACGAAATGCATCGGGAGAAGTATTTTTTTTTTTTTTTTTTTTTTTTTTTTTTCCTTCTGCGCGCGCAACGCCCACGGTCGCTGCGTGTACACCCCTACTCGCCAAGGTCAGCCTCTCACTCGCTTCCTCTCCCCCCCCGTCTGTTTCGCCTCTGGGTTAATATCTTTCCCTCAATTTTCCTCGCTGTTTCTCGTTCCACGAGTTTCCGTCTCTTCTACTCCCCGTACCTACCCGATGCCTTTTTTATGCCTCAGCGCGTTGGAAGGGTTTTTTTTTTTTTTTTTTTTTTTTTTTTTTTTTTTTTTTTCGAGAGCCTCGCGCAGGAATCGCGTCGTGCCCTTGGTCCCGACAATGAAGCGGAGTATTGTACCGGGTCCGAGGTACTCCGCGACTTTGATGTTACGACAGCACCTGTTTACTTCTGAATTTTCCACGACCAGCCCGCTTTTTTATAGCTCCTCGAGGCCTTTTGCTGGACAGCGTCGATTGCTTTCGGCAACATTAATGCCTATCGATTGATATATTAATTGATATATCGGCAATCGATTGACACATCAATTTATGTGTCGACCATTGATCAACACAAATGCATTTTTTTTTTTTGCGACAGATCATCGCTTTTATAGTTTAATTCGCATGCGCACGCGAGACCTCGAAACGGTAAAGGAAATACGTTCGTGTAATTCGAAACCCCGATTCGCGTAACGGTGCTTCCACTCGTACGCATACCTAACCGTTTTGTTTTGGCCGCTCCTGTTTGTTTTATTATATTCGATCCACCCGTGTGCGCCAATCGTGGAGCTCTAGGCGAGGGTTCAGGGACGCTCGTACTACGCACTATAAATAGTATTCAGAGCTGGGAATAGCGTGTAGACTTGCGGAGGGGTATAAACTTGGCCTTCGTGAATATTTCTCTCGTTATATATATATATATATATATATAATTTATACGCATGAAGCTAGGCACACGTGACCGTTAACAAAAATTCCGAGTTTCCTTCCGTCAGGGGTAGCTCTTAAAACAAGCATATTTTTTCTTTTATCCCTAACGGGGAACAAAAAAAAAACTGCTACTCTTACTATCGATAAACCAACCGTGGTAGCGTTTCCTAGGTCGACACTCTTTCGGTATACGCGTGTACATGGACAACTATCGTAGTATGAGCACCATATGCATTTATGTATGTCACGTATATATTTATATATATATATGTATATATATATATATATATATATATATCATCCCCCATAGAGGGCTGCGAAGCGGAGTTAGCAAATCACTTCCGTTCTCACGGAAATGCGGGTTGGGCTGGTAGTGTGTGTGTGTGTGTGTGCTCAGCGTTGCACGTTTGGCATCAACATGCCTGCATAGAAAGACGCGAGGGTGGAGTAGAAAAGTTTGTTCCTCCCGACGTTACGTCAGCTACGAAAGCCACTCTCGCGGAGATCGTCTCTCTATTCCTTTACGGTGTGTCATCCTAAGCCATTGACGGAGAGTAAGTGAACACGATGGATTTGACACACGACGTACCCGCATCGTCAAACGAAACCGACGCATCGCGTAACTTTGACGCGAGCGTCTTGAGCTTTACCATTTTCATGCGAATAAAAAATCCTGCAACATTTTTCCTCCCTCATCTCGTCAATAAATTGTATGTACCGAGGTGTTTGAATGTTTGGTGCGTGCGCGTGATAAATTAATATCGCCAGAGGAATATTTATTGCAGGATGAAGGCGGTGAAAATTTGGTAAATTCATGGGATTCGAGCTTGTTCCCGTGTTCATCGACGTGAGAAATATTCAAGACTTTTACTTAATTTACGTTAAATCTCGTTGTTCCATATGCAGGTGTCGTTTGAAATCTATTTTCTTCACTGTTGCGCAGGTTTTTTTTTAGCTTCGAATAAACCTCTCGCCGTGAATCCAGTTGTATTTTCACGAGACTCCAAGTCGAATTTCATAGCATGCACGACGCTGACAAAGACCAAAGAAAAAATGCGTTCTAATGCGATATACAGTGCGATGTGGGAACGCGCACGAAACGGAGTTGAAGGAAAAAACGATGAAACTGTGTCGAAACGCGGAAAGTGTTGTGGAGGAGGTCTCAAGGATAGTATGCGTTTGTGTGGCGATGCAGCTTCGGCAACACATGTCGTGCATGCGTGTGGCAACATCACGGACATTCCACGTGATGGAAGGGACCGGTTTGCGGGTTGGCTTGCCCCGAAAAAACTAACGCTCCTTCTAACGCAGATAAGCCCACGCCCTTTCGTAGGGTTGCCATAGAATCGCTCAGAGAGTCTCTCGTTCGTTCTTCTCTTTTTTTATTGCAACCGGTTCGCCGGCCAAAGAGCTCTATGAGAATGGGGAAAAAAATAAAATAAAAATTGAGTGCATCGACACGTTGTTATGCACAGGCGGAAGAGAACGATATGCGTGCGTTTGCGAGGCCAAGCGAATAAATAAAGATACAAATATTAATACGATCTCCGTTATATCGAGACTCTGATGCATTCTTGTCGATTGTACGATAAAAAAAAAAGAAAAGTTCAGATAAAAAATGTCTTCCCGAACAACGTAACTATCACTGATTTTCGTTCTATCGAACTCGAAGGCATTTCGAGACCGACGCCTCCAAAGAAAGAGTAATCTCTGAGTCATTTATCCTTTTGGCTCTCGTAATCTTTCGCGGTGCAATGGACCGTCCGTGAGAATGCCATTGTGTGACGAGCCGGTGAGAGCTCGAAGCAAAACGGTGTAAACGGAAAGATGAGACAGAGAAATCCATACACATGGTATTTGGGGTCAGGTATAGCTCGAATCGTGTGGTATACAAAGTGGCGAAGCGGTGGACCTGCCAGAGAACGGTCAATAGCCTATGAATGTTCACTTATATTTCAATAGCAACGATGCGCTCGCTTCACTCGCGCTTGCATCATTTATGTTGGATCAAGTGTTCCGATTTTACTAACGAAAGTGTCGAGCCTGAATGGTTACGGAAGTGGCTTCACGATTTCAATTATTGCGATATATCGATCTCCATCATTTTCGTTTGTCTCTTGTATTTTTTTAAAAAGACGATTTTGTTTTTCTGAGATTTAATCTATCGGTATTATTCGTCCTCGTGACGTTCCTACGAGCTAAGTCGAGTGACGCTGAAAATCTTTTTTTCGACCTTCCCCCTCGGAACTCGCGCTCCTTGGCTCACAAGACGCATCGCGTATCCTCTCGCAAGAGATGCAGCAGTCTCCCCTAACTCGGTATTGGGCGAGGCTCCAGGGATTAGGAACCTGTTTTCTTTTTTATCATAGCTTTTCACGTCTGCGAGGAAGACTTCTTTTGATTCGTGCGCATGCGCGGCCGGGTTTCCGTCCGGCTGCCGGTCTGCCGACCATGCCTTACGCAAATTACGCATCATGGAAATGAAATAATAATGTAACCGTAGTGCATAATTTTTTTTCTTCAATTTTTTATTCAATCCAACACGCGTTTGCGTCGGCGCGAGAAACGGAGCGATAAATTATGCGACGACGTGTATTCCAAGGCGTTTTCAGCGGTATTCGAACTGTGTTGGAAAATATATTTTGATGGAAGCGGCACCGGTCGCCTCGCAACAAAAACAGCATGCGAGCTTGCGTGCAACGAATACACGCACACAGGGCCAAAGAACGCGTTACGCACACAACGTGACCTAGAAAAAGATTACGCAGGCGACGTGGACACATTTATCGTGAGGAACTCTTCCCCCTCTGCTTGTGCGATGCCGATGAGCAAACAGCCGATACCCTCCGCCGCCATCGTTCTCCTACCTCCACCGACGACTATTTACAGATAGTGCAGAACGTCGTTATACTTATCGCTTCTTTGAGATACTTCGATATCCCTCTGCACGACGTATTTTTATTTCTTTCCGAATAAGCCGAAAATGCTTCGAGACACATTTCCGTTTTCATGACGACTCAAGTTTTTCACAGATAACAACCGATTATTTGAATTAGCCGAAAGAATATAGATTAAAAACGTATGAATAAATTTTGTCGAATTTCGGCGACAGATCATCGAAATACCGTGTCGATAGATTTATTCCCGTGAGATGTCGTCATTAAATTGCAAAGGGTTTTGTACCGTGGATTTCTCTAGGATTTTGATAGAGAAAAATTGTTTGAAAATTTGTTTTCATGGCGACTCAAGTTTGTCACAGATATAAACCGATTATTTTAATTGGCTGAAAAAATTTAGTTTCGATTGACGTGAACGAACAATTCGATCGAATTTCGACGATGGTTCGTCGAATTACGACGTCGAAAGATTTAATCCCTCGAGACGTTGTCATTAAATTGCAGTGGATTTTCAACGGTGAATTTCCCTAGGATTTTGATAGAGAAAAATTGTTTGAAAATTCGTTTTCATGGCGACTCAAGTTTGTCACAGATATAAACCGATTATTTTAATTGGCTGAAAAAATATAGTTTCGATTGACGTGAACGAACAATTCGATCGAATTTCGACGATGGTTCGTCGAATTACGACGTCGAAAGATTTAATCCCTCGAGACGTTGTCATTAAATTGCAGTGGATTTTCAACGGTGAATTTCCCTAGGATTTTGGGAGAGAAAAATTTCTCGAGGACGATACGAGAAGTTGGTGAGGCTTGTCTATTGTGTAGCGCACCGTAGTACGGTGAGATGCGGTGAGAGGATGGGTCAGGTGGCTCGGAGCCGCGAGGGTAAAGGAAAAAGATTCACCTTACCATCCCGTGGCATTCCTCCTACCGATCTCACCGATCTAGCCTCCCCCTCTCATCCTCGCCGCGTACCGCTACTCCGATGCTCGAAGGCGGAGACTCCCTTATTCGCTAACATGCACCCCCGAAAACTTCCCGATGGAAGTTTCGTCGCAACGGATCGCCACGGTTAAAACCTCGCGGGAAATAAAAAAATTTCCTCGCTCCCTAAAAAAAAAAAAAAAAAAAAAAAAAAAAATCGTACGTAACGAATGTCCCGCTGGTTTCCGTGAGGTCCAACGAATCGACGTAAAAAAAATGTTAATCGACGAGAAATTTGCGGCGCGATTTAATTTCCCCACGAGCGATGAATTTTTTTTATCGCGGGGTGAACGAAAATTCAAAGCCGTCACTGGTTGTCACGCACGCACATCCAGCCCTAGCGTGAAGACGAAGAAGAAGAAGCAGAAGAAGAAGAAGGCGAATGCGCTCGAGCGGTGCCGCGTAGACTATCGTGGCGATTCTTCCAGCCGATAAGAAGTGCCGGGCATTCGACTCGTTACCCGTAAATGTTTTCTCCCGCAGTCGAATCCCGAGTTTCACTGGGATATCCGACTCACCTCCACGGGTCCCGCACACGAGAGGGACAAAAATGGCCATCTTACAAATCTATTCTACCGTCCTATCGGTATTATTTGACTCGACGATTTTACGTCTCTCGACATAGACTTGTTACCGCACGGTCCGGTCTGAGGAGCGATATTTGGATGAACGAACTGCAGTCTCGCTATTGGCCGTGTCATTCGCTTTGACGGTGATGGCAAAGAGCCATTAGCTCCGCGGTAATATGCAAGAGATATATGCTTCGAGGGATCGTGGCTCGCTCTCTCGAATTCTCGTTTCTTCTCTCTCGTCGCTGGCCGCCAGTCCTGCCGCGTTCGAGATCCTCGAGGGCCACCCCTACAAAATTCGTAGCGATGCCGACGGAGACAGATTACATTTTTCGCTCTTTCCCTCTCGCTCGCTCTCCCTCACAATTTTCCTTTTCCCTATTCTCGCTCGATTCGGCGTTGCACGGAACGTCGCGCATCGAAGCACGCACTGACGCACACACGGGCCTGTATAGCTAAATCGAGAGGGGCTCATGCCGGATAGACGAGCCACTGCTGCGTGTACCGACATATATATACATACAAATGTGCGTGCGTATATATATATACATATATATGACACGTAGAGGAAGACAGAGAGAGAAAGAGAGAGAGAGAGAGAGAGAGAGAGAGAGAGAGAGAGAGAGAGAGAGAGAGAGAGAGAGAGAGAGAGAGAGAAAGTGCATGGGACTATCCTAGAAAACATAGTAGTGGAGAGTCGAAGCTTCTTTTGAGCAGAGTGGGGGGGTGGATAGATGAAGCGTTAGAGACGTAGGAACGGAAAGAAAATGAAGAGGGGAGCGTTCTCGGCCAACCTTCTTTCAGAATTCGTGCGGGTGTTTTGTAGGGCCCCGACCTAGTAGCGTGCGTGAAAAAAGTGCGCATTGGTAGCGCGAGGAAAGGAGACAAGTAACAGTGGAGTTTAACGAGTGAGAATGAGAAAGACGGAAAGTTTTTCGACGGAGTCGACGACGACGACGACGGCAACAACGACCACGACGACGACGACGACGACGGGCATCCCCGAGCCGCGAAGCTAGCCCCTCAGTCAGTCTCTACTAAATTGTGGCATTTAAGTGTCGGTCTGATTCGCGCTCTTCGCCGAAAAAAATTCAGAGAAAGAGAGGGAGAGAGAGAGAGAGAGAGAGAGTGGGAGGGGGGGAGGCGAAATAAGAGAGCCGTAGGGGCCCGGACAGTAGTACAGCCGCACATACGGGATGGCAGTCGCATCGTCGATATAGTCCTTCCACTCGCGCGAACGTAACCCTTTTGCAAAACAATCCGATACTCCTCGTGGATTAATTCGGTAATTTTCTCGATACTTTGCGTTATGATTATCGATAGTTTTACAGTGATAAAACAAATGTTCGGCATTGGTGCGTGAGTGATTGTGCGGGTGTGTGTGTGTGTGCGTGTGTGTGCGTGTGTTTTCCGCTACGCCGAGGAAACGAAATTGCGGCGTCACAAGTACGTCTCAGAACAATCTTTATTTTTATACATTCAAATGTTGAAGGTCGACATTAGACGCGAACGCGTTAATGTCTTTTGTCACTTATCACAAAATCTTTACGTTTATTATCTCTCACGAAGAATTTGCTGATTCGCGATATGGAATTTCCAATCGACGGTTCATTAGCGTTCATTTAGTATTTTTGTCGGAGCCGAGACGGAGTAGTGCGAACCCTATTAGCGGCGGCATTCCTCGAGTCCGCGGGCCGATCGTCGGAATTTTGGAGAAAGGCACGTAAAGTCTCCGCGTTGGCTCTGTTTATGCAGTTGCTCGGTCGAAACGCTTCTCACGGCTCTTTTATCTCCCCGTGCAGTCCCGTAATATCGGAAACTACGTTGGACAAAGTCCTTGCCGAAGACTCCAAACAACAGTATTATTTCATAGCGATTTTTCACTGATTACAGCACGTTCTCTTGTTCTTTGCAGATAAGGAAGAGAGGAAAACGAATCGACAATGGCCAATCTCGAACAGCACTACCGTCTACGCTGGAACAATCATCAAGCGAATCTGATCGAGGCTTTCGATCAGCTTCTGATAAACGAGGAGTTCGCCGACGTTACGTTGGGCGGCGAAGACGGAGCGCACATAAAATGTCACAGAATGGTCCTGGCCGCGTGTTCAACGTATTTCAAGACCCTCTTCATGGATCTCGGCCACACGCATCCGGTCGTCGTGCTCAAGGACGTGAAGTGCAAAGAGATAAAAGCAATATTGGAGTACATGTACACGGGTGAGGTTAAAGTCGTGCAGGAGGAATTGGCCGCGTTGCTCAAAGTCGCGGAGCTTCTGAAGGTGAAGGGTCTCGTCGCGACGGACGAATCGAGCTCTTCCCTCCTCGAGGACAGAAGACACGAGGAAAGAATAAGCACGAGCACCGGGAGCAACGTTGCGAACAGTTTGGAAGGTGTCGCGGGTGTCGTCGGTGGAAGAGGTCAAGCTTCGCCACCTCACTCGACGAGTTCGCCTTACTACGGCTACGGCGGACAATCGCCGAACGGTCAACCGCACACGGCGGATTATCAGACACCTTTGTGGGCGGCACGACAGAGTCTGGCTTTGGCCGAACAAAATTCGGCGATCGCGGCCGCGGCTCTTCAATCGACGATATCGGCGAAACACGCGTCCCTATTTGCCTCTCACTGGGACAACAATGGCGGCGATCCCGCGGCGACTCACGGCAATAGGAAACGAAAAATCTCAAGCGGCAACATCATGATGAGAATCAACGACACACCGATACTGAGAACGGTTCTTGGTCAGGGACACGCCGATAGTTCTCAGCCGATAGCCAATCTCCATCCTGAAATTACGCATTATCGAACGACTCGCAGCAATGGATCGGCCAACAACGAGATCGACGATAAACGCATCGGCATGGATCCGTCCAATTGTCACTCGTCGCAAAATTCCTGCGCCGGCGAAACCTCCCTCACGGAGGAAGACGAGAAGAAGAACAAGAGTTTCTACGACGATTCGAAAGCGGGTAATTATAATTTTCCATATTGCATATTCATTGGAACGATTGATATTGAATTTTTGGTACTTTCAGGCATAGCCAATTACGTCCCGGCCCAAAAACCCGAATGGAAGCGTTACAAGCAGTACACGAGAAAGGACATCGAGGATGCTATAAACGCCGTTAAAGATGGCACCAGCGCACTCCAAGCAGCCAGGAAATTTGGCGTACCGTCGAGGACGCTCTACGACAAAGTCAAGAAGCTCGGGATCACCACGTCGAGACCGTTCAAGCGTGGCTCGAATGGCAGCAGCGCCTGTTTTCCTTTTGGTTTAGGTGGTAACGTCAACGGCAGAATTTACGACAACGAGAACAGCGGCGGGACACCGATCGACAATTCATCGGCTGTACTCTCCGAGACCGCCTTCTCGGAGAGTCGAGACGACTCGAACGACGACCGCGAAGCAACGATGGACGTTCCACAAACTGGCTCTCAGCTTCCGCTCGACTATTTCTCGCCAATGACCCAGCAGCAATCGCAATCGCAATTGCAATCACAGTCGCAATCGCAATTACAATTATCGGCTCAGGAAAGCGACAACGAGGTCGAGGATCTCTCGGTGAGCCGTAGGTCTGATGTTCGCGTTATAATGCCACCGAGTGTCGGTATCAAAGAGGAGCCATAGATGTATACGGGCATATCAAAAGTAGATTTTTTTTTTATTCCTATTCAGACTTTCGAATTATACAATTCGTGCACGCTGTCGTACTCTCCTCGGGAACGGACAGTTTCGGAGATAAAAACAAAAAAAAAAAGCAACGACAAGTTACAAGTGTCCTTGATTGATAGAACCAATTATTAATACGTTGATTTTTCCTAATGAGCATGTTGATTGTTGGATCGAGGGAATCGAACATCGGAAGAATAACCACTTATATATATATATAAATATATATATATATATATATGTATATTATTCAATCGGTCATGAGAAATCCACCAAGCGGAATTAAATGCGGCTCTGTAAGATGACGCATAATTAATATTATCAAATATTAGGATTAAGAAAAAGTAAGAGAGAAAAACGTTTCGAGAAGTTTTTAACCTTCGCGACTGAGATATAGATGTTAAATTTGTTATCGTAGAATTAGAGGTTGCATTATCGTTACCGAAACATTGGCACCGGGATACAACTGCAATATTGCTCAATGCATATCCGATTATAGTATTTTTTTTTCGCGATATGTGCTGGGAAAACTTATTTACCGCCTCAAAATGTACAACGAACAGGACTTGTTCATCTATAACTTTAAGACTGAATCGAGACCCACCCTCATAAACAAACGACGATAACGTGTTAAACCAATCAAGTTTAGACTTTTATAGAAAAATGGACGATACTACCTCCTAAACTATCATTACTACCATTACTATTATTATTATTATTATTATTATTATTATTATTATTATTATTATCATCATCGTCATCATAGTTTATGAAGAATTTTTATCGTAATCAGTACTATTTTTCACGATTATATTCTTAAAGTTATCGTTATATTGTAAATCTCGACCGTCCAACGGTCGAGCCGTCTAAGAAGCTCGTGCTTTATTTTCACATTATTTTAATTTTAAACAACGTGCATTATCCGACAACCAGACCGATACAATATCCTCTCTTATGATGTTCGAAACATGCGCAATATGCGTCCTTAGAGATTAAGCGTCTGACAAATAATGTGCGAAAGACGTATGAAACAGTAACGACAAAAACTTATTACATAAAGACGATTGGCGATGAATCGTTTGTAAACGATAAATTTTTTCGTTCATTACTTTAATTGAATTAGAGTTACGTTAATCGATAAACATTGTGCAGAAGTAGTCGTTTAATAGAACAAACTGAAGATACTGAAGACTGCAAAGTACAATCAACATATACATATATTCTATATAAAGTTACCATTGAACGACTGACAGATAAATATATTATAGTTTTTAAAACTGAAACAAGGTACCTAGGCGGACGATTAGTTGCATGAAAAATAATATCATCGGACAAATATAATAATGCGAGAGAATCCGTAATGAATGGGTTCGATTGAAAATAGAGATGCGTGTGAGTTATCGAGCGCGAACAGCGTTGCTTCGGCGAGAGAGAAAATATTCCATATGCGTTTATTCTCGGGGGATGAGCGATAATTCCCCAACGTTAAAATTAATGACTATTATCTAAGAAAAAAAAAAAAACAAAAAAAACGAGATGCCTTGACAACTAAATGTTGTATTACGTGTAAGACTGATATTATTTTTTGTTGATGTTTTTGTCGCGGTTACACAAACGAACATTGCGACTGATTTTGAGGCGCTGTAGACGACATGATAGAATAACTGATAATCGGCGCGAATTTATATGTGTATTGCATCGACAAAATTAAAGCAAAACAAAAATTCAATGAGAGAGAGAAAGCGTCAAACAATTTACCGGGGCCCGGGGGATCGGTGTGTGAAAGTACATGGTTCGAACTCTCGATTACATCGAAATACACAGATCGATAGAATCTGAAACATTCACTTGTTATTAGTGAACATTTTTTAAAAATCTCACCGTCGTAACCGATCCCCGCAAAAAGAAAAATTGACTACATTCGATTATTCTCAATTATTATTTTTATCTATAATGTTACAAGATCGGTCCAAGTGTTACATAGAATAAAAATAACTTGATGCGACGGAACCTCGGATTATCCAGCGTTCGACTTTTCATCAATAAATTAATAAAATCCTATGTTTCGTCAAAAAAAAAAAAAAGTGCATTATCGCCTTGATTTTTCAATCCCCATGTATGCAGACGCAATGCCACAATCTCCCATTATACCCGTTCCGACAGAGCACTAATGAGATTATTTTATCATCGATCCTCCAACCGCAACTTTCGCACCGTATTTTCACGCATTCGTCGAACATGCGTTTGCATTTGAAAACTCGTCGCGAAGAGACGGGAGAAAAAAAAAAAATTCTCTCAGACTTGGACGGGTCGTTGAAGCCCGCAAAATATGAATCGTTGCGTCCTAACGAGGGAAGTCTCTCGTCTCGATGCGTTCCACATATTTCTCAAGCAGATCCTTTTCAACGAACGATGAAAGATCTTCGGTATGCGAGGTAACGAGAGGACCGACGGATTCAACGCCGCACGTATAACACGTACGTTACACTGCCCATGGGAGTCGAGCAGAGAGTCGAACAGAGAGTCGAGCAGAGAGTCGAGCAGAGAGTCGAGCAGAGAGTCGAGCAGAGAGTCGAGCAGAGAGAGTCGCGTACAGTTGCAAGAACGCTGCCGAGTCGGACGTTGGAAAATAGTAACGAGGGAGGAAAAGGGAGACACGGCACAGTGACAAGCATCGAGAGGCAGAGATCGGAGGATGCGCCGGGTCTTTTAGATATAGGTAGAGAGATTGTGGAGAAGTACGGACGAGATTCAATACGATCCAGCGTTACCGTGCTCGGGGGCTCTCGCGTACGTGCCTCGCAACGCCCCGGCAGCAGCTACGAGTCAGAACGGCGACGGCGGGCACGCGAACGGGGAGAATAATTATGAGTTTGCGCACAACGCGAGAGTCCTCGTTCTCTCTCTGCGACGATAGATCGGGGATGGTGAGCACGGGTAAGGGGTAATAGAGCCGGGCCCGGGTTGTATAGCCGAATGAAGGCGCAGTTGGAATCGTTCGTGGGCCGTTAAATCGCACGGCGGTATCATCTTGGGCGCACGGCCTAAAAACTCGGCTCGAGCTGAACCATCGAGCTTCGACGAACTACGAGATACACGACGATTTAAAGTAACGATCAAATCGTCGACTAACGAGATACCGGAGAGGAATAATAAATTGGTGTGTGGCCGAGGTGAGGAATAAATAAATTTAGAGGAATCAGAGAAAAAGGAGTGTGAAAGTGCCGGAAACGAGACGGACAGTGCGCGTCGACCGGTCGAGTATCGTGGACCGTTTCGCGGACGCTCGAGCGAATACGAAATTGTCTTCGTACGCGTCGATAATATTTTCCGTCGAATCGTCGATAATTTAGTCGTGACAATAGTGGACAATCCGCGAGACTCGTAGAGACAGAGAAATATCTCCCGAGGAGCGGAAGAGGACCGAATAGCAGAGTCGACGCCTATCCGGATGCCGAGGCATGCGCCGTAAAGATAACGAGATTGATGTATCGCGGAGCGCAGGTACAAATTTAACCGTGACGTTCTATAAAATAGTCGTAGATTTATTTTGTGTATTTTTTATACGCTGACGGATTAATGCTCTATAATTGATCGTTGACTTTTCGCCCACAGATTTCCAAATACTTCCTGTTGATATGCTTCACAGGGGTGAGCGTCTCGCTCACCTCGGTGGACGAGGCAAACACCACTTCGGCCGAGAACGCTATACCCTGTCCTACGGAATGCATATGTCTATCGTCCAAGCAGGTCATTTTAATTGTGTATTTTTTTTGTATGCAAATATTATAACGAATACATAGCCAACAAATTATCGAATCAAAGATACAAATATCCGTCTTAAAAAGTAAATATACATATATATATGTATATGTATATATATATTTATTTGTTTATTTATATATGATCCATTAGGCTTTGTGCAACACCGGAGGCCTCCAGGACATACCGACGTCTCAGCTGACACCCACCGTCGAGGAATTATCATTGACGAAGAACAACTTTACCGTCATAAAATCCGACGCTTTCGCTGGTCTTCGAAATCTTCGTAAATTGAGTCTCGACGGTAACAACATATCGACGATAAAGCCATTCGCCTTTCGGGGTCTGAACAAGCTAACGGATATATCGATACAGCAGACACCGCTTGGCTACATCGGCCAATTTTCGTTCGCTACGTTGCAGAACGTAACGTCTCTGTTGCTCGCGAACAATCGTATAAGTTACATCGAGTCGTTCTCGTTCGCGGGAACGAGTAACGTAAAGTTGATACTCTTGAGCAATAATCCTCTGATAACAGTGCAGACCAAAGCTTTCTCGGGTCTCACGAACGTCGAGCACTTGATATTCCCGTCGGGTGTTCGAGTTATCGAGTCGGACGCCTTCAACGGACTTCAGAACGTCGGACAGATAAAGCTAACCTTCATGGACCTGACCAGTCTACGGGCGTACACTTTCAGGGGACTCACGCACATCCAGAGACTAAACATACAAGAGAGCGACCTCGGTGCGATGAAGGCCGAAGCTTTCGCCGGTCTCGCTAATGTCGACAGTCTCAACATACTCAACAACAAGATCGACGTTATCGACCAACTACGCTTGACGAATGAAAACTCCGTCGGTATATTTCGATTCAACGGTAATCACGTTCTCGCGGCACCCCGCGCGAGAGAAACTTTTCTCCAAGTGAACACGATCGTCGCGATCAACAATCATTTTCCATGTGACTGTCAGATACACGACGTTCTCGAGAGTCATTTAACCAACGGTTCCGTCGATGAGTTTCGTCAACGCAATTATTGTATATCACCGATCGAGTACAACGGTAAACAGATGAGCCTCGTTGATTTCGACGTCATAGCCAGATGTCACGACAAAGTCGTGCAGGACAATCTTGGCTCGGGTGTCATCGCACCGTCCATTTCCAATGTTTTTATCGCCTTTCCAATTCTTTCCTCGATAACTTCCACCTCAATCGCTTCGCTTTTACCGTGAGGATATCAGGATATAATATTGCCAGTCAGCCAACAGGATTCTGACGCCATATACCACATATGATGAATTCATCGAGTGCTTCAGCAGCAAGTATTCACTCCCTTTGACGATTGTTTTTTTTTTCTTTTTATTTTCACGATCGTGAAAAGAGACCTACGCGAATGTGTTGTTAATCTATATTGCGTCTGTAAACGCTTTGCGAATATCGTCGAAGGAAAACACTGAGACATAGCCTAGCGATAAAAAAAAAAAAGAAAACAAAAAGTAGTATTGTACGCAATTGTACATCCCGCCATATTGTATATTAACAAAAAAAATCACCGCGACCATTTACATAGCATATACATATATATATATATATATATATATATACCGTTGGATTATTACACGCGAGGGTGAGCGCTGATACGATATGCTTGAAGTAATTGACAAGTCTGTCCAGACACCCATTTCTCTCGTGCATCGTTCGTCATATCGATTATTGATAATGTGTAATTATTGTGTAAACTGACTCGGCCCCACCGGTCGGCGCGACAACCGAGGACCACACTTTTTACAAACGAAACAAAAAAAATCAAGTATCCGTCTTTGCGGACTAACGTATTAGATTCGTTTAAATGTAATATGTAGAAAAAGAAAGAAAACAAAATCTACCATTTATGTAACACTCGAGATCGCATCTGTTGTGTGATAATTTTGTTATTATAGTTCGTTGATATTACAGCGTGTAAATTTATGTAATAAATACACGCCAATTACAGTAATGTAAGAACGATGAACAAAAAAATGGTCCCTTCTATTGCATCGATACCAATTTGAACTCCTGGAATACCATGAGAGAGCGAGTAGCAGTAACAGAGTTTGCCCATTGATGGCGCGCGCGAACATACCCGCGTACGTACCGTACGGAGTTGCATTTGTGCGCGCCATACGCCAGTGTGATATACCCTGGTATATTATGAATGTTTGGCATTGAACTGTAAGCCAGTACGTTTGTGTACCTCCTCACGTTTCGAGGTGTACTTGTCGCAACACGGTTACTTTATTCGTCTTCGTGGCAACATCAACATGTTTTAATTTGATCGTTGAAACCAATTGTAATTTAAGTAATTTAATAAATTTACAACAATGTGGGTGCAAGCCGCTGTCTTAATCGCTGTAGGAGTTTTCGGAATTATTGGAATCGCTGCAGCTACTTATCGTTTTTTGGAAGAGCAACAGCGACTAAATCAATACCATCGAGAAAGTTTGCCTGAGCAACCGCTGGAACCGAGGTAAACACATTGCGCAAAGAAAAACTAAACAATGATGGTAAAATTATGACTACGTAGATTGGGAATCCCTCGTTCACTTCTTGCCTCACTCATATCATAAAATGTTCCAGTTTGAGATGGCCAAGTCGTGACACTGTCGTGGCCGGGTTACCGATAGCCCGAGACGATAGCCAATCCACTACGCAAAAGCGGCGAATGCGCAGTTGCTGTACGGTCGCTGTTTTCCATGGTCAGGCAACACCATTTCCGGTCAGCGCTTGAATGGTTGATCGCCAAACCGTGCACTAACTGACGCATTGACCGTTGAGCCAGAAGCAATTTTTCCTGCTGCCTCCCTCCAGAGCAATTTCCCTGCTCCCCCGTCCAAATGCGATACAGTATGAGGGTTAACGGCAACTACAGTCGCGAACTTCACAAGCGAGGAATTAAAAAGATATTGACGAGAATAACAGAGGCTGGAATTGAATTTAACAGGGAAAATACACGAGAAAAACGAAAAGGAGAAAATAATCACACTCACGAAATTCCAACAATTGATTACTACGCTTGTATTACAGAATAGTGGTACTTGGTCCCTGTGGTATCTGTCGAGGGGATGTTAACAACGTAACTGGCTTTCGATCGCCATGTAATCATTATATGCATTATACATGTACCGTTGCGATTACAAGACCGTCACAAGGTCATTCCCCAGCATTCAACTGGACTGATGTAAGACTAAGAATGCCTTCGTTGATTCTATTCGTCATATCATTATTATCTTTGTAATTTGCAGGTATGCAGATTTTGCGTGATTTCGCGCATAAATAACGACGCTTCACTTAGGCCAGGGAGAAATGAAGGGCAAGAATATTTTAACTACTCTGATCTTCCTTAACTACTTAACACTATCATGTTTTTAAACGTGCAGATTGAGAGACCGAGGGCCGAATCGTCAAATTTGTGCCCACTGTCGAAGGAACTTTCTGGACAATGACACTAAACGGCATATGGCTTGCGATCGCCATCAAGTTCATACAACATGCTGGGACACAATGAATGCTAGTGGTTTTACTGTAATACCAACTACTTGGTCTATAAAAAAAAGTCCTATAATTTTGCAAATATCAATTACTCTTTTTTATTTCAGACGTGCCCGATGTGCATGGATGAAATGTCGTAATGCAGATCATTACTGCAATCAACATATCTGTCCCTGATCACTACGAAAACTTATGACAAATCAATCGACGTAGTTTCGAGTATTCATACACCTTATTTTTTTCACCTTGACAATATGTTGTGAGCATCTTCATTATCGGAGGCTGTTCATAAAATCGATGCATTCGTATTATGCAGCTATTAAGTATAACGTATCATAAAACGTCGTTCGTTGCAATGGCGGAAGGAATATTGCACAAGCGTACAAATAAAAGATAGTACCAGAATTTTCAAAAATACATACCGGTTCACATACGGCAGCAAATCCGCGACATTCAGGATTCTGATTCGTTGCTATACTGGACAACGTTACGTTCCGCGGGGCCGGATAACATTCTCACAAAACACTGCACGCTATTATGATAGACAATTATTTTCTTAGAGGATTTTTACGATATTGTGGAGCGCGAATTTTAAACGGGTATCAACCGGATAATATGTATACTCTTGCGAATAATTGAAATGTCTCCGTCCTTAATTATTACCTACACACTACTATCTGGCTCGTCAAATTGGTTGTTTCAAAGCGCGCAGGCGCTTACCTATTTATACATGACATGCTTACCGCGCATGACTGGCAACGGTCTCGGCAAAATTTAGTATTCCTTTATATCTCCTATACTCTGTATCAAATGCGCACATCGTTCATCATCACCGTTATTAGTTTAATTATGTAGTATAAATAAATAAGAATATTGTCAACTTTGTCCAATATTTTCGGAAAACCAATTTCCTACTGAGCTATATACCAAGAAGAAACCATGAGATTAAATTGATTCTTCAAAGTTGGTCTGCCTGATTGAAGACCAATCGGCAACGAAGAACGATACTAAAAAACTGACGGGATAGAAATTGATGGATCAGACGAGTTTGAGGAAACCAGTAAAGACGACAGTGAATATCGGCGGGTAAGAAGTAAGTGATCGATAAGCAAAGGGAAAAACCTTGTAGTCCTTGCACTCTGTTATGAAATTAATACACAGCACATTCGCTAACATGACGTCTATGTTACAAACGATATATTTAATTCAGTGGCATGTTTTATATTACTTATAATTACGCCGTCTACTGCGATCTCCGTTGTCCTTTGCCACCGATACGAGCTCCCTTTTTCGCTCCGGATATTATGTTTTTGAATCGTCCCGCACTCTTAAGTTTTTTTCTACAAACGAGAAACATAGTGTTGTCATAGCTTGTGACATAGAGTATAAGTCGTTTGAAAAAATGTTATTCAATACCTTTTATTTAGCGCTGCCCTCGTCAGTGGTACGTAGGCGAACGGATCTGGTTTGCCCTTTTTCTTTACATCCCCCTTGGCTTTTTGTGATCGGTATTCCGCACCAGGGGTACTATTTCGTTTGGAAGCTTTCACCGGTCGATGGATACCCATTCCACCAGCTACGAGATGAATAAACAGTTGTAGTGCAATAGACAGTGAATTTATCGTATGTATGTGCGAGCGCCTTTACCTTGATACTTCGACATCCGTCGCATACTGCCTGCATCTGTGCTGTCACTTAGTTTCCGCTTTCTCTCAACAGTTTTCGCAGAAAATGTTGACTTGGCGTCGTCGTCTGCAATATTGGAGACTAACCGTGTAGGTATTCGTTATTTAATAAACGATGCGCAATTTATAGTACCTACCAATTTCGTCGTCGTCGTCGCTGCCAATGAACGATAGTTTGTTCTTTTTCTTCTTGTCATGAGTATCGCCACTGTCGCTGTCGCTGGCATCCTTGATAATGAGACGACCATCTCCGGCAGTTTTTAAACCACGATCCTTGACTTTTTGTTTCTGAATATGTGTGCTCGGTTGACTCGGGTTGGTCGCTGAAATGCAAAACGCGGAATTTCACCAATTATTATTATCAATATTATTATTAGCATGATTTCTTCTTTCTTCTGATCCTTATTACATGGAATGCGAATGAAACTGACCAGTGATATTTCTAGCTGCAGTCGGATCCACGAAATCGACAATGCTGTCTCCGTCTTCTTTAATCCAAGTCGTCTTTCGAGTCGATTTCTTTCGAGACTTTTCGGTATCATCCGTCTCCGCGTTCTCAAACTCTTCATCGCTGTCAGCCAGTATGTCTTCCACGCTCTTGGGCCTTCTCTTAACATTAAACTCATCGTCGCTATCGTCTCCTTTCGTCGATTTTCTACTATCCTTATCCTTCTGCTTGCGCGCCTCGACCTTCCGAATGTTTTTCAATCTTTTGTGCATCATCTCGTCGGACGTTGGTATCAAGCCTGCCACCGTCTCGATGCCGAACTTTCGTCCCAGCTTAACGAGTATATCGCGTATTTTTTGTCTAAAGTGTCGTTTGCAATCTTCGGTCATCCCGGATAAAGCTTGCACCTGCGAACCATTTCCGCAACGATTATTATCGTACTTCAGTTATGGCGTTGCATAGCTTGAAGAAGACTTACAATACGCGACAATGTGGGTCCTATCACGGTCGACGGAAACGCCGAAAGATAAACTTTGATAAAACTGAGGGCTGAAAGAGCAATTTCTCTCGTCTGTCCAGTAAGCAGAGTACAAGTGTGTCCAAGGATTGTCTCGACTGTTTCAACTCCGATGATACCTGAAAAGAAAAGAAATTTTCCAATATAATATGTGCACAGATTTGGTCCCAAGCTGAAAAAAACAGTGACTGACCGTTGTATTTGTGTGTGATAGACGCGAGTGCTAGCAAAGTTGCGCTACAATAACTCGGCGACCCTCCGAGTCCGGCGGTCAGCATATCCACGTATTCCTTAAAGTTTTCGGGAACAATAAGGGTCTTGTCGGCTATCGTAATGAGCAACTGGTAAGCCGAGTTACGGCATTTCTCATTGATCTCTTTGATGCACAGCACCACTTCGGGAACGATCGTTTTAAGGAATTTAGTTTTTTCGATCTGAGGATCGCTTTTTATCAAATGATCCATACAGCGGAGACGTGCCTAAGGATGAACGAGACATTTGACTTTTTGGGCTTCAGATATATGATGATACTACACAACAAAATATCAAACTCACTGCTTTGCTTGATGATATAGTCATTGGTGCAGATTTCGTCAATACTTTTTGTATTGCACGACGATTTTCCGTAACGAATTCTTTACAAACTTTACTCGAGCTGCCGCAAATTTCTTCCAAGAACCTGAAAGTTCATAAATTTAGAGACCTTATTATCGATAAATTATAGATATCTTCTTAATTGTGAATATCCATATGGATTTCCGCAGGGCTGACCTATATGCTTTCTTCTGGTCCTTTCGATTTTTATTGTTCATGAGCAAGGGCACACATTTATCGTAGAGAATTTTCAGTCTATCGCCGTCAGTGAACTGTGTCAGAACTCTGATCAAATCGAAAATGCTCTGTTTGAGAAATTCGTCGACGCCGGATTCATCCAACCTCGTCAAGGCTCGATCAAACAGCTCGCCAGCCAATTCTTCGCTCGTTATTGTGAGATAAATTTTTATGGTATCGAACGCGGCGAGTCGTTGACCTTCCTCATCAGAGCCACTCGGCTTTGTGGTGTAAAGATTGAAAAGAAGCGGAAGATAGTTCTTGGCGAAGCGAGACAATTCATCAAGGTCCTCGCGTTTGCCACTTTCAACCGACGAAGCAATCAACTTTCGCAAAGAGGCCATAACGGATAGCCTCAAATCTTTTCTCTCACTTATTGCCGTGCCCAAAATTTTGGCAATACTCTGAAAGAAAAAATTAAACGAATCAAAAAAAGAAAATTTTTATGAATGAATAGTATCTTGAGCACGTACCTTAAAACTAGTGTCTATGTCACAAGGATTGTTACAGAAGCTCGGAAGCAACGCCCAAATCTGTGATGTAAGTAACTCATAGCTATGAGCACCGATTCCATCGTTGTGAGCTTTCAGTTCTGCTGATTTCTTCCTAGTATCGATATGGAAGGGAAATCAATTAATCGCGGTTGAACGAGATATCCTAATTACGCCAAACTTACTCGCACATGTTAGCCAAAGGGAGCAGTGATTCGATAAAGTATGCCAGAGACGCTTGAGTCGTGCAGTCCTTTAATACCGGTAGCAGCCAGCTCCGTTTCAAGTCGACGGCATCTCCAGTCGTCTAAAAAAAAAAAAACGTTTTCCGTTCAATTTTTGACACTTTAACAATACGGCATGTCCCCTATTACGCTTCAACGATGTTTTCAACAGTCGATATTAATTACTCATACCCGCAGAGGTATTTTTTTTAAAACGATTTCCGGTCCCATGAATTTTACAGCGGCGCCGACGGCATACTCGACCTCAGAGTTGTAAGTAAACTTGTACGAATCTCGCAATTCTGCCAAATCAACAAGTATCGTGGAGAGCTCGTTTTTGCAAGTTTTACCAGCGACCTGAAATGTTTATATAAATATTGTCTTCGTATAGATATATACATAGCAAGTTTTAGTACCTAGTAAACAATTTTTTGAACATATTGAACGTTGTCTTACTTGAAAGAGGACCGCTATAAGGTGTAGAACGTGATGCCAGGCTCGATTGTACTGATACTTCATACCCAATTGAATAAAATGGAAAGTTTTGCTCAAAGTGGTTTGATACTTCCTCGCGAGTTGCTCGGTTAGGCAAATAGGTGCAAGACACACTTGAAGAACAGTTTTAACACTGTGCGAGGCAGCGGTCAATATTTCCGATTTATCCGACAGCCAAAGTTCCGTAGATTTCTCTATGATTCGGGGAATATTCGCAGCACAAAGACTGACGTTGTTCCTGTAATGTTACAGATACTTTAGATCGTGGCTTCCGCTGACGTTAATGTTGTCGGAAAATACTTACACCACGAGATTGCAGTGAGCCTCCTGCATCACAGCAAGCCAAGCCAACGTAGGCTGCGTGTCTCCCGGTGCCGGTTGATAATCGTATAATGCATTAATGATCTGTGCGTTTAACTGTGACGGAAGTACAGCTTCGGGAGGCCGAGATACGAATAAACTGTGAAGTGTTTGGAGACAGCAGGAAGTCACGAGAACGTTATTCAGTGTCATGATCCGAAGTAGCGCCTCGCACACAGACTTGACGTATGTTTTTGGTAACTGATGGGCGATGTCTTTCAGTAGTGTAAGAATGTGCAAGGTGGTCGTTACGCTACCCGGCTGTCCGGTACATTCCAACTGCGAGAGACAGTTCTTTGCTACCTGAGCCGCGGCCGGATGATAAGCCGGGGGATCGTTTTCTCTCATTATATCGCTCCCTGTGCAATATTATCAGAATGGTGGAAAAGTTACTATATTTTATGAAGATCGTAGCATCGAACTTTTACCTTTGAGAATAGCGCATACAGCGTGTTGACCAGCTTTGCGAACTTTTGGCTTGGCGTGAACAGTAAAGGCCAGGATACCGTTAAGTACTTGCTGAGTAGAAGAATTTGACCACATCGTTGTTTCCTGAGCTCTTAATAGAAGCGACAAACACCCAATGCACTGTAAAATTAGTCAGAACTGTCATCTTTATCTTGCAGATGTTCTTATGTCACAATACATCATAGTAATTAACTAACGTGACGCAAGATAAGAAAATTTTCACTATCAGCATATTTGGTCAAAACATCGAGCAATATTTGGCTGGCCTGTCCAAATTGCAGTTTCAGTACACTCTTCGGTACAGTCTTCAGCCCCATTCCCAGCAAAGAGAGTATAGCAGCTACAGACTCTTCGGAGTCTGCCGATTCCAGGGTCGTCATCTGATAAACAAAGTTTTGAAAAGGTTCAAATGGTATGGGAATTTTGGTGATGGGCCAGCAAGGCATAGTGAGCCTACATTCAGCCTACCACAAATTATTTTTTGGGTTGTATTTATAGTCTAGTTTTATATTATAAATCTCAGCTCACCAGAGCGGCATAATATTCAGTGGTAGATTCTGTGCCGCCTTTCTGTTTGATAACGTCTGTGACCGCTGCCAGTATGGCCAGCATTTCCTTGTGGATCAGAGAGGTAGATTGAAAATGATTCAAGAACCTAAAAATGAAAAAAATTGTTTCTCGGACCATTTTTAATGAAATAAAACTTTTATTGATGGAAAAAATATATAAGTAAAAATGTCGTTACCTGCTGAATGAGACATTAGAGCAGTTGCTGTAGTCACTAGCGAAGGTATCAAAAGTTTTGAAAGTCGTGGCGACAGTGCTACTATCCTCATCAACATCAATCTTCTCAGGCTGGATTCCCTGAATAGCATCGTGCCTGCGTAATTCGTCGCTCGTCAATCCCTTGGAACCTCCGCATAAGAACAAATTAGTTTAGTCCGATCTGTGTATCAAACACCAGATGGGCGTAAATGATCCAATATTGTACAAAATTACCAGGACATTCTTTAAAGAACCAGGACCGTGCTTGCTCACGATGTTTTTTCGTCTCCGGATTTGAGCTCGAGCTCTGGCCCTTTATCCAGCGTTTGGCTTTTTTTCTGCTGCTTAAACGTGGCCCCAACTTTCCCATACTTTATCGATGATAAAACTTCCAGCAATTTCAAAACGGTTCAGAAGCTCAATAACGATTGAGGTAACCGGGAAACACACAAACAATTTTTCTTATTGTGGGTACAGGTTATGTGTATGCCAATGTTGCGATGCACGTGTTGAGAGAGAAAAGACCTCGCGCATCCCTGGGCGAAACTTACGGTAAAGTGTAAATCACGTGACGGAGCGAGGAGTGTCGGAGAGACCGCAACACTGGTCTTACGGTGGAGCGAGAGAGAGCAGCAGAAAACGTGTTGCACTAGACCTTAAAAGCATAGGAACCATCGAAAAGTGTACGAGAGATAACATTGGTAGCGATCTCGATGGAGCGAAAGAGACGCGCTAAAAACTACTGGTACTATCTCTCTCGCACTATATAGTTTTTCATATGCTCTAAATTAATTGTTTTGCTTGCCTAGAACATAGTTATCGTTATCGACGATATATGAGGTCACATGCGCATGGTCATTGTTTCGTAAGAATTTATGCTGCAAAACGACAGTGCGCATGTACAGCTGGTGTTATAGTAACGAATAAATAGCGTAAAAAATCGTAACCATCTTAGATGCATGAAAACATGCCTTAGTTTGGTAATGGCTTCCTCTGTCAACTTTTCTGCCTCTCCACCGTTTATTTACGAGCGCAAGAATTACCACAATAAAGATAAAAAATATGGTGCAATCTATTCACGAAAAGAAATAAATTTATTTAATTGAAGTTACACGGTAACAAAAGCTGATATTACGGTTGACAAAGTCGAGTTCCTGCTGATAGCCGGCTTGTTGCATTGCCCACAGCGGTTCTCACGAACAGCTGATTCAGTTCGAATGACCGTTATCAATCGCCGTGAACGTATCGCGTGACATAGTATTGTTATACCATAGTGCAACTTCTGTAGTGGCTATAGTGTTTTATTTAGATGCCCATCGTTAAGAATATTAATCCCCACGTTTAGAGCTTTCTAAGTTAATTTCCCAACAACAGTATCCAGCAATAGTTTGACGCAATAATTTTTTTTAAAACGCTTGTTTTTTGTACACTGTTGTTTTTTGTGACATTGTGGTTGTGATTGTCCATCAACACCTGTTATACATATGCAGTGTAGTAGTTGACGTGCTGTCAAACTGGCCACGCAGTCAAGGATACAAAATAAGTACCACCCCATAACATTAATTTATCCAAGAACATATTACACTAATAAATGGGTAAGAATAATAAGTCTCCAGAAGTTTTGGGAACACTGGTATTGGACTTTACAAAGCAATTAAATATAGTGTTTATATATGATATAGGCATTCTCAAATAATGCCTACAGTATGTGAATTGTAGACAATCCATTTTCGTAAACTGCATCAGTGGAGGGAAATTACCATGCTGTATTGATTGAAACTAATTTGTCGCGAGTACACAAAGTTTTGTTAAATTAATATTAGGTTGTTAAATATCTACCTTCCACTTTTTTGCTCTCTATTCAATGCATTGCATTGCATGCATTGCATTGAATAGAGAGCAAAAAAGCGAAAGGGAGATATTAGGTTGTCAAATATTTCCTTTTCTCTTTTCTGCTCTTTATTCAATGCAATGCATGCAATGCAATGCATTGAATAAAGAAGGAAAAAGCGGAAGGGAGATATTTGACAACCTAATATATGAAGATTTGCTTATTGCTTGGTAAGTGTAGGTTTTGTATATATCGAAGCCAGCTTCGCGAATGCAGTCTTGACAAGCGCTGAACATCATGTCAACCTGGAGCGCTGTTACAATATTTTGTTAGTGCGGCTGAAAGATTTAATGAATGATGTGCTCAAGCTGCTAAACCAAAATTAAAACATTCGCCGATTAAACGATCGGAGAATGTAATAAGATTTTTACATTTCAGTTCTACACGGATATTAGGCACTCTCGACTTTCTCTAACTTCGGAGACTCTGTAACCTATTTTTCATCTCTTCAAGTTCTTTGTCATCCGCGACTTGGACATCTTCCTCATTCGATGTTGAGGCGACTGCGCCTGGAGTCTCTGTTACAACTGCCGGTGCTGTACCCAACTGTCCGGCAGTAAGTTCCCAGAGGACCTGAAAATAATAAATATAAATAATTGACATTCTCTGGAAAATTGGAACAAACTTGAATAGAAAATAATTGCCTTATCAACTTCCTCGTCTGCCTCATCCTCGATCTCTTCGGAATCTTCGATGGAGTCCATAGTCTCGTCCAACATTTCTTCTATTATTCCAGCTTTCATCATTTCCTTCGACAAATCTCTCATAGTGGCTGCAACCTCAGGCACCCTTATCAGCGACTGCATAGCTTGCATGACCTCCGTAGATTTGGAAAGGGATCCAGCGACTCTTATAGTTGCCAATTGATTCTTCATTTGCAATGAGACTGAATTAAGATGTGCCTTTGACGTCGAAATTTTGCTACGAGCTTTTCGCGCCCTTATTATCTCTTTGGCGAGTATTTTGCACACATCCTTGTCGCCTTTTTTCGCGGCTTCTTTGAGCGAGCGTTTAACTTTTTCCTCTTCGCGTTGGATCGCTGAAACAAAACGCGATTTTTGTTTGTCCCTGTAAATATCAATGATCCGACGATATTTCGAAAGGTCGACAAGTTGGCGACGCCTGAGCGACCGCAATTGTGTTATGACTCACCTCTAACCTGTCTGTCCAACTGATACCCTTCTTTTCGTAATTTGTGAGTCCATTCTTGTACCTGTATCAGTTTTTTTTTTTTCAATGCATTTTTTATATTCTGCTGGATTAGCGGAAATAATCACCTGTTCCTTTGGATTCTTCTCTGGCGATTTACCAAAAAGACCCATTTTTTGTTCCTTTTCTACGAAACACTTGACAGAAACGTCAGTTGAGGATATACCGTTTCCAACATGTCTTAAAACGCACCAGAACCCAGAACTAACCTAATCTCATCGAAAGTAAACACATGCGTTCTGAAAACATCGGTCCATTTAATGGATAAAAATGGGGAGGAAATATAACTAATAGACGCCTTCCAACCACCCGTGATAATGATTATGTTGAAACGACGAATTGATTTTATTGATCCCTTCTGTCAGACAGTAGCATTGTCCCACAGAATGAACCAATAAGTCAAACCATCATAATTTAGTCATTTTTACGACGGGATTAAAAACAACATATATGTAATGATACATATCCTTTCGGAAGGCGAAGAAAAAACCACACACATACATACTTGTATAAGATTTGTGATTGCAATTTTTATTGAAAAAAATAATAGTTAAAAAACACATTTCCTGTTGCTCTTTCTCGCTCCACCGTAAGATCACCGTTGTTATCTCGCTCACAGTCCTGGCTCTATCACGTGACTTTCGCTTTGCCTTAAGGTGACGTAGATAATTCCCTGTTCACATGCTCCGCGCCCAACGACAAGTTGACTGCATGCCGTTTTAAGACCGCAGACAGCCGGGAAAAAGATATTTGTCTTTCCATGCTCAAGATTTCGCTAGTAAATTGATCGACTGTGACCTCAAAACGATATTTAGGAAATGCGGTATACTTCCCTAAGAAATCGGCGAACTTAGATTTCAACGAGATATTCAGTTCGGCATTTGTTACCGGCGACGGTGTTTCACATCACGTTAAGGTCGCCCCATACTACAATTGTGAACTGTTGCGAATGTTTCCGTGTATAACAATTGACAGACGGCTGCGTTATTGTTGAAGCTCATTTCACCGACCTTGAATTCTGGATTAACAGCAACCTACCGATAAAGACAATAGACAAATGGAAAGATTTTTTCCCCAACGCATGCACATAACACCCTGCTTTGCGTTTCCGTTAGGCTGCGTAGAAAGGTACTTTCCCATAAGACGCGCGGAAAATTACCGCGCATGTGTACAAACTTAATAATTGCCGAAAAGTGCCTTTCTGCGTCTATATTTTAGAAGAACTAAAACTGCGGTGTTGGTAAACCTGCTTCGAAAAATTGTGCGACTGCTATAGGAGTAAAAAGACAGTCCGACGTATATCCATTGCACAGTCGCTTTTGACTCGTGTCGCATGATCCCACTCATCAAGCACCTAATTTCTGTGCTCTTGCAATGCAGATAAATATTTCATATTACCTTGAAGGTATATTCGCCGGGCACGAGTTCCGAAATATCGACCCATTGACAGTCGATGTTGTGCTTGTATATGTCGCTGCAATTTACTGATATCCCTTGATCTCCATAATTTGCACACTTGTACCTAACATCCAACTTTCAGCGTTACGGAAAATATCTCACAAATAATCGACTAATTTTAATATGATAAAAAAATACATATACACGTTATGCAAAAATATTAATATAATAAACCTTGGTGTTACGCCGGGCAAGCACTGATTATCCTCGAGACAAAAGGATGCTTTATGACCCTCGGCAACTCTTTTTCCATTCGAATCAATGACATCAAACGTCGCAAAAACCTCCATCGAGTGGTAATGCCTGGCCAATGGATTGAGTCCATTAAATTGATATCCACAAGTGGGGCACCCAGAAATTTAAGTTTCAAAAAATCTCACATGTGACACATGTGCCACTCCCAAAGGTGCTTAGGTATAGCCGGACGAAAATCAGCGGTGCCAGCATTAAGTATTCTTGCTGTAAAACGCAACAAACGTCTCGTCTCGAGATGCCAATTGTCGGATTCTTTTTGTATCTTGTAAGCTTTACTAGCAACACAATTTTCCTCCATGGCACACTGCAGCCAGTACAGCTGCCTGTCCTCGAGGTGTGCTGTTCTCATGAGCTCGATATGATCAAATACAAGATCAGCCATGTCTCGGAGGCAAACGACACTTGCCACATTCTCAGCTATGCCTGGTATATAGTACATAAAATAGTATGAATTATATTGAGAGTTATCTAATAAGTAGACTCCCACCTGGACAATCCAGAACTTGGTCGCTAAGACATTCGGCAATACTGTCTTCGTCACCCTGACATTCTATGCCACTAATCGCAAGTGGCATGCGTTCACCGCCAAAAAAATTTGTTTGCACAGCATCGTTAGCATAACCAAGACTGAGTTGACGACAAACTACACCTGCTTCAAAGAGGGACCATCCATCGCCGCACACTACACCCCAGTCTGTAAAAATCCGGCATGTCGATAAATTTTCAGCATGACAGCAATTCAATTTTTACAATTTTAATTGTATATTCCAGATAGTTCCTACCGGCTTTCCCAATTTTCATCTCTACTCGACCTTCGCTCGGTACTCTTCCGCCTGCCAGACGTACCACAATGTTCTCCCGATTAACGTCTTTTATCTTCCTCTTTGGTGATTTTATTTTTCTGATCAATGATGCAGTCGATTCTTCATCATGGGTGCAAATTACACCTGCAGCTTCGCTGCCCTCGCAAACGGAACGGGCCCAGCCATCGAATCGGCACTGTGACAAATGATCCTCCGTTCCGTCGCAGTGAACGTTGTCCATCCAAAATCGTCCTCAACATTTTAATCGATAAAAATTAACGGTCAACACAGATTTACCTCCTCTATAATTTATAATCTTTTTACTTCTCGCCTGGCCAAAATGTCCATTTCCCGTTGCTTTCACCGCGCTCTTGTAGCCCAATTGTCTGCAAACAACAGTCGCCTCGAGAAAGTCCCACTCGTCGTCGCAGACGCTACCCCATTTGCCACCATGAAGGATTTCGATGTTTCCTGGTGAAACACGACGATCGAACCTTATTAATCATAATAATTCCTTACCACGTAGTCGCCGGCTTGTCCTATAGAATTCTCGCAAGCTGTACGAGGATTTTTCTTCCTCTTAATTACCTCCCGTTACTGTTACAAGAAGTAATTGCCCACGTGTGCGTGTCGTATGTTCGCGTTTGTGTTTGCGACTGTGTGCCGATGGACAAGAGACGCTCATTGACACGAATCTTCCGCGAGTTGACCCCTTGGTAATCAACGTTGCACAATAAACGCAAAGTTACCGAGAGTCATCGTATCGTCGGTAGTGATAACACGTTACCGCACGCGTCTATTATCTTTTCATCTTTTATGGTTTAGATCAACAAAATTGGCCACTTAAATTTAAAAAATGAAACGAAAAAGAAAACGTTGGACGTAATTTTTATTCTAATTTTTTATTTCGTTTAGAAACTGTTCAGACGGTTTTGGCAACGTCTATACGTAAAAACATTATATTACACATCAGATAATTGCTAAAAAAAAATGCACCTAACATTTTTCACGGACAAAGTACATCCATATTTGTGATTTTTCATTTTTTCGACATGACACAGTTCCTATAATTATTATTATTGTTTGATAAAAAATATAGAATAGAAGTACCTTCGAAGTCGCCTCTACCGCCTCCCACGAGTTTTACAGCCCCTTCCTGTTTTTTCAATTTTCGAAAATCTTTTTTCAGTTTTTTCACTATACGAGCTTTTTTCGCCCGATTTGTCTCACCAGCGCTATCCGAAGATACATCGCTGCGATTGGTCTCGTTCACCGATGTACTCGTCGTCAATGCCACCAACAGAAGCAACAGAATACCCCACAGTATCAACACTGTACCGAAACTTAGGTCACGCGGCTTCATTGTTCTCGCACACGTGTGCATAAATCTTATCGGATATCAATGAATTATACGCAGAAATAATTTACGTACAAAAATATTTAATTCGCGATTCTCGTTGCAGCATCCCGAGGTAGAGTTCCTGATGAAGCTAATTGCGGAGCGAAACGATCGACGACGATTGCGCGTGTATTTACTTGAGTGTTTCAACGGATACTGATTCGTGCACAACTCGTTACGCAGCGTTTATACGTAAAGTATATACATAGACTTATTCAGACTCTGCACAACTCGCTCACGCACAAAGAAGTTGCATCGAGTTCTGCGTGCGTAAGGCCGGTATAAGCGTATGTATATATTGAAACGACTCGTGAATGCTATAATAACAACGCACCGCCGCACGGTACGATGCCATCACTCTGAACCTCTACTCTGAACAAGGAGTTCTCGACTAATCTAACTTTTCACGGCTTCCACCATGGACAGCCATTCTTAAAAAATTCCTACACCGAGAATAAAAAATATTCGGTACTTCCGACATAGGTTCAATCCCTTGAGCGACCAGCCAAGATTGTTCGAAGCCCATCGATTCCCGAGTAACATAACCCGTTGCATACAAAGATCAACGAGGCGCGAAACTTCCCAATTTGTTTGGTCCAAGATGAACTATTCGGTTCTCCGGTAAGTGGCAGATGGGAGAATTTATAGCATACCAAGGACCGTCTGTTGCACTTTGGAAGCTCGCTATTTTCTCGGAGCGATAATCTTGCAGAAGCGTATTGAACTGCAGACTGCTCGAGCCATATGCTTGCTCTGTAACGCATGGTAATTTCAGCGTCGCGTGCTTCTTTCAGAAAGACGAAAAAAATTCAATTCATGTAACAGATATATGCAATGGAGTGATCGATCTTCGAACGACAGCGTTCCGTGGTTGCTATCAGATATCCTTGCTCGACCACTCGCATTGCATGATCGCGGTTTCGATTTTTCCCTCCCTCGTGCTTATTTATCATCGAGCGAGACTGTCAAGTAGATAATTATTATCGCTGCGTTCTCCTTTAGAAATAAATTGAAGGAAAATTTTTTATTGATTTAAGCCCTCTCCTTGAAGATTTATTATTAAGGAGTGACGGAATTGAATCTTCTATCGTTGGTAGATTATATTTGGTTGCGACCTCGCACCATAAACGGTTCGCATGGCTGAACGCTTCTATGCATTCGATGCGACGTGGCAAAAAGTGCATAATTAACCTAACAGACAATCTTCTCTAAGAAGCGCTTGCCTTTACGTAGCAGCAACATGCGTAATAACGAACAGCCTTAACGTTCTCGACGTGGCGAAGCAATTAGCTCGCCTATCGGTGAAAACAGCCCTGCGCCGAAGATTACCACACATTCCGAACATAGTTTCGGCATGAGTATGAGAAGGCGGTCTCGGTCTTCGGGGAATCCTCTCGGTGCTGAGAAGAGCTTTTGTTATGTGGCTACTGCTTTTTGGCAATAAAATGGGTGAAATAACCTCACTTCACTTGGTCCGTAGATTGCACATTTACGAACGCATCGCGCGCTTTACACTCTCCTTTGGTACCTTGTACAATAACATTTCTTACGAAAAACGTATGCCTTCGACTCGTGATGCAAATTCACACTCGTCATAGGAAGTTTCATCGCACCAGTATCGCAATCGAGTATGATGCAATAGTAGTAAATTATCCAACAAAACATCTAGAGACACATGAAATATTTTGAGATTAAACGGGACGAATGCGGCCAAGAAACGATACAATCATGTAATCTTTCAAGAGCTATCGGTGTCTCACGAATGGCCAGGCTGGCCAATCGATACCTCATCCGAAAATGGCGGTGAGCGAAATCGCGGCTCCGCCGATCAAGTGGTAATTCAAAATTGGCGGTAAGAGTTCCTGCGCATTCGCTAATTCCGAAACGGTCCGCGAGGGAGCCTGACTGTGGCGGTTAGAGAGAGCCTTCTCCATTCATCGTACAGCGAATTGGCTCGCGAACCTGGGCATCGTGTCTAGCTATCGACAACGTATTTCCCGGCAAAACTCCGGGCGCAGAGAGTTGCGGCAACTGCCTGTGGTAGTGCGGTAGCGCCGCTTCCTCGCTAACGCCCTCGCCTTCTCTTGCTCACTCTCGCGTACACGCGATGGGCTTTTCGCAGCGTCGTCTTTTTTTTTCTCAGCCACGTTGAGTGTCGAGCTAGCTGAAGAGTAGCAGAGAGTAGCGAGGAGCGAAGCCGCACCATGCGGTCCTACCACCACCGACGCGTACCAACCATTGTATACAACGACTACAGTCGAATTGTTCATAGTTGCCCTCTCTGAAACAATTTCTGATCACGAAAATGACCGATCGAATAAAACGACATAGTCGCTTCGACATCGATTGTTCTAGCGAATGTGCTGTTGACATCGATTCACCACTGAGAGCCGGCACGCTCGTGTTAATAAACGTACTCTTCCTTTCAAGTTTTCACAATACATTGGAGAAAATTGAACTGTATCAATTCCCCTCTCGCTCGTCGAGCCGCTGACGGAGCGCGCACGCCGCCACACTCCGTTTTCATTCCCCTACTCGTCGCACTCTTCTCTCTCTCTCCCTCTCTCCCTCTCTCTCTCTCTCTGCCTATTCTCGCAGCACAGCAGCAGCGGAGGCGGCAGGCAGTGTGCACGGGCAAAGCCGAGGCAAAGGTACCGCTTCGGTTGTAACGAGCGAGACGCCGCGCGCTCGAGTCGTCGTCGTGGTCGTGGTGGTGGTCGTCGTCGTCCTCCTCCTCATTCGCCTCCTTGCTGACCCCGTGCGCGTATCGTTAAACCATACTAGGTATAGTCCAAACTCTTAAAAATTAATCCTTATTCCAATACATTTATCCAAAGGTGCGTACACACAGAGTAAAAAATTCGAGTGTTTCGATAAAGCGAACATCTTCGTAGCAAGATATCCGGCGGTTCTCGGCTCTCGTTGGGAGTTTCGAATTGAGAACGACCCCTTATCGGCCGTAAAGGGGTTGCTCGGGGGGAAAAAAGAGCCGCGAAGGTCCCCCACGCGAGGCGTGGACCGTGAACGGGTGTGCGAGAACCCTCGTGAACGTCCTCGAAGAGGAGGTGCGCGCGTGGGATCCACGCTCGGTTGTCTCCTGTCTCTCTGCAGTATTAATTTTCTCGGCAAGTGTTCTTTCATCGTCGAGTATTCGGATCCCACGCCGGCTCAAAATAATGGAAACAAAAAGAAAGAAATCCGACGAGCGTACAATTCAAAAAATGTGTACTCGGCAGCACGGAAAAATGCCCTCGCCACAGTGTACTTTTAGGTATAGTATACTTCGATACTATACCGCGCTGGCTGGTGCGATTGGGCGGCCATTGCGCTTCGCGGCACGTCTCTCTCTCCGCCTCTTCGAACGCGCCGTCGTGTGCCCCGTGTGCCTCGGTATATTCGTTGTCGTTACGTCGCTCGTCGCTCGACGTCGTAGTCGCGTCGTCATCATCGTCGTCATCGTTGTCGTTGTCGTCGGCTTTCACGTTTTCATCGTCGTCCACCGTCGCCTTTTCCGTGCAGACATCGACTGTCTCGGTGAACAAAGTACAAGTGATTGTGCGTTTCCGTCACATTTACTGATCTTCCTTCCATGACATATATATATCCTCAGGTTGTTCTTTGTTATTCTTCGTTGGGAAAACAATAAAGTTTGGTAGAATATTTGGGAATGAAAATGAAGGAAAAAACCGCCATGTATAAGCGGTAGTTTACGCCCATCGTGAGAGCGCGCGCGTCTCGCAGCGCGCACCAAGGCAATATTCGCCACGCCGTCCCGGTGTTATGCCGCTCGCTTGTTGTCTCTCCCCTCCCGCCCCATTCTCCGGATACCTGCTGATACACACTGCCATGCGCTGCACCACAGTCTTCATTGTCTCGTCTTTCATTCCGTTTCATCGTACAAGTGTCTCGTTGCACAGGCTGAACCTGCGGAGAGAAGCGATTCCACGTATGCGGTAAACACGCGACTCGACCGCGTGTAAAAGACGCGATAGTGTGCGTGTCTATCGTACAGGTCTCATGCCCCTCTGTCAGTGACTCGATGAACCGACACGTCTGTGACCCTGAGTCAAAATTCTTCCCAATCCAGATCTAAAAATTCACGCTAATTCTCGTCGTTAACCAGTGCCGAATTATTGGTAATTTCGATAAATCGAAGTTACTTCATTCGGTCAGTAAATACTTCCAGGAATTATTTGTAATACAAGCGATTGGAATTTTTATTTGTAATTCGATATCACGAAAGTATATCAGTGGTAGCGAATTATTATTTTACTCGTGCTTCCTCGCAGATGAAGCTATTGTTTCGTAATAAAACATTTTTTTTTCGGTCACGGTACTTGAAATAAAAGTTACAAATTTAAATGTTCACAAAGCTTTCTCACGATTTTTCCTTTATTCGCAAAGCTTGCACTGTAAGAAAGTATTTTCGTATTTTCGTATTTTTGGCTATATAAAAATTTCAGTTTGCAACTTTGAAGCAGTAGCCGTATGAAAGATCCAATTGTCGACAGAAAGAAAATGTATTCCGAAGACAAGATTAGATTAGTTCAAGTCTCCCTGAAAGGTCGAATAATTGACGTTATTGTTACTTGGGAAAAACGATTACCGTCACGATATTTCCTCTCGAGCACAATATTTTTTTGCACTTTCGTACCGTCGATTTGATATTTCCATAACAGTCGTATATTATCTTTCTCCACATACCTGATACGTTCTTTCTCGTTATCCCCCTTTCTGTCTTCCTCTTCCGTTCTTTGAAGCGTCGAGCGTTCGTCGTTGACCGTCAAAAGTACGTGTTTCGACTGAGAAACCAAACGAAGATTGAAAAAGGGTTTCTCTTTCCCTTGTCCTATTCGCACAAGCGCTGCACAAAAGTTCAATGGAGCTGAAAAAAATGCGTATGAATGCCCGTGGGACTTCGTGCGTTAATCGACCTCTCGCCCAGTCAGTGTTTACTTATCAAAGTCAACGCAACCGGAGGATTTCGAAACCTCCAATCCTTATTTTTTCTCGCCTCATACTTCTGCAAACAATTGAAAAAAAAGTACATTTTCCTTTACTCCACCTCGATAACTTTGTTTGCTCTCTTTACCTTTGTACGCATCGCATAATCCGAGCTCAATTTCTTTTATATTCAAGTACATTCGGCAGTGAGTCAAAGCTCGTTTATTCGGTGCTCGTTCATTAACAGGTTGCATTCCTTAGCGAGCGTCATTAGTGACGGAAATCCTTGCAGACACCGATATATATATATATATATATATACATATATACATATATATATATATCCGCGTTTCCGTCACTCTCGCACTCGATAGCCTTTAGAAGTAATCGAGTACTATTACAGTGTAGACAGCTATACAGAGCTCTCCAGACGGCTGGAGTGACGGTTTTCGTTTACACTGGCTGCCAGCCATCCCTCGTCACTTTCGTCTCCCCATGTATACTTGCGTGCCATTTATTTTCTTACACTTATATACTGTACTTTGTATGATGTTACACGAGTTCCATAGTTTTATGTACACACACACAGACACACAGACACACAGGCAGACACACACAGGTACATATAAAAAGATAGTACGTAGGATAATACCGTCTCATTACATAGCCTGTTTTTCTCTCTTTCCAGGATGCTAAGCGAGGTAACAGCCTTGGGAGGGACGAGTACAGCGAGCTACGGTGAAACGAGAGAGCAGTAAACGTCGAAAATAACAACGTTTCCCTCCGCCTTTGATACGTGCATCTTGGAACAGAACAGAATCTTGTGTGGTTCGCCGCGACATAATCGTAACCGTAATCGTCGAATTTTTATCAAACTAACGTCCGTAAGCAAGGCGATTGTGTTGTCGCGGCGTTAAAAGTCCCGCTGGTCGGGTTTATGTATATTCCATATTCATTATCGGTACGTGCTTGTGCGCCTCCGTTAGTGTCTAACGAGAATTTTTCGGGTTCAGCAAAGTCCACCGACTCGTGTAACGATTGTCCGCGTCGTTCATCGAGTACCGGTCTACCGACGGGGTATTTCGAACAACGACGGAAGCGATTTAATTCGCATTCGACTCGTTTAAAGAATTAACTTGTTCACCTGGCGCCCCTGGGCCGCAGATGGGAGCGGGTTTTGCAGAACCCGACTGGGTGGTCAAACCCGGAGAAGAACACTCGGGAATCGTTGGGCATCTTGAAGAAGAGACGCTGAGGAAGAGGAAGGAACACGAGAGGCGGAAAATATCGTGCGCGACGCGTGCTGAATCCTTGCGTCGCCATAACAAGTGCGGCGTTCACCCCATCAGGCCTCTCAAACTCGATCAAGCTGGAATTGATGGAGTTGGAGAATATAGTGGCCAACACTGTGTACCTCAAAGCCAGAGAAGGTACGTAATCAAATTGGTTAAACGCGGTGGAAAATTGTATCGATAATTATCGGGTAGGTTGTTGTTTCCAGAAAACAGTCGACAAACTCGGTTTGTTTACTCGTCGTCCCAAAGACTGCTGGCTCCGGCGCAAACGCATGTGGATAAATATGTTCCAAGGAAAACGAACGAAATATTTATTCCGCATGGTCCTGTACAGTTTATAAGGCTGCACTCCAGAATTCCGATTCCTCCCGCCCCTCTCTGTCTCTTTTGGACACACACGGAAACACATGCACCGACAAGCCCTCCTTTATCACGATTATCTAACACGAGAACTCTCGTTATCTATCGTAGTACTCGTATCTATTGCGGTGTCGTGTGTACACACCAGGGCGCACGCCTCGGGAGCGTGCCGCTTTAATAATCACTCTCTCGCTTGTTTCTCCCAATAATCGAAGCTGTTCCGCTGCAGTGTTCTCACGAGCTTGCAATTATATCGACATATTTCTCAAAGAATTAAATTCGCGATTGTTACTTCAGCCAATGTCTCGTATCGTAATTGTTTGGGAGGAAGAGACAAACCACTTGAAGCCGTTTTTGAAAAAGCCATAAACTACGTACACACTTATACACATATCGACAGAGGATTTTTGGGTAGCGGTCAATTTTTGTTGTTTCTGCAAATTAACACTCCCCTACGCTATGCAATATGCGATTAAGCCATTCGGTTTTTCTTCGTGTTATGGCGTTTCGAGTTTCGAGAAGGAAAATTTCAATTCACCCAGCTACCGTCAATCGTTCGTCTGGAGAGTGGTCTGGAATATATACTTTGAGCTCAGGTTCTCGACCTCCGGATTCGAGCTGTAGATACGACGACGACCAGAGTCTCGGGTCACATCGTTGTGTTTCTAATTGCTCCACGCTATTAAATCTCTCGTTTCGCTCTTTGTTTTAGCTTTGATACAGAGTTTCGGCGAGAACGGCGCTTCCTTTACAAACGCTCCGTCCATTTCCGTTGAGAAATCGACTACACTAATTTGCTTGTCAAGCGACTCGGAGAATCTACTGCTCATCCAAATTGTTATCGCCGGATTCAAAAGAGCTGGGAGGGAAAAGAAAACATATTCTATACAGATGAAGAGGTTTCCAATTCTCCTATGGCACATTAACACGTGATGAGATTCGCGTAGAAATCGTCCTCTCGTGGGTGTATCAAGAATCTCGCCAATTTTACATTTTTCTGTATATAAACATCAACCTTTTTTTTTGCACACTCAATGGTCATAAGCTGGCTGTGGGTTTTTGTTATTGTTAAAAGACTGGTTATAGAATTAGAGGAACCTGAGATCAAAACACAGTGGTGCGCGGTGAGAATGCGATAGGCAGGTGACGAAGAACCAACTATTTCGATATCGGAATAAACATTATAATGACATTACTGAAGGCACAGCGACCTCGTTATGGGTAGAGGCGTGTACTGTTATAAACGTTTCTTTTACGAGCTATATGTGCGAACAAACTCGCCGTCGGTTAGTTATGTAATTCCATCAAACCGTTCCAACTCGCGACGCCGGGTAACGAACGACAAAGCACGCCAGCGCGATGACATTAAATGTAGCCAGTGGTTGGTAGGAGTATCAGCAGAACTTGCTGTACGCGGTAGGGTTGTAATATTCTAACGATGTCACTACCTATATATTTTCATGCTTTTCAGGCGGTGGTGATAGCAACAAGGGGAAAAGTAAAAAATGGCGGAAAATACTCCAGTTCCCCCACATATCGCAGTGCATCGGCCTAAAAGATAAACTTGGTGAGTATATTATCGTTTTTACATTTACACTTCATATTTTACCGATTATGTATCTATCGATAAATCATTTTCTCTATAATAGAATGGAATGACTCACAGAGATGATCAAGTTTCGTTGAAGAAATTCATTTAAATTTAATAGGACAGAATCATTTATTGCATAGTTTTTCTTGTTGTCCATGAACTATATTTCCAAAGAAAATGTGGCATTTAAAAATGATTATTGGTAATAAGCTGCTGTCGAAGAATACTTAGATATGCCACGAGTTCAATTTTCATTCCATTTTTCATCTGCAACGATACAATACGATAATCTCCGTTAACTGACGATCGGAGCGGATCGTGAAGCGGAGATGATCGTAGTTGGATCGATTAATCGGCCTCCTACAGATTCTTCAAAGCAGATGTTCGATGCTCTTCTTATTTATTTTATAATATGCAAGGACATGTCGCTAGTCAATGTGTGCTCGATGCAATTCGATTACTCTCTCGCCAGATATTTATTGACAATTATCGAGAAGAGGAAGTTTTCGGCTTTGCGTACGTTAGCGCAATAACGTTGAACCGTCTCTGTAAGCACTCGTTTGCGTAATAATAGTTGTGGTCGACGTCCTTCTCATCCTCTCGTTTCTGTGGCTTGCACGAAAATTCCAGCTGCCTATACAGCAGCTTCCGCCTCATGGAAAATATATACCTAAAAAATGGAACACTCGGTACAATGTATATTTATATAGTGTTACACAAGTCGCTTGAGCTTTCGATCAGGCTCGCGAATACGACTGTTAACGCTCAGTCGTTTGTGCTTAGCTGATGGTAACAATTTCTCTCACTGATTCTGGTTCAGAAATTCAGCAATGCAAGTAAATCGAAGCTTTCCTGAGTCCCCTCGTATGAATATTCTCTCGATAACTTCTCTGGCGGAAAGGGTGACACGCCTTTAATTATCTGTCCTTCCCGATTCTCCAATTTTACCAGTTTCTAGACTTGGTATAGCGGAGAGCGGTGAAAAGTAGGGGGGTGTGAATAGGGTTTGGATCAAATTTAATTGAATATACGAAAAAACGCTAAAAACTCTATTATTCATGAGTAATTCAAAAATTCGAATTATATCACTTTATTGCATATGCGAATTATAAAATTCCGATTGCTACGGAACTAAGCACATGAATTGTATTTATGTGGTGAATAATTTTTATTATTATTTTACAAGAGACGAACAAAATGAGTTCTGTTATGAATGAAATCGCATTGAGATATGTCTTTACAATTGCTGTAATGTGTGCACGTATCACGTTATTCATAACGCGTTACTTATACTGACCATTATGGCTCACTATAAATTCTTTTGTTCAACGTTTGAGAAGGACTGTCAAAATAGTGAGAATAGAAAATGATATCTGTATTTAAGATAAAAAGTACGTTGTGTACTTAAAATTTCTCAGTATTTAATTTACGGAATTTTTTAAATACCTCGTAAAAGGGTAAAAAGACAAAACGAGGGTCGAATTAAAATTGGCGCAATAGCACTTTTGTGTTCAGACGACTACGAAAATATGGAAAACGATTTAGAATAGAAACATCGAAAACAAATTTTTTAAACATGTTTGTTAAATATTTTTATTAACTCATTATTAATTTAAATTATTTTATATAATTTCATTTGAAATTATTATTGATAAGTCACTTTTTAACGCCACTTGGAGTTCTCGATATTCTTGACGATTCAGCAACGGTTTGAACGTCCAGAAATCGAATCCCTCTTATTGTTCAAATTCAATTGATGATGAGAAATTTTGAATATTCGCACACCCTTAGTTAAAATGCTTTCTCCAAAGGAAAATCAGGACAACCATACCGGAAGTTCATCAAGAACGAAACGTTGCGATTGCAACGCCACAGAGCCGCGGGAGATGTTTCCTCTTTACTCTTGTCGTATGGATCGAACGTGATGGCCGGGACTCTCTCACTCCCCTTCTATTCTCCCAGTCAATCAACACGCGACCATCCGCTGACCTCGTCGTGGATTATCGAATCTCCGTGAAACCCTCGCTTCCTTGTGTTCGCGAGAGTGCGTCTCCGTACACATTCCAACGAGTATGAGCATTCGTGCTCATACACACCCACTTATGGGTGTGTGCTCAAAAAGAGTGGTACGGTAGTCGAAACCAGTAAATTGCCAACTCAGTGCCGTCATTAGACTGCTTGTAAAGTATAATCATTTCTGTGCGAAGTGCCGAGAGCCTTTGATCGATTGCCGATGAATAATACAAAGAAGTCCGATCTCTTCCGTAAGTAGTATTAAACACCATTTCGCTCATAATCACCGTCTTTCGTTCTCCCTCGTGCGACGCGATACGCTGACAATTATACAACAATTTCTGCACGGTGACGCTGAAAGCATGTTTTTGAATATCCTCTAAAAACTACGATTTGTAGGTTTTCGTATATACGGTAAAAAAAAAACAAAAAATTTCAAATGATCTTACAAGGCAGGAAAATATGTTTTTTTTTGTACCGGATGTGAAGTTTGATGCCCGAGCGAAGAGAGAGGGCAGAAATTCACACGAGGTGACACGACATTTTTTTCCGACTATAAAAAATGCCTATATTTTTATGCTTTTAACGGGGATGCAAATTGGCCGAGTTGACGAGCGGACGGAAGCGGAGAGACATTTTTTCTCCCGCTAAAGGCTTTTTTAGCGTAGTCGGGGAAAAAGTTTTTTTTTTCATGAAATTACGATATTCTGATAATGTGATAAAATTATTACTTTAAATATTTTTGCATTCAAATCTGCCATACAATCAGTATTTCCGTTTAATCTTTTGAAAAATAGTCATTTATATTTCAAAATTCAATTATTTTTATTAACACTTTCGAAGATTCGATTTGTACAATGGGCGAATATTGTTCGTAAGTCAATGCACATGTTGAACATAGTTTTTTTTTTTCTTTTTCGGTGTGACGATATCTCTTGTTCATAATTAATAGAAAACCAACACACGGCTCCTCTAGAAGTGTCCCAAACTGTCAGTTTATCCTGATATTCCTGTTTTTGCAAAGTTTCTTACGATAGCGTTTTCTGTATTTTTGGCTTCCTCGTGAGGAAAGCTTTGCTAATGAAAGGCTGTTACTATGAAGCAATATAAATATGTTAATCTCCAGACTTTCTCCACGTCGACGTCATGCTTGACTTTGGATCAAAACGAATATCGAATCTGTGTTCTGAAACAAAAAATACATAGAATTCCACTATTTTGTAACCGTGGTTATCGTGCGTGTATGAGATTTGGATAATTTTTTTCAACCGGTCAGCGACCACAGTTATTGGGAAAGTTACATGGAAGCTGTTATCGATTTATACACTCGCTCACACACACACACCCGCGCGCACGCACACATATGTAGATATTCTCCGTAAATGTACGAGAGGTAAAGAATAAAATTTTTATTACCGTTACTCGAATGGAAGTGTGACTTGAGTGGCAGAGACAGGTGGAATGGAAAAATGGTTCACTGACGTTCATGTTGTAATGATATGTTTAATAGTAAAATTTTTATGTTTTTATGTTTCAGACATAAGGTACGGCTATGTCGTTGATCAACAGCCGATTGGGCGCCTCCTGTTCCGACAATTTTGTCAGGACAGGAAGCCCACGTTTCATCGCTACAATCTTTTCCTCGATTCCATCGAGAAGTACCAGATCGAGATGGACGAGAATCGAATGGAATTGGCGAAGGATCTTTTCGAGCAATATCTCAAGAGCGAAGGTTCCGACGTTGTTGACATTCTTAACGATTCCCTGATAGCACAGTGCGAGGAACGTCTGGGCTCCGGCGGTAAGGAGCTATTCGTCGACGTTTCTCAGACGGTGAAGAACTTTCTTGCTGGCGAGCCCTTCTCGCTCTTTCTCACCAGCTTCTACTTTTACAGGTATAACAATATTTATATAAATACACTCATGTAGTTTCACTAAAGTAGGGTGGCCTGGGGAAAAATTGGGAAGTTGAGAAACAAAGACCTGCTACAACGATTCTCATACCATAGATCTATTGGTTGTGACACAAAAATTGTATCGACACCGGTTTTAGAAGGTTATTTAATTAAATAGTCTGGGGCAAAGTAGAGTACACTTTGATTTAACTCGCGGCAACTTTCATCAACTAAATACAAAAATTTCTCATTGGAAGACAATTCTAACTGCCCGATTCTTCCCTACCCTATTTTTCTACCATGGTCCACGTAAGGACTCCATTCCGCCCCGCTGTAGTTCGTACTAACAGCGTGATCTTTTTTGATAATTACGGGTACTCCATTTTGTCCCCTATCGACTTCGCGTTCTTCCTCCTCGTTTTTCCTCGCCTTCCCATTTCGTTCCGGTTTCTTTTTTGTACCGCTGTGTGTACTTGGGATATTCGTAGAATCCCTCCACCTACCGTTTCCAACTTTCCAGTTGGGAGTTTGACTTTCGAATAAGTTAAATTCGAATAAGTTAAATTCCGATTCTCTATAGTATACGAAGCGCGCACCTGGCTTACGAAGCAGAACTTTCCGAGTTTGGTCGAAAGGCGTCGTACAGTGTACGCGAAGAAAAACGTTTTTCCACGACAAATCGGATGAGCGACCGGCGTAAGCCGAGCAAATTGTACGTTCCAAGGTGAACTTAAACTAGCGTTCAGAGAAAAATGAGAAAGACTCTCTCGGTGTCGGAACCATTTTCCTGTTTGCAAACGCGAACTTACCGAGTGTCGCGACATGCCTCGTAATCTACATCATTCCCCTCCTCACGGATGTAGTGCGGTGCTGTCGGGCAAGGACAGTGTAGAACGAATTCACAAGCGCTCATGGAAACATAAGCATGTTTCGCTCCGTGCGTCATAAAAAACTGTTGAAAATGTTTTAATGAACCTCCAAACCTCTCCGGATGCGTTCGGACACGCAGACACAAAAACGCGCGCACGTTGTTTTGATTCAAAGTTTATGTATGAATTTTTATTTCCCATCGCAGATACCTACAATGGAAGTGGCTGGAGGGACAGCCAGTTACTTACAAGACCTTCAGGATGTATCGGGTTCTCGGTAAGGGGGGATTCGGCGAGGTCTGCGCTTGTCAGGTAAGGGCGACCGGAAAAATGTACGCCTGCAAGAAACTCGAGAAGAAACGTATAAAGAAGAGAAAGGGTGAGGCTATGGTACTCATAGAGAAGAATATACTACAGAAGATCAATTCGAATTTTGTCGTTTCGCTGGCTTACGCTTACGAAACGAAAGACGCTCTGTGTCTGGTACTCACGATTATGAACGGTGGTGACCTCAAATTTCACATTTACAATATGGGCGGTGAGCCCGGTTTTGATATCACGAGAGCGAGATTTTACGCTGCTGAGGTTGTTTGCGGATTGGAGCATCTTCATCTACAGGGCATTGTTTATCGTGATTGCAAACCGGAGAACATACTACTCGACGATCACGGTCACGTTAGAATTTCGGATCTCGGTCTCGCCGTCGAGATAATGGAAGGCGACATGGTCAGAGGGCGTGTTGGCACAGTCGGTTACATGGCGCCAGAAGTGATTGACAACGAGAAATACACTTTTTCGCCAGATTGGTTCAGTTTCGGTTGTCTTCTCTACGAGATGATCGAGGGCCAGGCACCATTCAGAGCACGCAAGGAAAAAGTCAAACGCGAAGAGGTCGACAGGCGGGTCAAAGAGGATCAGGAAAAATACTCTCATAAATTTACGGAGGAAGCGAAGAGTTTATGTCAGCAGTTGTTGAAGAAAAATCCAAAAAATCGTTTGGGTTCCAAGTGCGGCAGGCACGGCGCTAAAGAGGTGAAACTTCATAGTTTCTTTCAGTGCTTAAACTGGAAGAGGGTCGAGGCCGGTATGTGGGATCCGCCGTTTATCCCGGATGTGAGTAGGTTTCCTTCGGATCGATTATTTTCTTCTTTTTTTAATGAATATTCAGTGAATTCATTCAATCCTCCCTCGTACCTGTATACTGACCATGCTTTTTTCTTTCATGCGCGCTTATTTATTCTCGATTAGATAGCTTTTTTTCATCTCTACACTTGTTTTAACTATCCGTCGGTAGTAAGATGCATATCAGAGAAATCATATACTCTCTCCGAGTAAACGGTTTATGAAAAATACTGTTGAAGCCTTTTTTCGGTTTCTATTAGAGAAGTAACAGCTGAGACTCTTAGCAACAGTTGAAACAGCCTCAGCTGCCGCTTCATAAAGCTACGGAACTTTCCGAACGGTTTTGTCTTTGCGCCAAAGTGAACGTTCGCTTGTTGGACGTTCGGAGCCTTGATTTATCATTACCCGGCCCAACTTGGCCACAAAATAAAACTATAAGCCTACATATGAATTATAATTCTATAATCCAAACATTTGAAACATCATTTTACTTGTTCCTTGACAGCGCTGCATCGCTGAATATCTCAAATTCCTGTTCGCAGCCTCACGCAGTCTATGCCAAGGACGTCCTGGATATAGAACAATTTTCCACGGTCAAAGGAGTCAATCTAGATGCCACCGACGATACGTTCTACAGCAAATTCAACACTGGTTCCGTTTCAATACCATGGCAAAATGAGGTACTTGCCAATATGACACATGAACGAAACTCGTATAGTATCGAATAGATGATTTAAAATAGTAAGGTGCCCCGGGTGAAAGCACAATCGACGACCCTAAAACCGCAAGATTCTTGCCTCTAATTCGAATTCGCCCACTTTCTCCTTCTACGTGACTTGAAAATTAAACCCTACGGGCTGTAGGTCTCCTTTACGTCTATATAAACGTTACAGATGATCGAGACCGAGTGCTACAAGGAGCTCAACGTACTCGGTCCCAACAGTTCGCCCACACCAGATTTGTTGGTCAACTACCCACTGATCAATAACGAGCATCGAGGCTGCTTTCCATTTCGAAGAAAGGTAAGTGATTCATACCACATTCTCAAATTATTTGTCGCCTTTCCTTATTTTATACAGTTATCCGAAGAAAAAAATGTCAAGTCCGCTACAAATATGATGGATTGACTATACAGGGTGTCTCAGAAGTCGTAGAAGAAACTGTTAGGGTTGATAGAGAAAAAAATTCTGAATCGAAAGTTCCTGAGTCAAAAATTTTTTTGGGCCATAGAAAATTAGTTATTAATTAAAAACGGTAGCCAATCAGGAGCGCGCTACAAGAGAAAAAGGAATGAGCGGGGGAAGTAGCGGAGACGCGAGAGTGAGAGCGGTCTTGTAGCGCGCTCCTGATTGGCTACCGTTTTTAATTAATAACTAATTTTCTATGGCCCAAAAAAATGTTTGACTCAGGAACTTTCGATTCAGAATTTTTTTCTCTATCAACCCTAACAGTTTCTTCTACGACTTCTGAGACACCCTGTATATTTAGACAACTGTGCAAGCAATGGGAATGTAGTTTTTTATTATTCATTTTATAATTTCAGAAAAAGCAGAGTGCTCGAACTCGAGAAATCCCTCTGTCGGAGTGTCACCTGAAGGAATTATCTCAGAGCCAGACTTCCGAATTGCCGGCCAGCTGATCCAGGATTAATTCCGGAAACGTGAATACACCGACGAAGACATCGTCGGATCGTTCATCGCGATGCTGCATCTGAAGTCTTTTCGGCCACGAGGAGAGACGATGCAGCTCGAAACAGCAGAAAACCGCGGTCCTCAAAGACCGGCGTCTGCCGCGGGAAGGGAAAGTCCCGAAGATCGAGCTAACGCATATCGGCGTCGACTTCGTGGTTTCCGTTGTTGCAACGAGTTGACGTCTCATACAAACTGTACACACAGATAACGATGTCGTCGGAATCGTACGTTACGTAAGCACGTTCTTGGACGCACGAATTCAAAAACCCCCCGAGGCGCGCGCGTGCACACACATATACACATACAAACGTGCATGTTTGTGAAAAAAACGATCACACACACACACGGGAGAGAAGAACTGTAGCAGAAATGCGACAAGCATTACAGCCACGCACACGCGGCAATGAAATCGCTATTGCCGAGCGCTCCATGGAATTTTGAATGAGAACTGTATGGATTGGATTTCAGAACGTCATGCTCGCCTCGTTTACGGTTTGGAGACCGGAGGGCAAGCCTCGCGTGTCGTCGACCTCGGTACACTTGCTGCACTTCCACGTAAACGTTCTGGTTTGAGAGTCGCATTCTGTGTAGTAGAATGAAAAAAAGAAAAATATTACAAAAACGACACTATATATTTGTATTCGTACAACATTTTTCTCTTGGCCATGATGTCACTTAGGACAGTTCTTTACGAGGGAAGTAATCTCTTGCTCCAAGTTGGGGCAATGTAACAATGCACTACTGCAGATAGAATATATACATCTATACATACGTGGGGAATATATACATCTATATACTTGTCTAATGAAATCAAAGGTCTGAGTCGCGAATAGACATGCCCCCGGGAGCAACTAGCTAAATGAAGTAAAATTTAAGGCTACGAATGTCTCGCGGCCAAGTATGTTGAGGGAGAATTACGTATGAATTTCTCTGACAGAGTATAAACGCACAACAATAATTATGATGATTGTTCACGATGATTTTTTTTTATTCACCGCTGTACATCAGAGTAATCATTCTGGATGTTCGAGTGTAGACACTCCTATTGTGCAACAGGCAGATAACGACATTTAATGCAATTGTGACTTTTACCCAATTTTTGCTACTGAAAATCGATCATCTCGAACGGAAAATAATTGTATAGATAGCGCGTGACCGCCGAAAGTTGAATCATGGACGTCCCGATATGTTCATCTAAGTAGGTGTGCCATAAGATTCAATAGTGTTAAAAAAATTAATCATGCGAATGAAAAAGACTTTACAGAACCAGTAAATTCGTGAACGACGTCCGATTATACGCTTCTTTCTGGAAGGGTTTTTCATAGAGCGGAACTTGCTGTTCTTGATTGAGCTCAAGTAAACATAAGGAATTGATTGCCCGCAAGCTACATCTTTTCTCCCACAAATGTGATTTTTTTAAACTTTCCGACCTTGACGGACAATGTTACAAGAACGATGCTTAGAGTTTCGAGTACGAAAATCGTGCACGAATTATTGATAGTGCATAATAGTAACTTAAATTACGTGTAACTTAACTACTGTATGGCTTTTTTATACGGAGCGATACGCTTTTCGTGACGCGAGGTACTCTATCATGTCAAGTTTGTGCTTGCCTGACGATCAACGCCCAAATCAACTCGCTATAGTGCAATTCTTCTCATTATTTATTTATTTTTTTAAATTTTTTCGTGTCTTTTTTACCAGAAACATTATTAAACGGCGACGATGCCTCATTTGCTTAATAAGAATTAGCAATTGCCGTTTGTTCGAGAACGGTGAATCAACTTTTTATTTTGCTTCACGAAGATGGAGTTTTACATGTTAAATTTATATTGTTACGAACGTTAACGATGAATCTTGTTTGAACGGATTTGAAATGATTCATTGCGACTGTTGTTCAGACGACTTCGGGGAAGAAAAAAAAAGTAATCAAACTCGATGGCATGGTGAATGGTCGGCGCAGAGCGGCCTTGCCAAGGCTCTCGTTACATCCGTTACTCTCACATTGCTTTTATAATTATTATATCCGTGCAGGATATGTATTGCACATTTCATTCCACTCTTCCGTGTCTGTTACTCGTATGTTGTATTTACATGTCTTCTGTACACGTGTGACTGGTTCTATAGGAATAATTTTTTTTTATATATTAGGATAGAATGTCGTCGATCATAAGAATTAGGCATCATATGTATGCTTATTTATATATTATAAATTATAAGTAAATTTATAAGGACACACTCGCGTGAATCAACTGCGCTACGTAACGGGGCTGTGTGACGGGTCAAAGACATGAAAAGAAAAAAAAACACGAGAATTGCGAAATTCGACCGTCCACCGTAAAAATGATTGAAATATAATATTTATACGTACGCCCCGTGTGTGCGTATGACGGGACTTATTCTTTGTACATAATATAACTGAAGATTGAGGAATCCAATAGATCGCAGTAGATCGTGTTCCAACTCATTGTTATAAGCGTCTTTCCGTTAACGAAAAAAGAAAAAGGAGCCAAACAAAGAAGAGCATTATTTAAAAAACTGCATACAGTGGAACGTGGATTAAAAAAACTAATTGGGATCGACTACCGTTCGGATAAGCAATATATAATTCGGAGGAGCGAAAAGGACTTGTTTGTCGAGAAATCGATATGAATGATAAAATCTTTCCTTTATTGGTCTGATATCTGTTATTTTTGCTCTTCTAATACTATAAGCGAGAGTTAGCGATATCCCTGTTTCACGATTCTCGAGTTTAGAAGTAATTTCTCGTTTTTATTCTGAGATCCGTACGTGTCGTTTACTTTAAGATGATGAAGTATTGAGCGTTGAATTCATTTTATAAATACTTTTCGAACGTAAATCGAACGGTAATCATATAAAAGCCATTATATTTTGCATTTCTGCAGAGGTGTAAAAACTGCCGAAGATAGTCAAGTCGTGAATGACTGAGGGCTAACAGAACGAACAGGTGATATTGCCACGCAAGTCTGATGCGCGATGCGAAGCGCAAAAATTCGGATAAACAAACTCGTTCGGTTGGTTGACGTTTCAAATAATCGTCGTTCTACTGTATATTATATCTAGACATTGATTGTTTCTACGTGTATTATTCGTATTTTGTCGATAAGCAATATCTGTTTTCTGTGAATTCGACTGGCAAAGTTCTACGAGAGCATTGAGGATTCAGGTTTAGAAACGGAAAGCAAGGACGAGAAACTTGACGTGAATAATATTGTGACAGCAGGCCTATAAACACGGCTATCGATTAGTATGGGCACTTGAATGATCATCAAATTTTTCATTCTCGATATCACGTCAGCGCAACGAAAACGCTCATAAAATCTTGGATTCCAAACTCTTGAATTTTCGCAATGTGTTGATGCGTGCGTGCGTGCGTGTGTAACGTGCTAATGGCCTATGCGCCGATTCTCGGCACACAACATTGTTTAAGCGTCATTCACATCACTCACATTGTCCATGCAAATTACTACAATGCCATGAAAATTCTTCGCCCCGTCGATTTTACGATTGCAAAGAAAGTTATGAAATATTTTTTAATGAAGGAGCGAGAGATTTTTTTTTATATAAGTATTAAGAAATCTTCCGAACTCACCGAGTTTTGACGATGACTACCGAATTTTTTCAACATCACCTCCGTGTCATCGTGGCTAATTTTAACATAAATTTACATACACGCATAAAGTTTGTATCCGCGCAAAGTTCAGTTCTCAAAAAAAAAAAATTCTCATTCATAGATCACCAATGTTTGTCGACACAAAAAAAAATATGGTTGATCGACTATCGTCGCTCGTCAATTCTTCGATACAATCTCGTATGGCGATATGTGGAAAAAAATGAGCGATTTACACGCACTGACGCTCATGAAATTTTGTTCCTCGCGTCGACGAAGCCAAATGTTTTTTTTGTCATCTATATGTTGTATGACTCCCGTTGACAAAGTTATAAATATATATTATGTATTTATCACTTGCGACTTTATACATACCAATATAGATACACGTATAAGCTGATACACAGATGTACCATCGATTGTAAATACTTACCGCCATATATTCCCCGATGCGGCTCGAGACGTCGACTTTTTTATCTCTAATTTTTGTGAACGGGTAAAGATTCCAACGAGAGATGAACGATAACTCAATTTATTCGTAAATATACTGTTGTCGTTTATGCGAGTAGAAATGAGTTAACACTTTGATAGCCTGAGTTTCTTGATACGTTCCGAAATTGGTCGTATCATCGAACAAAAAATCATGATTTTTTTTACTAACTTTCTAACGACTTATTTATCAAAGATTCTGGTTATTGGCTTGGACCCCTCCACAATTGTTCGCCGAAGGGGCACTGGCTCTCTTAAGTGCACCTCAAAAGACTATTTATCAACTTGCTTATGGCAATGGCGCACTGGGATCCAGCCTAAGAATAATGAGGTACAACAAACATCGTCAAATAATACATACAGCGATAATTTTACAGTATATATATGTATATTGTCACAGTTTGCTTCTTCATTATTTTCATGTCGCTCACAAGTTTTATTAATTTTTTTTCTTCATCATTTGTTCAGATCCTAAGCTACCGATAGTTCACATTCAAACTGGTGCTAAGCAACTTCTATTACACGCGATCCTGACTCTCAAACAGAAAAACTTATGTACGCAAGTGGTATGTGTAGTAGCTCTCACAATAACACCTTTTTTTCAAGTACATACACAGCTGTATAATCGAGATCCTTAATATAAAAGAAAAAACAATGTAAAATTTACTGTACGGAATGTTCAATAGTTTCTTACGTAATTCATATTCTCAGTCAGTGCTTTATTGTCACGTGAGTTGGTTTTTACTGATTAAAAATCCCATTGTTGCAAGATATCATGAAGATTCTTGGAAGCAACGACTACAATATATATAAAACTATTAAATAATAGTGTAAAAGCATCGGCATCATTATTAAATAATAGTGTAAAAACAACTAAGGGATAATTAATTATGCGGGTTTGGAAAAATTTCCGTAACTGTACTCGAGATCTCTTTTTTTCCAATGATATACCCTGCAGAGACCCGACGTGGTCCAGGTGATATTGTTTACGGATATGTGCAACTTTCCACGTGGAAAGGCGAGTGACTCTTAAATTTCACGAGGCTCTTACAAATAATACATATTACGATCTCGAACAGATTATTTCCATAGAGAAAATTGCCTTGCCTCACAAAATCAATGAGTATAAAATGCGGAAACGAAAAAGTGTGGGAACGAAACGTCTTTCATTGTTTGCCTGAAAAACATTTTACAAATATATAAGGAGTTTATGATTTTTGTACGTTAAAAGTTAAAATAGATAATGTATAAATTTCGTACTAATCCATTTCCGTCTGCGGTCTAAAAAAAGATTTTCGTTTCTCTCGATAATCAATTCTAAACGTATTAGTATCTAAATTAAATCTCTTGGCAGTTCTTTTTCGGGTTTGTTGAACGTTATCTCTCTCTTTCACTCTAACTCGAGTTGATATCGGCGGAATATCGAACGGTTCATTCACTAACGGTATACTGTTTCAGATCACGACCAATGGGACGAATATCATGAATGTAATGGAAACGTTGTTCGCGAATGGATCTGAAATTCTTCGACATGGTTTTCGAACCATGAGGTCAAATGTTTCCAATGTCAACACATTGGAAACATTTTACCGCTAATTCCAGTTCATCGGACACCGGTGAATTATTGTACAAGTAAAAGCAATTAGGATATGAGATTCTCGCAGCCGTAAATCGATGACAACCCTTAGATAAAATCGGACTTTGTTCTTTGTGGGTCCCAACTTCAAAATGGCTGTGTCTTGTCGTTGGACGCACAATATACTTGTCTAATTTTTTTTCTTCAGCTTATTAACTTCCTTCCAGACTCATCTTCCACAGCGACGGGTCCATTGCAAAATTGCTGCTTATGAATAGGCCTTTTTACACCTGAGCGGGTTTCGCTTTGCCGACGACCATCATTATCTTCTGCAGGAACTTAGTTGAGCTTACTGTAACATTGGGTCAGAAGAGAGCAAGTGTTAGAGACGATACGATGTAAGAGGGCGGAATCAATTATCGTTCTCCCTTCCCAGCTGGACAAGTGCCACAAAACGATGCAGTTCACGCAATATTTGCGACATGTGAAAACCATGTTGCTAATATTTAGTCACATTGGCTTCATTTTATGGTGCTTGTTTATCTAAGTTACAGTACTCAAGCGAGTTCTAGCATTTCGCCTATTCTCCCAATTTCCTTTAAATATTCGTTTTCTTTGTGAGATTAAATTACTGTGCTTTCGTAGATATGCAAGTGTGCTGTTGGTGCCGGTGTCATATGATTTCTCATGCAAAATCAACATTTTAAATGGCTTCCTACTAACACAATCTCCCCTTTGGGTGGTGATTCACAAAATATTCACTTGACCTGATTTTAAAATGTAATGCATATATACATTTAAAAAAATGGGAAAGGCCCCTTTCGGACGCAGTTTTTTTGTGCACGGTGGTGTAGTTCACGTAAGTCGAGAAACACATCGATAGTGCGTAAACATTGTGGTGCACATACATTGTTTCTAAACCCAACTTTTTCTTACGAAATTCCGAAATTTGGAACGAACATTTTTCGTGTACTTGAGCGATTGTGCACATTCCTAGATTTTAAGAGTTCACAATATCATCTGGAATGTGCGCAATACCTGCTTTTATTCCAAATAATTTTGCCGTGCACTATCGAATGATTTTCTTCTTAAAACTTAATCGTACACAATAACCATGTGCACATTGTATGTGCCTTGAAGGAATTATTAGTTGTGCACAATAGTATTGCGCACTATCAAAATATGAACAGTGTTATTGTATGCAATTTTTCTAAAAAAATTTAACTGTGCATAAAAAATTGTGTGCATTTATACTGTACTGATGAATAGTCGTTCTCTACCAAAATGTGAGCAGAATGGCCGTGCACAATGAAACTCCGTTCGAAAAATACCCTGCCAAAAATGCATGCGTGATTCGTGAGATAGCGCAATGTAATAGTGTGTACTCGGAAACCTTATTCTTTCTTTGGTCCAACGACAACCATCGTCTTCTGAAGAAATTGGGTGGTGATGCCTGTGGGAATAACAAAATTAAAGAGAAACTCAAGAAACTTAAGAAATAAAGAAAAAAAATACCTAACATGAGTAATGTCAAACTAAATTAATAATTTTTTTCAGCCGATAACTTTGAGGACTGTTTTTTTATGAGTGACGTGTGTAATAGTATATATGTATAAAACTGCGATATATTGTCAATACTGACCGACTCCCTTTTGAAAAAATTTCGGTTTGTTCCTCCAGGCGATAAATCCGAAGTACACGGGCACAGACGACAATATCATCAGAATACCGTATCCTGCAATCAACAGAAGACACAATGTACAATAATCGGCGAGGTGATCTTTTTTCTTTGTTTGTTTTAGAACTCTCAAAATATGTTCTCACCAGTTTCCACGGGGCTGGCATACATGGGAACGACCGTAACGAATAGAGTGCCGAGTATGTACACAACGGGGAATGCTAGATTTACTCGTATCGGCCTTGGAAGATTAGGCTGTGCCCACCTCAACCATGGTAGACATACGACCGACACTCCTATGCTCAGCTGAAAATTACATGTTGCTCGATTAGGTCCAATTACGACCGGTGGAGATTATCACGAAATTGGCAAACGTCCGGTATCTCGCGCGTGCGCGTTTATCTTCAGCGCTGTAATTCTATCAGTATAGTTGAAAAAAAAAAAAAATCAACGAATAACGTTGAAAGAATTTAAAGTCGAGAATAAACATATTTATATATAATTTTTTTTAACCCTCTTACTTTGACTGATTATATCTTACCCAGGTGACGAAGCCTACGTAATTGATGAGAGCTTCGATATTGGAAGAGGTCAGATACAACATAGACAGCAGGGCCTGTTAGAAAAAAAAAAAAACAATAAAATAGCGACGACCCTTACAAACTTTTTTTGCGTGTTTAAACGTACCATGCAAATAACAGCTGGAGTAGGCGTTAATCTGGAGACTTGGATCATAGTCAAGATCTCGGGCATTTGTCCCTCGCAGGCACCGGCGTAGAAGAGACGCGATGAGGTCAGGAGAATTCCATTTACCGCGCCAAAGGTGGACAGTGCTACGAATACCGGTATCGTCCAAGCCATTACACCGAACAACTGGTTCGCGTACGTCTGTGATATTGTTGAAAACAAAAGAAGAACAAAACGGTATTATAATGGATCGATTCCGCTTCAGCGACGTTTCGATTAATGACTGGGCACTTTGGTTTTTCAGTGATGGAGAATTCCTTACCACCGCGACAGCGCCGCTACCCAAAACCTCGTCCGGATTGAGAGTGGTATAGAAAGCCATGTTGGTGAGAACGTAGACGACCGTGACAAGAGCACAAGAAATTCCAATGGCCCTCGGCAAATTTCTAACTGGATCCTTGAGTTCCTCGATTATAAAGTTGAGATAGTTCCAGCCGTTATAAGCGAACAATCCCGAGTAGAAACTGAGTGCTATGCTGGTCACTTCGGTCTTGGTGTTGTTGAAGGTGAAGTATTCCGTGTGTCCTGAAGATAATGAAGAAATAAATAACGTCAAATAGAAAGACTATTATATCATAATGGTTTCGTTAAATAGAAACTTATTCTTTAGAGCTCGTCGTGGGAAAATAAATTATTTCAAGATGATTGGCTTTTTTTCGTTGCAGCCTTTCTCGCGTAGCGAATTAATGTCTTCGAATGGAACTGATATACGTCCCGCCAAAGAGTCGAGGAACGCGGTACTTTGAATGGGCCAATTTAGACGTTTTTTACGCACGAGTTTGACCAGCCTGGGTTGTTCTACACGCGGACGTATTTAGCCGCCTTTTTATTGGGCAAATTGTCTCGTCCGGTAATGCAGGACGACGTTCAAAAGATACATATAACATATTTATATACATATGTGTGTGTGTATAACGGGCAACATAGTAGGTCAATCTCTACTCGTGTATTTTATGAATTCACGAGTCGGGCGTGGGTCATCTTGTGACATCGTGGTAGAGCTTCTCGTTGATCTGAACTTCCGGACTATACGTGTGCCCCAACAAATCGTGCAAGTAAAAATCCTATCGAGTCTACAGCGTCCAGGATTAAATATATATATCTCGGGACATACACACGTACGTATATAGATATGAAGGATCTGAAAAACTTGTCTTCCGCCCGGAAGTAACGTCATACCGAAAATGCCTAACGTTGCACGGGAAATGAGATTTTCAAACCGGAAATGATGCAGAACCGTTAAATCTCGGCAAATCTATATTTTCGTTCTCTAAATTCCATGGTCAATAGCGAGGGTGAAAAGTTCCAAGACCACAATTTGCCAGTATATAGATATATATATACCGATTACCCACTCAATTTTCTTTCCCGGTTCCAAGACGGTTTGCCAAAGCAACTGTAATCGTTTCAATGGAAGAGCTTCGCGAGAAAGAAACTCGGAGTTGGAGTAGAATTCAATTACCGACCGCGACGTTACAACCAGTAGAAACATTTTTATTGCTTACTCTTGACGCTTTCCGATAACCGTAAACCTTTCACAATTTTGCAGACATTCTTGAAAAACGTTGCGGTAAACCAGGGGGGCAATTAATTAACAGGGCCAATGAATGGACGCTGTCTCTGAGAACACAGGCATTCACGCACAGTCTATTCATTGGCTTTGAGGTTTATTTAAGTGTCCATTCATCGGCCGGTTCGTCCTATTATCAATCGACAGGATAAATTGGATCTTGGACCAGGCGCGAGAAACCGCGGTACTTTATAAATTAGAAGATAACATTTTTATCGCATAAAAATTGTCCATTACAATTTCAATAAAAAATGTATTACCCGTAGCGAATTGGTAAATGCCAGTGAAGACGATGACGAAAAGTGCGATCAGTTTGGCATAAGTGAATATGTCCTGCACCCTTGTCGCCCACTTCACGTCCCAACAGTTCACAAAAGCCAGAGTACCTGGAGAAACGCAGAACAAAAAAAAATATTTAATAAATAGCAGATTAAAGATGGATTTTTTTTTCAAAGTCGTACTATCGTCGGAGTTTGAGACTCCATGTAGTGAAGATATTTGTGAAAAATGCGTCGAATACCAACGCGCAGTGATTCAATCGACCGAGAAAAACTGTGGACGAATCATCGAGGTTTGAGAGACGCCTCATCGTAGACCTACTTTTTTCGAGTGGCACACTTGATTACATCGATCGACTCGAGTGAACGACTCTCAGGTACTTGAACGTTGGTCGACATAGGGTTTGCGCTTTCCCATGCTTTCGATTACCCAGATCTACCTGATTCAGAGACTTGGATTGATTCAGTTCTATTATTCCTCCAAACTCCGTATAAAAAAAAAAGTAAAATTTAATTGATGTTATTAAAACAAGTTAATCCATTATTCATCAGCCTTACGATGAAGAAAAAAAAACGTGACAATTCCTCGGTGAGTGTCTCGAAGCGCTGCATAACTGAGGCCAGCTTTGTCGTCGTGGTAATCGCCAGGGAAGGCGAACAATTTCCTAATTGCTCAGGGAGATCCACGGCGTTATTTCGATAAATGAGAGACTCGAGCTTTATTGCAATGGTGTAAAAAAAAAAAAAAAAAGAAGTCCGAGGTGTGTATTGTCGAGAATGAAGAAGGCCGAGAAGCAATCAGTGGCCACTCGATGATGAGATATTGAACAGACCTATAACAGGTATGCGTTTGTCGTACAACGGATTTTAATGAAGGACTCAACGTCCCGGAAATACATGAGCTATCATTTTATCGACAAATTACTCCACGCGTATACCGGGAAATCGGTAAATAAGATAGCGTGGAAAGAGCTTTGTTGAAAGCTGAAGAAGAAAAGAAAGGCAATCAGAGCCAGCGGGTTTCAGTGCATGTCGTGGCGAATCTTAAAGCCCCTCGGAAAGTTTCGAGCCGTCATCTATCTATACAGGTACACCCTCGAGTGTCTGCTTTTAGCGAGGAAGCCACACGAGACAGTCTGACACGAAGATCAGGTTATGCGGTCGGTGGTTTATTTCCCTTCCAAACCAACCTGTTTCCCTTCGTGCAGTTTTTATTTTGCAGATCTGTTTCTCCGCACCTTTAAATTTATGGTGTCTAGTTTTGATTCAGAACACACACATATATATATATATATATATATATATATATATATATATATATATATATATATATATATATATATATATATTTACAATATATATATTATATGTATGAAATATATATAAGGATGTTCCTGGAACTGGAAGCAAAGTCAGCCTTGATGCTGAGAGCTCTGAGACGCGCAGTAACTAATCGGTCTTGTACAACAAATCGTCGCCTAGTGTTCGTGCGCGCTCAGTGAACGAGAATCTTTATAGAGAAACCCAACTGGCGAACGTTCAATGGCAGCAATCTCGTCTCATTGTAATCAAATGTAATTCAATAACGTTTAACGAGTCTCCGGCATGCGTGCAGAGAGCACACAACAGCATAATTCACAAAACGCCTTGAGTCCTCATCCCGCCAACAAGAACCGAGAAGAAAGAAGAACGGGTCGAATCGCGAACGTCGAGGGTAGAGAGAAAAATGAAGAAAAAAAAGTAAGAGAACGAAGACGTGGTATTAGCATCGCATAGTGCAATTCTTCACTCTGTTGCGTCAGATTGAGAGTAGAATTTTTCGTGGAACGGATCGGTGTTTTATCCAATGTCGACTCACTGGCACGTAAGGATGCGGACGATTTTTCAAAATATCTTCTCCAAGTGAATAAATAAAAAATTTTATATCGCTTCCTCATATAGAAAGCTTCGCAAATAAAGGAACATTATGAGGAAGCTTTATGATTTTTTAAAACTCATTGTTTAAAAATGATTTTGTAAAAACGTCTCGTTAGACTTTTATACGCAAAACGGACAGTCGATTGAGTTTCCGCGCTTAAAAAAATACTCTATCGTCACACTTTACTTTTTTCTGCGCTTGGAGTGGAAAAAATACATGGACGTATGCGTCCCTAAATATTTTTTGCACTCTCCACTTTTCAGGAAATTTTCACATTTTTTTTACCTAAACAAGCCTTCACCTGTAAGGAAGAAATGAAAAAGAAATAACGTGAAAATTTGACGAACGTTGATGCATTATAAAGAAATTCAAAAATATGAGCCAGAAAAAAATGAAGATACTCTGATAGAAAAACAGATATCATCTGTTTAATACGGTGTCTTCGTATAAAGTTGGGCTCACATATGCAACAGACGGCGAGCATCCTTGCGGCGTCGTCGGGCGGTGCACAGTCCGGAAAGAAGGGCTTCATAACGTATACGCTGAAGGTGAGGGCGACGATTGCTTGGCTGCACGGTCTCACAATCATGCATTCGACCCAGAGCCTCACGAATGCCATGAAGGGCCCGAATGTCTCCATAATGTAAGCGTAATCGGCGCCGGATTTTTTGATCATGCAACCCAGCTCCGCGTAGCAGTAAGCCCCGATCTGTGATAAAAAAAATAAATAAAATATACAAATGTATTACAATAATTTTATAATTATCGAAGCCGACGTTGTGTTAGCCGTAACCGTAACATTTACGCTCGATCGATTCGGTTCTACAGCGCGAGACTAATTATTCGCGATCGGGAAAAAAATAGTACCAACTGCAGTGAGAGCCGGAGCGTTCATGCGTTAACGACGATAATTTTTGTTGGATATCTGTTGAATTAATGGAAAACGAGATTCGACCTCGGATAAATACCATTGAAAATATACCGGAAGCCGTCCAAACCAGCAAGCTGGCGTTTACACTCCCAGTGTGACGTAGAACACCAGCGGGACTGACGAAGATGCCGGAACCGATTATCGAACCGACGATAACGGTAACTCCGTTCAGCAGGGACATTTTCGCCTCGAGCTTGATCTCATTGTTTCCTGCATCGCCATTCGTCGTCACCGGATCGTAAGGGCCCTTCTCACCGTCCTTTATGCTATCTTGCTTCGTCATTTTTCCTAAAAGCAGAAACGAGAGGTGAATTCAAAATTGTTATTAAATAAAGATATATTGTTTACAAGGAGTTGCTGCGATCCGATGAATTCTCGTCTTGCCATCCCGTTCGTTACTCGCTGCTTCGAAGCGTACCAATCCAAGTGTTTCTCGCCGGTTTTTCTGAATAATGCAGCATTCGAAGCCTCGTAAACTCGTCAGATAGGAGAGAGAACTTGCTCACTTTGCACCGGAACGAATCGTGATTTTATACGAACCGATAAAACGCCCGGACGACGTCAATTTATATCACTGCTTGAAAAAGGACCTTGCATCCCTCGCAAATCATTCACAGACAAATAGAATTAATCTACGGAGTCGCTGTACTACCCAAGTTTTCGTTTTACAAATAATCCCCGAGAGAGTTTTTCGTTTCGCGGTAGTTCAACATCCAGTTGCACTGATTTAATATAATTAAAAATCATCTGACTTAAATGAACACTTCATTGATTATTCGTCTTATGTTTTTACATTACTCAAGAGTCGTCATAAATTTATAAAAGTCTTGTCGTATTGGTTTAAAGTCCTGATGGGATTTCTAACGAAATCTGGTCGTTTGGCACAACCGATCCGAAGATCCGATCTGATCGAAAGTGGAGCCGCTTGATTTTCGGTCGAGGTAGTCGGATCCGTTTTCGATGCACTCCGTTCCGCTGGCTGCAGCAAGCATCGCTGTATTCTTCGATTCCCGATAGTAATGTTCGGCAGACTCGCACGCTTCCTCGCCTGAACTTGGTTACTCGATAACAATCGGCATTTATTTACGAGTTTACGTACAACCGAGAGAGAGAGAGAGAGTGACTAGTCTATTCCTCCTTCTGTTACACAGGTCACTCAATTCGATGTGGCAAAACAACGGGAATGTTTTGGAAGATTGAGCGATATCTCCGATTAATTTCTTCTGCCTGCTCTCAATGTAACTACATTTTTTTAAAAATACCGATGATAAGAGGAATTTATCTGAGGTCGTTTCGCGTAATAAGCAACCCAACGCTCAGTAATCACTTCCTCGACTGTTTCTCCTCTTATGCTTCCTCATAGAAGAAGCTTTGTTATGGTGGCGAGACATTTTATCGAGATGTTAATAAATATGTGTTCAGAATATTCCAAATCATCGAAAATGTGTGTGTGTGTGAGTGCGTGATAACAGTTAAATTTTTTTTAAAACTTCCTCACAATGTCCCTTCATTTGCCAAACTACCTTTACGAGGAAGCGAAAGATGTAAGAATTTTAACCTTTACAAGGAATCGTTATGAAAATTTTAATTCTATGATTCTACGAGGGAACGTTGGACAGTGTGAATTTTCAACTAATTCTCTTTTGAAATATCGATTCATAAAAATTCATTACAAGTCAGAAGCGCTTGCTTGTAAGACCGGTGGTATTTAATAATGAGAGTACAAATGCCAACACAAAAGCAGTCCTAGACTGGTTCCACGAAAGTAATTACATTATAAAGCAAGATCAGAGTTGAACTTTAAGAGCGTCAGCGAAGATTGCGTGGTCAAATCAACAATGATATACGGTAGTGTTAATACTTTGCTCCCGTTGCCCTGAAAGCTATCACAAAAAGTTTACAACGGTATTGAGTACAACCGTGATACATAAAATACATATGAACTAACGAAAACTTAACATTTGGTACGCGAGGTATCGACAGTCTAACAATTTGAGCCGGTCTGTGAAGATAATTGAAAACTCCGAAGAACTCGAAGAATCTTCGCTGTGTTGCTGGCTCCGAGGGTTGGCATCGATAATCACTCGAGTATCAGCGGCACTCGTGGTGCTTCTTCATCGTCTGCTTCCCTTTTACCTCGCTGCCTTTCCGCTCCCTTCGTGTCACGCGCGCGACCGTGCTGTTGTTGTTGTTTTTTTTTTCTTCAAATGTATCGTTAGCACGAGTCGCGTTGCTGTTCAATGTCCTTGGCGAGCGCGGAGATGGCACGAACGTGGCTGATGAGCCTCGTTTGGAAAAAAATCTTCGTCGATAAACTCTTCGCTGGCCTGTGTTGCAACGGCCGAGAGGAAGTGGGAGAGAAGGGCTGGTGAATCCGTTTCTCATCCTTAATGATGTCGATGGCATCGAGCGAGCAACTTGTCTCGTCCGACATTTACCGGTAATCCTTGAAACATTGTAAATAAAATATCAATCGTCAATGTCGTGGCTGGTCCCATGCCAAAGTTTGCTGTACTCGAAAGACACGTCGGCCGAGGGCTGTTCCGGTGATGAATTTGTTTGCCGCTAACCCACAGCCACGAGGAGCAATGTATACAATCGATTCTCAAAAGATCTTTTTTCTAACGACGTGACGTTTTTTTTGTTGTTATTTCAACGGTTCGTTTGATTATGAAAATTATGATTGTCAAGTCGTCGGTGGTTACGAGCAAGTGGATTATCGTAACAACATCAGCGATTACCCACGCTCGCAGTCTTGTGAACCCCGACGAAAAGACGAGTTCCCCCTTCAATCGAGGCGTGGACGCACGCGTTACGGCATGGCGCGCGTTCACAAGAAAATCAATACGACCACGTGGTTTGGTGGCGAATTTTTCGAAGAGAATTTCGTCGCAGTATCTTCACAGGCTATATTCTTAATTGTTCTATCTTAAGCTTTCAATATACGCGAAAGAGTGTCTCAGTGAATTACAAATTTAAAAGTGTCCGTTTTTGAAATACAGTCGCTCCAGAGGAGCCGCGAGCGTGACGGATATTACCACATTGCACAGGGATGAAAATCTGTGACCAGTTGTCACTCTCTGAGTTTCTGAATTCTCGATCTTAACATCCGTCCGCAATGCTGTAAAATCTCAATCGAACATCCACACCGACACGGTGCATAGAGTTAAATATTAATTTATTATTTAATCGTAAAAAAAAAAAAACGCCTGATCGATGAAATTATCGATATAAAATAGAGGCCATTGAAAGGATACTCACTTCTCGCGCGCAAGCACGACTAACGAAGCTTTACTATACAATATGCAGAACACGAGTCCGACGAACGTATCTCTCTCGCGACTTTTTCTTCGATGCGACGAAAAAATAATATACTCAACTAATATACATGTATGTATATATATATATATATATAAAATACGCGGCCTCTCACACGTCGTGTTTAGCACTCAGAGCCTCATGTCCGTCGAGACACAGTGGTCTTCCGCCTCGCGTTACTCGAGGAAAACTGCGCCCGGCCGCGTTCAAGTTCGGCCCGTTCGATAAGAGAGAGCGAGCGCAAGCGTACCGCCAGATGTTGCGCTGGAAGGAGAAACCGCATGTGTAGACAACTCCGTACGGTTAATCGTTGGGCCGGCTGTGCGGTGTGTATCCTCGAGCTAAGGGTGAACTGGCGGGGGTAATAGAGACTGCGCGCGATTCCCGAACGAGCACGATACTGCACGCTTCCTCCACCACCTTTCTCACCGGCAGCAACAATCTTGACGCCGCTTTCACGCGCTCTCGTCGTACGTAGTACGGTCTAAGCGTACACTCTACGGCTCTCAGGGACTCGTCCATGTCCTGCACATCTGTTACTTCCATTTCCCCTCTAAAGTCTCTCGCGACCAAACGCTATTTTGTTTGCTCCCTCTTTCGAACGGGAAATTCATATTTTTGTCAACGATCTACGTAACGGCATCGTCTCGTGCCACGCCGTCAATGGCGTCGTTTCGATGCGCGCTCGTCGCGACGTGAAACCTATCGACCATCCGCCCGACCGAATCCCACTTAGTTACGCATCGACACCGGCGCAGTCAACGGGTTACCAGGAGCACTCCGAGCTCCACCACTGTTTGTACGACGAGTTTGTACGGGAATTATTATGTCACGATTTATCTCGACGTACTCCCGTTTTCCTTGCTTTCACGGGCATGGAGGTGGGACTTTCAACGATCCGTAAAGATTTATATCGTTGCTTATTATAATTTTTCTCACAGTCTGTTAACGAGACAGATATAAAGAACTACAAGGTTCGCGAGAGAGGGAGAGAGAGAGAGAGAGAATGAGACAGGTGGACGAGAGGAAATACGTAGGAGACCGTTTAAACTTTACATTTATCAATACTCACATTCTCTATGTAATTACTGACTTGTTCGACGGGAACCGTACGAAATTTTTGGTAACCTCAATGATACTAGAGATTTCGTAGCTTCGATGTTCAAGGTTTTTACGCTCACTGACAAATTCAGTTGTGCATACAACTTGATTCGATGAATTTTCTAATCGAGTGATCACAGCCGTGTCTTCGAAAGCTGTACGTGGAATTACGTTCGACCTATGATAAACACCATTTTTACATCTGCTGACGTATTCTTATTATTACGTGCTTCCAAATATTTACACAAGTGCGCATTTCATTTTTTATGCATTCATGCCATTCGCGAATGATCGTTACTTCTGCGAACGAACTGTTTTCCGTTGTTGTTTAGATAGATAGATCATGTCCTTCATTCGTTTCGTGAGCCAACCTATCTAATATTGATGGGCCTAGTTGCGTCTAACGTTTTAGCTATAGGATCTCCTTCGTGCTACAGCCCAAACCGTGGAGCACAAGCCCGAGTTTCGTCAACGAATCATTTGGGAAGTCGAAATTGAAAATGCTTCGGCTTGAGAGAACGCGATGAAATGTAGAGATGAAAGGAATAGAGTGGGACGAGGTTCGACCGGGAAAGGAACAAGGTTCCCCTCGTTCGCTTCGCAGAGCAAGCCCCCCCGCCATATCCCTTCTTCGAAGCCAGGCAAAAAAGGGAGAGGGAGAGAACTCACCGAAGCACAACGCGGGCCTCGGAGAAGCGACGCAAAGGAATGCGCTTGCCAAACTTCGGGTATACAGTTTTTTTTCTTTGCATGGAGAGCCTTCAAACAGGATTTTTCATTGAATCCGAAGCAACAGCTTCGTGCCAGCGACCCAGGTGCACGTTTACCCGATACTCATACCAATGGAAACACAGACGACAGCGGCGTATACCATTGAATCTTCGCCGTGCAGTGGAGACTGAGAGAGAATGAGAAAGCAAATTGTACTATTTGGATGATGAAATCTTCGTCGTAAATTTCATGGAGAATCCTAGCACGGTCGTGTAGAGGTTATACCGTGTCAATTGTAATTAAACTGTGTGTCTAGTTCCGACGACGATGTGCACGCATTGAAAATCCACTTTAGAGTTTTTTTTTTTTTCAGCAAACTTTTCAACGGAACGATAAAGACGCGTCCGTAGCGCCACTGCGCAGAGTTTAACGGAACAAGTGAAAAGGAGCCCGAGCGCGATCGATATTCTCTCGACATGCTCGGGATGCTGAGAAAGACCAAAGTTATTGAACTTAAATAGCACATTGATTTCATTAATTCTGAGAGATACGGCGTTATTTTTAAAGCGTCACTCACTCAATGAATGCGACTCTTACCGGTAATTATAAATAAAAACTATCGCAAGACCCCACCGGTTGCAATGACTGAAACAGATTTTTATATTTGCCAATTAAAAAAATGTTCGGATTGCCCCGTTGTGGCCCGATAGGTATGCAAAGTATTGGCTATAAACGGGAGGCTACCCAGTCAGAAAAACGTGCCGTGAAGCGAGTATCGTACCATCGCTACCGCCACTGTTCCGTCGCCGTGCCGTAATTTTTCTATCCGAATAAAACAAATACGTACGATCGATCACACCTCTCGTTAATTTTCCGTACAAATAAATAACTAATAATAATATATCGGTCAACGAGAGGTTAATATACCGTGCTAGAAACATCACATTTAAACATAACGTTTTTTTTTATCGATACAACTTTCTGTCTCTCACTCTCACACAGGCGCACGGACGCGCGCATGCGCGCACATAGCACGCACGCGCGCGCGCACCGCACTTGGCGATACTATGATTTTTCAATTAGTCACTGAAGGACGTGTGGCTCGGTTTGTTTGCATATACAATTAAGCGAGGGTTCTACGATTAACTGTACATTATATGGCTGAGCATGCAGATAAACTAGATCGTAAGATAATTTTCATCAATTAAAAGTGTCCTCCGGATGTAAGCTTCAAGAGTTGGAGACGTACGTTATTATTGTATTTGAGTGGAACGAGATCACTCGGCGTTTTGAAATTTAATAGCTATGAGGAAACTAAGGTCTATTCGAGAAAAAGGATGTTGGTGGTGAGGTTTACAGGAAATACTTACCAACTGAGTCATTATATTTTCCGGTAGTTCGTTGCTATTGGAAAATACTTGTTGGATGGAAAATCCAGTTGGGCAATTAAATATGTGTAAAAAAAAAAAATCAAAAGAATCAACTCAAGACTTATACTGAAATTTCGTCGTCGGTAAGTTATCGCTCGGAGATTAATTGTTGAAAAGACGATAAAGCGAATAGTAATAATTTTTTAAACGATCCATCGTATCCCCTTGAAATACTGTTGCAAGTTTGATTGAGTTGGTTAGAAGAACATAGATTCCGTATAAACGGAAAACAGAGTATGTCAGCACTACTAGGGTCAATGACCGAGTGGGCAGTTAATTGTGCGTCCCGATAAGTTGCGATAGTAATTCTTTATTGGCGCTACAAATGACTGACTTGAAAATTTATCACGCATTCTGAATGGCCAAAGAAACGAGACTTTATTGAAGTTCTCTGTATATTAGTAAAGGGGAGGAATCGTTGCTACTTGAATTGATAATAAAAGTGAGGAAGCCAATCGCGAATTTCTCGTCTCAACATAACACTGCAATAAATGCAAACAACTTACTTGTATTTTCGTCAAAGATTTAAAAAAAACTGCAGCTAGATGTGTACGGGAATGGTGGTTTTCCTGAGAGTCAACAAATGTCGTCACCGCACCATTAAAATTCTATTTATGTCCTATATACCGACATTTTTAAAATGGCTGCATAAAATTTTTTTTTAGAATTTTTCGGTCAATAAAATTATTTGGGAAATGTGTAACCTGAAAATAAAAGCAGAGTTTTTAACTCTATATCTCGAGACGAAAAAAAATTATATTAATACAAAAATGGTAAATGTAAAGTTTTTATTTTTCGAGACATCGAATTCGTTCGACCGTCTATCACTTCGGGCGACCACGTGAAGCGAATGGCGTTGGCAAAAATTCGATATTTCGAAATGAAAATAATGTTGACGTTTTGCAAGTGAAAAATTGAAAGGGGCTACCATTACTGTGTTTACAAAACTTGGCGAGGTTGAAAAAAAATATACCTACAGCTTGAAGACAATGATTTCAATTCGATTGCTCACATTTTATTGTCACGTGCTCCGGGCCGCACGGTTCAATCGTGGGAATATCGCAGTAGCGTTAACGCTTAGCGGCGTCCTTTGGGCAAAATGTGTACTTCTGTGATAAGCAGATATTTGCACTACCTACCACTTGTACTTTCAAGCGTCGGTAAATTACCCCATTATTCGGGTCAGTATCGTTTGAAATTCCTTTGAACTAAATTCGACTCTTTGGCGGGAGATTTAAAGATTTTTATATCTTTCAGTCAAAATGGTGAGTTAGTGGGTGGTGAGTTTATCCATCGAGTCTTATGGATTATCGTCAACAAATATTATGCTATTTAATTTTACTACTGAAAAAAGATTGTGTCAAAATGTCAAGTTGATTTGATTGGCCCTCTCCGTCAAATACTAGTACCATCCGATTGAATGGACGAATCAAATTAATCTGTCATTGGCTGAGAAGCGCCATATATGTTACCCCCTGAACTACGCTAGAAACTTTCGATATGATGAGGTTGGCCATGATTAACAGTTCGCATTAGGTCTGTTACCTAAAACAAACTGTTAACCGCGCTAAACATAACCTTGAGCACACCGTGTATACACGCAGATTCACAGCTTTCCCCTAAAGCCCGACGTTCGGCATTCGTATAAGAACATTGCACCCGGTCGGTAATTTCAACGGTGATCTGTGTAAAAAATGGAAAATATGGAAGTCGTAACGCCCGGCGAGGACGACGAGAGTAATAATAAAGATTCTGTCGTCGATATTGTTGAAACGAATTTCAGGGATGAAATTGATAGTAACCCGCCGGTGGATACGGACAGTGAAGAGGAGGATGGCGATGATGTTGACGATGACAACGACGACGCCGACGAAGCAGAGGTTAAACTTCTGGAGGCTTCTCTCGTGAAGAATCCTTACGACTACTCGAGTGATCTAGCACTCATAAAAAAATTGCAAATGATGGGCGAATTAGATCGTTTGCGAATAGCCAGGGAAAACATGAGCTCCAAGTATCCTCTCAGCCCTGATATCTGGTTGTCATGGTTGCGAGATGAGATGAAATTAGCTGTTACACCCGAACACCGCACCGCCGTTATCCAGTTGTGCGAGAGGGCAGTCGTTGATTATCTCTGTAAGTTTGTCGAATATACAAGGTAATCGAATTTATTAACTCTAAACAAATTTTATAGCTGTTGAGGTATGGCTCGAGTACTTGCAGTTCAGCATTGGGTCAATGGGTTCGGAGACAAACGCAGCAAAGAACGTAAGACAGTTGTTCGAGAGAGCCTTAACGGCTCTGGGTTTGCACGTGACTAAAGGCGCCATTGTCTGGGAAGCATTTAGGGAGTTTGAAACTGTGCTAGTTTCAATGGTAAGATGAATGCGACAGGGTGTACGTTTACTCATGGACAGGCATTAAATCTATATTATCAACCTTTAATAGCAACAGACAAAAACTTACAGATTGAAGCTGACAAGAAATGTGAGAAAAAGGAGCAACTCGATCGGGTTTGTAGTCTCTTTCGTCGTCAACTGGCCTGTCCTTTGCTTGATATGGAGAAGACTTTGGAGGAATACAAGATTTGGAGAGCGACCGACGGCACAGGTTTGACAGTTGACGAGAACATCGTGAGCGGTGGATACGAGAGAGCTCTCAAAAAGCTCAATGACCGATTGCCGTTCGAGGAAAAGCTCGTTACAACCCAAGGCGAGGGTGACCTGTCAGACGCATACAGGGAATATCTGCTTTATGAGAAAGCAAACGGTGATCCTGGACGCGTGATAGTTCTCTACGAGCGAGCCGTTGCAGAACTCAGTCTGGACACGCGGCTCTGGGTTGACTACCTCTCCTACCTTGAAAATAATATAAAGATCGATTCGATACTCGAGCAAGCTTATTCAAGAGCCAGCAGAAACGTGCCTTGGTGCACGAAGGTATGGCAAAAGTGGATAAGAGCAATGGAGAAATGGGGTAAACCATTGCTGGAAGTGCAAGCTTTGTTTGAGAAAGCCATTAGCGCGGGTTTTCCGACCGCTGAGGAATACAGATATCTCTGGGTGACCTACATTGAGTATTTACGTCGAGGAATTGATCACAAAGACTCAGCAGTCGCGGAGGAGACACAGATCGAAGTTATTCGCAACACTTTCGAACGTGCCTGCGAACATCTGGCTAAACTATTCGGGCTCGAAGGTGATCCGAATTGCGTGATACTGCAGTACTGGGCTCGTACCGAGGCGATACACGCCAACGACATGGAGAAGGCGCGATCATTGTGGTCAGACATATTGTCTCAAGGGCACTCGACTGCAGCTGCGAGTTGGTTGGAGTACATCTCGTTAGAAAGATGTTACGGTGACACGAAACATCTTCGAAAATTATATCAAAAAGCTCTAGCAGCCGTAAGAGATTGGCCTGAGAGTATCGCCAATTCGTGGATAGATTTCGAACGCGACGAGGGTACACTGGAGCAAATGGAGTTTTGCGAAGTGAAAACTAGCGAGACGCTGGAGAAAATTTCGGAAGAGAGACAAAAGGCACAGCAGCAGCAACACCATCCTTTTCACGGTTCGGAGAACGCTGCGCCCGGCAGAAGAGTTAACAAACGGAAGCCGGACGAGGGTCGATGGAAAAATCTTGGTGGTGGTCCTAATAAACAACCGAAATTCGAAGAATCATTGCAAGCAAAACTACGAGATACCTCCTTGAATGTCGAGAAGAAACCGATCGTATCCACCACCGAAGCATCCATGATAGCGGCGAAACCGAAAATTGCACCCCCGCCAGGTTTCAAGCCACCCGAGGAGGAGCGTATAGATTCCGATGATGCCCAGCAAGTCGATGATAAACTGACGGTATTCGTTAGCAATCTTGATTACACAGCGATGGAGGAGGAAGTCAGGGACGCACTGAGACCAGCTGGAGAAATAACGCTTATCAAACTCATACGAGATTACAGAGGACGAAGCAAAGGATTTGGATACGTACAACTTTCCACTCCAGTACGAATTCGTAGGGCATCGTAATTTTTGTTAAATGTTTAAACGTTTGTTCTTATACCGATGTCTTGTTAACAGGCTGCCGTCGAGGAAGCCTTGAAGCTCGACAGGACACCGATAAAAAACCGGCCGATGTTCGTTTCGCGATGTGATCCTAACAAAAGTACACGAGGAACGGGATTTAAGTATCGTTGTACACTTGAGAAGAACAAGATTTTTGTCAAAGGTAAAATAATCCATAATTTGTCCCAATATCAATTCCCACTTGCTCAGATAATTTAAATTGTCCTGTTCAATGACGGTACATGCAGAAACTTTTGACGAATCGTTGTTATTTGTTTTTGTCGCAGGACTTCCAGTGACGTCAACGAAAGAGGACCTCGAAACTCTATTCGGGGCTTACGGAGCGCTAAAGGATGTCCGTCTCGTAACTTATCGCAACGGTCACTCCAAGGGCTTGGCTTACGTGGAATTTGCGGACGAGACAAACGCAGGAAAGGCTCTTATCGCAACTGACGGTATGACGATACAGGATAAGGTAATAAGCGTCGCGATTAGTCAGCCACCCGAGCGTAAAAGGGGAACCGGCGATGAAACATCGCAAATAAAGTCGCTCGGTGGTACAAGCGTTAGCAGAACGAGTTTTGGCGTACCCAAGGCATTACTATCCATGATTCCGCGTAACGTTAAGCCGGCTACGAGAAACGACACCTCCGTTGCTTCCGAAAACGCTGTGAAGCAACCGCTTAACAATCAAGACTTTAGAAATATGATTCTTAATAAAAAATAATCTATCGGCAACGTCTCATCTACTAATTTTCGTCGTTCCACCAATTATAGATAAGTAAAAAATAAGTACCTTTAATTTTATATATACACACACATACACACATGTGTATACAGAGTATCGACGGTGAGGTTCGTTGAGTTTCTCAACGAAATAGATGGGGACTAAAAAATATAATCGTAGCATTAAAGTTTCATCAGTCAGTGACGGTAATGTCTTAACTCTCAGTGCGTTCCTTGCTAATTCTATTTGTATCATATCTGCAATTGCAAATTTGTCATTGAGTGTCTCTTGTGTCGCGGCGGTGGAATAGGTGGTTTCGCAGACAGGAGACTTCTAGCTTTCAACCACTTCTTCGCACGGCTCGCGTGATAGTAATACGCGTACAGGAGAGCCATAGCGGCAACCACGACCATAAGACACGTTCCGGCAATGACGAAATTAATGAACCAGTATTGCCTCGAGTCCTCGACGTAAGATGGCTCCGTCGCATCGCTCGGTGATTCCGTCGATGTTCTAGAACCGGGCTTCGCACTCGGTCTCGGCGGCAGAGGAGGAACATTGTCGCCGATCGATATGTCAGCACAAGCGCGAAATTCTTCCTGCGGGCCGCAGCCGACGGCTCCTGAAACATAACCTCTTGTAAACAGATCTGTGGCGTAATCGCAGAACGATTACCAGTATATCTATATAATTATGTCAGTCGATTATTGTTATCGACATTGTGCAACTTTCGGTGTTGACGTAAGAGGACAGCGTGTGCTTTCTAATCGATACGTTATCCGACTATTAATATAATGGGAAGCAAATATTGCGATTTTTAACTCACCCGTACCGTTGCCACATTCGCCCCAATTATTTCCAGCGACATATCGCCACTGAAAGACACATTGGGCGCACGTGAGTTCGTCGGGCAATTTGTAGTACGCCTCGAAAACTTTTGCTCCAGGCCCTGGATAATAACGACTGGTTCCGTTTTCTCCTTTGAGCAAGTGTTTCGCCAGACACTCGTCGGTGACTTCCTGTCCACGAACGGTCATTGCACACGTACGGAACTCAAAGTAGCCGTAATGGTTGGCCGTCAACTCGACTCGCACTGGTATAACCGAGCCAGTCCGATATTTTCGAACTATTATACTGTTGCCGTACTTTCCCCCGGTCTCATGAGTTCTTGGCTGTCAACGAATAATATTATTTTAGATATATATATATATATACATGACATTGTGTACAAATATTTTTTTTTATTTTCATTTTACCTTCGGTGTGTCCCAAGGGTCACCGCATATTCCGCATTTACCCTTGTTTTTTTGCCACTGTCGACTGAAACCACCGCAATAACACTCGTGATCGTTGTAATCGTGAGGTGTATCAAAATCGTATCTCCACATGGAAGCTCTGGACGGCGGCTCGATCAGTCTACCGTGCGACTTAACGCCTATTACGAAAAATCCTCCGAGGAGCGCGAAGCTCAGCAAAGATGTTCTCATCTTTTTCAATCGGTCACTGTTGAATAAGCTACGGAATAAAATATTCTTTGTTATTAATAAAAAATTCTATCAGAATTTCGTCCCGTTGAAAGTCTGGCTTCAGCGAACCGACAGCGATTAGAAAGCCATGAAATTTATCGAAACCACTGCACCGCGAATAATCAGTGTCTACGTCGAACAATTCGACTCTTTCTTTCATGTTATTCAAGCGCGATGGACGATTTTTTAGTGAGTGCAACTATTCCCGGTAATTAATGAGTCGATCGTAATTGACTTATTTATTTATTTATTCGGCTGTGAACAAGAATCCGCACGCTCTTAACTGAAATTCACGTGAAATATATGTATTAATTATCAACGCTTGAGAGGTCCCGTTAATTGGATGAGCGCGTGTGAAACAGCAAACACGTGTTACAATGCCGTTCCAGTTCCCAAAAGCGTCACGAGAGTTCGGAAAATAAAAAACAATGAAGAGTGTGAAAACTCGGCGGTAAGTATTGTAACGAGTGTGTAGCTGTTAAGGCAGATTATATTGATTGGGTTTGACCACAGACGACCGACGCAAGATCGATCGTCATGTAAAACAGTCTTGGGTGAGACGTTTGAACGAGCAGACGTGTAACGGCTCTCTCTCTCTCTCTCTCTCTCTCTCTCTCTCTCTCTCTCTCTCTCTCTCTCTCTCTCTCTCTCTCTCTCTCTCTCTCTTTCGCGCGGTATTCAGCTGCGATGATACATGCGAATATTCGGACCAATCCAACACACGCGTCATTCACTCGCTCGGTCCTTAACATACATGTAACTTGGATTCCTATCCTGTTATTAACCTTTGCACGCTTGCACAATTCATCAAACTACATTTATTTCTGCGGCATTGGAAGTTGCCCAAGTAGACGCATTTGTTTATTTTCGATGGAACGATTCAACGAAGATATGGGATCGCCGTTATAGAGTCCGTTTGCTATATATTTTTTCGAATCGAGACCGACCAATCGTATCGTTCTATCCCGGGAGCACAAAGGACCAACGCGTTTCGACCCACCAATCACGTAACCTACTAGCGACAAATAATTCTAATTTGGTGTCGAGAAACCCCCCTAGGCGTATGAAATCAGTCTTCGTAAAGATATCTGTTGCGGTATTGAAATGGATCATTAAAATTATTGAAGCGATTCGTACTAAGACTCAAGTTGAATTTTCAAGCGACAAGTATTAACTCATGGACAACAATTAACGTACATATATATATATATATGTATATATATTTATATAAAAATTCACATGATCAGTGACTAATTCCCAGCAGCATCGAGGAGCACCTTGACGACCGGTTCACCGTTATTGATGCCACAAGTAGGACACAAATTCTTTTTTCACTTACAAAAAAATGTTTCGTCGGTTATGTGCGAAAGACACGACGAGTCGTTAGAGTTGCCAACATCGATAGAACGTAACGATGAAAACTTTTAGCGAAAGGAAAAGAGCCGGTGGCTATTGCGGTTAGATCGAGTGGATATGCTGACTGTAGAACCGGTCGACTGAGACTGAGAGGACAAGGGAACACGTTCCTCTGACTCTCGAGTCAAGAGCGCGACGTGTAGGAGTAGGTCATTGAAACGAGGCGTTTGCCCGCATTCGTGAAATCTCGATACGCGTGAGGAATACATACGGCAAGCCCGGAAGAATGGAAGACGATTAGTTTCCAGAGCTAAATGTCAACAGTTCGAAATTTAACGGTTTCAAACTCGGCTACCGTTAATTATTAATTAAGTATCGAATCGGATAAAAGATTTACCAGTTGGTCAATTAAAAATTCATTGACTATTATCGACATTCAATTTGATTATTAATATACATTAATTCGAAGAATGCCTCGTCACTTAAAATTCGTTTACGCACCACACGAACTATCTTGACGCTATTCTTTTGTGCGATGCACAAATGTAAAATACGACCCGAAAATGCCGGACTGTACGTACGCGAATAACCGGTGGGGAGAAAAAAAACGAGAGGCCTCACGGAGAAAAAGTACAATGAGCAGAAGAATCGACCTTTTTCGTTGTTCAAACGCTATATTTTTCGTAAGGAGAAATAAGATTTTTCGCGCGACAACAATCACACAGTTTTTGATATTAACGTTAAAGATTCACCTGGTCTCCGGCGACGGGGCGAATCGCGGCGAGTGTGTTGCTCCCGTCTGTGGCTGTGGCAACAATACAAGTACGATAGCTTTCGCCTCCGACTGGACAATATTCCGTCCTGCTGATTCCCGACCGCGTGAATCTCCCTGGCGCTTTTGGCTGGAGCCGAGTATTGCACGACGCTTCGCGCTCGTCCGCGTTCTAGAGCGAAGCGAGCGAAGTGAGAATTTTCCGCCACGACGAGAATCCCATAGTCTCTTAGGCGCGGGGCATCCGAGTGGGACACTGCCGTGAGAATTATACTTTCCAGGTTAGAGAAGAACGGAATAGTTTACAGTGCAGAAGTATACTTGTCAACTCTGCCGACGGACCAGTCGACCAACGGCCTATGCGGCCATAACCTCATTTAATCACAGTTCCGATGTTTCCGTAAACGCCACATGCATATTGGTATATTGTTGTGGTATATTATTGAGAATTATTCATACTGTATTAACTCGGAAATACAAAGAACTTTGTGTGTTCCGGTCTTTGAGGATTTGCACTGCAGTGTGAAGTCTCCTCACTCGTCCCGAGATCGGTGACGCTTAGCTAATTTGAATTTTTAATGTCTTACATATTTTGGGCATGAATAGAATTTTGATGAAACAAAAATGGTGCGAGTACGTGGGTGAGGGTGGATAACCTTACAGCGCGCCTCCCATTACGTTGACTCATGTATACATCTAGACGGAATAAAACCGGTCCTCGCGTTTACCAAGCGAAACGTTTCCTCGAATAAATATCTACGTTTATGTTCTAACATGCAGTATTTATTTAAAAAATTTCTTGCAACGAGCGTTCCATTGTTGTTGATCAGCCGGATAAATTATGAACGCGCGAACAGAATGTTCATTTCTCAGCCCTATCACAAAGGCCGATGCCTCTGTCTGTCACGCCGGTCTTAACAGCGTCTGACTCGCTTTCAGCTTCTAATGAGCCGTGAGATGATGATCCGTCACGCATTATTGTGAAGGAATGGAGACGAGTGAAACGCTCGGGATGTCGATTGGTTATCCATTCGGACCAATGATCAACCGAATTTAACGTCTGTCTTTTTCGCCTGCGAAATATCACTGTACTATCGTCGATGAATTTCTAGTCGTGACAAGACTCAATGATTAAACTGATTTCATTGTTTTACTTAGGGTAATAGTTATCTAGCATCCCGGTGATTAAATCCGTTTCACAAATTTCTCATGGCGTCCTGTTCAGCCATCGATGATGCTGCTTCGCGTAGAGCGAAACAGCAAAAAATAAGCTACGGAATAAATACTTACATTCGACATCGGGAAGGAGTGCGTCATACTCCGGTTCAAATGTGAAGTTGCACAACGATAGGGTATAATCTCTACCAACCTGACGTACGAGTCCTTTGCTATCGAGTAAAAGTGGTCCGTTTGGGGTATTTCAAATGATAATCGATACTTCAGGATATAGAAAATTGGTCGGTCACAAAAATTACTATAAAAAGATATATGCCCCAAGTTTATTTTATACATTTTATATATGAAGGATCGAGGATAGGCCCGTAAAGCGTGGATAGGCGGCCAGTAGCAGGAACAAAAAAAAACAACCTGACTCAATCGAGAGAAGATATTAGTCATCGGTATGAATAATCGGAAATTCACAAATAAATTTGTTCGCTACGTAGATAACGATTTATTTCGCAATAGTACGATAAATATCCAAAAAGATACAGATTTTTCTTTTGTGTCAGTGTGTGCGGTTTATTTTTCTACCATTTTAAATATACTCATCGAAATAGTTTGAGCAACCGTGTATACAATTTCATTGATTAAAAGAGGTAGAAAAAAATCTACCATTGTCATAGATTTAATGAACAAATTAAGAAAATTCCGTCGATCGGACAGGACAACGATCGGTTGATTGCATACATTGAGTATTTTTTTTGAGAAAAAAAGTACCGCGTTATTAGTTGAGCGTTATTAGTTTTCGTATTGTGTGACAAGCCCAATATCTCATTATGTAAGATTAACCGACCGAGCTCCGAAATTGTGTCCGATGTTAGTATAAATCGAGCCTGATAATTACGTCAAATTATCAAAGTTTTATGTGCAATATCTCAAAAGTCGATATGTCATGTAACCATGCAATAAAATTTGTCATCGCCTATGCGTGACAAGTGGAAGATCGAAACTAAAATTAATGACAGAACAAAAAAAAGGCATGCTTTTTTGGCACATTAGAATGTGTTCCAGACCATTCTTCTCTTTGACTTAAATACTAGAAAAAATTGTCACTATCTATCGTTCTATCGATTCAGTGTATATAGATTCGAGTAAATGGCCCAGATAGAAGAACGTACCGTGAAGTGGGCGTCGTATCATCGATACCGCCACCGTTTCTTCACTGTGCCCTCATTTTTCTATCTGAGGGGTGGGATACAACAATTATGCCCAAAAGGCCATTATCCATTTAATTGAACAAAATCCTATTTCGCCCTAGGCTCTCGTAGCCAGCGTAGACTTCGACTGATGAGCTTAACAGAAGAAAAATTGACTTAGCTTATCTTAACCAGGCATTCTTTTTCATTACATCGAAATATATGGCCATTGAGATTATTTATCGACGTTTCACTCGGTGGAGATTCTTTAGAATGAATGTTTTTGTTTGCATAGTCACAGTAAGTTCATCAAAAAATGCAGAAGATTTTCCTCAGAGTTCAGTGATACCCTTATTGTCCCTGGAATTGAATTTCCCTTTATCACTGATCCTTCCACAATTGTGTGATATCTCGGAAACTTCCACATTTTTCGATATAAAATTCGATTCGATATATAACCCGTGTAGTCCAGACGACTAGGTATTATCGTGACACAAGTATACGTTGTTTCAACGAATAGACAACAGAGTTTTTCTTTGACATTATTATGTATACATTCGCTAGGTATAATAAAAGTTCCGTAGAGGGACACCTATCTTTTTTCTCCTTTTTCACTGTACACATACTTGACGTAACGTGTTAAATGCGCATTTGTAGATTAAGGCAATTACATTTATTTTTTCTCTACAGTCTAACCTTCCCTCTGAATTCATTATCCTAAATTTACTGCAGTGGGCCGTGTTCTTGGTACGCTATGGAAACAAATATCAAGATTGTCTTTCCCAAACCATCTCGGACAATGAAATAAACAACAATAAAAGTTTATCCATATGTACTAGAAAATTAGTCTCATGCATGTCTGTTAACTTGCTATGAAAAGAGCAAAACATTTTTGGACAATGTCCTTCAATGTACCCAAGTGTTCCATTACTGCTGCGAGTATAGGTGAGAGACAATTGATATTTCCTTTGGAGATAAAAATGAGAAATGCTTAACAAATTCTTTACAGAGAAAGATAAAAGAGTTTTCCATTGGCCTAAGTGAATTTAAGACTAGCTTTTTCATAGCGGAAAACAGTATATAAAATTCAAGCGATCGTTCTAATCTTACTGGTGCATTCCATCTATACTGTTCATTCGTACACACCAATTGGCCCCAATACCATGTGTATAGCACAATTCGTACAATTTATTTTCCAGTTACATCAATACCGTTCACGCTATACAATGTCCAGCAAGATTCGAATTCACGCGTGAATTTTTTTACTCTCTTTTTGCTTTCGAAGCAAATGCTCTGCTCGTGTGTTCCATTTCATTAGTGACCCACTCTTATCTTTTCATTACTGTTACTTGTATGTGTACTCAACAGTTTTAATCAAAGTCAATATCATCATAGATGATAATTGACTCAAACAAATTTCATTTGGCCACCTTTTATGATTTGTTGATACAACAGAAGAAAGTCGTTGAATAAGGTAGTGTAAAAATGGGATAGTGCCCAAATACTTGTGCAAAAGTGGTTCGAACATTGAATCTGTGTACACATAAGAATTATTTTACTTGAGCTGTGGTACTTTTTTTTGACCCAGAAGCTTATTACGCAATATGTTGAAGTGACCGTGTACTTGGTTTATCTGTATTTTAAGAGAATCTGACAGTTGCTTCTGGAGCTGCTGTACTTCTAGGATATCTTGCCGGAGGGTTTGGTATTCCTCCTTCACTTGCGTCACCGAGCGCAACAATCTAAGCACGGATACCTGCAAAACAAATAAAAAATTGTTATAAGTTCCTTACATTATGTACATGGCGTTCCGGTAGCTCTGCTATATATACAGGAAATAAAACATTACAAGCGGCATTTAGTCTATCTGTTACATCAAAGGTTCTAAATCTTGTTTTTATAATCCTGCGCATAGCATAAAACTCGCAAACCTCATTATCAGGATCTTGAAATTCTTTCTCAAAAGCATCGATGCGCCAGCCAATCATGCTAAGTTTTCCATCGGCCTCCTTCACCTTTGGAGAAAAAAAAAAAGAATAATTAAGTCACACGTAAACACTGTTAAAGCCACACAACACTTTTCTTAGTTTCACAGTACAATACAGGTTAAACGTAGGGCTTTGACAACTCACACTTTGCTCGAGATTAACGAGAGCAGACTCCATGCCGTGATAACAAAGTTACTATAAATCGTTGAACAGGAAAAAATGTCTATTGCCGACAAATCGTATGGATTATTATTTTAATGCTCGCGTACCATTGATTTTGGTCTCCAGTCGTGTTGGGAAAGCTGCGTTCGACTCTGAAGCGGCTAACGGGTTATTTCAAAAGGCGCTTTCTCGGCCGGCGCTTGGCGGCAGCATCGTCGCCCGCTTATACTGCATTTTGACGTCAAGGACGGATGCGATGACGTCGTTTGTGTCCGTTCATGTTCCATAAAATCCTCGGTCATGCGTAGGATGAGCGTCGCTCCGATGCATCAGTTACTAAAATTAATATGTAATGTGGGAAATCGAATTTTCGTTTCTATATAACACGTTCATTGGCACGAAAAAAAACAAACCTACTCGACGAATCGCCGAGTAAACTGGTGAATTGAAGTAGAGAAAAATGATGCAGACGAAAATAGAGTTTCTAATTGGCGCGCGATCATCAAGCCGTCAATGAATTCTTAGGTGGCTTGAGAAAGGGGATTCTGCCGTATACATTGCCCCGGAGGTAAAATCAATGCACGATGAAAGAAACTGGAGCCATAGCTAAGCAGGTTCCTTACTATGCAACATACGGAGACGTTGTGGAAGATAGAAAAAAGCCAACGGATCTCCGGCGGACGAGTAGAATTCAACGGAATTCCTTTTTTTGGGCTCTCGTTAATGAAACCACGATATAAAGCGACCAAATAATAAAAACTAATGAAATACAATTTGTACTTTATCTCCGGTCTGAAGGTTTAAAAGAATATCTATGTAAATGCGTTCCTAGAACAAAAAATAGAAAAAAACACACTCGACTACTGCAGAACGACGCGGGACCGGTTACTTGCGATAATATATGCTGTACTAAACGAAACTGAAACCGCGCTAGTCTATTCGACGAAACAATTAAATAAACTACTATCACGCCTGGAAGATTCCTTCGTTATTCGAGTCGTTGATACGTCGACTCTTTACATAAAGAGGGGCCGAATCTTCAAGGTGTATTAGATAAGAAAACCTTTCATTTTAACGTTTCCGATCGCAATGGCGTCTCTCGTCGAAACAGATTCCTAATTCGATGGATTTGCCGATTAATATTTGTTTGATTGCTCCTCGAGCGATCGGGTTTTTTCAAAAAATAAAAATGACGTTATTCCACAATATTTTAATTCGTTTTGTTCCGTACATGAGACACATCCATGGAGAAGACAAACAAATTGTAATTCTACCGCGTGACAACGAACGTTCTTGAGACGAGAGAGCGCGCAATCTCGGATAATAACTTCATTGCCGAATGAGCCTCGATGGAGCTTACGTGGCAATGTAAACCTCGATAATCGTCGAGGTTTATTTTAACAAGATGTACCGTCGCGGAGTCGACGACTTTTTACCTTGGGGCAGCTCGATCCGCCTTCGATACCCGACGCGGGTTCTGATCATCCGAGAAGAAAAAGAAGAAATGGCGGTTGATATAAGAGGGGGAAGGTGGGATACTCTTTATGCAAGGTTTTCGACATTGTTAAATGATATTTGCATGTGAATAAGAACAGCGGGTATTAAGTCATTGAGTTCGAGGAACGCTCGGCAAAAGATTATCCTCCCATCAACGTGGAAGGCTCAACCCGATAACCTTTCCTCGAAAGAACGAGACACTCGTGCGCTATAAATATATGGCTATTTTTTTTCTTATGAACCGTGTCGCGCACTGTGATATTGAAAAGAAATTAAAAAAACAAAAAAAAAATCCTCATCGCCCACTTAAAACGGAGGACAATGTCACGATAAGTTAAAAATATTTAATAAAAACTCGTTTTTTTGGTAACAGGATGCGAGCCGGACGAAGGTGAAGGAAGAAAAGTGAAGTAAACGTAGGAATAATGGTAATTGCGGATATTCGTGTGTAGGTAAAGCCTATATCCGACTGTATATCTATATAATAAATCTGAACTTCCGGTACCCAAAGTCCACGGTTATCAGCAGTGGCCCCGATACTTCCGTATGTATTTTTTTTTTTTTTTTTTTTCACGATTGGATGTGGGAACCACGGGGTGGGGAATTGCGACCGCTCGGCACTCGGTATAAAGACACCCGTCGTCGATCGGAAGTTGGTCAGTTTTCTTGACGAATTTCGAAAAGTTTGTTCAAACTTCCGCGACCTGGCTCGCTGAAAAAAAATAATCGTTATCAAACGAGGCACCGCGTTGATATTCCTTTTGCCATAGTATTACATTTCTTCATCGCACAAGAAATAATATAAGAAAAACGAAGAAAAATGTTCTTTGGGTTTACACTCTTGTCGAGCGTTCTTCTCGTCTCGAGTCTCGGGAACGCTTGGCCCTTCTTCCGGCGTCGCGATGTCTTCGACAACGCGGTCGACAGTTCGGACGGTCTGATCGCTCATCTGTCGCATCTCGAGGGAACGTTGTTCGGAGTTCCGAGCAACGACACCGGTGTTAAAGTGGCAGAGTGGCACGAGGGTGCCGAAGTTAATCCCGAAGAACTCGGCGAATATGCCGAGGGCGATATACTTTTTCCATTGGGATTCGGACGCAACGGGCTCATCGCCGAGACAAGTCGTTGGCCGCGAGGCGTCGTGCCTTACATTATCAGTCCTTACTTCAGTACGTTTTCCTCCAATCAAATTAAATTGAATGAACAAAAAAATATTAACGAAAAATGTCCGATCGATAGATTCGAAGCAGAAACAACTGATAATGGACGCAATGGGCCAATATCATGCGCACACTTGCATCAGATTCAAGCCTTACAACGGTGAGGAAAGTGACTACATAAGGATAACAGCCGGAACCACCGGCTGTTGGAGCAGCGTCGGAAGGATCGGCGGACGTCAAGACGTTAATCTACAGGTTCCCGGATGCGTCACGAAAATAGGAACGGTAATCCACGAACTCATGCACGCCGTTGGTTTTCTTCACGAGCAGAGCAGATACGAAAGGGACGAGCACGTCACGATACAATGGCGAAACATACAACCCGGTACGTATAATATACATGTTTATTCGATACACGTCTCTCGAGACGATTCCGCACTGTATTCTCATTGTATGATTTTAACAAACACAGGTCGTGCAGGGAACTTTGAAAAGTCATCGAAAGGCACTTCGGATGCTTTCGGGGTCGGCTACGATTACGGAAGCATCATGCACTATTCGTCGAACGCATTTTCGGCGAACGGACGTCCCACGATAGTACCAAAGGTTATTCGTACTCGAATGTCGGAGGAGGAAAATATTTCGGGTCGGTGTGAGATCAAAGCTTCAACGTTTTATTTTCTCTCCCACAGCAACCGGGCGGTCTCTTGAACATGATCGGCGAGGTATTTTATGGAAAAACGAACGTTGAACTCGGACAGCGCGAAGGTTTCAGCAGAAAGGACATCCAGAAGATCCGACGAATGTACAGGTGCAGTAAGCGAAGACGCAGCTACGACTGATCGATGATCTGTCGATCGAACCGGCACCTCTGACGGCGAACGTTCACCGGGAAGAAATGGACTCAGCTTCCGCACAATGAGACGATGAAAAAGGCTGCTTTTTCATGCTTGTCTTTTGTCGACATTCCACTTTCATTTGATTCGTTCGTTATGGCTTTATGACACACGATACGGCTGGAGAGCAGTCTTTTTCTTCATTATCGTGTGGAAAGTGTCGTCGGTGTCCGACGAATCCGCGCCCTGTGAAAAATTGTATTGCGTAAGGTAAAACTGAAGTTAACTACGGTAACCCGACTTGTGTTCAAACCAGTATTAAAATATATGTATCAAAGACGATTAATAATGGAAACTTTCAAAGCGAATAATTTGTCTTGTTATTCATTTATTTGTGTTTTCATACTCGATTACTCAACCAAAAGCAATCGGTGAAGTGACGCGCCCTTGAACACGGATCCGATTGTTCTGCTGAAAAACGCAAACAAGATTTATCGAGACGTCGAAAGTGATGGATCTTGAGGTATTGCATAATGTTTTTCACTGTCGATACAAACTGACCTCTCGTCACGCACTTGTGGAGCAACAATTCTCGATCGTTCGGCGTCAAATTTACTCTGCGCATCCACATTTTTATCCTGCTGGATTTGAAGTTTCCACGACGATCCATCTGTAACGGTGAAGCAATGCCGTCGATCATACAATTTTCCTGTCGATCGATGCGGATCGATATACACTTGTCATTAACTCACCCATTTGTATTCGCTGTAGATACAGAGCAGAAAACACTGTCAACAAATACGAATCTCATTTAACTCTTGGATATCCAAGTTTGATTACGCATCATTTTTCCGTCAAATCAAATTGCAGCCAAAAAATAACTTGCATCGAAAAACACCATGTATGGAATTTTGACAACTCAATTTCATTTTTATATTCCTTACTGAGTCACACAAACTTAGACAAACTGCATTCAAAAAAAAAAAAGTCGTATGCAGATTCATAAAAGTATATAAAGGTATCGACTGTACATTAAATACATCTTTGCTACGAAATTTTCCAAATATTATCTGGAATGTACGGTTTCAATATCGACTATTTATTTACCGAAAGTTTGGTCGAATGAGCCTTTAAACTGTCGAAGTCGTGGTGCATCATGTATGCGTTGAAAACGTCAAGATCCACGGGGTCGGTGGCATTGCAAATACGAACAACAGCGATATCCTCTCCGATTGACTACAATTTTATTTTGATTTTATTTTTATGTTCATAGACAATCGATTCAGTTCTCGATACTGAGACCTACAGAAACGTACAAGACCAAAAATGAATTTTAATTCACTCACGGGATTAATAAAGGTATCAACAAAGTTCAAGCAACTGATGACCGTGACGAGAAAAATCCACGGAAATTCACCGATCTTCAGCATTATCCCAGAGTTATTTATTCCAAACAGGGTTAACGATATAACAAAAAAAACCTGTTGAAAATTCTTGCACACCGCTTGTCCCCGGTGTTTCCTCAGCTTTCAAAAATCTTTATTAAAATATTCGAGACTTTTATTTCACATCGATGCTCTTCGCATCTGTATTTTGCACTACACAAGAAAAATATTAGCAATTCATCACCGATTATTATAGCGCTCGCAATAGAGCTTTGTCGCTATTGATTAGCACTCGATAGTGCAGTAGTATCGATTGCCACTGAATCGTCGGTCCAACGATCGGCCAATATTTGAGATGTCCTAGAACAATACCGATTCTCGACACGCGCCACGAGTGATTGAACGGACGAACGTTCGTACATTGAAAAAATCATATTACACGGTACAATAAATAAACAGAAAATATAAAAGTATATTTCGTGAATTGCGAATCGCAACGATGATTTGTCCAATGACGATAGATTGTTTCTTGCTCGTGGTATAAGCTAACTCGACGACCTACTCTGTCGAAACTGAGACCGCTACTGGCTCGAGATATTCTCGCAACACGGGAGAGTGTGTATTGGGAATCGACGCGTCGACGTACGAGTTCGATGTCGAGAGGCTCCGAGCGATAAGATTTGTCTCCCTTACTTCCTGAACATTCGAGTAGTGTCATTAAAAACCATGTCGCTGTTCCCCGTCCTCGGAATACCACTTTCATCACTTCGTTTTTTCCGATTCTCTCCACTCGGACTTTTCTGAAACATTTCGGACCAATACGACAATCGCGTAACAGTGACAAAATATTTCAAAACCTTCTCGATCCGTCCTCCGACATTTATCTTTCAATTCTAATGACGATGACATGTGACAAAAAAAACAAAATTAAATAAATGTGATTACGATTATTTTACTCACTGTAGATCGTACAGACGGATGATTTTTTGATTATAGCGAGCTGAGTTGGAGCGAGCGTTTCCGTACATTTGTTTCATAGCTTCAACTAATTCAGACGCCATGCCGGTTGAATGAGGTAACGAATTCATAAGTATTATTTTAATTATATTATTATTCTAATTATTATTATTATTATTATTATTATTAATAATGCGAGTCGTACTTGTAACGTCTACTGCGACACTTTTGATACGTTGATATTAGTAGTATAATCGCTGTGATAGCCGCAGCACCATACCAGTATCAGTGGACATTACACGAGGTTCATACGAACGACCGGTTTCATGAGATAACGATCGTTCGTCGGGTTACATCGAAAATTAGAAAAAAAAAAAAAAAATTTAGGACAGTAAGATGGTGACAAACGAATGTACGAGAGTTCGTTCAGTTCGAATCTCCGAGCCATGTTCGTTTGATAAAATCGGCGGCTCTTTCGCCGATCATTATCGCCGGGGCGTTCGTATTTCCGGATGTGACTTTGGGCATTACGCTCGTATCCGCTACACGAACGCCTCGGACACCTCGCACCCTCAGACGATTATCAACCACGGCTAGCGGATCCTCCGCTGGTCCCATTTTGCACGATCCAGCTTGATGATTCTCCGGTGCTGTGTCGTGCTTTATCGCGCACTCCCAGTAAGCGTCGCAACCAAACTTAAGATGCTCGCAGTTCTTCACCGGCGTACGATCCAATTCGAAACCGTATTTAGCGAGGGTCCGAGTCTCGGCGAGACGAATCGAAAATTTGATACCCTCGATGAGAGCCCCGACGTCATCGGGATGTGTCAGATATTTCGGATAGATCATCGGCTTCGATAGCGGATCGGCGTTGCGCAGCCGCAGGTATCCACGACTCTTCGGATGAAGCAACGTCGGTATTATGTAGATACTGCGATTTTTACCCTTCTTCTCACCGACCATACCGGTCTCGGCACAATCGGCTAGGTAACCACCGAATATCAACTGTATGTCCGGATGATCCTCTCTCGGATCCGCGTACTTTGTGTTTATCATCGCAGTCACCTCCGATATACCTGCAAGAAACAAGAATCCGTACGTTCATTTCAACTTCATCGCTCAACGCGTGTTACGAATTACGTCAGTAATTATAAGAAAAAAAAAATTAAAAAGAAAAAAAGATGATTAAAAAATCTTATTGGAGTTGCGACTTTCTGAGAGTGCGTGAGACACGAGAGAACGTGCGATGTAATTAACGACGGCTCGTCGATGATAACGGATAATTATATTTGGAAGAGAACAGGAGTTCCGGAGGAAAAATAAAGTTGTCCCTACACGTAAGACGCATCATTGGGCTCGGGAAAATGCGTATCACCGGCCTTCAACTAATATTATCTCACGCGATCGTCGAACCTTGGGTTCTACGCGAATTACTATAATTATATTGCTCGATTGGCAAAGACGCAAACTGTGTAGAGTCACGTTGTTGCATTATATATATTTCGCACTCGAGCTTTAATAAACACAAAACATGAAATAACGATAACCACGACGGTCTATCTCATCGGATCAATATGTTATGCACACGGGGATGTCTTGCTTCAGGGAAATACACAAGCAGAATCGTGTCACAGATTGTTGAACGTGAAAATTAGGTGTTCAGCTCGCTACACCAGGGTGTTCAAATTTTTAGACTCCCAAAAAATGTTGACCATCGTTAATTTTTTTAAACGATCACGTGGTCTTGTAAGACAATAAAAAAATGTATGCGCAGTTGTTTGAAGCTCCCGATTCGAGACAATTACACGATGAAACGCAGGTTCGACATTGGCCACGTGTGAATTATTTGTTTTTAATGATCAATCCGTGCAATCGAATTATCCAATAGACGGAATCCACCAACGCAAATGAGCACGATAAGGATTTATCGATGACGATCGATGCAATGCGCGACAACCGAGAATTTAAAAAACTATCGCATTACGTTCCCGACGTCAGTCACGAACGCGATGATTGCGCAATACGCTTTCACTGTTGATACTCTCGCACGGTCTACCGAGAGGCTCGAAGTGCACAATGCTCGTGGCGGAGTTTATTTCGCTGAATCGCACGATATACAACTTTCCACATCCGGTCGATGAATAAACACGGTCCGAGTCTGCAGTGACATTATGATTATCGTGTTAATTTATAACGCGATCGATGTGTCTATCTCACCTGTGCCCGACATCAATCCATCCCTGAAGAGCAGATACTCCATGGCGGTGGCCCAGTTGAGCGGAGTCGTGTCCGTATCGTTAATCGTGAATCCAATTGCGAATGCCACGTGGTTGTGGAGATTCTTTCCAACTCCCGGAAGATCATGAATAACGGGAAGTCCGAGTGCGGTTAAATCTTCCCGCGGTCCAATCCCACTGTTCAATAGAACTTGCGGTGAATTTACCGCACCTGTCGAAACACTGGGAATTAATATTGGGAAGAACAAGAAGAAAAAAAAATAAAAAAGATAAGAATAACGACAAAATATCGGCTGTACCTCCGCTCACGATGACTTCCTTCGTAACCCCGGCGCGATGTAACTTGCCGTCGTGGATGAATTCCACACCGACAGCCTGTTTGTTTTGATCAAAGAGAATTCTCGTCGCGGTAGAGTTCAGCATTATATGAAGATTGGAGCGATTTTTCGCGGGTCTCAGAAAGGCGCGAGCCGTCGAGAGTCTCGAGCCGTTTCTCGACGTTGTCTGAGCTATGGCGAATCCCGTGTGAGTTCTTCCGTTCAGATCAACGTTGGCGTATCCTGCGAAATTAATGATATCGATTACTCGTACACGAGTCATTGTATCGAGACGTATCCATTACGGGGATAATTCGATCTTCGATTGGGTTTTATTTTATTTTCAATTTGACAGTCATTCGATATTGAATTTGCGAGGATCGCGGATGTTTGAATAATTTTATGGTACGGAGAGAATCTTACCTAATTCCTTGCCGGCTTCTATGATGGCGTGACTGAGTGGCGGATGATAAGGGAATTGCGTTACCGTCAATGGACCACCGACACCGTGAAAACCGTAATCCATATTGTTGACCTGCTGATTGTCCTCGCTCTTGATGTAGAACGGCAAAACGTCTCTGTACGACCATCCCGGATTACCCAATTTAACCCAATCCTCGTAATCCTTTCTCGAGCCTCTCATGTAGGTCATACCGTTCATAACGCTCGTACCTCCGAGAACCTGACGCGAAAAATGTTGTTCATTTATTTTGAAAGCTCGACAGTTTGGAAAATATAATCTTACGTCGAGTTCGTTAATACTGCGGCGAGTCTGGAGTTTACTCTGGCATGAAAAAAAAGTAGTTATGCAGCAACATTCGAGACACGATACGAAATGGTAGCGAAACAGCTAATTAACTGCTAAAAATATTGAATGCAACTAACGAGTATTATTGCACTATATGCGAAGGTTGACTTGTCTATTTAACATTTAGTGAAAGAGCATATTGGGTAATTTTTTAATATCGAGATGAACACTGTTGCTCACTTTTCCTCGAGGCCAGTAGCATTGACGGTTTTCCTTGTTTAGACAAGCATCCGATTCGCTCTCCGTTGTGTATCTCCAGTCTATATCGCTTCCGAGAAAATTGAAGAAAAACGACGGTATCTGCGTTCCCGTTGGTTCGTCCAGTCCAGCCTCTAATAAGAGAACGGAAAATCTATCCTCTTCCGCCAATCTCGCTGCAACCGTTGCACCTCCGCTTCCTCCGCCTATCACTATAAAGTCGTAGCTGTACAAAAACAACAAAAATTAATGATCAATCGTTGATTGCTTCATGCGAGATATTGGCGGAGTTAATAATCGACCTTATTGAATTTTTGCCGGTTAATGCAAAGAATAGGTGCGGCATGAATGTTCGGCAATAAAGTAAATAAAAACTAGTTTAAAAAAAAAAACCGGAATTTAGTTAGTGCTGCCTAATAGCGAAACAGAGACGAGCATGACAACGAACCGAGTGGTCGGATCTCGATCTCGCTTGCGCAAAGCGCTTCGGGCTAACCGGAGAGCTGCTCCTTTGGCGAGTTCCTTGCGCAAGTGGCATGCTCTGGGAACGGCCGCTCGGATTATCGTAACGAAACGATTCCCTTTTGGATTGAAAATTTTATTGCCTCCCGCGATTGTAACCAAGGTAATACGGTTACTTAACGAAGCCCCTTTCAAATTCTTTTGTCGAGCGTAACGATTTAAATTGAGAAAAATGTGCGCGAATATGCCTAAAATCGATCTGTTAATAATCGTCGTCGGGACGAGACTCGTGGGGTAAAAACAATCGTTTCGTGAGTGAAAAGTGTCATCGAACGTACGATTGTCGACGTAGTTAATACCCGAGCATCCCGAGAGATAGTTTTCGCTGCAGTGGCGAGACGAGAATCCGCGGAATTGAATGAAAGGCGCAGTTCTCACAGAGGGACTCCGGCGGTCCCGCTGGTTCCGGCGGCCCCGCCGGTACCAGCGTCGTCCGGGCCGTCGCTCCCCACGGGGTTACGAGTTTTCTTGTTCTACATAGCCAACGATGACGTAAGGTTGTAATAATCGAGGGAACGACAATGAGGAGTATCTGAAATCGGTATTGGAGTGTACTGTGCAAGCTGTGTGTGCGCAACTGCAGTTGCGCGCTGTTCCTACTTGCGAACTAGCCTGGGCATTGGGAACTCAACGATTCTATGGGTGGAAGAATGTGCACCAACGCTCGTTTCCGCAACATGGTACATATATTGTAGGAAGTACCGTCGTTTACGGCTTCAACCCAATAACATTGCGTTGACTCACCGAACCGTAATTATTTCCAGCGACATAGTTTTGGCCGGTATTTTCAGGTGTAACTCACCTGTTGTCTATGCGATCTCGAGGATGAGGTCGATTGCAAGGATCCTCGAGGTCGCATTGACTCCGCAGAAAGACCTCGAGCAGACCCATGAAAAGCATGAATGAAGGTCCTCCGCAGGTCGAGGCCAGAGTCGGGCCCGTCGATGCGGTCAGCGGACAGTTGCAGCTCATCTGAAATTTGGAAAAACCAAAGTCTGGATCATCTATGGTTTTTCAGGAATGAATTATGACGACCGTTTGAAGTGACGAGAAATAACAGAATATAAAAGTTGTTTATGATAAACTAAACCCTCGCGTCTGGCACCAAACGGAGCAAACGAAGAATCCTCTTGTCCGAGTGCAGAGCATGTTTCTATGGCTGCCGCTACTGCTGTCGCTTTCTCGTCTCCTGTAATATAACCAAACACTCCCACTTTTCGTGCTCCCACTTTTCTTCCATACGTACAGCAGAAGCGGGCAACTGCTTGTGCAACCTTTTTATTCTCGCGAACGTCTTTTTACTTTTCTTTTCCTACGATTCTCACAATTCGTTCATGTATCTGCTGTACTCGAAGTGGATCTGGAGCGTACAGAGAAAAGTAAACAGAACCACGCCTGCACGCGCATTGGGTAAGAATCTTTCACGGATTCAGCAGCTCTCACGCGAGAGCTCGTTATATTTTATTGTAATTGGTAGTTCGTCCGGATCATGGGAAAAAAAAAATTTCGACAATTGCCGAATAGATTTTGACCTTTCGAGCTCGTATCTGTCTCGTCAAACCGGTACGGTTATCGAGCTCGCTTACTCCGAATAAATTACCTCATTCATAGTACCGTCCTAGAATGTCGAGGTGGAACTTTAAAAAACTATCTACAATCGTACATCGACCATAGCATGTTACACGAATAATTTTATTATTTTTTAGCTCTCGTCACATCGCACTTTATATCGGACGCGTGTTCGCATGTGCAATGAGAAAATTCAATACCGCTACGATCACTGACCGAAACTCTTTCTTGCCTTATCATGCACGAACGATTATGAAAGTGTCTATTTTTTTTTTCTTGCAAATACGTCAAGGCTTTTTTTTTTTAACGGAGTACTCGATAGCCATCCCGGACCGACAATCGAGAACAGAGTTCACCCAAAGACTTGCCTTATTGACTGCGATATTGACCTCGTCTAAAAGTTTCAGAGAGAATTTATAAATCAAGTGATTTATTAACAGAATCAGGAGTCCTCTGGTAAGCTATAAAAAATTTAAAAAAAAAGGAAACAATTATAGTAATGAGCGCAATTGGCACAAATTAGGCAATATACAGAAATCAATAAAACAAATCGATAAATAATAATAACGAAAACAAGAAAAATTATCATAACAATAAAAAATGAAGCGAGGGACGGAGAATGATCGATGTAATTAGCGAAAGCTTGGACGAAGTCCTGACAAGTGTATAATAATTTTCATAGAAAAATCCTCTTGGCAATAACGCTCAGTTGAAGAGTTCAGCAAGTAGTTTCGAGTGCCGAGGCGTGGTAACTAAATGAGCGGCTCATGTAAACCGGAAGGAGTTTCAGGAATTTCTGTAAAGCACCTAAATTAAGGAAACGCGTCGTTTCGCGTGTTTTTCATGTAGATTCATTCGTCGGTGCTAATTACTTTGCGTACCTGTCCGCCGGTACATCGACCGACGACTTCAATTTTCCGGAGACCTACACGTGCCCCAGATGTACAATTATGGGTGGTCGTGTATGTATTTTCTACAACACGCTGATGGTTATTGTGTGCCACAGTTGTGCAAATTCCTTCAAAGAGAATAACCAAATTGTACTTTCCCTGCATATTTAATGTTTTTCGCTACCTCGACGTGCTGGTCTAGCAGCAGCGACTCGTAACGTGTAGCTTGAGTAGTAACACGTAAGTCGAATCATTTTGAAATCCCCTCCGATTATTGTTCATTTCGTTTAGAGATACGGCGGAATATTACAATTGCGTTGAGCCATTTCTCCAACTCACGATTAATTATTTTTTTTATTGCTCATCGTGACGAATTTTCCACCCACTGCTCCACCTTTGGATATCGAACATAAATATAGGATTTTGCCGAAGGACTTTTCAATTCGAGAGATAAGTTGAAAAGAACAGAATTAATATTGGCGCAATAAAATTCAAGACAAACATCCGATTTCTTCGTCAATCACCACATAATTCCAAGATAGCGCTGCTCGCATGCGATTCGAGGTTACCTACAATTTTTACTCTCGAGCATAATAATTGTCACGAAAGCAGTTGTTCGTTTTTTTTTTTTTCTACCTACTTACTACGATAGTAATTATCGTACCGCGTCCCGAAGGAATCTTTTTTTCTGAACACGTTGTTCCCGCGATAATTGTCGCGATTGCAATCGCCGTAGCGTAACCGTCACGCAAAACACATTACGTATCGTGGACAATATAAACGTACAACAGACGCGTTCGTCCACCTGTGAGGCTCCGGGTGTTATTTATGTACAAAGTTATTTTTTAACTACGTTATCTATTTAAGTTGTAACACGAACCTCTCTGATCTTGGAAAACCTCTGCAGCGTTCGAGAATTTAGTGCACTCGAGACCTCTTGTGACGAGAGCGTTAAATGAAAATGAGCTTTTTAATATATTAAAAAAAAAAAATTTATATCGATAAAGTAAATATAGACCATTAGCTATCAGAGGTCTTTTTCTTCAAGTGTGTTTCCAAGGGATGGGTCTTTCAGAGAAAAATCATCGATCACAATCATCAACTCATTGTATATTTTTAATGTCGGTTTTCACCAACTTCAAACGAGGAACCGGTATCGAGCTGTAACGCAGCCGAAGAAAATAATTAGGTGGTTACAACGTCATTGGACAGTTCGACGTCATATTAGGAATAAAAGAAGCACATTTTTCACGTTACCAATAAATGATTGATTATCGACAAGCCGAGATACTTTCAACTTTTCCATGCTTTGCTTCATGAGAAAATTAAAAAAATGGAAAAAGTGTGTGTCTATTGAGGTAACGAGGCGGTCTGCGTGCCTTTGTGCATGGACAAGCACAAAATCATCATTCGATTCTGCAAATCCGGCGAAGATAACGAGACCTTTAATTCGCCGATCCCGTTCAAATCGGTGTTTATCATAGAATTTTTTCAAATGTTACTCTGCCCGTACATCAATCGGTTGGCCCGAGATTAGTTTCTTTTATAAATCCCTGACGAGCCCACCACTTACTCTTTGCTCCGAAAATCATTTTCTCAAAATCACTTTTCGACTGCGCTATGAACACTCTTATTACGTTATTTATCCGCTCGAATTTTCACGCGGTAAAGAAAAAAAAAAAAAAAAAAGAAAATAATAACGATAATAAAATTATTAACTCACCCTGCTTCAAAGAAACTAATGTCCGTGACAGAAAAATTGCAGGATCAAGCGGTCTCGTCGTGCACTTTAGAAATCGATGAAAGAGTTCCCTATCGGTTACCAGAGACGATGGTCCTGGGGTTCGCGATCCCACGACCAGCAAGCGACTAGAGCGTTACCAGTCTCCTTCGCGGTTGTAATATTCGACAACCTCCACCACTTCTTTTGCATTCTCCACGGGAGGGCTTCGACAGAGGCGACGGGAACGATTTTCCATCCCACCCGCATACCGATGATCGTCCGAACGCGTTCAATGAGAAGCGCAATCTCTTCTTTATCACGCCTGTACGTACGGTGATAAAAAAAAAATTAGCAACATGCCCCGAGTCACCGGGTCATACATAGCGATTTTTAATAAATTCACAAAGACCGTACACTGCAAAAAAAAAAAAAGGTCTGCGCATTTTTATTAGCGATTGAACGTAGCTTCGAGAGAAACAAAAAATTCTCCTCACGCGAAGAATCGCACTTCACCTTCCACCAGAAAAATCTATTAACCGTTGGCTTTGCCCTTTGCAGCTGATCTATCTGGTATACCACGGAGGGGAGAAGAGGATAAGTCGGCAGGACGCCCGAGAATGACTAATACACGTGTGTGTCATGAGAAAACGTTGAACCTGCAATGCTAATTCCGCAACTCGGCAAGCCGGCAAACGGGGCATTATCCTCAACGTGTGCTCGTGTGCTACGAACAACGAAGAAGGTATAAACTTAATAGATGTCTATATCAAATCCACGCTGTATAAACGAGCAAACCCACATACGAATAACTGTGCTCTATCGCAAAACCGTTCGGTGTATAATTAATTTCCATGTACGTACATTATACACATATACATATATATATATATACATATATGCAGGTATGCATATTAATTTTTTTACGGTGACTCGGAACAATAGTGTGAATGTATCTTGTCCAGCTGGAACTCCAACACGTGTTCCAGGCACTGAATCAACAATTAGCTCAAACAGGTCCGGCGACCTCGGTCGTGATCGGTACGCACTCGCGGATGAGGAGGTGGAATCAGGTTCAATCACCGTTCGTCGTGTAGCCGAATGTTGGCCTTTCGAGAGGCTGTCCAACTTCGAAAGTTGCAGCATTCGGAGGACATGGGTTCGGTCGTGACACGAGGGCGATGCGTGTGTGCGCCCACTTGGTATATCGGGGAAAATACAAATTACAGCTTGCTCGAAATTCCCAATAATATAGCGCGTTACACCCACGTCGTATCGAAATTCAATGGCAGGAAATAACATTTCGACACGCGGACACATCCCGAAGAGCGAAGATACGTAATCGTTGGCCATGGTTTTTGTGTGGACGGCTCGTATAATAATGTTTCATGGTTGTTATTATTTTTCGTCAAAGAAGTATCACGATAGTCGCGATAGTCGCGGGCAATACGGACATACGCCTTTCGATATTCGAGAAAATTCATAGCGATAAATGAATAACGGGACTCGGACATTTCTCGTTTTGCCCGCATCTATCGCTCGTATTTGGTTCGATTCGATGGGCATCGTGGCACTCGAAAGCGACGCTCGCCCAGATAAACCAAGTGTCCTAATACACCTTGCCATTTCCGCTCGACCCAGAGTCATCATCCTAATTGCCCCGAAAACTTTCGTCGTTCGAGAGAATATCAACTGTTGTTTGTAACTCGACAGTCTTCGGACGCTCCGTTGAAAGTGAAACTCTTTTCTATCGCCAGGAAAATCGTTACTACCGGAGTTGCCGGAGTACGAGAATCAATCTGACTTGCCTTACGTTGCTCGACGTTCTAAACACGATCTACTTGCTCCATTTTTTTTTTTTTTTTTTTTTTTTTTTTTTTCCCCGAAGTCCACGATATACATGTCCGAGATAGGACCATTTACTTGATAACTTGATGGATGAAACTGCAAAGCAATTCCATATTTGTGGTGAGTTGCGTAGCCTGCTCTTCGGACTATTTGCGGATTCACCTTTCACCGTCTTTGGTTTATGCAGGAAATAATCTCACGTTTCAATACGGTCGGATTCTATGGGTTTATTCACAACACCGATCTCTTCAGTATGTATGTATGTACAGTATGTTCTTAATTTACATAGCGTATTTGTCATTATTTAATTGACAATCTGAGCTACCGAAATATTTTCAAGACAAATTCATTTGATTTATTTTCGCTTATTTCAATGATGTCAAGTTTTCAATGAATCGCTTATGGGAAATTATATTCGATAGGTAGGAATTTGCGTTTCCTTTTTGTCGAGATAATTTGACTGTGGATGTCAGAAAAATACTTTCGCTATGCATTCGTTTTAACGACCCGGCGAGAATTCAAAGCCCCTCTTCGTGTTCTTACGGCTCGCGTTTCCGTATACGAAAAATACATAGTACTGGTTCGGTAGCCACGCTAATCGTTATACTTAATCAATGAGCCGAACAACTCTCCTGTTCATTCGCGAGTACCATGAGTCGGGTTAAAAAAGAAAAGTTTCTTACCTATTTAACGTTTCTCATCGCGATTCACTGAGAATCCAGGGTGGAAATAATTTTTGAGAGATTTAGCGAATATGCGGGTATAAATGATTGGACGTCGGACGAATCCAGTTGACAAATCACTGAAGCAAGTGATTTTCGTTTAAGGTGGCGAGGGCGATTTCACTGGACAAAAAAATTAACGCTGGTAATGCGATAATTTAATTACTTCTTTGTGACGATGTAATAAAATTTATTTTCCACGAGAAACTAACAGTAACTTTGAGTTTCAATGATCCGGTTAATTATAAGAAACGATTTTTTTTAAATCTCTTGTGATCTGGATCGTCGTAGAAACGATTAGTGAAGTAATCTCCGACACCTTCGTTGTTCAGCAAGCCGTAACCGTCGATTTGTTCCAGGTTGGAATAGCTTCTCTCCGCGTAGTCGATTCCGTCGTCGTAATAATAATTTTCAGATCCACTATCGTCGGATCTCCCTTCTTTCGTGTTAGCAACCGAGTCGCGCTCATTATTGATATTCGGTAACCGGCTCGACGGCGAAATGGATTTCTGGACAGTTAGGTGAAGAATATAATTAAGAATTTATATGTTCAGAGTATTCTTTAGAAAAATATAATGCAAGGAAAGACTCGTGCTTGAATCGGACATTTTTACAACTCAACTAATGTGTGCTCGAATATTAATGACAACAACAAGGTGAATATTAATCTTGTAACTTGTGTGATAAACTTTCAACGTTTGGTCGAAATTCCATCTAATAATGTTGAGTTGTTGTTCTTCACGACATTTAAGACTTCTTCGAAAATATCAATTTGAATTTTTTGAATTTCATGCTTTTTTTTTCGCGACACGTTTTTCCGTAAAGAATATTAATCTGAGAATGATGAAATGTTTTACTCTCCGAACCAGAATCGGCCAGCTTATTTGCAGCAAAGTCTTTCAGCATGTTGACATTAAAAAAGTGGAAAATTGAAATTGTCATATGGCCGTCTCTTCAATGTTCCAAATTCCAATTGCCATGTCGATATCTCATGATGTTTCTTCACTTGCGAAGCTTCCTCTATAAAGAAGCCAAAAATACCGAACATGCTTTCTCATGGAAAAAGCTTCACGATTGTATAAACATTTCGAGAAATCGATGCGACAACGTAAATTTTCGACATTTAATTATTCTCCATTTAGGAAGTGAGAATCTTATGAACGTATCATAATTGAAAAGTCTAATAATTTTTTTCATAAATTAATATTACCTGCTGTCGGTCGGCAAATCTCGAAGAATCTTCAGCAACCTTCTCGTTCTCATCGTCCTCGTACTCCCATTTGATGCCCTCTATCTCGACGTCTCCTGTACCAGTGGCATTTCGCATGATCATAGCCGCTTCCGCTTCGAGGACACTTTTCAAATAATTCGGGAAGTCCGGATTTCCGCCGTATTTTGGATTTTTAAATAAGTTGATGATCTCGTGGTGATATTTTAATTTATCGTCGGCAGCATCGTCGTTAGAGCCGGAATAATAATGCATGCAATCGTCCTGTCCTCGGGCATCGTTGTCCGACGTGTAGACCGGTAAAATCATCGAGGTGCTTGACGAGTTTTTGGTATGCTGCCAGCTTTCTTCGTCCGGTGACTCGATGTAGCCCTGCAGGCTGAACAACAGTGGATGCATTTCTTCCTCATCATCGACGGGATAAAATTCGGCGTGTTTCTCGTCTTCCCGATAATCATCGTCTTCCTCATAATGCGACTCTTCGCTGGCAATCGGCGCAATCCAATTCGGAGATACTCTTTTCCGGGGAGATACAACTGGAACGATTTTCTCCATCGTGTCCCTTTCGTTCAATCGTTCTCCGTCGACTCTGTGGACAATCGAGCTCAGAGGTGTCCTATATCTTGGATTCCACAAATCAGGAAGACCCATCGTTTGTAGAGGACTCTCGTACGGTTGATTGCCAAATAAAAATCCTCTCCGGTCGAATTCTATCGGCAAATCCTGTTTATAATAATTCGGCGAACGATACTCTGGTCGAGGAAGTCCGCGTGCGCTGTCCGGGAAGTAACGATTCGGCAATTGTGAGCTCCGTTCAACGTCGACTCGATGAAATCTGACTAAACCTGGCGTAATCGTAGTCGGTGAAGGATCCTTGACAATTTGATTCTCCTTACGATTTATTTTGTTGTAATCGATGAGATAACGATAGTATTGTTCCAACCTCGGATCAACAATGGGCCAAACCGCATCTTCAGGCATCTCGTATAATTTGTCTTTCGTTCCGTCCTCGTCTATGTTCCCGTAACGAAAGTGGCCTAAATTGATTGTCGAGTCCTCGTGCTTCGATCGTCGATGCGGCACGTCCGCATTGCTACGCCCTTCACCATCAAACCCTGGCCGACTTGGGTATCCGTCGAAATTTTCATCGTTTATTGGAAAGTTTCCAAAGCTACTCGCTCGTATCAACTCCGATGTTTGGTAAGGATTGAAAAAATACTTCATCCAAGAAGTGTCTTCGTTAGGGGAGTTACGAGAGTAATATGGAAATGGGTTCTCCCCGAGAAACGGAGGAATATCGGTCGATGATCGTGCTGATTCGATTCTTCGATCCATGGAATATCGATCGTGAGAGCCTCGTTCTTGTTGCCAATGTTGATGATTCGGCGGAGGAACGAATCGATCCTGCCAGGCTCGTGGGTCTGGTAGCAAAATATCAGGACTGCTGTGGACGGGTGTTTGAAACGACCAGTTCCTCGGGTACTGTTGGTACCAAGGATTCATCAGAGCCGTAGGATCGAAATCCCTGAACGGTGTGACTTGATTGGACCAAGGCGGGATGTTACCGATATTCGGGTTAAACGGGTAGGTCTGCTGATAAATCCTCAGATTCGGCGGATAGAATCGTGACCATTCGTTGGCTATCGTTGGGAAGATATGAGGCATTGTTGTCGGTGATTCCGCGCGCGGTGGGAATATGAAACTGTCCTCTTTGACAATATCGTCTCGATGCGAGAAATTATGATCTTCGTTGGGTTGAAATTTAGTCGAGTTTGCAAGTCTACTATCAAGTTCTGGTCCGTTATTCTTCGAGTTGGTCGGGTTTCCATTCTCCTGCGCAGAATTACGCGTATCCGGTGGAAGCCACTTTTGAAATGCTGGACTCGTCACGGTCATGGCTCGCACTTCCTCGAGCCACAGGTCGTAGGCCACGGTTCCTAGCATGTCCTTCACGGATTCGAGCCACTCAATAAATTCCTGCGAACATCGGAAAATTTCCAGTGTACTTTACAAGAGTCTTCTTAAATGCGCGAGAACCCTTTATTTTATTGTGGACAGTACCGCATAACCCTCTTGCTCGTCGGCCTTTCTGATCCAAATTCCGATAGCGTCGACACCGGTTTTCAATTTTAGATGATTCAACCAGGTCGAAAGCGAAGTCACGGTGGGCTGAATTTCATCACCGGAAGTGTTGGTCGGCGAAGCGAACCGAGGCTCCGACGACATTGGCCTCGCGTTCGCCGTAACGTAAACCGGTGATTTGTAAATCGGTCTTTCGCGAATCTTTCCAATAGCCGTATTCGTAGGAATTTCCGTATTTCCCATCGCGCCGCTTTCTCTCGATATTTTTTTGTCCGTCGACAAACGCGCTATAGGATTATTATTTACTGGCTTGGCTTTCTCAAATTTTGAGCGAAAGTTGAGTTTCGTGTCGTCCTTCCACGAATGTTTCCGTGGTCGGGTCGAGTTTGCGGGGACCATCATGGGCTTGTGACAGGATCTGGACATTCTGCAGCTGTCGCTCATGCAAGGTCCTTCCGTATGGCTCGAGCACTCTTGTCCCCTGGGACATACCCAGCCTCGACAGTGCTCGTTCATCGCAAGTTCTTCCTCTAAACAATTGTTAAAAACGACTGCGTTTATCGCAAAACTACATCAGCCACTTTGCTGCGAACAGACACACTTTATCGAGGGACGATTGTGAGTCGAGCGATTAGATGACAAAGCGAGGGGATTAGAGAGACGAAAGACGAGTACCACTTTTAGCCAGACAGTCGGGTGTGTGTTTGCAATGAGCTTTTGTACAATTGTCGTCTGGTCTTCGCAAGAAGCACTCGTACTCCGAGAGACATCCGAGACTCTTGCATCCCTCGAACCACGAATTCACATCTGTCGAAGAAACGAACGGGAGAAAGAAAAACATGGATACGCAAGCTTCAACATTATTTCTTTGTCATCTGACCTTTCGCATTCGCGCAACTCTTGAGCAATTTGCACGGCGCTTTTGCGCATAGCGATTCACGAAGGATGCAACGATGACCGGAAGGACATCTGAAGTCCGCACACGTCGCTGGTCCCTCGTAATAATCACGCTCAGAAATGCATCTCGCAATTTGTTGTTCGCATGCTGAAGAGTATTGTCGATTTTTTTTTTAATTGATAATTTTTTTTTTTCTAATAATGCACCGGGAATAAAAATAAAAATACCTTCGCCCCATCGGCAATGGCGTGTGCGCACGAGACAAACGAAACCCTTGCTGCATCGGACCGCCTCGCAAGACGATGGACCTTTCAATGATTCTAGAAGTAGATTAACGCAATATGACCATCAAAGTGGTGACATTTTTATTTTCTCTTCAGTGACGCACCTTTTCGTGTTTTTGAGCAATACATCATACTGGGACAGGGTGGATTTTTGCACCAGAACTTTCGGTTAACGCATTGATCACCTCTTTTGCACCTCAAATACGCGCAACCCTTTGGATAACCGGCATGGACTTCTCCTAGAAAAAATATCTCACAGATGTATGCTTCACAGGCTTGTATGGATTAAAGTGGATTTAATTTACCGACACATACCATTCTTGTATGGATTTCGTGATGACACATCTCCGCACAAGCACAACAATAATACCATCGACCACTTGACAATTGTTATATTCGAAACTGCGAAAAGCATAGTAATTAAATTTTTTTTTTTTTTATGATTGTATGGACGACTGCCCGAGGATGTCTGGGCGCATACAGCAATGAGAAATGAGCTCGACTGAACGAACGAATGGTCCCATTCATGCGACGTACCTCATGCTACGAAAGAATGACTGCAGTAACGAGATACCGAAAACAGGACGTGAATTGTCAACATATCTCTCGCCACTATGGAACAAGGCTATTCATTGATCGACGATTCATCGTCCACGCTATTTTCACTCCAAAAATCATTTTTTAAATCTCCCTTTTCACCAAGCAATCACCTCATATCGAGAATACGACACTTTCGGTTAGAAAATAAAGTTTTTCAACCGGAAGTGTTCCGGTACAACGACATTATCGTGGAAAATAAAGTTACGGAAAAACCGGAAGAGAATTTAGTTGTTTTCATAGCAAGAGCGGTGGAAAAGAGTTCTGGGCATTCATGGGTCTGAACGTCCTTTTCTACTTCCATGCCATTCACATAATTTCTCTCAACGAATTCACAAAAATCATGCTTTCCGTTCTCGTGAAGTGTACATAAAGGTACTACTGCCAAAAAAAAATGCATTGGGTTTGTATGCATGCGCAATATTTTTCCCGCATGCGATGCGAAAAGTACTTTTCCGCGGATAGTTCACAGGAACGAGAAGCGGGATTTTACGCACGTGCGTTGAGAAATAAAAATTCGCTACTAACCGATGGCTCCATGATATTATCAGGTGCTTATTAGGGTTCGGCAGATTTGCACTGGCTACCTACGCTGGCTACAAAAGGCCAGATATGACATTTTGGCGTATGACAGCCAGTGTAAAAAAAAAGCCAGCAGTATAACATTTTTATAGTTCCGGCACATTTACACGAGGAAATAAGCACAGTCGGAATAAAAGTCAGGTGTATAATTTTCATCGACAAATATACACATCGCTGGATTAACGTTGTTACATAACTACGATATATTATTAACAATTCAACGATATTTAGAGATTTCGCATTTCTCGACGTATCAATTGATTATGTATACAATACACAGCCTGTGGCAAATAAATTTATAAATATACTATACGCTTCCTGTTTACGCCAAAGCAGGATTTATCAAATTCGTATGAAACAGACATTAATATTTCATCGTTATTCATGAGATAGGTGCTTATGTACGATGTCTCGTAATGGCCGGTAGGGTTCAGTGAATTAGTAGCGTTAAAAAATTAGCGCAACGTCAATGGCTTGAAAAGATAAAATCCTTGTTTTGAACGTTAGATTTACCTCGTCAAGAGCAAGTAAAAATTTACACCGATCGAAGTATATAAACAAGGATCAATAATCCTTTGTCATAATTATGAAAACTCAGTGTTTCACCGAGATATCGGATATTATTTCGGAATGCCGGCACAGATATACCGAGCAAATTATTGTCAAAATCCTATAAAAGTCCTCGACGATAATCGTCACTAACAATTGCTGCTTCGTAAAAAACATCAACAGCTCAATCGAAATGACCCGGAACGTGAATTGTGACGTAATTATAGAATAAAAACAAACAAACAAAAAAAAACGCATAAATAAACAACTAAAGTGATTCGGATTGAGTGTCCTTAAAGAGAGCTTCGTTGAGGAGACCGGCGAGAGCGCTGGTGAATCCAGCATTGTAATCCAAAGTGACTTCCGTGTATACGTAGTCTTCGCGATGATCACGAAATTTGTCGGCCTCGTCGGGACCGGAAACTAGAGCACCGTGGAGAATCTGAGGATTCGCTTCCTTTCGGTCGAATTCTGGCCATCCACAAGTCGCTGGTAGGTCGGGACAGGACGAGGCTGCGTGATGCGGTTGTTTCGGTGGATTTTTACCCCAGCCGATCACGTAACTTCTTCCTGAAAAATCGAATAAAAAACATTATACGTCACAGAGGCTACTAACTTATCGGCTCTTATTTTCACAAACCGTTCAACATAATGCTCACCTCCACCTCCCAGCATATAATAAATTTGTTGCTTCGCAAATTCACGATATTCCTGGGAGTCTCCAATATCCGGTGATTCGGCAGCTTCGAGACAAACGAATGCTACGTTCGCTGCGTGACACAGTGTACCAAACTTGTCAATGTAAAGCAGCCCTTTCGGTGTTCGTTTCTGTTGGTGAACCGAAAAGTCGCAAAACGCCCGTGCTGCGTTTTGGTATTCCGGCTGTCCGGTAAGCTGAGCGAGCAGCACCTTCAAATTCAAAGAGATTCAATGCATTTTTTCTTCTCATTAGCCCTTCAATGATCGAGCTTCGTTATAATTGCCATGAAAGGAGACAGCGAGTTGCATATGGTAAAAAATTAAACCGACTGACCTGTACTCCGGCGACTTTCTTGTTATAGAAAAATTCATTTGGTCTCTCCTTTAGATGAAAATGTTGATAATGATGTTCGGCGTCCTCCAAGTACCTCGAGTCGTTGGTGGCTTTGAAGAGCCAAGCCGCTGCCCATGCCAGCTCGTCACCGTAATCGGTGCTCTCGTAATATTGTGCAGCGCCTCTTATCGCTTCATGATAAAGACCACGATGAAGGTTCGCAAATTTGTAAAGCTCACGAGCGTGTCTCAGGGACTCGGAACTGTAATCAGGATCGGAGTTTCTGAACACGATGCTCGAGGCTGCCAGAGCTGCTGCTGTTTCTCCGGCTAGATCGGAACCTGCGAACATTTACCACATCTCTTTACTACTCTACAATATTTTTTTTGTTTTTTGTTTTCAATGATTCGTTGAATATTATTGAATATACGTTATTTAGAATAAAAGTGTCGAATATGGATCGGTGCGATGAGCGCGTGAATCAACCATATACGGACCGGACCATATTTACCACTTTGACCCAAAGTAGAATTTACCATTCCCAATACGAGATATTTTTATACTTGAAGTCTGTGTCTCCTTACACTGTGCAATTTTCCGAGAAGTCGTGAGTTTGATACGAGTTATACAGTTAGCGGTAAACTTCCCTGAAGATGACGGTATCACTTTGATTAAAACTGATAAACGGGCTTGATATCCCTTTATACACAACGCAACACCGCATCGTCTTCGAGACTTCTCACGGCGATTAATTTTACTGATTCGACATTCGGCACTGCCAACAACCAACGAAGCTATAATTGATAATAAATTCAAAGAATACAGTCGGTGTCTGTCGCTGAAGCACGCGCGTTGTTTTAGTGAGCGAGCCAGAAAAGAAGAAGAAGAAGAAGCCGTGAAGCTGAATTAAAATTTCAACGCGTCTCCTGTCGTCCGCTTCTCGCCTCTCTCGAATACAAAACGACGGCATCGTCAATCTTTTTCTTCGCCCATCTTTCTTCTCCCATTGTTTCAGACATCCGACACTCTCGCTCGATTAATTCACCGATTATATCGTATTCATTGTCGGATCAACTTCCGAGCAAGTTTCTTCCAAGATAATTAATTATAAATCATAGATATTTTTTCATTCTCCATACCCGGATGCTCAGGATCGATTTTGAAAGCCGGCCTCGTTGTGTTGAGCTCCTCCGGCCGACCCCAAAACGTATGATCGATCGAGAAATCGCCGACTTGACCGTAAAATACAAATTCGCTGACGTGACACTTTATAAAGTAATCCGTTGCCCATTTTATCGACTTCCGCACCTCTTCGAGTTGTCCAGCTGCCGCGTAAGCTTCCGGCCAAGTTACCGCACCCCAAGCCAGAAGGGTCGTCATCGAAGCCATCGTGAAGCCGAACTTGACGAAGTCACCGGCTGCGTGAAACATGCAAACAAAACAAACGATCAATGTTGGAGAACAAACAAAAAAATGGAAACTCGTGCCGTAAAGAAAAGACATTTATCACTTTGATTCCAGCACATAAATATACGTCATATCGTAAATAAACAATACAAAGCCCACTCCGCCCGGTCTTCTTTCTGTTTCTAAAAAAACAAAAAAACAAAAAAACATTATGATTCAGTAAAATTCATTGAAAATCTCACCGTCGTAATATCCACCGGTGAGATCTTCACCGTTTGAACCGCGATCGTTCAGAGCCGAATCGCCTCTCCAGGGTACTCTGTTGTTGGCTGGAAGCTTTCCTGATCGTTGGGCCTCGTAGAACAAAAGGGATAATTCCAAAACTTTGCTGTAATCGACTTCCTCGATCGGCTTGACTCGAAGAGCCGGTGACGCTAGAGTCTCCTCTATCGTCCCTAACGAAGCCGCAGCGAGGACCTGCATTACGAATTTCGAGTATCAAACAATTAATATTATTCGCAATCGATATTATATCCAAAAGATTTTATCCCAACGAGATTATGAATTTATGAATTCGAGCGAACTCGTTTTCACACCGGTGAGTTAAATAACCGTGGTTCTACACTCGAGAGAATCACCCGCAGGGAGTTGTTGTATCCCTCGATCGGAGAACGTTGCACGCAATGTATACGAACTCTCCCTCGGTCGAGAATGCAGCCGGGGTTAAAGGGTTCGCGTGTACAAACGCGGCACGTATGTCTTCAGAGAAAAAAATAAAACAAGAAATTATACCATCGGAATGTGCGAAAACGCGAGAAATCGTGACCACGAACAAAACGAGGCTTCTTCATTTTTATCATTACCATTTTTTTCCATCGCTTCTCTTAATTTTTATTTTTTTATTCTTTCATTTTTTTTTCTCTTCTTATTTACTTTTGAACGAAGCCGGATCATGGCATGTGTTATTTACAATTTACGCAGTAAATTAAATTTTCTCTAAAAGTAAAAAAAAAAAAACTCGAATACATTAGGGTGAACACGAGTGTGTGTGTGCGTGTGTGCCCGCGGGCTTGTGTGTATGTATGACTTGGTTGCATCGCCGCGGGATCCTTGAGGTCGAGTAGGTATTTGTACCGGTATTATATATATATATATATATATATATACACACACATATATATATATGTATATACGAGGAGACCGAGGAATATAACAGCAGAAACCCACGTATTATTTGCGATGAGTATTGGCTCTCGTCACACATGAATTATACGAGTGCGTTGAACTCTCTCACATGATTTTCTCAGAAGAAAAATGACGAAAAAAAAAAGTGCAAATAAAACTATAGACACGGGAGTGTTACCAGTGTAAACGGTTACGAAAATTCATATGTGCACGATTGAATGAAATGTGAATAAAAAAAAAAACGACGCATGGATCGGCTAATTGACAAATCATTTAAATTACACATACAAATATACAGATCGTTTCTGAGTATAATATCAGCCGCTTCTAATAGTCGGAGTTAATTGAAGTCTATATACGTTACCAGTATGCCCGTAACGAGGGCTTTGACTTCCATTATCGTTCACTCTCTTTCGCTGACCCTCGACACTTTAATTATTTTAAAACGTTGTCAATCAATAAATTTTCTCGGTTGTACGATAGCATTAATGGTTGCTGTCGTCAACGCGAATGCGTTGCAATACGCGTGTCAAACACTGAACCTCATGATGTATTCTGCAACCCCGGATTTATTGGAAAATGCAAGGAAAACACCGGTATTTATTCGCGGAAGAGATCAATGAAAGCTGGATTCTTTCACGGATCTCGACACGCGCGCGCGCACACACTCACAGGCGCACACAGGTGCGTGTCTGTGTGTGTGCGAGCGTGTGCGATCTCATGTTTCCACCTGTTCTTCAATAGCGTAATGTCGCGAAAACTCGATACGTAGAAAGTTTTGCCTTCGTACACATATGCGCGTCCACTCGCGACGGCGATTGTCGTTCCGGAAATGCGCAAATATCACAAGATTCAGGTTGAGTCTTTCGAAACCAGTCGATTCACTATATTCGAGTTTGTGGGGCCCAAATGTGTATTTTTTTTTTTTTTTTTTTTTCAAATTTAACAATATTACAATACCGTACACAGCTTACGATCGGCGAGAATCAAAATATTGATCGTCCAGAGACTTTCGTCCATTCAACACCGGGCGAAACAACTCGGAATTTGTATATTTGTGTAGAAACATAACGACGACGCGTATAAACTCAGTCATTCACAGGATTACGGTGTATTTTCATTGTCCAACTGGTATGAGCTAAAAAAGTATCCGACTGGAAATAAAGGATGCTCGAAAACGATGCTTTATCTCTCGATGCCCGGCTTCGAGTGAACGAAGACGATGAAGATTCTCCACGCTCCGGATGGTCCACTCTTGACGTGCAGCACGAAAGGACTTTCGTGCGAGTGGCTCAAAGTCATTTCCGCGGAGGCGTCGGGTGGTCGTTGCAGAAAAAAAAAAAAACGAAAAAGAACCAAAGAAAAGACAACGAAAAGAGTCTATGAAAGTCACGGCACACACGAAAAAGACACTGACTGTTGGGCAGTTTCGCTCTCGGGCACAATTATCTCTCGTAGCGGGAGAACAGCTCGCAGAGAACGCGGTGTCTCTCCTTCTCGTGGTCTTACACTACTATGTGTCGGAGATAGTCTCAGCTCGAAACTCCCGCACATAACGTCAACAGCGATGAAGACGATGACGATTAGGCGGGGCAAAAGGACGACAGACGGAGAAACGGCGCACGGCATACAACGCGTACGTGTATGTGCACACGTACATTACAAATCCGGATGGTTTGCACGAGATGATAACGTCGCGTTGTTTCACAGTCGGAATTACGCTTTCGGCGTTTCAATCACACATGCCGACAGGCACACTGATCGATTCAGGTTTATCAGGATTTATTGCTCTGAATGAACACTTGCGCCACTGGATCCGTGTTTATCATAGAGAAAAAAAAGTTTGTTCGAGAGGGGATAATTTAGCGAAGCGAAGAGGAAGGGGCTTTCGGTTACGAGTCTTCTTTCTTGAACGAGTGGGAATTTCCCATTGCATACAGCCAATCGATATCGCGACGATCGAGACGTGCCCAACCAATCGATCTGTCAGCCTTCCTTGTCTCACGTGAATAATCGATTCGTTGCTTCGCTCAACATGCGTGAAAGTATTTAACGAACTCGAAGCCCGTGCAGTCGTAACTGCGAATCCGGCGGGAACGTCGGTATATTCAATACGGAAACTTTCTCGAAACAGTATATCCCCGATAGAATATACGGAGGGACGTGTATAATTAGTGTGGTTTATCGAATTTTGTTTCACCTCACTTGGTCGCGACGGTGACGAAGAGATTGCGAAAATTAAAACGGCTATCTAAAAATAATCGTGTGTCCCAAAAACTCTGTTCAATCTAAATTCCGTCGTACAGTTACTCCAAAAATTATATTATACTAATTTTTTATTGTATATTACACCAAAATCAATGAATTTTCAATTGATCTGCAGCAAGATCACTTTGTCTTCGCAGTTAGCTGATACGTTCACTTGATAGAGCAAGAAAAATGGAACAGTTTGGTTTCGGAGTGAGCGGATTGCAGGAGTAATGTAACAATTTTTCGACGCGCTTTAAAATCTGCAGCCGCTGTTTTTTTTACTTACAAGAACCCACACTCAATTTTCACTAATATTTTTTATACTCCCGTTCGCTCGAACGAATTGCTTGAATTTTGAACATGGACAACGTACTTCATTCTCGCAGTTGATATTACAGTATTTTACAGCAGGCAACGAAGCTAACGGAGAAAATCTGAGGTGACAAATGAATTTGGGTAATATTGGGTGTATCGGCGAAGATTTATAAGGAAGAAAAAATAAGGTCTAATCTATGGTGAGTTGCCGGAAGGAACCATCAATACCGAAGAGATCATCCTCGGTCTTTGGCTTTCCGGGTCTCAATGCCTCGTTAGTTTTTACGGATTCCTGCTCAGCGAACCAAGGTCCGTACTCTTCGAGTTTCTTCATCCATGTGTCTGAAAATACAATAAGCATGGTCGATGAATTCTCGCTACCAGTGAAACTACCCTCGACAGATACAATATATGTTTTCGAATTATACTCACCGTGAATAGCCTCGATAGAACCGGCTTTGCCGCCGTATTCCGTTGGCAAAATATCTTGCGGTATGTGCTCGTACAACGTCTTCATGTCGCTGTGAACGTATATACGATTCCGTATCTTTTCTTTCAGTAGTGGTTTAAGAAAATTGAGTATCGTGTCCACGAAAGGACTGACATTGACGACGTGAACTTCCTTGAGCTTAACGGGATACGCTTCCTGAACGCAAACCAAAAATTTCTTTATAATGGATGGGGTGAATTTTGAGAAATGGTTTGGTGTTCCCAGACGGCCGTCTAGGATGTAAACGTCACCGGCAACGCCGACTTGCTCCTCCAACAGTCGTATGTCACCGATCATAAGCACCATCTTCATCGTATCAGCGGGATTCGGAGTCGGTTGATTCTTATCGACACCGCTCATCATTATTACCCTCCGACCATTTTTCGTCAAGCCCGGAAGTGGAGGAAGTCGTCTGAAACAATTAATTGACCATTAGAATATAGCAATGATGAAAGATAAATTTGTATCTCAAGTAAATTGCCAGTAAGATGAAAAAAAATATTTTTCGTCGCGTTCGTTAGGTTTTATGCATAGAGAAAAATTTGAATGCTTTTTTTTTCCCGTGTTAATAAATAGGTTTTAGGGGTTTATTACATCATTTTTGAGAGATATCTCATTTCCGGTCTGGTTATGTCCCTATTGGCGAAAAACTCCGGTACTGCAGCCCGCATCGTGAAGTACATGTCCAATTTACGCTTGCATTTTTCCAAAGAGAATTTGCTTCCACGTAGAAAGGTCATGATTCTCTGGTCATCTGGAATACAAAGATAAGTTGGACAATGATTATCTCATTATTTGATTTTTTACTGCAATGATTTTTTATACTGGTAAGTTAATGACGAATCGATCGTACCGAAATTTTTGGGTAAGTGAGGCTGTTTCGCTAACCACTCCTTTATCGTTTTCAAATCATTGTCACGGGTCTCCACGTTCTCGTTCAACTCTATCCTGATCTGCTTGGACATCTCCTCCGATGGCTGTACGAGCAACATCTGAAAAAAAATAAGTTAATAAGTAAAACTCTATTGATACGTGACGTAACACAGTATAAGCTTTATTCAGGGAATTAAGAAGGAAAATCATTATAGATACTTAAAAATTCGCAGAGTAGATGCACGACGAATGAAACAGATGAGACAAAAGGCTTTGAATTCATCAAATGCGGTAACATTGCGAACTGATCTTTTGATCTTTTGATCGCATATGTCGGCGAATGAATCTCTACCACGTGCCTAGCATTTCGTATGGACGGAAAAAAAAATTGAAAACGAAATGAAAAGGAGGAGGAAACCAATTGACTGACTTGTCCTTGAACAGGTCGTGATTTACGCAAGCCCTCGTTACACCGAGATCTTCCGAGTTTCTGTGGTGCATCTCCGCGTACCACATACCTCATGGTACAAAGTACAATCGTAGACGCTTCCCTTGTCACATCAGATAAATATATTTTACTTTGCATATATAATGCGAAATATAATTATACGGTCAAACGAGTTTTTTTCATTCGAAATTTTTTTTTTTGGTATTAAAATATTCATAGGCGTTCAAGTGACGCACGGTTGCAATCTCGCCACGGAGAAAAAAAGATATCGTCACGAAAGCAAAAGTGCGTCTGCTGAGTTTTTTTTTTTCTTGTAACAGCAAAAATTTGTATTAGCAGCAAATGTATTTCCCTCCCAGAAAAAATAATTTGTAACGGGAGTAAATTTCCTATGTCAATAAAGATTTTCTGTTGTTGCAAACAATTCTCTGGCATAGCAAATTAGTCAAGTATCATTTCGTATCAGCTCTTTAGTGTATGACAAGCTGTCGCCAAGCAAGAGTATAATTTATATAATTCATTTGATTAATTCATAAAAGCTGAAATAATAGATAAGTATTTATAAGGTTAAAACAAACAAGCACACATAGAAAAAGCTGATTTCAGTTTAGATTTAAGATCAAATGAAATCTTTGATGACGTATGAATATGTAGTGCATGCTTAATGATTCCTTGAATCACAAGTAATGTCTCGCCTATAACGTTCGTCGTAACTTATAAGGCATGTGAATAAAATATTCGAAGTATTCGTGTTTATAAATTTTTTTTTTTGTTAAAAATCTTTTAATATTTTTTTTTGTTATCATGGATTATCAAAGTGGTGTATAGATAATAAGTTTATCATTTAGTATAAAAAAATTATTTGATTATTGATGACATTTGAATGACATTTGATATCCTAACAAATTCGACTGTAAACAAATATTTTTTGTTACCACAATAAACACCTTAACTGGCACTATGCTGATCTACAGTATTTACGTAGGTCGACATGCGCCATGCTGAAGGTACCAAAACTTTTCTTTCCGAGCGATTTCCACGTGGCGAACTACATTGGTGCACACGCAATCTCTTACCTCTCTCAGTTACTCGACAATTACGCAAGTACACACTGGCGTCGACCGCGAGTCAAGATATTACGGTGTGTTTAACTCGAGAAATTCATCACGCAGACCGAACTATTGCCCAAGCACGAGACTTTCTCTTACTAGCTACCTGGCGTGGCCCAGATGAATCTCCGGTGGAAAACCGCAATTTTTTACTCTACCGCTATCTTTCCACCGGACGTCGAGGCACTTTTTTTCAACCAGTGGCCAGAATAACTTGGAATTTCAATGTGCATTTTTTTGGTACAATAATCGAGACTGGGTGTTTTGCAGTTGTGTGGTTAAGATTTGAATAGGAAAAGTTTCTGTCGGTCAACGGCGACTTGCCTTGCGATGATAAAATGATATCCATTATTATGTACCAAACTTAAAAAAAAAAAAATTCCGATTCCGATTAATCGGTATGGTGTTCATGTTAAGAATCACTATATTAGAGACTCTTTACAGACCTTTTTCTCCCAATAATTCAATAACTACATGCGCGTGAGTAATAGCATTATTAGTAATTGATTCAATAATTATACAATTATTTCATAATAACAGAAATTTATTGACGTCTTGTAACTATCGGAATTTGGGATACGTGCGTGCAGCGCACAATAACTGTTAGTTCGTATAAAAACCCAATGTATTCAATCATCAGAGCGCATCCGTTTATTTTGACGCCGGGAGGATCCAATAGTGAAAGTTTTTCGAGCCACTCTGACAGAGAAATTTTAATTCGAGAGGATGACGTTCTGCATACTAATTTCATGATTACTTTTAGCATAAAACGGTTTCATCATTTTTTCCCACCACGAAAAATATTATTGGAAATATCCCACGAGAGAAACTTCGTAAAATTTCAAGAGATCAACATTTTTCAGTTTAAAAAAATATATAAATACTCTATTAATGAATGTAAATATATCTTCAACAATTAAATGGCCATTGCCTACCTTGATAAAGTAGACGTTAAACAGGTGAAGATGATATGCACACAGTACGAATCTTCTTAACCACGGTGAAGATGTGTTCGCATCCGAGTCGGTGTTATGGGTGATTCGACAAAATCGTTGATATCCGTGACTCTTATTCTCCGGTATACCGACGAGATGGAGAACGATTCGCGAAGTGGGAAGAGAATGGCTTGGACCGGTTCTTCTTATATTTCGTAGCGCCCCACTCTGGTCGTTGCGTTAACGCGAGAGCCCGGATTGTTCAAAAGAGCCGAGGCTTACGATTTTGCCGCATAAGAAATACCTGTGGAGGGGAAACCGAGGACAAAAGTAACACGGGTCATTTGTAACGAGTTGCCGAGTGACGCTGGGAATGATCGAACGCATCGGTTATGAAGTGAGCAACATTTCAGACATAAATGTACAGCTCTGCAGTTGCCTCATAGCTGCGCTTCAAAAAATACCAATTCACTGCAAACAAATGTGATTCGCGAGTACAGAAGTGATTTTTCGATGCAAAATATTGTTGCGAACAAACATAAGGAACGATTGTTGAGACGATCCGACAAAGTTTATCATTATAAATATTACAGTAACGATGATAATAATCTTGTGTGGGGTAGATTGTAACAGTCGATCGCGGTCAATTATATGAGCAGCGATTAATTTTTTCGTTAATTCCAATATCAATATCAACATATATTATATATTTTACTCGTACATTCTAGGAAATCAGTGTACGGCGCTCCTGTAATTAAGACTGCCACGAAACTAGACATTAATAGCTACGCTTACCGCGTCAGTGTACAAAACAGGTAACCTGACTACACTCCATTCGCATTTATAAACAACCATATCAATGATGAACCAATGATTTCTCTGTTGAAATGCACACCGTTCTATTTCTTACAAATGGACTACGAATTTTTTCAAAGCTGCCTAAATTCTCATCACATTTTGTCTGCGTTTCAAGGGGCGGTTTTCATGAACCTGTATTACTTTGTGCTTGACGTTTTTTTTTACGAAATACCTAAGAGTAGTTAATAATACGCTATTAGATGCCTAAGCGTTGAAGTCTCGAGTTTGTCGATAAAAAAAAAGGATTTCTGTTACTTCTGTCTCTGTCAAAATGGAATAAAATGAAAACCCTATTTTTAAGGTGAAGCTATACTTTCATAGTGCACGCTGATCAACCCGAATAATGGATCACATGTCCACGTATTGTTGAGTTACATTATTTTTTAGTCAATGGGATATTAAATTATTCTTCTTCACTTTTCAGCTGTGATAAATAATGATATTTTCAATGTTGCAAAATTTTTCGTAACGTGACAAGTGTCATCATCTTCGTTTTTTTGCTCCTCTGTCTTTCACAGAATATAATTGTAAATCCTCGTGGCCTCGAGTGTGCCTTAAATTATCGTTGCGTTATCGCGGATTGCCGGTATGACGAAAGAAATTCACGCGCAACACCGTCTTAATGGAGGTAATGTAATAACGGCCAATACACCGTGACTGTTCGTAACTGCCTCGGTATAATTGGACTATGTGAAAAAAAATTAAATAGAAATAACAGTATCACAAGTGGAAAACTGATTTTCTGTCGACACAGTAGAGTCGCAGGCCGGAATGATTATGCATCGTATATAAAAACAATTTGGAAATCAAACTCTCCACCGTAACTCAACCGCACAAAGAACGTTCCTTTCTAAATTAAACAAAAAAAAAACTCATTGCTTTTCAATTTCCCAGACAGGACTGTCATGATCCGTCGTACAACGTATATCTCTACTAAGCGTATCGCGAAACGATCAAAGAAAGCACAAAGAATTCGATAGTCTGCAAGGTTGCAGTGAAATCGTGCAATTCAACGCCCGCAAGGAATTTGCTCAAAGTATGTATTTCGCTATAAATTCACCAAACAATTGATACAACGTAGCAATTAGCAGAAGATATTGCATTTAAATCTGTGTCCATCAATTTATCACAGGCACCGATGTCCGCGAGTGAAAATTGTATCGGCTTCGCTGGGTATGCGACAATAGCACACTCATCCCATCCGTCGTAGGACAATTTTCTCGTATAATTATTTACCTCCCCCCATCCTTATCAACAGTTGTTCCCCTTGATTCTGGGCTACGAATACGGCAACGGCGATGATATATTAATTTTTCAGTAATTATAACGATAATTTCTTTCTCTAGGGAGCTTTTTCTTTCATGGACAGGAAGGTATTGTGAACCCGTTAAGAATTGAGCACCAGCTGAGCGGTAACAGAAGTGAAAATTCCAACGATCGCAGCTACAGCGTCAAGCCTCGTCATTCCGACTCCGTTCTTGGATCTTTTGCTCGCTTTCGGTGAACTCTCGTGCTCTTCTCCATCCTCGACAATCTCCTTCGTAGACTTTTCCTCCATGGTTGAATCACTCTGAGAGTAAAATAAAATCGATTCGATTTAGTCAATTCATCAATCGTTTACTTATATCCATTCACTCGTAATTTTTCTATGAAATTAATCAAGTTAAAATAATAATGTTAACAATAAATTCGTGCCAAATGTACAAATCTTCGTTTCTGCGTATACCGCGAACCTTCGAACGTGTAGTTTCTAGCACGTGTAGAAAAAAAAAACTAATATAGTTTTACCGTCTCCTCTTCGTCTTTGGCTCTGGCAATACGTTTGCGAGGAAGATCTTGCGGCGCCAGAGGCACTTCGAACGAAGTAATATCTTCTGGGATTGGTCTACGCTCTTTGCTGCATATTTTAGCGGGACATCCATTGGAAATCGCGCTCTTGATGAATCCTGGGAGATCCCAAACCGTGTCAGCTTCTCGAAGGGTTACGTCACCGTTTCCCTCAGCAAAGAATGGTATCAGATCGTTCGTTTCGGAGCAGACACCCGCGACGACTATCAGAGTGTCATTAATCGAGATCTGTAAATTTGAGGTTTTTTTTAAAATAATGACAGACGATTTGTCCAACGAACTTTGAGATTCGTTAATCGATCATTGATTGTTTTATGTTGTTTACCTCACGACGAAGGACGTCGACGACGGCGAACATTTCGTTACCTGGCACGGCAGCAACGAGCATGAATCCCTTCTCATTCGATATAGATTTTAAATCTTTCACAGCATCGTTAACAAGCTCGACGATACTCAGTTGAGTCGGAAGAGTTCGTCGTCCAGCAAACTCGTCGTCAGGCCCGCTTAAATTTCCCAGACTGTCGAGCAGCATACGGAAGAAAGCTATTCTTATTCTTGAGAACATATCGAAAACATCCGATATGCCGTTATATCCATTTAAGCCATCTTTCTTGGTTGAAGATGAACCAGCTACCGACGACGTTGAAGGTGTCGATTGCTTGTCAAGATCCATCAAACGCCAAGTGTTTCTGTTATCGGAGCTTGAACGTGGAAGCTCTTGCCGCGGAGCATTCGCCTCTTCACTGTTCTCTGCTTCGATCAACGACGGGAGAGCCGAGACATTTTTTGCCCAGACTGTCGCTGGATTGCAAGGGTAATAAGTACAATTACAATGTGTGTTTTTTTCACGAGGGTAATCGTTGGAATATTTTATCTAGGATGAAAATTTCACCTGTATTCATATCATTAACGGAACTTGCCCACGACAACAAAGTTTCGACATTGGAATGAAGAAAAAGGTCGCATTTGCAAGCTTCGTTTATTCCACCGTAAACTAGAGTCTCGCTCAATGAAAACTTGGTGTTTTCTTGAGGCTCGGGAGTGCGACAACTCTGTTGCGAATTGGCGTAATCTCATGTTAGACATGGTCGAGGAGAAAATTATTAATTCATATGTGAAAGTTCGATTAACGGCATGCCTTAAGGAATCCTTGAACGGTGAACTTGTGTGAAGTTTCAAAGTTCCTCCACATAATTTCTCGAGCAATTCCGGCATCGTCTACGAGTAACAGAACTACGTTGCGTGGAGCTGCTTCACTGTGGAAAGTCTTTTCCGTCGTCGTTACCGAATTTTCCATTTTTTGAGAGCTCGATGAATCTGTAGTTGACTCCTTCGCTTCAAATACGATTCTTTCATCGATCGTAGTAGAACGACTGCCATTCAGCACCGTTCCTTCGAATCTCTTAACGCGTTGCGGTTCCTCCGAAGAGGATGAACAATTATCGTTTTCCCTCTTTGCAGACTTTTTCGTCGTGGTGTCTCGCAAAATATTGTTCAAATCTTCGGCACGAATTTGACCGCTGAGAAGCTCTTCGATGGACGCTCGTTTACCAATCTCTGAGCTCGAATCTGACCAGACTGCTGGAACCGATGCTTCGGCGTTCGATCTGTCCATAGTAAATCCGATTGCTCTTGGAACCACCATTCCCAGCACTCCCAAAAGAATAACCCAAGTTGTCATCGTGCAATTTTTTCTCCCAGTCCGTAATACTTGAACCTGTAGAACATACATATATATTCATAAATATACGGTCGAAGGTGGAGAATATACATTAATAATTGAAACGAGTTTACGATCAACATTTTTTTCATAATAATTACGCCAAAGAAAGACAAAAAAAATTGGTCTTCGGTATCGAATGAGTCATTTGTTAATCTAATCGTCACAGTCGGTGCTGACATTTTTCGTAATCTCTCACGTTTAAAGGATAAACTATCGCGGCTTACACGAGCATTATTTTCATTATTTTCAGAGTTCGAAGTGTACGCCAATCGTGACGAGTGTTTCAATAATTTTTTTTATCTGTCAACGAAAAACGTTGCATTTTAAGCTGGTCGAACCTCGTCTTCGCTTGAATTTAATAATCTAAAGATAGAGATGGTTTAAGTCGAAGACGATTCTATACGTGTGACGAATGTGCAGTTTTTTTTAACCCTTGACCGCCAGGAAGTATCAACAATAAACGAACGTTCAATAAGAGCTTCACGAGTTACCCCAACTAAAACGTTTTTATAAGTTGACTTGTAGCTTTGCTAAAGACTATGATTTTATGTATATATATATATACATATATATATATATATATATACAACGAACGCTGGGTGTTGCTTTCAAGGCTTTCTATCCCTCGCGAATGATGTTCGTAAAATATTATATGAAATGCCACGGTAATCGGGAATCGTGACAGCCGATCGAAACACGAAGAAGGTAATTAGTTGGGTACTCACTCATTCGTCGGATCGAGTGTGACTTCTTCGACGTCTCAGTATCTTTAACCGCAAGGGCGAAAATCAATTGGTCACAAGGGATATCGGAGAAACGTGTCCGTCTTCTCAACAACTGATTAAACGATTGAACAATATCCTACACGGCAAACAGAATTGGTTTCCCGGACGATTGACAAACGAAGATCGTACGTTGTCTTTTTTTCGTGCGCCGCTTGATTGCGCTTGGTTTTTGATCGAAGTGCGCCACATCGCGAATATATTGACGGACGGTGAAAGATTATTTGGCGTGTTTTACCATTTACCGAAAAATTCGGAGGGTAACGGTAGTTGCAAAAAAATAATACACTTTTATTCTGTATCGTTGTGCTGCGAATGATATCGATAATACCACGTCTATTAATTTATACGGTAGACAAATACCGTAAATGAAATACCACTCGTCAGATCGCTACGACCCGCCGAAGTCGTGAACATTGAGCACCCGTGAATAATAAAGGGTTTTCGACTGCGAGGACAAATATGAATATAACTACGGCTATGACACATACGACTCGAGTCCCGTCGATGGTCATAAACCCAAGTCGATAATGTCGATGGCATATTAAACCGTTTACGTAGGTCACCTGTGCAAAATGGAGCAATAGGACAATTACGAACTATTCTTGGAAAAGGATAACATATTGAAAAGTCACCTCATAAAGAACATACCATTTTTTTTGCCCATCGCGCTACTGGAATAACACATATACGTAAAATGTACATATATCAAAAAGTTGTTACGGTACGGTTAGAGCTCTCAGGCGTATCGATTTTTGTCCTGAGTCAAGAAGCATTTTTTGTTTCCCCCAATAAAATTTTGTACCCAAAAAAAAAAAAAAAAATGTGATCGGCGCAGAAAAAGTCTACTTACGATCTGTGCATAGTTAAAAAATATCAGCTCAATTATATAATCAAATTCGTTCACTTATTTTCCAAGCGATCAACTAATTGAGGTACAATAACGAGCAATCGCGGACTATTGTTGTACCATGTGAGATCCATAGCTTCATCCAACACAGCCCCGGAACGAGTCGACGCGTTGTGTAGCCCGGCTGATTACACCGGTTCACAAAACTAATCAATTACCGTTGTAACACATGGCGAGTACACATGCACTGACGTACAGTTTAATATCTCTTGCGGTCGTTCATTCATCATTAATGCAACGATCCGCCTTTGACTGTATCGAGGGCGAATGAATAATTAATATCGGAAAAGCACGTACACAAGGGTGAGGCGAAGTGATGAACTTTTCTGTAACTGTATCATAACTCGCTCCTGTTTTTATTTTTTTATTTTCTTTTATCCCGGAGCAAAATAAATGTATGCTCTTTCCAACGCTCTTCGTGTGCTATCGAAGCCAGTGCATTGCTACTGCCCATGGCGCTGACCATAGTCGCGACTATAGTAGTCGACGACTGTGAAAAAAAAAAAAAAAAAAAAAAAAAAAAAAGTAAAGAGGGACGCGCATCTGTCCCGCCATCGGCCGTCATTGCGCTCCCGTTGAAAAGAAAATATGGTCTTGGCATCGATAGCTACTATTATTATGAATTATTGAGAGAGTTTGCAAGCGTAGCGAAGTACAACGGGCAAACCCAACGAAGAAGAAGACCCGGGGGTTTTGTAACAACATGGCGACCGGCAGAGGTCGAGTCAGTGACGACTATACAGAAAGAGGGGGTGGGGGTAGAAGGGTGTTGTAAGACTTAAGCGACGAAGAATAACGTCTGCGCGTCGGCAGAACGAACGGCCATTCGTCCACGTTTGGCCATTACGGGGGTTGTATAAGGAAAACGGAGAAGGGCGAGCAACTGCACGGTTACACACGGTAGGGGAACATACATCGTGTGCGGTTAAGGGTTGCGAGAAGAAGCAAAACTACGCGCGACAGGTTAACGAAACCGATGCCGACGAAGACGTACCGACGCGGTCGAGCTACGTAGCTCGTTCTTTCGTCGCGAAAATTCATTTTGTTTATTTTATTGTGATAACCAACTGAATTCAGAGTGATTTTTTTTTTTTTTTATTTTATAGTGAATATTCGCCGTGAGCCGATAAACAACGAGGATTACTGTGAAGAGTTTATCGTCATTTCGTAACGCTTTGGATTAAAAACTCGGCCTCAAGGTTTGAATATGTTATGTTCACGATTATAATCGCACTTGCGAGAAAGAATCTTTTAAATGGAGCTTTTTTTCGTGTATTCATTTTATTCATATTTTTCCGACCGAGCTCCGAAGCTCGCCAGCAGTTGTTTCAACGTCCGCGAACTTTCTTGAATAATCCATGGGAAACGCAGGACCACCTAGAATCTTTGTAACCGTAGACTAGAATTTACTTTCTTGCATCACTTGCATCATAATTTTCTACGTCATTAGAAAATAATCGATTGGGGAAAAAAAAAAAATGTGTGCATTATTCCGTCAGATGATGAAAATGAAGCAGCAGGGTTTGGTCGCTGATCTCATGCCCAACATCAGGGTCATGCAGTTCAGCGGACACTTCATGTTCAATTATTACAACGATGGCAAAAAATTCATGCACAAAATTTATTGTATCGTGAGTAATCGATGCAAATACAAATATTTCTTTGATTATTTATCGTACCGATTGAAAAAAAAATGTATGACTCGTTTTTTTTTTTTCATCAGGTACATCTCGTACTGATACTAATACAGTTCGCTTTTTGTGCCCTTAATTTGGTACTTGAGAGAGACGACGTCGACGATCTAACAGCGAATACGATAACATTACTTTTCTTCACTCACGCTATCGTAAAGGTAGCATATTTCGGTATAAGAAGCAAACTCTTCTATCGAGTCCTCGGTATATGGAACAATCCGAACAGTCATCCACTGTTCGCTGAGAGCAATGCCAGATATCACTCGATTGCATTGACAAAGATGAGACGATTATTGTTCTGTGTCGGCGCGGCTACAGTTTTGTCAGGAATATGCTGGACAGGTATAACCTTCGTCGGTGACTCCGTGAAGAAGATCACCGATCCGATAACCAACGAAACGACGTACATACCGGTGAGATTCAAATTATCGAATTCTCAGCCAATAAAAAAAAAAAAAAATCCTCTTCTGCCTCAAAACGCCCGAATAATAACCAGGAAAATATGGTTAATTTTTTATTGTTCCCGTTTTGTTGTTCAGATTCCAAGACTCATGGTTCGATCCTGGTACCCGTATGACCCCAGTCACGGAATGGCTCACGTTCTCACCCTTATCTATCAATTTTACTGGCTAATGTTCACGATGATGGATTCAAATTCCGTCGACGTACTGTTCTGTTCGTGGTTGCTGTTCGCCTGCGAACAGCTTCAGCATCTGAAGCAGATAATGAAACCTTTGATGGAGCTTAGCGCTACTCTGGACACTGTGGTACCGCACAGCAACGAGCTCTTCAAGGCCGGAAGTGCCGAACACTTGAGAGATACGACCGGAACAGGGCCGACACCTCAGGCACCCCCTCCGAGCGACAACATGCTCGACCTCGATTTACGGGGGATATACAGTAATCGGCAGGATTTTACAGCTACTTTTAGACCAACGGCTGGGATGACCTTCAACGGTGGTGTCGGACCGAACGGATTAACGAAGAAACAGGAGATGCTCGTTAGGAGCGCCATAAAGTATTGGGTCGAGAGACACAAGCACGTCGTCAGGTTGGTCCACATTTATTTGCCTGAAACATTGTTACGTTTAACATTTCGAGTCCACATCTCCATATCTCAAACCCCCCATGGAGTCATCTTTGCTTTTTCTTTATTTTTTTTATTTTCCAACTCTCAATGGCAAGACGCGTTAATAATCCGACTCTCCATTATCGGCTTTTGTATCCCTCTCAATTTATTTATAGTGGGTTCTTATCCGAGCCCCGCAATCCCACCCGTGGTGATAAATACGCGCCGGGTACCGTCGTCTATGAAAGCACGATTATCCAACGTTAAACGGCCTTCCGTAACGGCCGTCGATCCGGGGTCAATTCGTCGACGATCAAACGTATCGCACGAGCGAACTTGGATATCACGGATCCTATATTCCTTGAAAGCTTCCTTATTTTTATCAAGAAATGTCGATATCTGAAAATATTAATTCGTGCATTGGCGATTTTGTAGATTCGTTAATATTCGATACTCCCAACCTCGATTTACCGACTGACATCGATAAATCGAGGTACAGTAGAATAAGTTGATTGGCATCCCTTCCAAAAATGTAATATGCTTAAAACGCAAACACATCTCCTGGGAATCGTCATTTGTCAAGCGTTCGTTCAGGATGACCGAGTACGAGTTTCTGATGTGTGTATCGACGCTCCCTCACCTCGACAAAGGATCGTTCGCAGGTCTACCAACGAAGGAAAAAATCGTTCTCGTAGTAGAAATAAAAACGAAAATAATTTGATATACGATAACGGAAGCGAGTAACAGGAGATAGTCTCGACCGTAGCCGACCAATCGAATGTCCCTCGGATCGATTGCACCAGGCGAACGTCTCTTACAGAATTACCGATGAGCTCCGAAATAATTTCCGAAAAAGCGAACTATTTAAATACCGTAGATCGATATCTTCTCACCTGATCGCAGTTGCGAGTCATTTTTTTTTTCAACCTCAGTTCACAGGCGCAAAATTCAAAATGATTTTCCAACCCGATCGACAAACCATTTATTTATTATTTTCATTGATTTCTTACCGAAAAAAATGTGAAATTTTGAAAATGATGTCAATGATTTGACATGATTTTGAATGGTTCTGTACATCGATGGGGCTATAGAACGCGCAGAGGACAGTCTAGGTAAGACCGAGCGACCCGGGTGTTTCCTTTCCCACAGCGATAAAATATTTATTTCGTTAGAGCGCGATATTGACCGCAACGGGGGACGTGCCCTCCGGACTGAACAATTCGCGGGGCGTACTGCGTGCTCGATCCACATCGCGGGCTCCTCTTCACCCTCTTTCGCCTCACCTGCCGACCAGCCAATGTCCGCATACATAATTCTCCTACCCCTGCTCCGAACAACGGTGAAATATTTACCGAATAGACCGCGAATGTGAATGCGACGCGACGAAAGAGAATGTCCGCGGGGAATATTCGACTGTTCGAGAGAATCTCGTCCGAGGAGTAAGAAAAAAGTTGAACTTTGTTCAGGAGACGCGGAGACGATAAGATCGCACGCTATTGTGTGGAGAAACGACTGCGGCCTATCGATTCCCCAGGGTAAAACTGGACTGATGGTGATGACATTATTGCCTCGTCGCAACATCGTCGTTTAAATTAATAAATGTTATCGAGCTAATAACGCAACCTCGGTTGACACAGGTGGCCAACTCCAGCCACGTCTACATTGACTCACGCTGTCTACCCAACTTCTCGCAACTAATCGTTACTCAACAGAAAACCTCGCATATCCGAGAACAACGATCAATCGCTGGTTCTTAATTTCAGATTGGTGACCGCTGTTGGCGACGCGTACGGTGTCGCGCTTTTGTTGCACATGCTGACCACAACCATTACTCTGACTCTCCTCGCTTACCAAGCTACAAAGGTAACATTTTGGTAACGGGACGATCGCAAAATATCGAACACGCCTCAAACGACGTGTTTTTTAAAATTTAATTGTTAAATCCAGGTGAACGGCGTGAATGTTTACGCAGCTACGACGATCGGCTACTTGCTGTACGCCCTGGGCCAGGTGTTCTTGTTCTGCGTATTTGGAAACCGTCTTATCGAAGAGGCAACTTCTTCTTTTTATATCTATACCTTCATTGAGATTTTTTTACCAATTTTTTTTTAGTGTTTTACTGAATATATAAATTTTTTTTTTAACGATAAATATATATATGTATTTTAATTTTTCTTTACGAATGCAGAGCTCGTCGGTTATGGAGGCCGCGTACTCTTGTCATTGGTACGACGGCTCCGAAGAGGCCAAGACTTTTGTCCAAATAGTATGCCAGCAGTGTCAGAAAGCGATGTCAATATCCGGAGCGAAGTTTTTCACCGTATCGCTGGATCTTTTCGCATCGGTAAAAAAATGAAAAAAAAAAAAAAAAAAAAAAAAAAAATTGCATGTACCGCGGAAATATTAATCGGTATCGGTATGTGCGTTACACAGGTACTCGGAGCGGTGGTCACTTACTTCATGGTGCTGGTGCAGCTCAAGTGAATCAAAGTTTTCATGAATCCTCCGTTAAAACAGAGGATGGCTTGTGAGGGTAATTCTCTCGTGGAGCCAATGATTGTTGGTTACAGCTTCGCGCGGGAGAATAAAGAATTATTATTCGATCCCTCCTCCGTTTGGGATCGTCCAGCCGGCAGTGGCATCTACATTTCAACAATTTCAACGAGTCTTTTTGTTACAAAGATAATCAGAAACGAAAAGATCGAACGAGGAGTGTTCGACGAAGGAAACTTTTTCAAAGAATCATACAGTTATTTTAACACGAGATGCTCGACAGTCGTTTCGAACTGTCCCAAAAGACAGTGTTATTTATTTTTTTTTTAACTGCGATAGCAATTATACGTGACATCAATACGCCTTCTTACGATAACATAAATATAACGTACTTAATTTGCACGCAGAGCAGATTAATGTTCCATATATCGCACCCAATTTGGGGAACCATTACGCTACAGGAGAAAATTTAAAAAATGAAAAAAAAATTGCAAACAATACCAATGTCAATAATGATACAACGGTAGAATGTGGTGAATCGAAGTAAGAATTTTTATTATATATATTGTCCAAAAAAACTATTTTAGCTGTGTTAACAATGTCACGAGGATATTTATCAATGATTCCGTGTTACGAGTAAGGCGCAAGTGTCTATTAATTTTTATCTAATAATGATTAATCCCGTCGATAGAACTCAATGAAGCGCAGACAAGATACACGACGGAACGAAATAAAAATTAAAAAACAAAACAATAATGTCGGGAGCTTGCATTTTGCTTTGAATACAGTTTGAGAAAAGCTACGTGTAAATACAAACGTTATGTATACTATTTATAATATTGTAGGCAAATATTGATTTAACCGTACAAGCGCCATGCTATTTTTTTTCGTACTGTGCATTCTTTGTGGACTGCGGGAATTTAAAAACTCCCCGCAACGATCTTTCTAAGGCTAATATTCATAAGATTTGTTGAAGGTATTATGAAAAAAAAAAAAAGCAAAAAAAATCCACACGTAAGTTAACCGTTTTCTTTTTCGTAATGCAGTTAACCACCTTCTAAATCACTGATATAAGAACTATTACTGTCCTCTCTATCTTAATATTTCTTCATTTATTCGTTCGTTTCTCGAGCCAAAAAAAAAAATGGAAATTTTTATATACAACAATAAAAATATTGTATACATAAATAACATTGAATACATTTTGAATTTATTAAAGAATCATGCTTCGTACCACGTTTCCCTCGCGCCTTGAATTTCTTACCGATTCAACGGGAATTTTATTAAATTGACCCCAGCGAGTGGAGAATTCCTGATTGACCGAGTTCTCATATCGTTGAATCTTTGATACTGTATCGAACCCTGATTTTCCTATTGAAGACAACGTTGCTCTCGCAACCGCATAATTGTCATGACTCTGATTCACTCGTCATTAAAAAATTTCGATCGGTTTTATACATTCAACAACGAAGAAGACGCGTCCAATAATGACGAAAGGAATCGAGAAGCGTTTTTTTTTTATTTTTCATTTAGTTTAAAAAAAAAAAAAAAAAAAAACTCCGCGGTCAAATTGGCGGGAAGGGATGAAGCGCTTGCGCACCGACACCCTCCGCCGATGGAGAGTTTCGATCGACTGGGGGTAGAGAGAGCGGAGCCGCCGAGGCTCTCCTCGTGTCTGCTCGCTGATGTGTTACGCTGAGACTCCAATTCGTTTTTTATTTTTATTTATTCATTTTTTCCCGTCAAAACTGTACATTCCGTCAGTGAAACAAGACACGAAAGTTCGTCGTGACGATCCTTTATATTGTAAGAAAATTGTCGCTGCGGCCAGCAACGAATTATTCGGGAATCAGGTGTAAAACCGGAACGAGAGAAAACCCGGAGAAAATCGTAAAACGCGATAATCGCTCGTTATAATACGGGGCGGAAAATGGGGGCTCAGATGACCCCAGTGTTTGTGGACACGTGAAGCAGCGATTGAAGAAAGCAACAATTAAACTTGTGTTCTCATTCATTCATTCTTTTTCGTTTGTTTCCGAAGGAAAAAGCGACGAGACAGACGAAACGCCAGTGAAAATAAAAACATACGTAATCGAAAGTCCCATATTTGTTTTGAGAACACGAATGAATTTCATTTACGACATATCGTACGAGTGAGGAAGACGAGATCCGATCATGGACTAATTATGCTTGATTCATTTTTTTAAAGTAACGACAAAATTGATTCACTGAAGAATACGACGAGAAACTGTACAGTCAAATTGCAAGAACGTGCACGATTAGTGTATATATTCGTGCGCGTTAATCGTAATCCGCTAACGTCGCGAGCCAGTGTAATTAGAGACAGAGAGCGAGAGAGGGAGGAGTGGGTGGAGGGTCGGCAAAAATGCATGTGAGCACGTAATTTTCGCCACTGGCGTAGAGATTAACCGAAAATGATGGAAAGTTTGCGAACGTAGAATTTTGAGGTGTTCGATAGCAATTGAAAATCGAGAAGCCAAAAGGTTTTCCATTAATAGACAAATGATAAATCACGAGAATGAACATTGAATCTCTCGGTGCCAATGAAAAATCATACAAAATCATAATAAAAGTAAACTGAGAATCATAGATAAATAATGTAAATAAAAAAATTGTTGATATCGTCGTATTGGAGCAACAAACGACGCGTGATAATTATACTGCAACGACAAATAATAATCGTAGTCCGAAATTGGTTGTAAATCGTTGTGATAAATAATAGATATTGAATGACTCGTATAATGTTCAAAAATTAATTAAAAATAGAAAACACGTACGCGATTTTTGCGCGACGTTTAAAGTATCAGAGCTATTGGAAAACACCGTCAAGATAGGTACGAAAACGGCAAGCGGCAAGAGGCGGCGAAGCCTCCCGCCGCACAGACAATACCGTAAGTATCTTAAAAATATACGCATTATTAATAACATCTTCACATCCCACAAGACCAGAGGAATTAAGCAACCTTCCTTCATCTTCCGTTCGTTGATATCCGCCTAGAATCGATTTTTCATGAGGCTCCGTTATGTGAGTGCCTCATTCATAGGGGAGAACGAGGTAAAACGGAGTAATAAAAAAAAATATTCGTCGAGCATGGAAGTCTTATTTTGAATAAAGAACGTGAGTCCGTTTTGTCTCGTTGGCCCGAACGCTTGGTCTCATGGAAATTTCACCCCCGTGCTGCGACTCCCAGCATTCTCCCGGAACGATTTGTAGGTCGTTCGAGCGAGCCTCCAACCTACCATTAACTCTACCGCTAGAAAGGGCTACATACGAGGCCCGTCCCCAAAACGAAGTATCGGGTCGGACATCGGATTTCACTTATCCCCGGATAGTCTCGAAAAACCTAGGCTGCGACAGGTGTTACCCTGAAACTAGTATTACAATATAGAATATATTTTCTATTGGATCACCCTGTATCGATAAAAAAATCAATTAGACGGGTAAATAATTAATAGCATGTGATATGCTCGTGCCTGGTCTGTAGTCGACTCAACCTTATAATTTACAATCACATGTGCATGTCATTGGGGTAAAAACTCAAAAGTAGCGCCGTTGCAACACTCATCGAGCTGGTTAATTAAACGGGGTACTATTACGTAACGAACACAATGTTTCTATGAATATGCGTGAAAAATGCGCAAAAAAAAACGCAAAGAATCCCGAGGAATAACTACGCTGAACGGGCTGACATTGGCCCGTCAGTAGCATCCGATTCCAGCACTACAATAGTTTCATGAGTTTCCCATTTACGTTATGTCATGAAGTTATTCGATTGACATTTCAGATTGAAATGTGTCGAAATATCGATTAATCAAATTAACTGATTGCATAGCATCGAATGAGCTTCGAGCTTTCAAAACGATAGTTAACCGATTCATCGCGCGACTATTAGTGCAATTGCTTCTTGACATTATTAAATGAGATGTTTGTTTGTACAGAATTTCCGAGCATCGGTTTAGCTAATCGAGTCGCGTTACTGAGATTTTTGGGCTTCAAAAGTGCACTGAGGAATCATGGGAAATAGTCCGTTATTGGTCAAGTATAATTCGACTCTTGGGGAGATTCGAAGAGCCGACCAGTACTTGGCAGTATTTGTTTATATTCTGTATCGACGGAGAGTGAGAAAGCGTTGAACTATCGTAAGAACTCGTTTCTTCGTTCGGTCATTCATAAGATTCACACCATGAAAATAATTTTCTAAATGCTGTATCGAAGTTCTAAAGCACATGGCGCTTGTCGCGTCAAATAAATAACAATTGCCTTTTTTTTTCACCTCGGAATTTGTGAAAAAAAAAATTCGCTTCGGACTTTAATGCGATGAAACTTCATTAGCGTCATACGCGCTGGACGATTAATTAATGCTCGCGGTAAAACGGAATACCGAGCGCCCACCTCGTACAGCAGAACAAGCTTATGCATTAAATATTGCGTGTCCGTGGCTGGCTGTATCGAGCGAAAATTAAGGTGAAAGAGAGGCTAGGAGTAATTTTTCACAGGATTAACTGTCCGGATGCCAGGATTTGCCAAGATATTAATTTTTCTGAACCACAACTTTTCATCGTTACGGTATCGAGGTCTCGCGCATTTTTCTCCAAATCATTTTCATCTTCGCCGTCTTGACGACTAGAAGCTGAATCATGAGCGTGTACGAAACGACAACGCAGCGCAATACGTCCTCGAGAGCGAGAATAAAAAGTCTCTTGAAAATCTTTTTATCGCTGAATAAAAAAAATATTAATAGAGCTTCTCATGGTACACGAACGACATTTTATATTCATTGCAAAACTTGCGCGATGCGTATAGAAAATCCATACCCAGAAGGACGAAAATCTCTCTTCGGCAACAAGTACAACATAAGCGTGGCATTGTGAAACGTGGGTCGTATCGCGAATCTCAACATTTCTTTTGTAAAATCGACGAAAAAACACGAAGATAGAAATTGTGCATAATGCGTTCTACATTATCGAGATGCAGAAAGAAGCCAAGAGTTTTGAAATCATCGTTGGAATTTAAAATGTTATATTTCGGTCGCCGAAATCTCCACGACGCTCGTTGTTCAGAGTTAGTCGGGGTTCGAACGAGGCGGATCAAATCTTTAATACTTTCGCGTGCCTCGAATTCGCGAATCCTTCTACGATAAAGTTTGAGGATCAATAATTTTTGTGATAACGACCGTTCAAAATATTGCCCAGGCATTGCACTTGACAACGCAAATCGGGTAATCTGACGATGGTTCTGCTCCGAGCGATAGACGAAAGGGTGTCTACTTCTGCGGGATTTGAAAAGCCGGGTGAAACGCCACTGAAGGTGGAGCGGATAGGGGGCGGAAGGTTATGAAGCTGGAGAACCCAATGATATACCCATTTCATATTCCGAGGTCAGTCGACTCGCGATACCCGCACGCGTAAGTTCTCAGTCGGGAAAAAACTTGCACAAAAAGCTTGAACGACCGAATAATAAATACCAATCGGTGTTCTTTCGCAAGTGAGTGGCCGAAATTTGCGAGGAGAATAGAGTGTAAAGATATCGTCCTCCACGCGAAACTTCGATTGGAAGATTTATTTCGCAGCCCGCGGTAAAACGGGAGTACAAAGATTAACGCTTCGCATGGACGAGACGGCATCAAAAGCACGCGGGCCATCGACACAATTGGATCTTGTTGCGAGGAAACATTATTTGGGTAACAGAAAATTGTGTCATTTTTTTTTTTGTATATCATCAAAGACGATGCAGAAAGCATTTCAGTCGGAATGTTCGATCGGGAATTGAGAGCCGGGAATAAAATGAGTATCGAGGTTTATAATTTAGAAACGATTTTGGATTATAAATGTAACATTGAAGGTAGAGGCAAAAATAGAAGTTAATAACGATAATCGATAATCGATAAATATTAAAATGATGGCATGCGTTTTCTGTGGTAGTCGTTCATTTATTATGTATCGCTGCGGAAGCGCCGAACGAATCGATGTAAGACATAATTCATCTGCATTAATGATAAAGGATTGTCATGCGATCAGTCTCGTACAAATAATTAACACAGCGATGTGAGTGACTTTGTGAAACGTATGAGGATAATTAGAGGTATAAACGCGTCCAAATAGAAATATAATTTTTGGTATTAAAGAGATAAAACGTGGGGTAAAGAGAAAGACCTAAATTTGCGTGAGGATCAAGCGGAGTAGCATAATTCAGCGGAAATCCATCTTTCGATTTACCGATATTTACACACATTCTCAACGACCTATACAGACGTAAGGCATGTTTCAGATCTCGACTTGGATTATTTGGAGAGACGTGGTGTCGAATCTGTCGGCAGCGACAATGCCGACAACGGTCCGAAGGAAGAGGAAAGTCCAGCCGATAGTCTCGACAGAGTGAAAGTTGTTTTTCTCGGTGCTCCGGGTGTCGGAAAATCGAGCATCATTCGGGTGAGCATATGTGTATCCTCTCATATATATTCTCTCAGCTACAGAATACCTTGCCGAACCAACCAGTAAATATTAGCTCTAACTACCATACTCGAAAAACTAGCTCAGAGCCCAATTTCGACGACAGATAATTACCACAATTTTAAAATATTTTTCCGTTTTTTTTTTAATTTTTATTTTCTCGACAGACTTTTGCAAACACCTTCAACTCAATGTTTTCTCAAAAGCGCGAGTTAACAATTTTCACCGGTTTCTACAGAATGATGAATAAGATAGAATCCGGTTGAGCTTGGTAAGCTCGAGTTCAACGCGAGAAGAATTTTTAGCTTTTCAAGAGCGTTTTTTTTTCATGTGTGTGTTTTAACATGCCGAAACGAATGTAATACGGAGATACATATCTATTTGATATTTGTTCTACGATTCCTCCGCGCACTCTCCACACCAAAATACCACGGATTATTCGCAACAATATTTTTTTTGTAACCCAAAGTACATAGAACTTGGATAAATTGAATTTTGTGTAAATTTGCATGAGGGTTTGTACATTCTCGTCCATAGGCTAATAACATATCGTGATATTGCTTTCGATATTGACATTCCACCAACGTGGCCTCTTCTCCCCTACCCGACGACCATTCCCCGAGTCGCCTCCCGTCCGTCACCCTCGAATCAAAGCAAAGCCCGAAGCTTCGATGAAAAAAAAAAAAAAAAAAAAGTTGCGACGCCTGCTATGCGCGAACTTCTCGAGGAAGCTCATTTCCGAAGACGTACCGGAGTTCCGTTAATTTCCGAATGTACTTTCCGCTAATCAGGATCCAGACGCTATTTGCGCTGCCGATTGTAAGAGAATCTCGGGCTCGGCGACGCCGAATGAAAAAAGAAACGAATACACTTTGATCATTACTTTTCATGGAGAATTTATTTTATCGAATTTGGTGAAGAGTTTTTTCGCATCGGCAAAGACGAAACTTTCGCGGCACATAAGATTCGCAAAAAAAAAAAAAAAGAAACACGAGCGATGAAATATTATAAATTACAAAGCAGGAAAATGCGTCTTTAAGCCGATTGTGAAGTTTGATGGCTGAGCGAAGCGAGGACAAAAATTCAAACGAGACGAAAAGGACATTTCTCCCTGTATATTTCAATGCCAGCAACACGGACAGATATTGGTCGAATTTTGATGAGCGGGAAGAAAAGTGAACTTTTTTCACCCGCTAAATCGGCCACTTTGCACTCCCGTTGCAGGCATGAAATACGATCTTTTTTAGCTTAGTCGAGGTAAAAAATATTGTACATGAGGTAAATAAAGTAGAGTGGATTAATTTAATTTCAGCAATTTGTGTGGAGTGAATTTTTCGAGGATTACAGACCAACCGAGAGACGAGAAACATTTTATCCGAGCGTCGTATTAGCGGAACGTCTATACGAGCTCAAAATCACCGATCTTCCAACGATACCTTACTTCCCGGTTAGCACGCATCTTGAATGGACCGATTTTCGTTACTACGGACTGAGAAGCGCGACCGCTTACGTACTCGTCTTCGATCTCAGCAATCAAGACACATTTCAGGTAAATTTAATCATATCTCGTTGCTTGCTTCGTTAAAGGCACCCGAGAAATGTCGGACGAAAATCAAAAGACTCTTTGAAAGTTAGAGACGTGCAGTTATTAAGGATATCGTTACTAGAAAACGCGTAACGAGGGCGCGTCACTGTGCTAGAAAAAAAAAAGTGATTTAATGCAGGTTCACTGCAGAGAGATCGAGTCATTTTTTTAACAGGTGTTATAATCGAAACCGTACACTTTTTTAACATTGAGAGATATCCGTAGTAAAGTTTGGTCTTCGGTCGATTATTTTTCCATGTCGATTGATCAGAAATTAATAGACAAAAGCGCTACATTAAATACTTTTTGACCTCAGATCCGACCCTTCCTGTATTAAAATACGTAACTTTAAAAGCACGTTACATAAAAATTAGAATGCCACGAAAAACTTAAAAAATTCTATAAAACAAAGTGCGTTTTACACAGGTAAGATTATTCGAGTGTAATCAAGTATCAAAAAAAAAAAACGACTTTTGGATATCCTTAAGAGCTTCTGGAGACGCGACGACGATAATTTCGTGATTTCGCCAGTATAAACACAATAAATAATTTGACCGAATACTTGCAAAACTGAAACACGTTTTTTTAAGCTCGTCGTACAGATTCGTCGTATAATTTAACGAAGAATACGCGGATAGGTCAAGAGATTGTAAATGAGAAAGTTTTAGTCGAAACCCGACGAACAAAGTGTCCACGTATGAACCAGCTGTTTCAGCTATCATTTCTGACAGTAGAAGCGGCTAAAAAAAAAAAACAATTGTTCTGTCTGACCAATACAGTGAATCAAGGATCTAGAGAGAATACGATCACATATATTCGTGTCGACGGCTGCAAAGCGCGATACGATATATCCAGCAAGCTGAGCTCTGCCGTGCAACGAAACTCGAGATATTTCTCTTCACCGCCAAAGTATTAAATATATATATATATATACATCAATAGTAATACAGAGAAGTCGAGAATAGCATCTGAACCCGCGAATAATTAGATAGTTCCGTACAAAATATTGCACTGCACAATTTCCTACCGGATAATTTACCCACCTCACGGTCGGTGGGTAAATTCGTTCGGACTTGTACTTTTTATTTTAAGCGAAACGAGACAGAGATAAATTGAGAAACAAACGAAATAAAAGGAAGTCGCGAAAAAAATCACGTTCATTTCCGTTTCTATTATACTGGCGAGATAGCAGTTTCGACTGCCTGGAATTTCGTTATATTCCCACAGCGTTGGTACACGGAGGAGATATGAAAAGTTTCTGGTTGAAAACTGAAAGCTTTTCGCAACGAAACCCTCACGACGAATGTTCGAAAATTATTACGACGATAGAGTTTCGTAGACTCGCTCGGCACGCATCTGTACTTCTGTACAACTCTATGTATCTGTACATTGTACGTGTTGCGGTGGTTCCGCGAATAGAAAAGATCTCTCAAGAGAGTAAAACCACTCTATAAATCCACTCATCACAACGCGGTGAAGCGTACTGTGATCAATGAGAGAACGAGTGAAATTTCCTGTATTCCATTTCGAATCCAATTAGACTGAATGCAAAACGGCTTTGAACGACAACGCGACACAATTGTGGATGAGAGATATATAATACCAGATAGACGGTAAGTTCAATGGGAGTAAATATTGGATATTAAACATATAGGAGACTCACAGAAAATAAGCTGAATCGGCTCGATCCTGCACGCGTCGGGTGCTCGGTCCATCGAATTGTCTCAGTGTCACAAGTTTTTATTCTCGCATACAGTCGATTCTCTGTAATATCGCGCACTCGAAGCTCCGGTTGCACGACATTAGAGAACGTGCGAAATTACGGAATCCCCCCACTTTGTTGTGATAATCTGGTCGTTAGAACGAGATGGACGTAAGCGGCGCAGGCGCAATGGCGTCCGTGGTGTCTCGGCAGCAGCGAGACGCCGTGTAGCGGGGAAAGCGTTCCCCGCGCGACGCGCCATCTTATAGAAAGAATTGAGAGGAAGCGAGATTTTACAAAGCACGATATTACGGTGAGCTGACGACAACGATACTACAATATCACGTTGGAAAGAAACGGCTATGGATGATCGTCCAGACGGGTATATGTACCGGTTAATTAGTCAAAGAATCCTGTATACATAAGCCGGTCGGTTATCACAGCTCATCTACAGAAAAGGTAAACACTCGTGGATGAACTTCCTAATTTAACAGATTGCCGATACTTATCGATATTTCCGAATCGACGAATAATAATAAATTTCGAATAAACAATGTTCATATCTGTCAGTTTTGGGTTCTTTCATTAACGCCACGATGAAATTTATCCGCGAATACTCGGTAAAAGTTAACCTCTAAACACAGCTGACTTACCTACGTGCTAGGTTATATCGGGAGAGAACATCTTTCAGTTTTAAACGAAGTGCCGATAAACCGTTTAGGTTTGCCGGCAAACGACCTACAACCGATCTTAAAACACAACACATTCACTACAATCACGAAGTGTTTACATAGGTCGCGATTCTCTTTCCAATAGTTATAACCAGAGTCGACATTTGTTCAGTACATAAGGACGTTGCGGGAGCAAATATACGAGGCCCGAGACATGAGAGGGGTACCGCTGTTGGTCGTCGGAAATAAGCAGGACAAACTCTCCAGCGCCGTTGCTGCTGGGGCACGATACCGGGACATCGTCAATCTCGTGAGAAAGCACTGGCGATGCGGGTACGTCGAGTGCAGCGCCCGTTTCAACTGCAGGGTCGTTCAGGTACTAACTTTCGATTTACTGTAAGTCGCGGTGATGTGGTCACGATTTTTCAAACTATGAAAATTAAGGGTGTAATTAAAAAAAGAAAAATTAAAATTTTTTTTTCTAATCAACAGTATAGACATTGAACTGAAATAATTAAGTCAGAACTTTCGATATTTATGCTGCGTGATTTGATCGCGACTGTATAAATAAGGATTTGCCATCTCACCTGGACAGTTAAAAATATAGCTTGACGAATTTCCGGCTACCACAAAATTGGAATTCACCGCTCGCACTGACCCTTACACGTACAATCTTAAAATGTATTGTGCAATCGTATTATATCCTCAAAAGACATTACAGGTCCCATCTGAGCCGCCTGGCCATGCCACCCTGATTTATCCCAATCCATTTAACAAAAAATCTCTGACTAACGAAGAAAGAATCGAGTAAAATACAGAGTTTGTCGAATCGTTGCAGGTTTTTCGAGAATTGATGAAAAACATCCAGGCAGTAGAGGGTAGACCACCGTCACCGACTCCGATTCCATCGCAACAGCACCGTTCGCAACCCCGCTATTCGAATGAGAAGTGCGTACTTCTTTGACATCAGCAAAACCGAGAGCAGAGCCCTGTTGAAGTAACGTCGATGGAACGAAATCAATATTCACAAGGGCCCCGGGCGAATACAATCGAGCCACGAGGTCTGACGAACTTTCAATTCTCCACAAAACAACCTCCTTGAGTGGCCGATGAGCGGGAAAAACGTGAATATTCTTCCTCGCAAAGCCAAAGCACGCTTCGTCGTCTCGTTATCGCGACGGTAGTCGGATGTGCGATGAAATGGGTCGGAAGAAGCGACTCTCCTGAGTACCGTCGAATCGGAACGATGGCAAAGACAACCGACTCTTTAGATGGAATAAAGTAATGAATCTACGAGATAAACAATGAGGACGATGCGATTCATCAATGAGAAACACCAAGCACTTTACCATTTGTAAGGGTAGGTTTCTTTCTTCCAATTTACTCTGTTCTCGGTTTGAACATCAAAAAGTTTGTGACGAAGTAAAACGTGTACTTCGTCATTACGATTATTATTTCCACGTACTAAATAATTATACTAGACATTAATACTGTATACTTATACCTACGGCCTAATAGAAGAAGCACGCCAACGGGGATCTCCCAGCTCAAGCAATAGTACCTACAGTTATTTTATACTACGAAGGAAAAATAAACTATAACTGTTTCAAGGAGAGCAGGCATTAATCATTAGAGGATAAGTGACTACAGAAGCGTAGACGTTGACAATGTTATTATTACGATAAAATTTTAACGGGCTCATGATCATCAATGCCAGATGTCGTTCATACGTGTATGTCGACTTAGAAGAATATTTAATCCATATACCTGTGCGCATATTGTCGGTTATCGGAGAATCGATAAATAATCATTCGGTCCATCATTTGAAAAAAATCCCATGACGATGGAGGTATGTTACAGTTGTTCGTTGAAACGGTTCGCTTATCAAGCCAGAATGTCGTGAAATAAGATTCGTTGTTCGGCTTCCACAGAGGAAATTTTATTTTGATGAAGAACATTTTTTTCGAAATTTATCGAAAAAGTGTTCAAAATGTTCTAAATCGTTGAAAAATCACATGCAATAAAATATCCGAATGTGCGTGTGCGTTTCAGCAAAATTTCGACGTCTATAACTCAAGAACGTTATCATCAATCGAGTTGAAATTTGGCCGGCGCATAGCAGCAGTTGCGTGCCTATGTTTGTTATAATATACGTAATAATTAAAACATTCGTTCAGATTTTGAAAGTTTCCTTTGAAATTTTGAACAGACTATTTTTGCTATTGAATGTGGCAAGAATCGCTCGAGGGGTTTCCGTTTTGTGACATGTACAATTTTTCGAAAAATTACATTTGCACTCCAGTTTGTCTGATTTTTTTACATATGTGCCTGAAAATCTGACATAAATAAATTATCATAGAGTGATGTTGAGTATTAAAAAAAAAAAATTTTATGTGCTTCTCCATAGAGCGGTGGAAAAACTCGAGTGCTTATCATATTCCACGTAATGATTTCATGTATTTTTCCGCGCCGACCACACATCCGACGAAGTTCAGTCAAACTTTCGTTCAACATAACAAGTTTTCAAAAATTCGGAAACTGAAATTTTTATATGAATTTTTCATAATATCGCTTTATTCGCAAAGTTTCTTCTATGACGACGCTAAAAATGAAATACAGAATGGGCTTTCACGTGGAAGAAGCATTGCGAAGAAAGGAACATCATGAAAAAGCGATATGAAATTTCAGGTTTGTAATTTATTATTTTGTAAGAGAAGCAGGCTATACTATATTGTGATTGTGCGAATATGCGTTTCGTACTGTCGATAGTGATAAAAAAATGTAGCGTAAATAAATTTAGAAAAACGTGAACCCGAGCGAACGAAGAATTTTCCTGTCCGATAGCTCAGTTGTTAGGATCGATGTAAAACAACAGTGATTAATCGTAGAGAAAAATTAAAAGAGTTTAGAAGCGCGACGACGGAGATCGGAGCCTCGTAAGATTCCCAATCGTTGTAATAATACGAATGACGGATTTTCATGTGCGATAATGAACCTATTGTCTCTCGATTCGAAAACTTGTGTCTTCGGGCAATCAAAACTGCCTTTACGAATTTTTACGATTGAATCATCATTTTATCTCATCGATATTTCTGACAGTGGGCCGATGGTTTAATCGAGACGAAATTATTATCTACTGGTATTACCTTTTTTTTTTAAAGAAAAGAAATACTTACGCCCGCGCACTCACGCACGTGCGCATGCAAAATGTGAAACTATTCTTTTGACGAGCTTGTTAGTCGCAACGAGAGGGGTATCGATACAGATGAATTATTTTTTGACTGTCGTACCAAAAAAGAACAAGATAAATAAAGAATTGTGAAAAAATTAACGAGAAAAAGAAATTTGAATAATTAGGCTGACTTTTTCTATATAATTGGATCTCTTGGATCCAAATTGACAAAGGTTGAAATATGATAAATGATATTTGTAAGGAATGTTGCCTAGACTATATTGTTGAAAGAGAAATCATACGACGCAAATATTATACAAGGAACCCGAGTTCTCTTGCTGACTTAATAAAAAGCAAAATGAAACTAACGGTATGGTTTTCTCCCCCCCCCCCTTCCCACAAACGCTTGTCCCAATCACTACGAACTTTTCACTTATAATACCACAAGAGCTTCAAAATTATCGGGTATTTCCCGATAGGTTCGTTGCAAACAAATGAAGGAGTCAAGTTTTTCAGGTTAAAAAATCACGAGCGCGAAGCGCGAGTGATTTTTGCTGAAAAACTTGACGACTTTATTTGTTTGCAGGGAACCTTGAGGGAAATGCCAGATAATTTTGAAGCTCGTGTGGTATTCGGGGGATTATTTTTCCGTCCCAAATGTCGGCCAATAGAATTGCACCATGAGATGAAATGAACAGTTAACAAATAAGAATTTCATAATGAATAAAACAACATTTAATTAAGATTCAGGTTAGTGCAATTAAAAATACAATTGTTGTAAACATTGGTGCATGTTTTCTTCAAGTCAGAGTTATCGGTAATGGTCCCAGAAGAGGTAGATGGCATGAGGTTCATGCTGTCAGTTTGACGTGTGGTTAATTTGACTGGATCATGTTTTGTTTTTTATATATAGCAACTACCAGAGAAAATAATCAAAAAATTATCAGTATAATACCATGTAGGTTGTACCACGTGACGTCGAATGGTGCAATTCTATTGGTCGATATTTGGGTCGGAAAAATAATCAGATAAAAAAAATGGTTGCATCCAAACAGATTTGATTAATTTATGAAACTGAGTCTGTTCATCAATATGAAGACTCAATTTTCGCTGATATGGATAATCCACAAACTTTTTCATTGAGAATCACTTGAAATGCCTGATTTTTTTTCAAACCGACAGGGCTGTTGAATTCAGGACGTTATCTGTCGTATCAGAAAATTACAGGATCATTAACCCGCGCGAGAACGCAAGTTGAGCATCGTACTTTACGAACGTAGCGTAACCACATTTCCTCTTATGTTCTCGATGCGTCATTGAAAATTTGTCGTGCAATTTGGAAAAATTTTAACCTACAGAATTAACGAATTGGAAAGAAAAAAATCAGTCGGCGTGTTGGGATATTCGGCGGATCAATAAAAGAGCCCGTATCAAACGCGAGCTCGACGACAATAACAATCGACATTTGTAGCGGACATAGTTTTGTAGCCTCTGGGAACTATGCTGAAGCTACGTTATCGAACATTAAACTGTACAATATCCAACCGAGGTGCTTTATCAACAACGAAGTCACCGAGTTGTGAAACTATCGGGAAGGGAACAACTTCATCGCTTCAGCTGCTCCGAACACTGAGAAGGCGACACGTAACGACTGTTAGTAATATACGGTGTTAATCGATTATGTTAATCGGTAGGTGAAACTATCGGGGCTCAAATAGTCTGTGCAATAACGATAACGTGCCCCAACCGAAGGTAAGTACTACACGGGGAGTTCCAAGCACGAGTATCGACCTCAAGGAAGCGCTCTGCGAGAAAATACCTCTGCACTATGACCTGCTCAGGAAATTTCGATCGCATTACGGCTCTACGATCGTCAGCCAATTAACTGTAAATGACATTTACGACGGGCTCAAAGGTGTACGAACTTGCATCAGAGAAACGTCGGAAATTGATCCACAACATGGAGTAAGAGAAAAATCGTGTTTGTATCGTCGTCATGTACGCGTCATTGTTTTTATGATAAAGAGTTTTCATTGCCGTGACGTTCGAAGCCACGATACAGAGGATTGACCATACCGGAAGTCGTCGGTCTTTTGCCTCGTCGTGGCAAGGCGCCAAGTCCCGAAGCTGTATTCTGGTTACTCTTAACCGGAGACGTTCCGACTTACGAACAAACCGCTTCCCTCGTTGCTGACTGGAGCCTCAGACGACAGAGGAGAAAAAATTGGTGGCTCGAGTGCGGAGACGGTTATTTCGTCGGTAAAGTTATTCAGGCCTTGCCGAAGAAGGTTGGTCCTCTCGGAAGACTATCCGTGGCATTGACGGCTCTCGAGAGACCGGAAGCAAACGGTGTGGAAACTATGAGATCGAGGACCATGAACTACAGCCGTTGGGAAGTAAGTTTCACCAATCCTGTCTCCGGACTTTTTTATGTCAGAGAATTACAGTAAAGACCAAGACATGAACAACAACAGCGTATGCCAATCCATCGGTTCTTTAATTGTGGATGTCAATTGCAAAATGTGCTATTGAGTGTGTTTTTCCCTCACCGAGTTATTATAGAATTTCCGGTAAGAGTAACTCGGTCGAAGGGGGAATAGACTAGGGGTCAGAATAAGGTGTTATTAGAAAACAAGGAAGCAGAGCCGCGCGTAGGTCGTTGGAAGGACGGCAGAATGAAATATTTGTCCGTTACGGAGGAAACGCTTTTCGTGACCGAATGATTCTACAATATCGATCGCACTCGGGGACGGTGGTTGTCGAAATGTAAATTACATTGGATACAAAATTTTCCTAGGGTCTTCACGGAAACCGACGTGTCTCGTCGTATGCCAGAGGACATAAAATGAAGAAAATAATATGTAAAAACAATAAAATACACCTGCGTCAATCTTTTTCTTTGCGAGGAAACTTACGAGGAGGGTATGGAATTTCTTGCGACTCTGCCAGCGATCGTCGGAATGGTGAGAACTGGCGACAAGATCAAAGTACATCCTAAAGAGGATGACGATTGGGTCGATTTTTTTCTCCACTGTTCGGAAGCCTCCGCGTATACAATCGATGACAATAAAGCTTCCCTCGGTGATTTTCTCAGACTATATATAGCAGCAAACGCGTAAGATTCTCCGTCAATTATTTTACATTCCGGATAATATTTGTTCCACTGTTAAAACTTTCATTTAACTTGGCTCCAGTGACGAAGACGGTGGAACACCGAGTGCCCACGTGACCCAGATTCTTGGAGCTTCACGAACGGAATTGAGCAAAGCTGTGGCGTCGTCGGTGCTGGCATATTTCGAGGAACCACCGACCGGAACTATGCTTCAGGCAATTCTGATAGTTTCTACGCAAATGTTACTCTGTTTTATCTTACTCGTTGCTACTGCTCTTCGTCCCACAGTGTATGGATTTTCAGTCGAAGATACAGAATGCCCTGGGAGGAGAGCCAAAGGAGGAGGCACTCAGAGACGTCGTTGGAAAATTTTATGAAAGGGACAAACAATTGGTGGGACATAAGGAATCCGAGTTCTGCGACCCTCGTTACACAATCCTCTCGGACTTTGCTAATGAGCACTTGGCCGAAGATCAGCGGATAAAACTATCCAGAGAGATATCCCGAGTTTTGGCACGGACAGCGAGATCATCGAACGGAATGAAATTATGGCCGGAGCAGAGTACCTTGGCGGCCCCAATATTTCGGGTATAGTTTCAACTACTTTATTCGAAACCTATAAGAAAATCACTTGCAAATAGTTTCTCAATGTGACGAATCGTCCCAACCTTTTTTTTCCATAAAAGTCATACGGACTGAGAGACATGGAATTCAATCAAGCTGTACTCTGTTTGTCTCGTGCATTGGGTGCAGTCGCCTCGATAATTTGGGCCACAGCAGTGGACATCCCCGTCGAACATCCCAAGTCTCAATCCACCTACACTTACATGAATTCCTTAAGCGATGTCAAGAATAATCATAATAAACTCAAGCGTGCTAAAGTTAAGTACTTAAAAAATCGAAAGAATGTACCTCATTTGTTTCTCGGTTGATTCTTAAAAATACATAACTGATCGTAATGTTAAACCAGTCATGTGCCTGCGCATAAAAACGGAAACGATTGTCGGATTACTCAGTGGGAAGTAAACGTGTTTTCTTAAAAACTTAGCAATCCACGACAACACTCGTTTTATGCGTTTCAATCGACGTCTCGATACCTCACTGCGCAAACGTGTTGCTGGATCATTGACGAATCGCTGTGGGCGACATCATCGCAAAATGGCTTTATAAAAGTACTACGCAACAAACCAATAGAGTATCGAACGGCAAATTATTATTGTCACGTCACAGGATAACGAAGGGGTACACAAATATTGTTCATAGACGTGACATTTGTGTCACACACTAAAAACGTACATACGTTCGCACGGTTTGTTTTTCGATTGCCGACAGGATAATAATTCTCTTGTCGAGACACCACTGTGCAAAGACCTTTGCTGCGCGAAGCAAGACGAATGGAGTGGAGTTTACGACAGAAAAGTTGCGACATTTCGAGGAGTCAAGGTACAAAGTATTTTTACTCGGAATCTCAAAATTCGTAATGACGTCGTACTATTTTTGCCCAATGAAACGATCAATCTTTGTTCTCGCAGTGAACAAATGTACACTGCGACGCTTATCCCACCGCACAACTAACCTCAATGTCTCATTGTTTTTGTTATCAACATGATCTTCGGAATGCTTACGTGACGGAGATACTCCAGCTCTAAAAATGATGCTGCATTCCCAAAAGATTTTTTTTTCAACATTCAAACGGATTAATTCTTTATATATTTTTTTACTTCCAAAAAAATCTCATATGAACATATGTTTTTTTTTGTCTCATTTATGTTTTCACGTATATGACATAGCTGTTAAAAATATGTTTGCTCCCTGTTTACTTTGTTTGTTTAAAAACAAAACTTTCGACACATGTCTGTATTCAATAAATAACAATAAACCATGTTATTCAGATTTTTTAAGATTTAACTGATGATAGAGACGGTATGGCAGAATGTACGACTAATGCTTCCCACCAGACTCTCGGTGAGCATAGGTCTGTACTCGAAGAGGCTAGAACTCGGACAAAGCCACCGCAGGGCTTACTGATGATGCATACTTCTCGAACGGTCGAACCTTTGCCGCTGGCAACCCACCAGACTGATGGCAACTTTATGGCTCAAACCATGGAACATAATAGAATGCCTGCTACGTTCCAAAGAATAAGACCTCTTGTAACACATACTTGTACAGTGAGTACATTATCCTTCAAATAGTAAAGATTTAATCCTGAGATGCATTGTTATCTAATGGAAAAATGTATCTTCAGCAGCAACCAACTATTGCATTGACTTCTTGGCTGAACATGCAGCTTCAAGATCGACAGACACCCGCAACAAGAGTGACGACTGACAGTTATGTGATAAACGTCGACGACGAATTGTCTACTGAGGCCGAAAATTCGGGCCATCAAGAAACCTCTAACGTGCATCAAAATTTTCACCACACAACGATAACCGACAATTATTTAAACAATATTCGTGAAGCTTCAACGATTGGTAGTCAGAACAATAACAATAATAATAATAACAACAACAACAACAACAACGAGAACAGCGAGGAGGATGCGTCGGTGACAGTACCACTGAGCTCGGAAACTCGCGACTTGTTGTGTTTGTTGTACGATATTTTCAACAAGTATCTTCCATTTGCTATGATACTACTGTTAAAGTGCGTTTACGATCACAAATCCGGTATATTCCTATTTTTCGGGCTGCTGGGAGCTTTCATGCGTGCCAATAAGGATCTTAAGCAAGAAATCGCTAAGCAGCAAAACAAAAGCTGGAAGACTCTGTTGATCATGATTTTGTACATCTTTGGTTGTTTTTTCGTTATGTATTATGTATTTGATGAGCCCCTTATTAGGATGTACACGATACAATCAACGATGTGGGAACTTTTGCGGTCGGTTATACTTACTGATATGATGATTAAACTCGCAACTGTGGCCCTCAAAATCTTTATCACTTGTCTACCCCCAGCGCTACTGCCCTATCAGAAGAGAGTGAGTTTCGAAGAAATTCAACCATTACAGAAAATCAATTACGATGCTAATTTCGTAACATCAATTTGCAGGGTAAATATTATCTTGTAATGGAGGCTTCCTCGCAGTTCTATCGATGCACGGCACCTGTTTATCCTTGGTTCTTCTACCTCTGGGATTGTTACGAAGGACCGGAAGCGTTCATTGCCCATCTCTTCGCCGTTGCCTACGCTAACAACAAGTTCAGCGATGTACTTGCTCGGGGAAAACTCTTGTGGAGCGCGTTCAAGAAGATGTGGCAGAACGTAGTACGCAAGATTGATCTTGAAAATTTGTTAAGCGCACATCTCTCGCAGAAAAAAAAAATTGTATTGTTTTTTTTCAGAGTTTGGGTGTATCTCCGTCTAAGGAGCAATTGGTAGCGGCCGGGGCAATATGCGTCATATGCCACGAAGAATATTCAAATCCGGTACTTCTTCAGTGCAAACACATCTTCTGTGAAACATGCGTCGCGACGTGGTTGGACAGAGAACGCACTTGTCCCTTGTGTCGTGCGCCGATATCCGACGATCCTATCTATCGAGACGGTCATACGACCGACTTTATCCAATGGTACTGAACATTCGTGAACGTACGTGCCTACATACGCCTATATGTATATATATATATGCGTGTGTATATACGTCCGTGTATGCGTGTGTATATATGTGAACAGATTTCATTTGTCAAAGGGTACGATACGGGAGTCGAAATAACGGATCAAAATAATAACACGGTACTGTGTTATGACGATACACATCCGAGGAGAAAATTATAACTATATATGGAATAAATTTTATTCCATATACTAAAATTCAGTCATTAGATAATTTTGCCTACAGAATGGTGGACAAAATTTCATTCCATGAGTCATAGTTCAATTATTTGAGCTATAATTTACCGATTCTTATAGCCACTCTCCCGGATACACTACAGAACACGCATGGATATTCACGGACACTCAAAATATGGGTGTCGGTGAGTGTCCTGTGGTCCTGTATTTTATTATGTTAAGTAGATATACGAGAATTCGGCGATCGATCGAAAAATTTTAACTAAGTTGAGTTTTCTTATTCGACACCGTGCATGGAAAAGTACGACGTCGTTTTTGAATGACTCCCAATGTTTCCGGCCTGTAAAATAAACTGTACATACAAATACCCTATGGGCCTTCAGACAAGAAAAATGAATAAAACACGTATGTATAATCCTCCGGCTTTATTAATCGTTCGTAAAATAATTTTCTAAAACAAATCCATACAAGATCATCTGTTTATTCCCAGGCGAGCATTGAAAAATGCTCCATCCCCCTTCGTCGCCTGTCTGTTTATTTCAATATGGCGATTTCGGCTGACTATTTCTTCCAATACCTCACCGTCTCCTTTAATTAATCTGCAATGAGAAAATAACCAATGAAAGGACAAGTAGGATTAAGGGATGAAAATTAGTGGCAATCACAAGAGAAATTGACCTGTGTCTACCGGTTTCACCGTCATAAACCCGACGAATAACGCTTTGTTTCTTTTCCCACTCCTCTCTAGTCATTGGTGCCATTATTTTTGCTCTGTCGGCTAATTCAAGACTGATATCGCTTAGTAGTCTATCCTGTGCAAATTCAGCCACATTCTGTTTCATCTCATTTACTGATTCTATTATTTTGTCTTTTGTTTTTTTTAACTTTCTCCTCTCCTCGCGCTTCTTCTCAGCTCGTTTCATCTTCTTAGCCAATTTCTTCTTCTTTCGTTTTTTACGTCTCTTGTAACTGCTGCTCCTACTGCTACTAGAACTGCTGCTTGTACTGCTTGAATTTCTACTGGAGGTGCTGTCACTGGAACTACTCGAGCATGTAGATGATTTTCTTCGCTTGTGTGACTTGTTCAATTTTTTATTCAATGTCATACTGTCCATGTGTTCTTTAACTCTTGTCCTACCTCTCTCTCTCACTTCCATCAGTGCAGAACGCACTTGATGTTTTATTACTGGAACTTTATCGTTAGGATGTATATTGTTAGGTCTATCTTTGGAACATTTGTTGCTGCTCTGAGCACTCGATTGATCGCTTCTCTGCAAGGACACGGGCTTGGCATTGTTAGGCCTATAACTTGCTCTGTTTCTTTGAAACTCAGAACGCTCTCGTCGCAGTTGGTGCAACCGCAAATCTGGCTTTATTCTGCCTATAAATGAATCACTAGAGTTACAGGTGCTTGAAGATCTTTTGGGCTTTCGCTCTTGTGACTTGGCTCTCTTGTCTTTGACATCGGCATGTCTGTTGGCAGTCTCTATAACACTATCCCTGGATACAGAAGTGGAATGTTTGGTTGATTTTTTCTTCTTGTTTTTGCTTGATAAATGATCTGATGTCCTCGATTTGTGTTTAGAACAGCCACTCATTCTGCGACAAACAATCTAACAATAACAATTCTTTAAGATTGAGAATGATCCAAGCTAAGAGTCACATGAAATAAGTGTTTGACTTTCTTTTATTTCTTAAATTTTATTGAAAATTTCCACACATTGCAAGGAAACCGGTTCAACATAGATTTATATGCGCTTATCTAATAAACAACATAGATTACTATATATAACGATAATGTAAACGTACAAACAGTGTCATATTTTTTTTCTAAGAGGTTAAGAAAATATTTTTTACGCATAAACGTATAGGAATCGGGCAACTATAACGAGCGAGATGGCATAACTTCGACACAAGAATAATTACCCTGTTCTCGGAATTGAGACTCGGAGTTATTTGTTACGTTTATTTTCCTTTCAATATCAAGTAAATTTAGCACTGTGAGACGTACGCGTATTTAGTGCGATTATGCCTATGCGCTTACGGTGACAACCGGTGGAACCGTGATGACGACGAATAAGGGTTGACATAGCTGCGAGATATAGGTGCCAAAAAGTTTACCCAATCCGAAACGCGTATCATGACCAACCTCATCATATCGAAAGTCTCTAGCGTAGTTTAGGTTCAAAATCGTTCAACTAAATATCGAAGGTATGAATGATCGAAAGTATTTTCTGAATAGAAACCCCGGGTACGTTTTCCTGCGAGTTGGTTTGGAACATAGCGACAAACTGAAATCTGATGAAATCTGTATGAACTTTAGCGAAGAGGATCTATCCTGCGATAAGCGGTCTTCAGGGTGCTAAACATGGTCTTATATTTACATCGATTTCATCAATCTACCAGTTTATCAGTCGCGTACATGTGTTCCCGAACCATTTTTTCGTGCGCATGACATATCGCACAATACAGTTACTTTACCGTGTTTCGTACTCACATATTTCAGCACGTGGTAAATTTAACATATATTACAGAATTTTTTTTACGTCATGCTGGAAAATACGTTATTTTCGGTTTCTCAATTTAATCTTTTCTCCGAAAACAGCAAGATTTTTAAACCACAAGTGACATTACACAGAATTTTAAAAAATGTTCTCGGCAATGTATCTTAAACGCAGTCTGTGACAGAATCACGTGGATTAAAGAAATACAGAAAAGTCGGAAAAATAATATGTGTAATTTGTCTCAAATATAGTCAGCGACACAAACGGATGAATTGAGGGACACACGAGAATCGATATACGCGCAAATCCCTTCAGACCTTAGCCTCAAACCGTATTAATTTAATGTAACTTTCACCTTTCGATGCTGTAAAAATCCATTCGTGTATTATGATAATTCGGTAATGTACAGAGTGATACAAATTTCTTTACATTTATTTTATACCGAACCGATATATGGCTCGTCTGGGAGAAAATTGCAATTGCAAGCAAAAGGTTTGTCATTAATATTAATTCGGACGTATGTTAGTGATTTAAAAATGCCCGACAAAAGTCGTACACTAAACATAGTCATTAGTCGCAAAATAACGTTTAAAAATGAATGAAATCGTTTACACAATGGTTGTGAAGACATATGTTATTAACTCGACTTGACGCGCGAGATAACGATAACTTTAAGTTACGAAAATTTATAACCCGAGATAACGCAGTATTTAACCCGGGGGATTGACTGAAATAAGAAATACCGATAGTTTACCTATCTTTCGCCAACATTTCAGCGTGTTGGAGAGTCAAAACAAGTTGCTCAATAGTTCGGTACCGAGCTCTTTAAAGAAATGATTATTTTTCGATATATTAATATTACGAGAAAAAATCGTCGTTCGTACATTAAAGTGCCCTGCCAGGTCGTTGATGCAGTTACAACGTACACGAGACTCGACCCATCTCTGCGACAGGAGTTACAGAGCATTGTCGACGCCCTCGGCGCACCGGGAAAAGGAATTTTGGCGATCGACGAATCGCCATCGTCCCTGAACTCAAGATTTCGCGATATAAATATGGAAAATACAGAAGACACTCGAAGAGATTATCGACAAATGCTTCTCTCGGCGGACAAGGTCGTGAAAATGTTAACGACTACATAACCTAACATCAAATAAAATTTGCACGTTCCCCGTGATATTCGATGCAGTGTCAATTGTCTCAATACGTAAGCGGCGTTACCTTGAATCCTGAGACGGTCTATCAGAAAACATCGGAAGGCGATGAATTCGTCGATTATCTGCGCGAACGAAATATTATTCCCGGCGTCAAAGTCGACAAGGGAACGGTCTGTCTGTTCGAAACTGAAAACGAAAGCACGACGGAGGGACTCGATAATCTTAAAGAAAGATGCATTCAGTACAAGAGAGACGGTTGCCACTTTGCAAATTGGCGATGTACATACAAACTTTCCGATAGACTTCCGAGTAAATTAGCAATTACCGAAAACGCTAATGTTCTTGCAAGGTGTGAACGCTTCGTCTGGTAACCAAAAGGTCAAAGTTTTATGAATAAAAATAGTAGATACAATAATAAATTTATTTGCTCGATCGATATAGGTACGCGACAATTGCACAGAGTGCGAGAATGGTGCCTATTGTCGAGCCTGAGATACAGACAACCGGTGACCACGAGATGGCGCGAGCACTCGAGGTACACGAGGAAGTTTTGTCGATCATATTTCGTACTCTGCAAGAGCACCACGTGTTTCTCGAGGGCATAATCCTTAAGCCAGCGATGGTTCTGGAAGGAATCCAAAATACGAAATTTTCCAAGCCTCACGTACATGGGTTTTGAATTTATAATTTCGTAGGCTCGCAGTTATTTGTTACTTATTCATTTTCGACGTTTAGATTGTCGCTGATTCTACACTCACTGTTCTGAGAAGAACAGTTCCTTCGGCTGTGCCGTTAATCATGTTTTCGAGCGGCGGACAATCAGGCGAGAATGCGACGATTAATCTGAACGCGATCAACCACGCCTCCGGCAAGAAACCTTGGGTATTGACGTTTTGCTATGGAAGTGCTCTTGAAGTACGTCTTGTTTTATCTCAATATCTTTTTATCCGAGAATGTTTTAGAATTACGATTGATTGTTTTTTTCCCCAAAGAATGCAGCTATGAAGGTGTGGAATGGCCAACCTAAAAACATAGACGGAGCTCAATCTGTGTTTCTTCAACGACTCCAAAGATGCAGCGAAGCAGCCCAGGGAAAGTTAAACGTCGAGGAATTTGAGAAATGGACGTCGCCCTCAACGCTCCTGTACGATGAAGAGTAACATGGAAGAAGGCAATAGTTTAAAAAAAATTACGCCGAAGCTGCCAATTCGGGCGCTACGAAACGTCGAATAAGAAACTGTTAAATTATTAATAGGATCCTTTGAATGTGTAGCACGGACCCAACGTTGTCTATTTATAAATACTTTTGTCAGTGTGACAGAAGACTAAAGTCATCGCTATAGTCTCGTCGTTTACAAAAATAGCAGTAGGTGTTTAACGCAATCGATATGCAATAACATGTTGCACATTAGAGTACTTATGTATTTTTACGGAAAAAGGCAGAATGTTGTTCATGACAACAAATTGAACACGGACTAAGGAGGAATCGATTAACAGGCACGGGATAGAAACGGGAAATCGAGGGTACGTTAGCCTTAGCATTGAAAATCCTCCTGTCAACGATTCTCGTGCGAATGTCAAAGAAGGTGCCCTTGGGTGACCTCTAAAGCAGTGATTCTCAAAAGAAGGCTTCTCCCTATCGTGCAACGCTATACGTGCGACGAATGTCGTACACTGACGCGACGCAAGTCGAACGTTGGCTGCTAACTGGTCGATATGTCGTCATACCCGCGAGTCTCCCTACCTACTCGTTCGATCACCACGTGGTCATTCGTGACTTCAGTGATGTACTATGATTATGTTCCAAAATTGTATCGAAATCAAATTTTTGGCAAAAAAATATTCATAAACGTTTTGGGAATCACTCATCGTCCCAATATCATGCTTCGATCAAAAGATGTTCTGAATAATTAATAACACGGAGGACTCAAAGATTTTTACATTTATTTATGTTCAAGCCGAGATAACGTTGTCGATAACCGGAGGTAGATCAACAAGGTTGAATCGAATCAGAGTTTCCTCGATTTCCGTTTCGAAATTCATAGACAGTTAAATATTGTAACTTGTGCTCGGCCCGCTTGCGGTGCTCGGATTTTGAATTATCGCATTCGTTGATTACGGCCCTGCTTAACCCCAATATGACGTAGCAACGCCGATAGGAAAGTTGAGAACCGATGAGGAGGATTCTGCTCAGCGCCGTCGCGGCTTCTCCTACACAGACGAGACTTTGAACAGCCAGTCGCTCACTCGCTGTCCACCCATTGAACGGTTATTCGTCGCTCACTCTCTACATACACAGCACAAATCTCCAAAGCACGTAAGTACCTTCGTCGGTAAGATCATTAATCGTAATTAATAAGACAATCGACGTGTTAAAAGCAATCTCATTAAAAAAAGCAACGATTCAAGCTGAAAATATGGAAGCAAACGATTTTTTTGTACAGGGGAAAATTTGCGATCTATTCTATCTCGAATCTATGCTGGCTCGGTCATTTCGACCTTGACTGCCATCTAACTTGGATGTGAGAGTGAAATTTGCAGCTTGAATACATCGATTGTCTCATCTCTCCCTTAATTTATTTTTTTTTGTCATCTCCTTTCTGTCAATTTATTATCGGTGGTATTTTCGACGTGATGTAAGCAGCAAAGATTCATACTAGTCTTCGTGGAGCGACAAGCTCGGTCTTTAAATTATTGCCTCAACAAAAATACATTCGAGTTATTCCGGGCACTAAATCGATTTTAGTTCTTTATGGATTAATCGTGATGTTTTAAACGGAAGCAAACAAGACGAGAGCGCGTGATACATTTAGCCGACAGTGTCAACTGGTAGGCATACGTTAATCGACCAAGTCGTACTTTGCCGGGCTATTGAGCATATATATGTACAAACGATCATTCGAAGGCGACTATTTTCGGGACGGATAGTATAACCTCATCTGCGAATCTTCGTTTCGACGTTCAATGTTCACGCGGCATGCTCGTTTCTCTTTTGTAACACGTCGTGTCCAATTATGCAACTCGTACTGACGGACTAACCAAAGACATCACGAGTCATCAATATTCGGACATGTATTTACATGTCTGCGCAACAATCAGCTACGTTATCTGTTTTCCGCACTTGTTTCAGCGATAATTTTTAACCCCAAAAGAATCCATGCAGTTTTCGATTAACGTTGAACTTATAACCTGAAAATTTTTAGTATTTTTTGTAAACAAACAAAGAATCAATATTTTCTATCTCACATTTTTTAAGACCTTTTAAAGAATTCGAAGTCAGGCAAGGCGGGTTAAAGTGGCTAGTATTATTAAATGCGACACAAATCGATAATTACATGTAACAGAAACATAAACGTATCGCGTAAGCGGATTGCTCGTACCGATGAGAGGCTTTTTTACAAGCGGAAACAAAAGTTTGGTTATTTATCAATTTAACTCGGCGACAACTGTGCATGTATAATAATGTTATGTACTCGCGTTGATCCATCGAGAGGATTAAAAAAACTTAAAAAAAAAAAACTGGTACGATAAATTTACGGTCGGTAAAGTTGGTAATTCATAACTTTCATCATACTCGAAACTCGGGACCGCAGTGCGCGCCACGCTTCAGCGTTCGTTATACAAATTCATGTACGTATTTGTCGAATAGAATTTTATACATGAGTGTATGTACAGACGCAAACCTCGTCTTGTCGTTGATCTTCGCCGGTAGGAAATTGCACGAAATTTCGTCACCGGATCTCGCTGAAAATTCTATGAGAATGAAGCGAGAATGCTTCATCATTTAAAGAGAAATACAGATGACGAAAGAAACGGAAAAAGGTGTACGTGCGCACTGGCAGCTAGCGGCGCAGAATCATTTCCGTCTATCGACCCCCGTAGCCCTTCCATTGGTAAACCGCGCGCAGCGGCAAGTTATCCAATCGGGCTGCGACATTTTTTTGGACAGGCCCCTACTTTTTGTTAGCTATATGCACATATAATTCAGCAGCTACGGGACGAGAATTCAAAGTCGGGCGGATCGTCGAGCCAGTATACGAGATTGGGCCTAGCACAGTGAAAAAAAGGAAAAACCCTATGCCGATTTGAATTCCATTTTTATCTGGCATACAAAGATCATTCTCCCTAGCTTCGACTTTCAAAGACGAGAATGGATTTTTAACTTGTTCCAAACAAGTCGTTGTGTTCGTAGAGGCTTTTTCACATAGTTGCTGGAACGACAATAACAAAATAAAAGTAGAGTGAGTAACAGGGACATAAATTGTAAGAGATGACCACGAAAATAACCGTAAACTATAGGTACATCTATATACGTAGATTTGTTAGAAAAACAGGAGAGACACTCCGGGCAGGTCATTGCCCAAGAAAATTCCCGGTCTAAACGACTGACGAGGGATAAACGAGGAGGCACAAGACGATGCTAAACGACGATTCGAGAGATCCCACGAAAATTGGAATTCTTGTCTCTTCTCGTTTTTCGTCGTCTATGTTTAGATCATCCCACGCGACCGGGTCCCCGGGCTCGATGGAAATGCCAATTTCTGTATTAAACAGTCTCCAGATTGCGAATTTCGTCGGGCCCACAAGTGAGTTTGTTATGACTCGTGCGGATTTTCCAAATTTATTTACCGGTCCAGAAAGAACGGTTTATGTAAATAATTCCAAGGTGCATGCGTAGATCTAATACGAGGTTTTCGTTCATCTAGTTTTTGCGTTGCGACAAATAACTTTAGATTTTTTTTTTACGTCCATTGTTGTACCCGAGCAAAATCCCGATTATCGGATTTTTTATCGGGTAAGCGGCACACGCGTGAGTCAAGAGTCTGTGACTAAGGGACAAAAAGTTTCTCGGTGAACAATCAGAATTACAAGCGTTCTAGCTCGTGGAGGCAAAAAGTATTATCGCTATGCGGTAACGTTTTCACGACTCTACCGCCTCGACGATGGTTCAACTTCTGGTGAAACTTGTCATTCCATGAGGCATATTATCACAAGGCGTCATTGTTGCAATTAAATTGACCGTTATTACCAAAGCTGTACGAGCCATTTCGTGAAAGACACAGGCGCCTTGTTCCTCTTCGAATATCATATTAAATTCTTTAATCACTTGCATCGTCAGTCCTCCTCAGTGTTAATGCACCCCAGGCGTTAATCTTAAATATACATCTTCGAATACAAAATAATAAAAACATATCGTCTAGTCAAAGTCACCTTGCCGACTTTTAGCCAAAAAAAGACATTAATCGATTGCATTCGCAGAAAATAATAATTCGTATCATTTGGCTCGGTGATAAAAAATCAAAACATTTACCCTGCTTCACTGCCGTATAAGTGTATGTCGCGAAGGAAATAATCTCTAGCTATATCGAACCACCAACGTTGTTTTTTCGATTGGATCGTAGCAGTTTAAAACCGCGTGGTGAGAACGGGTGCGAACGGTAAAATAAAAATACGCGAGACAAATGATAAGATTATTCAGACAAAAATAAGAAAAATTGTCGATTCGGAGATTGAAGGCTTGAAAGAATCGTCGTTGCGGAAGTAACGAACGGCGTTACGTTTCCTGTGATTGTAATTAATAAATTATTCATTTATTTACGGACACGCTTTTCATTCGCATCAGAATTATATTTTATCACTACTGTATCCGGTGATTTTCGGGGAGCTGGACTTTTCGTGTGAGATAGAGCAACCGAAAATCTAGGAATAAAGCCCGTTTGGCTGGTGAAATTGTCGGTAGCAGCGGTTGATCCTCGTAGATTGGTTGGACTCTTCCCTGGAGGGCGACCAGGGGCTTGGCTGACGACGGTGGTGCGGTGGAGACAGAAAAGTTCTTGGCGTCACTGCCAAAGAAGCATAGCCACCAGCAGCCGGGGAACAATTCGCGCAAAGCCCAGAACGTCTGCGCGTGCTGCATTGCGGCTTGAGCCCTCTCTCCGTGCGAGACGAGCAACCCTCGTTGTTACGGCACTGCACCAGTCGAGGGTTCACTCTCGTCGCGAATCGTTCCACTGAAAGAAAAAAACCGAATAATAGCTAGACACAGAAAGCGAATCGTTAACGGAACGCGAACGAGGAATACTTTTATTAAAAATGTAGTCGAAAGGCAATGGGACCCTTGTCCCTCAGGGTCCTCCGCAAAAGCGGTTGATCAGAAAATATCAAAATTCGTCAAAAATTTTAATAATATTCATTATTTAATTATGGTATAAATCTCTTTCCAAACTCTCGGTGTTTAATCTAATAATCCATTTAGAACGGATAATGATAATAATAACCGGAAGCTAAAAGTGGTATCGACAATGTTTTTGTTCGAAAGCGAATATTGCTGTTACAAATATTAAGACATATCGTAATTATTGCATTCATGCGTATTGAATATGATATTACGAAATAATAATTCCTTACGCTATTCGTGTTTCGTTCCTTTAAGAACATTCGTCGACTCTTTAATGAAGATGATGCTTTTTAAATATAATAATGAATCTATATTTTTTGTTTATTTTGCGTGAGTCGAGTAACATTTCATTTCATATCTACGAAAGTGATACAGTATGACGAGCATTGCCGGTGAAGAAAGTTGCGAGGTAAAATTATTTAAAAACAGAGTACTCGTTCAACGAAAGTGGTATACTGTGTGACACGTTCAACGGGAAGAATATTCTTAGCGTAACACCGGTATCAAAGAGAAAGTACGGAAGAGAAACACGCAATCGATGTACTATTTCAGCTATCAGCAAGTGGACCGAATCATTGAAAAATATAGCCTATCGTAAATCAACCTTAGTTCCTGCATCAATAATATATAACAATGATCTGCGGCTCTCGCGGGTATCGTAAAAGACTTGGTGAATAAAATCCGGGCTTAACCTGGCGATGGACATATGAGTTTATTGATGGGCTTAGGAGCTTTACACCCCCGTATTATTGTGTCAGGAGTTTTTTATCATACGGATTTTTCACAAAGAAGTCTCAGTTGGAAAACGAACATCATGTTATTATTTAACATCGTTGGTATATTTAAAATACCATGGCTACAAGCTGGAGAAAACAAGATAATTCGTTAAGAAAAATGAAAAAAATAAAAAAGTTAATGTTCGTCATTTTTTTCCCCCGTTACCGCCCTTTGCTTTTGGTACTAAATTGTTATATTAGCAGAGGCGTATCATGCTCAATTTAGGTAATTACGATTAATCATACTCTTGGAGCCAGAGTATCTTTCAATGACACAAACAGTTGAACGTTGCTTGCGAATTTAATGGGCATAAATATTAAATTTTTTCGACTCTATCAGATTATTATTATTATCAGTATTTACGAAAAAAAGACGATAACTTATTCTGCCTGCATAAAAAATTCGTACATTATGTTGACAAGTGTTTATCAATTCTGAGTACTACTACTTACTGGAAACAGTTTTGACTTTTCGTGGTTTTATTCTTATAGAAAATGCCGGCTGATTCATATCTTCAAGCTGATCCAGAGCTCAAGGCTGAGCTCAAGAAGATAGCGGAGCAGATTGTTGCACCTGGTAAGGGTATCCTCGCCGCTGATGAGTCAACCACTACTATTGGCAAGCGTCTTCAGGCCATTAATGTTGAGAACAATGAGGCCAACCGCAAAGCTTACAGACAGCTTCTCTTCACTGCTAACAAGGTACCCAATCGATTTGTGATCTAAGCTAAAAATTTTCTCATAATGACAGTGTTAAAAATAATTTCTGGAATTCAGGACGTCATCAGCAGTCATATCTCTGGTGTAATCCTCTTCCATGAGACCCTCTACCAGAAGTCCGATGATGGTACTCCGTTCGTGGAGTTACTTAAGCAGCGCAATATCCTTCCGGGTATAAAGGTCGACAAGGGTGTTGTACCTCTGTTTGGAACCGACGATGAGTGTACTACTCAGGGTCTCGACGATCTTCAGGCTCGTTGCATTCAGTACAAGAAAGATGGTTGCCAATTCGCCAAGTGGAGATGCGTACTGAAGATCAAAAAAGATTGCCCAAGTAAACTTGCAATACTCGAGAATGCTAACGTTCTTGCTCGTTACGCTTCAATATGTCAGAGTGCCCGGATCGTCCCGATAGTCGAGCCTGAGATTCTTCCCGATGGTGATCACGACTTGGCTCGCTGCCAGCAAGTCACTGAGGAAGTCCTTGCTGCTGTCTACAAGGTCAGCTAATAACGCTCGTTGATGATGGACTAATCAATGCCCCACAGTTTTCAGTGAACAATTTTTCATTTTTTCTTTATCTTATCGGTACTCAGGCGCTTGCCGACCACCACGTCTACCTCGAAGGTACTCTTCTCAAGCCGAACATGGTGACGCCTGGACAGAGCTGCCCGAAAAAAGCTGCGCCTATGGAAATCGCTGCTGCTACTGTAACGGCTCTTAGTCGCACGGTACCACCAGCGGTGACCGGTGTCACTTTCCTCAGCGGTGGACAGTCCGAGGAGGAAGCTTCCGTAAATCTCGATGCCATCAATAAATTTCCGGGCAAGAAACCATGGGCACTGACCTTCAGCTATGGACGCGCACTCCAAGCATCTGTCCTACGCGCTTGGGGTGGAAAACCCGAACAGATCGCAGCTGGGCAGGAGGAACTCATTAAGCGTGCCAAGGTACAATTTTTTCCTATTTATCTATCAACCTCTTCTATATTCTCATTCAATTACCCTGTCTTTCGCTATTTGTTTAGGCCGTTTAATAGTTTTTTGTAATAGTTTTTCTGTAGTAGCGATTCTTCTTTTTATTTTATTTTTTTTCTGTCAATTTGTTAATCTTGTTACATCATATTCAACAGAGTGAACTAATTCGTTTTCACTCCCAGCATGAGTAGTTTCAGTGTTACTGGCATGAACTTTTGTTACTGTGTGTTCTTCGTGTATATGCTTCTGTAGGCAAACGGTGCAGCCTGCCAAGGCAAATATGTTGCTGGCAGTATATCTAGCAAGGCTGGAGCCACCTCTCTCTACGTCAAATCGCATGCGTACTAAGTCCTCAATCCACTTGTATCACCCTTCTATGTGTGCTACCGCTCAATAACTTCACAGTAAGTATGCACATGTGCAAAACTCTTTAATTGCATCATTGAAATTTTTTAAATTCCAGTCATTAAGACGCACAATATTTTTTCGACCCGCTATCATGACACAAGTTTATTTTCTTCTTACGTTTCAAACTTGCTTGCATTCGCTTATTCTATAATTTTATTATTAAGTGTTCAAACGTGCGTGATAAAAAGTTGGAAGGAAGCGCAAAAAAAAAAATGGGCCAGTCTGTACAGAACAGATTTTAGCTGAAAGAAAACAGAGGATACAAGAGGGTGTAGATTTTAGTTACACAAAATTGCAGACGCTTGTCAAGTGTCCTGTTGATTATACCTTCGACCACGGTCAAATGAATACACTTTGTGCCTTGTAAATACCCAAAGATTCTTTTAACGGGTTGTTAACTTTGAATTATGCAAATATCATGTCGTACTGCACACCCTCTATAAAAATGCACGAGGAATAAAAATACCTTACCTTTGTCTTAAAAAGTTCCAAAAAGACGCGTCTTCCACCTTGTCGCGTAAACGCTAGCGAAGCACTTTTTTGATTATCTCTAACGTGTACTCGCTTTATTTTTTCTTTCCTACGATGCAGGCCAACAGCGAATCTGCTCTTGGAAAGTACGCAGGTGGTGTGACCGGCGCTGCTGGTGACGCTGCTTTGTTCGTTGCCAATCACGCATACTAAATTCCGTCGCGCGGATTTAAATTGTACAACGATGATATCTACTATAGAGAGATTTTGCACGACCACTTTGAAGTAATCAACAGTGATCCGCTCGCCATCAGGGAAAAAACTACATTGCGATCTGTAAACAAAGTATTCGTCAATAAATACACCGAACGGCGTCAGGGAAAGAACTGCCGAAGGAAACGATAATGAAAATCTAAAGAATTCAAGCTCCATAACTCAAACCTACATTTCAGCGTCGACGGCGAGAAATAACGATTTTTTTTCACTGTGAAATAACTAAACTGCAAAAAGTCCATTGCAAATAAAAGTTTGACTTAGTTATTTTTTAAAGAATTTTTTTTTTTTATTAAAAAAATCTTTCCTTTCGTTGTTTCCGAGTATTAATGTTATGTTCGCTTTATCAAGAATCAGGACTTGATACAATAAGTGAATCAGCGCAACGATATCATCTCATTCCCGAAAAGCTATCTAAACGAATCTCGCGTCTCGTATCGTCATACGAGACACGATGAAATGAAGTTCTTTATCGATCCCGGTTACAACTCAATTTATCAAGTCGTTTACTTTCGAATTATGAATTTTTATTGTATAAATCAAAACTCATTGCAAATTTCTCTACTATGGATCTACGATTTATGAAACGAGGAAAAAAATTATATTATCAATTAAGGTACAAGATGTCATGTATACACAAATACACACATACACACACATATACATACTTATATAAATATATATATATATTATTGTCAATCTCATAGTTTCCCATTCTACGTGTATAAAATATTAAAGAAAACAATAACAGAAGAACAAAAGTAACGTTATATATAAATGTTGTTTGTTAGTCGGTGGGTTGAATGTCACGAGTCTACATATATTTATTATTGGCGCATACATATAAGATATGTGAATCTTGCATAGGTAATCTAAATATTGTCACATATTAATGAGAAAAAAAATCTAAAAAGGACAAAGTATCTCGTATGTTACGTCTGATATTTTCATTGTAATCTAGGTCACCAAATACACTGTGGAGGGTATAATCAATGACTCTTTATTCGAATTGACCCTATTATCTGTCAATTGACTTCATGTTCCCTTTACCGATTAGTCAAATCACCGGTCCTCCGTTACTGTGTGGTGTCTCCGCATGGTATTGAACCTCTATACATCGCAGCCGGTTATCGAAAAATTTCTAAAAAAATGTTATCCAAAAAATCTATTATTGCCGAAAAAAGGGACAGGGAATCAGTTTTTTTACAATTTTCGCGTCCATGAAATCGATCGGTAAATATGCGACTTAAATCGAATGGCTAAGGTTCCAGGTTGATATCTCAAAATTTAAAAAAGAAGTGCCGTTTCGCAAAATTCAATCCAGGATTCCCTATCCTCAAAATGGCAAATTTTAAAAATTGTCGAAAAAGGTTTTAATTGTACTGTTTTGGAACGGAAATGTATTACTTGCAGCGAATGGCGGTGGCGGAAATTCGATATATCGAAAAAAAATTTTTGCCCACTTTTGGAAGTGGAAAAATGGGCAGGTGGACTACTGTGGCATCGGCACGAAACGGTAGCGTTTACTATGGCTGTAAGACAAGAAGAGCATCATTACCCCAACTCATCACTCTCTTGAGAGTGAACACATAAACCACTGGGCGGAGTCAGCACTCCCGCCAAGTCGTCGCCCTATTGTAACGATGTCAATGCTGTCCGTGAGGGGCATGTACGATACCATTTGCAAGCTACAGTGGCGACATCTACCCGTTGGGCGGTACCTCGTCCGAGTACCCCAACTTTTCTTGCTTCAATCAGGCCTTAAGAAGTACGCTTCTATGGAGATCCATATTCCTTCCTCTAAACTCCGTTCATGCTACACGTGTGCTGCAGAATTTGCGTAAATATAGATTCGTTATTGCGCTTGAACAGAAAATAAATATTATTACCGTTGTACCGATAATAAACACGACAAAATGCAGCACGACGATGTAAGTTATCGACGAACTAATAATTCATGTATTGTCAACGGCAAAAAATATAATGATAACCTATACATTTTTAGGTTGTGTGGAGCATCATCAACAAATCATTTTGTTCTTTTAAAGTAAAGTGAGTATAATTTGATAATGCATTGATTCAAGAGCCGACAATATTTGTTTTTACGCTATTTTGAACATTCTAGTACAAAGTCGCAGAGATTTTGCCGCAATGAATACAATCTGACAGGATTGTGTAGTAGAGCATCTTGCCCTCTGGCAAACAGTCAGTACGCGACGGTAAGAGAGGAAAATGGTATTATTTACCTCTTTATGAGAACAGCTGAAAGGTAGGATAAAGTGTTTATGAATTTTACAGCATGCATGTATTCCGAACCATTGTGTAAAGAATTCTGTTAATTCTAGGATACACACACCTAAGGAACAATGGGAGCGAGTGAAGCTCTCTAGAAACTTTGAAAAAGCTATACACCAGATCAATGAAAATCTGTTGTACTGGCCAGGTTTTATCAAGTCAAAATGCAAGCAAAGATTCATAAAGATAACTCAATATTTGATACGCATGAGAAAACTAAGGCTAAGGAGACAGAAGAAGCTTGTGCCTCTGCAAAGAAAAATTGAGAGAAGAGAACGAAGGCGGGAAGAGAAGGCGCTCGTTGCTGCCAAACTTGACACAGCTATTGAGAAGCAACTGATGGACAGATTGAAGCAAGGAATGGTAATCGACAGTCCTACTGACTCTAAATTTTTCTGAGATACGCAACTTCATATATGTATTATTTCAGTACAATGACATATACAACTTTCCACAAAAAGTCTTTGACAAAGCTGTGGAAGCTGTGGAAGTGGAGGGTGAGAGCGAAGCTGAAAGTGAACTGGAGGTAAATGATTAATATTATTCCTTTCAAAGAACAATCAAGATTATTACTTACTCATAAATTGAACAGGACGAGAAAGAGCAAGAAATCAAGAAGGACTTGGAGAGAGAATTGGAAAAAGAAGATATGGAAATTGAAGCGAGTGGTCGTCGATATATCGAGGCGGAGAGCGACGAAGACGAGGACGAATACGAGGTGGAAGTGGAGAGCGATTCGGGCGAACGCGAGAAAGTCCAAGTTTCCGACGATTTTGAGTCTGAAACTAGTGATATTGAGGTTTGGCCATAACACGATAAAAAAAAAAAATATATATCTGGCATGAAAAAACTTAGTTTCAAAACAAATTGGTATTTTCACAGGATATATGTTCCGACACCAGCAAGACGTCACCTCGAAAAAAACCATTGAAGGAGGATCGATTGAAAAAGAATCGGCCAACGAAATCGCGAGTGGAAATTGAGTATGAGATCGAGGAGGAACCTCAACGGAGGTTACGATCGTAAAATATCGTTAATAAACATTTTATTAAGATTACTCACGAATTTTTCACCTCGTTCATTTTACTATTCTTTACTCTGTTCGGTTAACGCACATATCGACAATACTGAAGTACACAGGTTAAAATGTATAAGCTTACCGTTTCTTCTATTGATACTGACCTTGAGAGATTGATGATGAAATGGTATCTTCAATTTGTTGGAGTCCAACCAAGTGTAGTGACTACGAAACTGCACCACTCGAATAGTCAATTCATGTGTACAGTTGCACATGACACGGTAAAGTAACAACAAAGAATAATACTCATTGTTTTATCGTGATGCATGCGAACTCGCGTTTAACTGTAATTTTTCCAAAGTCGTGTCGTAGCTGGCCACAACATCCTTCATTTCAAAGAACCCGCGCGTACACCCTCGACATTTTGTCGGTTTAAAATGGTGTGCCTAGGGAGTGCTTTATACATTGCGCCGAAGAACCAAGCCAGATGGCATCGCGACGGTATCTTAATGGGAATAGCAGACGGTACGTATTCCCTTGGACTAAGGTAAATCGATCGTCTCGCGCTTTTTCACTTAAATTGTGGTTCTCCAAGTAATAGAGTCGTACTGATCGTGTCTCCTCGCTATTATCACTTCGGTAGAATCTTCGTAAACCCGTAACGAAGTAGTTTTCCTGTAATAAATACCGCATTATTACGGCACTGCGTATACGCGGTTTAACATGGCGTCCGACTACCCTGTCAATGCTGTTCATGTCATTGCTTGTGTTTATTCTCTTTACGTTACAATTGTTCAGTTTTCTTATCTTAAAAATTTTATCTTTGTAAATGGATAAATAAAAAATGTCATTGATAATTTTTTCACATCTATTTACTTTCATCGTCCTCCGGTATATTTCATATTCGTTGTCTATAGAGAGTACACGAGCATATTAATAAATCAATCGCAACAATAATACAGTTTTTGGTTTCGGCGATATTTTCGCAATACTGAGAATCTTTATTTCTGGAATGATGTTTCGAGTTGCGCGATTTACGTCACGACGAAATCGTTCGACGTCAGAAAAAAGATATTCACCATTTTAGAGTCACAGCTCTAATGTCTATTTGTCTCTCTAGGTCTCCCTTTTTCTCCTACTCACTGCTTTCGCCCTCGAAAATGTTAGCATGCAACAAACTATTTATTCTTTATTACTATTGGTTGCAGGCATATTTTCGTGGCGTCGAAGATGTGCCTTGCAAGATGCTCAACTATAGTGACCCACCTCTGAATCGATTGTTTCACAATCCTGGCACCGACGAAAAGCAGTTATGCTATCTTAATAACAAGGTTCGATGCCGCATACTGAAAAGTTAGTGAATAAAAACATGGAGCTCAACAATGTCGGGAATGCCAAGAGCTCCATTCATTTGGCTATATCGTTCCGAAAACTGTGCGTCGTTACAGTTTGTCTGCCACTTATAGCGCTGATCATATGTTTTATCACAGCTTATATATTTCAACAAGAGGACATTCACGAGACCCACTGTCGGGTAAGCACAAATAAGAGTCAATGAGTTTGAATTCATTACAACTGCCAATTTATCGTTACCTGTTATAATTCTAAATGCGACGAATTTTTGTTTCTCTTCCTCAGGTATACAACATACTTCCGTCTATCTCAGCTATAACAGGCATATCGCCTCAACGCTATCTATGGCGAATCAGTATAGCATTACACATTGGTCCAAGACTGGTTATTGCTACTGTTTATCACGCTTACTATCGTAAAATACTCAAATCCATGGAAGACGTACCGAAAAAAATTCTTGGCTGCAGACTGCTCAATCTCTGCTTCTGGCTGAACATTGCCGAGATTGCTGCCCTATCTGGAGTGACGTACATCTCAAACAGGGAAAATTATTGTGAGTATTCTTTTCTCATAACTGGTTTCTTCAAATTTTAGTTGCTACCATCTACCAAACCTATTCCTAGTATGGCCATTCGATGCCTTAGCATCGTCCCGCAATAGGATCGAAATGAACAGGTGTTAACAAATCTGTGAAACAGCGCAGTGGTATGCTTCTTTCTAAGATGGTAATTGCTTACCTCGTGCCTGGGTGTCGACCTCCAAATAAAAGCGTAGTATGCTTTCGAATAACCAATCGACAGCCACATACTGGGATGAATTATGGATTCAATATTATTTGTATAGAAGCATCGATGGGACGCGTGTGCACGCCTCCCGAAATCGCGTTTCGTTCTGCTTTCATTTTGCAACGATTTTAATTTCATTCCTTCTCTATTTCGCTAAATACGCTGCATACTGCACAAAATAAGTACAAAGATAAATATTTTATTTGTGAAATGTACCCGTTTCAGCGGTCCATGAAAAAATCTTCATAATGTTCATGATCAGCTCGCTCACGTACATGCTGACAGCTGTTAAATTAGGTCGTCTGATGACACCCAATGCACAAAGTCTTCAATACAAACAGGCATTGTTCGCCACAAGTATGGCGAGCACGATCGGACTCATTATATTCTTTTTGAAACATCGACTGCTATGCCACGACTTGGGTGAGTAACAAACCAAGAAACGACGAGAATTATCTATCAATGATACTAGCTTTTATTTTCTGGATTTCAATATCCAACGATTGATTGTTTATCAACAGCATTCAGTTGGTTTTCCCTGTGTGAGTACATCATTGCCGGAGCGAACATGGCGTTTCACGTGACTGTAATTCTCGACTTTCCCAAGGAGCAGTTAGTCGTAGGACACGGTTTACCTGCTGCTAAAGCAGATTAAAAAACTTAATAACAATAGTAATAAAATTGTAAATCCCCTCTTTATCTCAAAGTGCCTATTGCCTTTAATCTGGACAAGCTGTAAGATTGACCTTCGTTGGTTGCCGTAAAAAGTATATTATCTTTTCTTCCTTTTACTCGTCAATTGACGAAGGCCCAAATTTAATCGACGCACGCGTATCGTCAATATATTTTTTATTTGTTAACATTTGTTTACCAAAAAAAAAAGATGAAACATAAGATACCCGCGTTGACCTTTTGTATCTAATCCGATGAATATATATATACTTTTTTTAAGATATAACAATCATTGACGATCGGTTCTTATCAATGAATCGTCGAAACAAATGTAACTCGGTAAATCATCGATATGGCACTTCCAATATATGGCACTGGGCACTTGTCGGAGTAATAGAAGTAATAAAGAGCAGTTATTTTTGTTGTTGTGACTGTAGTGTCAGACATTTTTAAGTCGACTTTCAAGAACGAAAGTATGACATTAGTGGCATCTAGGAAATTTATTTATCCGAAATGTTCTTCTCGTTAAATACGAAAGTCGCATAAAAATTATTTTTTTTATAGATTAACGTCAGATCGTACAAGGTAGAACATAAAATTATTATCGTATCTCATATTTTTCGGACGTGACGTCGCATTCGTATATGATATGAGATTTCTAGTCGCCTCATTGATATGAAAACACATTCTAGTCGATTCGATTTCCACCTGTCGAGTAAAACGGGTTGGATCTAAAAAGTGTTGAATATTATTATCATTACTAAGGAATGAATAAATAGCAGAGCATTCAAATTTGCTCTATTCTAGATTATTTTAGTTTATCGTGAGATGCATTCATAAAATGCGTGCATTTTATTATCTCTTTTCAGAGCCGAAAAGATTTTTGCGAGTACTCGCGCGACTGTCAGGTGTCGAGGAGAGTTGTACATGTTAATTTTTAAGTGAACAGCTTGTAGGGATATACGAATATATCATAATCTCCAAGAAACTGTTAATATCGAAATATATACATGTGAAATGAAAAAAAAGGGTAATGCAGATTTGCATATTTTAGAGAATTTGAGGATTCGTATACCTCTAACATGGCAATACTTTTTAAGGAAAGAAATAAGATACCTGGGTAAACTACGTTGACAAGTAGACTACCTATCTCGTAGACTGTACCATAAGTAGGAACCTTTCGAACGCTTTAAAAATTTCAAGCCCACGAAGTCGGAGAGGAGGATGCACTCAATCGCGGGCCCGGCGGTTTTTGTAAAACGCCCTCACTATTTTTTTAATGACAAATTGCACCGCGCACGATAAAAAAATTGCTACATAACTTGAAAATCTATGTTGAACTGTTATTTAAAAAAATCAATCTTTCAGCTGCACAGACAAGTGGTGAACCTACCGTGGTATGAGATTACACGTGTTCCTCGTGCAATGCCGAAGGATAAATTGAAAAGAAAATAAAATCTTTTTATATGGCCTTTGAAATCAAAATGAAAAATTACTTGCATGGCCTGGGTGCTTCCGTCATAAGTAATAAAAAAAAGCAAATCTAGTCCCTGTTAACTTCGAACATACAGCACGCAAGGTGAGCTCGAATCATTTTTGCACATTTGTACGCACCGAACGTTGTAAACAATGATTATGATGAAATTTCGCATAAGCGTTGACACGATTACTCGTCAATAATTCGCGACGGATACAAGAAGATGCATTGCAATAAAGTTATCAAACCGTGTCGAGTCAATAAATAGAAAACAAAAACCGTATTTTAGTCTCCGAGAGTTTATAATGGAGAAAATTGTTCGCAAACTCGATTTCCGCATAAATTTTTCGCACACATATGACAAGTCACGACAAAAGTTGAGAGATGTAAGAGGTGATCGAAAAAAAATATTTTCCCAAATATTTTATCCGGTTGAGGAACGAATCAATACGAGAACAAAAGAGATTAATCGAGGAGGCGATACGCTACTTCGCGTACTGAATACAATTAATTAATCGGAAAGCCGATAGTCTGTACACGACGACGACGAGGATGATGATCTTGATAACGAATAATGTCGTCATAGGAACTAATAATATCGCTAACAGATGTTATACCGTGCCAAGTGATACACTAAAAATACATAACTAACTCTAACTCTTGAATTGAACGATGTGAATGTACTAACAAAAAAAGTAAATAATTTATCGACGTGATATCTTCTCTGAATTTGTAAAGATGCATACAACATGATGAAAACAAATGCACATGCACATGCACACGCACATGCACATACAGATGCACGCACACAGACCTTCCAATGGGCGAGACTCCAAATATTAGAATACTGCTTTTTAGAAAATACATTTTAATAGCTTGTCGATATTCGTCTCAGCGCTACATCTTGCAAGATGTCATCAACTACCCCTTAATTCTAGCTTGATAAATTATTATTTGTGGTGTTCGTATATATTGCGTTATCGTATCGGAGGCGTTTCTCCCCCGTTATAATTATTGGCAAACCTTGACACGCTTTACACGCTTTATATATTTAGTTTATGTCGCCTGTTGAGAACGATGGTGCCGCGAACAAGAGTGTCCGAACGGCAGTAGTTTTAGCAGCAGTATACAAATATCCATCAACATGAATGAGATGGTACATTAAATCGAGAAAGACAAAAAAATTGAAGCACATCTTGCGGGAAAAGAAGAAAAACCAATATGAAATTACAGAGCTAACTTCTCTCAAAATAGCTTTTGTTTTCTTATCTCCGTGGTGTTCGGAAATTTGCCAACAAACACAAATGCTTCCGGTAAATAAACACGAGACTGTTAAAAAATAAAAATAAAGAAATTGTTAAGCGGTTGACGTCAAATAAGTTTGTGGTGGTGGCTTCTCTCGCGTATCGAGACGAGGTCGGATCAGATTTATCTCAAATCGTAACTTGTAGTATGTGATTTACCGAATCTCCTTTTATGAACTCGAATCAATTACAGTTTGCAAGAGCGATCGACCGTCGGAAAGCATCAAAGTGACTCGCTACTGAGGTAGTTGAACTCGGTTGACCTTAATAACAGTCAAACATGGTACGTTATGTTACTATATAACAGCGATAGCGAGCGTGCGTCTCCCATACTTGACGCAGGACATGGGTAATTTACACACGGTCAAAATAGTAAGAAAAAATCAAATGGACGGTTTGTAAATCGCACACCCCAGTCTCGATGGAAAGCTATTAATGTTTCATGTATAATTTATTGTATCTACGTATGCATTGTATGTCTGTAACAACAAGTACCGATCCATGTGCTTCTGTTATAATTTCTCTAAGGGCAGTTCCGAAAGAATACCGTAAAAATAGATCTATTCTTTAATTTTAAGAAGCGATGTAATGCAATGTTTAGACTGTAAAGAAAAAGAGATATTTCGCAACCAAGAACACAAACTCCGTGAGGTCCCGAATCCCAAAAATACCAAAAACGATAATGAAATAAAACAAAGTTTTACCCCTTTTAACGACTCGTTAAATTGGATTACGCTTGTATATTGACTATTATTGAATAAACGGTAGGCACAAATAAAAGAAATCAATACGTGAGCATTTGTATAAAGCATTCTTTTGCAGAGATCATATGGCCGAAGAACGATGGTGCTAAATTTCATTTGGTAGATGAGGGTCGAGTTACGTTGAGCCTCGAGCCAACTCTTTTCCTCAGAGTGATCGTAGGATTTTTATGCGTCATTCTCGGTATCCTCTTCACGGAGTTCTCATGATCTTCCAGCTTTAACCTTTTTCTTCCGAAACAAGACACTTCCGTTATTTCTGACCGTCCAATTTTTTCCTTAGCGTATCCTATCGGTTCCATAACCCGGATTCCGGTCATTCCAGTGATCTCTTCTCCGGAAGCTTCGATGCCATCGTCGAGAGTCACTACCGAAGGAGCCGCCAGTTCTTCGGACGTCCCGATGCATCTCTCGCAACGCCAGACAATTCGTGGATCGTAAACGTCGATGTCGATGACTGGCGGATGATGACAAAGTGGATGATAAACGTCCTGGCACTCCTGACACTCGAGCAGTATCAAAGGTCCGACTTTGTCGCCGTTGCAAATTTTGCAAACCACACCGTCGCCGGTCGTCTCGTCGGGGATGGAAATTCTCGGTATATCCTCATTCTCGAGGGAATCGTCGGTCGTAAAAATTTCATTGGGCGACAATGAATTACAATCGAGGATCGATTCGCTGCTGGAGAACGACGAGTTGCGATCTTTAAAATCGTCAGAAATTCTGTCCTCGAACTCCCTCACGATATCGATAAATTTTGTCGAATAATTGTCCGATTTTTTATTCACTCGATGAGACGAGTTCTCGAGGGTTTTCTTTTTCTCAATCGCAGCAACCAACAGATCTCTGAGTCCCTCGGCACTGCCCTCCTCGGACGAATGAAGGAGAGCCAAAGCGCTGAAGAAATCCTCGTTCACGTTCTCGATGACTTCGACGTTCGTGTACATGCCGGACTGCGTGCCTCTATAAATTTATCGACGAGTTGTGTCCGTGTGCGTCGGCCAGGAGATTCTGCCACCAGTTGACTACCTCCTCGCACTGATCGATACAATAATAGACTTTTTCGATCGGCCAATTGCCAAAAGATCCTGTAGGTTACGACCTTGTCGCCGTCGTGTGGCGTAGTCTAGATTCGTTGGGAAGAAACTGTCGACTGTCAATGTCCAACGTGAAATGTGACGAATCAATAGAATTCATTATTATCGGAGATCCGTTTCGATTAAGCAATTCTATCAATTCGCAAAAACGAGAAGAAAAAATTGTGTGATTCGCCATAAAGCGACTTACCGATTGAAGCAAAAAAAAAACAAAAAAAAATCTGAAGAAGTCTTGTAGATGCTGATAAAAAATAAATAAATAAAAAATTCCATCACAATTTCGCTCTCGCTTCAGCGAGCGAGTATGAAATATTTACTGGGGAATTCGAGGATATTCGTGAATTGAGGGAGTTACGAGGTTCCTCTCAGTTGGAGTCGGCAAATTTCTATGTCGTACAGTGTAGTATCCACGTTATACTGCAGCAGGAACCCAACCGAGAATGGTCGAATAATACAATCCGGATACAGTCCAAATTCGGGTAACCGACAAAATAATCTTCGTATGACTTAGCATCGAGGAAGTCTTTATTCTCCGAAACGAATGCTCGGTTACGAGATTTTCTACTCTGCTCGGGATTTCGTCTGATACTGAATGTATTTGACTGTATTATTTCGCCATAAGCCCGCGTATCTACCGTGATATCCGAATAACAATATCACTCTTCGGCATGCTCCTGACATTCCTCATAACGGAAAGAATTCAATGAAAATGCGCGAGGAAGCTCCGGTTGAGAAACGTTACTTCCGCTGTGCACTACAGTGCGATGGCGGGTGAGGCCTCTTCCGTTTTGCCTCCTCAACCCTATCGTTCTCTTCCTTCATCGTACCTCACCCCCGAGAGAGCAACTCTCTCATCCCCGCGGTATCTTCCCATTCTTCTTTACCACTCTGGATACACGGGAGGAATTTTCACGGGAAGAATCGTGAGACGGATGGCTATGCGGCGCTATATTTTAATACCTGGCCGAGTAAATCCCTCGAGCCTCGACGAGGAACAAGAATCTCGTAGATCCGCACCTCTCGAACTGTCGAGCAACGTTTTTTTTTTTTTTTGTAATTTATTAATTTGTTTGTCATTTTTCAAATTCTCTCCGTTATGACAATACAATGGTTTGAAATGTCCTCCCGTCACTGCTCCTTTCGCGGTCGAAGAATTAATAAATTCGATTAAAAATTGTCACCAAGAATTCTTCGCATTGTTACACCTGTCGGTGATATCGTGCGAGGGACACAACGGCAAAGTTCCATAAAATATTCAGTTCCATCGCGTTGAGAGGGAAGCAGAAGAAGAGAGGGCGTTTAGCGCTCGATTATACAATTTTTCATAATTTTCAGTGGGAAAGACTTTTTTTTCGAAACGTGTTCTCGACGACAGGATACCCGCCAAAGAGTTGGCGTCGTCTCAATGAATTTACCACTGGAACACCGGATTAATGATTTTTCACTGATGGGGACGGAGTGCCTCGTGTTCCAAATTCCCATTATTAACTCGTTGCATGGAAATAAATGGAGATGGGACGAGAGAATAAGAGACAGAGAGCGAGAGAGAGAGGGAGGCGGGGAAGAGCCGTGGAAACATCGATGCGAGGGTAGAGTTCGAGTGTTGCGGCAGAATATTCCACGTACGTCGAGTTTCACCACTGTGCAATATCGACGTTGGGTTGGTCAGCGATGCGCTTGATCAGTCCAATTAAAAGCAATCGGGCAGCTCGAGAGGCTTCCACGAAAATAATACAAAACGTGTGTACCAGTCGAAAAGCCCTATTCTCTCTCATTGTGATCCCGATATACCAGCGTGTGTGCCAACATTTCGGAGAACCCCACAGAGTTCTCGACATCGTTGTGCAGACATCACACACCCTTCTTGTTGCCGCGTGGATTTACAGATTCATCGTGTACGTTCGCTCAAACAATAACGGCAATCACCGTCATATAAAAAAAAAAAGAAGAAATAAAAAAAATGATGAAACACGTTAGTGTCTGAGCTATGGTAAGTCGAGTTATAATGGTTGTTGAGTGACCAGGATTAAAGCGCCGCGTCAGTAAAATCGTCCGTGAAACTTATACCGGGAGAAACGCCGGTGTTTATCGCGACTCCGCGAATTTCTTGTAAGAGTCAGGTACGCCCGAGTGGGATAGCGTGTCGATGAACCTGCACCGGTTTCCCGGTATTGCGGACACTAAGGCGCATTGAATGCAAAGCGTTGAATTGCATAATACGAAAGAGTCCGGTGCGGTGTGGAAGAGGAAAGGATGTTGAAAAAATATTTTAAACGAGAAAGAAAAAAAATGTCGACGATCCCTCGCGTCTCACGTAGTCGACGAGAGTCGCGGCCACGCATCGTTTACCGACGGCTCTCGCCCTTCTTTTCTTCTCTTAGTCCGGCTTACATACGAAAATACAATTAAACTAACGACTCGGTTCTCTCGGAAGCTACAAAGCGTATTGCGAACTGTTAGGCTGGGGATACGGATCGGGCTTTAACTTTAATTAAGTAATATCACGCTAGGACATCGGGTCTGGCAATTGCCGGGCCGGGAATCTTCTCCCAAGGATAGGACTACCTATTGCTATCGCGCCTGGGCGCCTCTGCCGGTACGCGAGACAAAGCTAGTTTCGCAGCTGACTCTCCGCACCGCATCTGTAATTATCCCGGTTTTCTGTTCCATTTACCGTGTCGTGAATAACACTGCTGTATAACCGTGGCTCTCCTGTTGTAAACACCGCGTGCAAAGTTTTTGGGAGAATAGGCATTTGCGCAATTAAATAACCTCAAAGGCTAGACAACTCGCACAATACAATTATTTTATCTTGCTCAGGTTATTAAAATTATCGCGCCTGTTTTGGTAGTAGAGGCCATTGAAGCCGTGCACTCGTGAGGAAACAACAAAAAAAACAGAAAAAACCGATGGGTTATTTTTCCGGTAAGTTACATTAAAGAAAAAATGAGTGGTCACGTGACCCGGATTGACCGGTATTATTCACGAGAAGCCGACGCGCAAGTAACCAGTGGATCTTCTAACTGGACGCTAGGAAGGTGTGAGTCCTCTATTCTCAACCCACTGCTTCGGTCGGGTCTGTGACAGCTTAGAGTTTTGAAGCATTGAGAGAGAGGTCTGTCACGTTTTTGTACACGCGATATCTCCGTAAGCACGAATTCGACAGGCAGTGGAATAAGCATAAACATGAGTCGTTTAAGCTGGCCTCCAAATTCGAGTACAGCGGCGACGTGCAAGTACATTTTCTCCACTGTGTCAGTTATCCCAGCGATTCTACAGTGGAGTACACCGGCTTCGGCAGCGGCTTTCCTGATCCTTCCAATCCGTTGAGTACACAAACGGCCCGTTGTACACAACTCCGAGCGAGACGGAGGATCTTCGAGACGACGAACGAAGCGAGATTCGCTGAAAGAGGTGGTGGTTCGTGTTTACGATTCTACAGTACAGGTTGGTAATCATTTCTCTCTCACTCGTTTATTTTCAACCACTTACGCAACACTTTATTATCGTAAGCTTGTAATCTTAATTATCGAGATGCGTGGCTTTCTATATGTCGTTTCCAATCGATGGTCAGATCCAAAGTATATCAGTTTCGAGCTGCCATATTGCTATTATTTTACGTTGTTCTCATTACATAACTGATAACTGATTTCTTAAATAAAGTGCGATTAACGACGATCCGATAGAAGCAGCCGTTCGAGTAGGCGACTTTCATTCATGCTGGTCGGTCGAACGCTCTTCATCGCTCGGGATGCCCAAGATATATAGTGTTCTCGTGCACCTGAAAATCTTTGGTAGGTGAAAATCAACAAGTGCCACGGCGTTTGAAATCAAACAGTGGTAGTCGGGGTGGTACAAGTCTCGACAAACACACACACAAACGGAGTAGCTCGACGAGAGAGACGGATAGATAAAGTGAGAAAGCACAGAGCAAACGGGCCAACCCCTCGTGCCGACGCGACTGACCGTCGGAAGTCGCGTGGAGGGGAGGATTCGAGATCACGTGGTACTGCCTCCAGTGGGAGTGAAAAAAAAAGTCGGCATTCGGGTAGCTTCGTCGATGTTCGTGAGGCCTCGGCTTCTGGTTTCTCCCGCGGCCGCTCGGTGTCAGCGTGTGCGCAGACCGGCTGCGCAGCAGGCGTGTGCGTTGTCTAGATTCTTTGTGCCATTCCTGGCATACCAAAAACAGAGTAACTCCTCATATTTACGGACCGTGTACCGTCCGAATTTCGTGTTAACCGGCCGCTTACCACGTCAGCTCGCCCAGTGGTAAGTACCGTATAAGTAAAGCGGCCTCACTCCAATAATCGTGTAATCGTCGTTTGTGTGACGAAAAAATGTGTGCGTGTTTCTATGTGTGTCGTGTGTGCTGTAAACTGGTTAAAAACGGCGAGGTAGGGAAGCAGTTCTACCGTGAGTAGAGAAGACAGGGACCCTCGTGTACATAGCCCGTGGAAATCGACGTCGCAACGCTCCTACCATCGTTTTTTCCACTGCCGTTCATTTTTTCTATCGCGGCGATTTGTATGGCACGCAACAACGGCGTGTGCGGATTGTATACTTTCCATACATGTCATGTGTATGCGCCACTCTCGTGGTTTCGGCGGTATCCGCGTATTTATCTTTGTCGGATCTTTTTCAAATATATGGTCGTTCGCTCATTTTACTTGAGATGTATTATACGTAAAAAAAAAAAAAAAAAACACAATTTTAAGAAGAAAATCGTACGAATTAACCGACTAGTAGCGAAAGCGGTGAGCAAGTTCTCTCCGATCGTCGTCTCTGGACGTGTAAGTGCCGCTGCTCCGTGTGCAGTGTTACCCAGGGGCGACACACCGTGCGCTTCGTCCGTGCGTCGCGCTCTCTAACGTTGTCTCACTCTCGCGCTCGAAATCTCCGATACTGCGGTCTCTCTTTCTCGCTCTCTGTCTCTCCTCCTCTCCCCCCCCCCCCCCCCCCTTCCCTCCCTCCTACTCAGCTCATCTCCCTCGCTCGCTCTCTGCGAGCGGCGAACGGGCGGACGGTCGCCCACAGCCACAAGGCAGCAGCGTACCGTGTCTGCTTGGCTCTCGTACATAACCTGGTGGCTGCGCGCGAGAGAGTCAAGGGTCGCCTCGAGCCGGCAACGTCGTTCGCGCCTGCCGTCTCGTCGTCGCGTCCACATCCTGACCGATGTTCTATCGAAAATAATAACAATAAAAACCAATTTGTTATTATTACAATAATAAACCATTGAAATAATACTTGACGCTTTCTGTTTCTTTGATTTTTTTTGTTTTTTTTTTTTTTCGGTACGTGCAACGGTGTATATATACATACATATATATATATATATATATATCTACATGTTTATGCACTCTATCGCTCTCCGTCGCTCGTAAACGCAAAAGAATTGTTCTATCTCAACTTTGCGGTTGCTCGTGTCGTCGCATTCAAGTTCGGCGTCGCGGGCGCTTCTCGCGCATCGCCCAGAAGCACGTCTAAGCAATCGCGCGGGCTCGTGGATTTTAACGCGCGACTAAACTGTCTCCCCCCCCTCTCTATCTCACGCGCGTCAACGACTCGTACCACACGGAACTCGGCACTCGTAGAAAATCCCCCGTGCTCGCAGACAGAACGCACCACGCTTACGCTGCTAGTGGGTGATAATATATGGTGAATTATTGATCGGAACGGCGTGGTGGAAAACGGCCCCGCGCTCACCGGCGAATATACCGAGAGCCAGTCAGCCGCTGCTCTAACAGCCCACGGAAACTCGTGCACTCCTAGTTACCGAGAGTAAGAGAGAGAGAGAGAGAGAGAGAGAGAGAGAGAGAGCCAGGCTATTTACTCTGCACACGGCTGTACACATACAGTACGCGAGGAGACTGCCGGCCAGCAGAAGCCGAACCATCAACACAACCAGCGCGGTAAACTAAACTCCCTCCCCCCCTCTTCACGCTGCTCGCTAGCATCGTCCAAAGAAGAAAGCGTCGTTGCTGCTTCCTTTTCACTCGGACGATACGATACTATCGGCACGAGTGAACCGGCGGGAACGAGAGAAACATAATTCGCGCGCAGCGGCTCGCAAAAAAAAAAAAATAAAAACAAAGTGAGCGAGAGTCGTGGTCCAGTACTGTGGGACGAGTGCTCGTGCGAACATTGGAAGTCCGTCTCGTGTTTTTCCTCCTTTTGTTTCTCTCTCTCTCTTTTTTTGTTTTTAATGCAAAGATGTTCGCGCGCCTGTGAGAGAAACCGCCGCGGGAAACGTCCTCATTGGTGAACATTTTTCGCGTCGAGGAAAGTGTTGCATTGATCTCGTCATTTTTTCTTTTTGTTTTAAAAAATATATAAGAAATAAAAAATTCTTCGTTTCCTCGCAGGGATTTGTGGTTGCCGTGTAACGAGGGTTTATCAAATAATTCGTTTCGCGGATCAACATAGTTATCCGTCGTTCGATCCATTGGAATCTAAATTTCGGAGACGACATTGTTTTTTTCCGTTGTCTTGTGACGTTACCGAAATGTTTCGCAGTTTTGTGCGCCGTCGACGTCTCTTCTGACGCTTCTCGCATGAACGCGTCGACAGTCGTTCGCCGTCGCGTCAACAGCCAATAGCGCGCCCTCGTCGCGATTACAACGGGCCTGATTTCTACTTCGATTAGATTTTTTTGTTGTTGTTGTTTCTCCTCGTGCTGTATTACGACACGTGAATTCGTATAGCTGAAACAATCGTGAAAAGTCGTCCGTAGTTTGTGTTTCAAAGTGCAAATTATATTGCTTGGATTAAGAGAACAGTGACAAAAGAGTGTTTTCGTTGTTTTATTCCCGCCGTTTGGGAATAACGGTTCGACGATCATCTGTCTCGTGACGTCGGCTGATTGAAACAAGCGACGGGAGGAGGTGGCCCTTAGAGGCCATTCCTTTTTAATTTCTCATTTTTCCATTGAAATTACGTCTCTTCGCGAATCTGTGACAAGATACAACACACAGTGCATAATCTTGTTTGCGAACTTTTTTGTGTGTGTGTGTTGGTTGGTTTTTTTTTCTTTTTTTTTTCTTCTTCATCGTGGCACTTGCGAAACAAGCGCAGGATAGCTCGACCTACGACGCGCCCGACTTGGATGGATACTGTGCATTATTTTTGGAGTGAGTTTTTCGAAGAACAATAATCCGTTTGTCCATTTTTAAAAATCCTTACAGTCGTATTTCATGGCAGATCAGTCATTTGATAAATTCCGTTCCACCGTACAGCATGGAAATTCATAATGTTTACCTCACCGCTACCACGCTTCCTTTCTTTATCGAAGGCGACACGCGGTTTTGCTCCCTCCTGCCCGGACACACACGCACACACACACACACACACACACACACATACACACTATCGATTATAATTGTTCTCGTTCCAGATCAAACGACGCAAGTTAATCACTCGATTATTCCGTAACATTAAATAAAAATGTTATGGAAAAAAGATTTGTGAAACCGAGCCGACTGGTTGTTTCGCGCCAAGCGGTGACTAACAAGTATTTTAAATTCAAGCGAAGTAGCCGCATTATCTGTGATACAGATCTGGTTTTCCGGGTTTATGAAGCATCGATTAGCATAATCTCACTGTCGAAGTGGGGAGACCCGAGAGCGAAAAGGTGGGACACGTGATTCACGCTGTGACCCGATTCGTTGGCGACGGGATTCGAACGGGATTAGAGTACCGCGATAATTTCAATCGATATTACGTACACCTATTTGCAACATTATCGGACGCTAACTCGCTCGACTACGCATTGCCCAATCTTTATATAATAATAATAATAATAATAATGATAATAATAATCTGTTGAAGTATGTGTCTCAAACACGATGATTTTCGTTCCGATGGGCTAGAGTGGTAGAGCGCGAGTAGCGTTCGTATATCCGGTCGATTGTGAAACGAAAATAAAAAAACACACAGTTTTTTTATAGCGATGTGATACACCCGTTTGGATCAGGGAGCTTCGTGTCCTCGGATATATTCGGAAGTCCCGTCGCTTTTGACTCTTCGCAATAACGATACGATTGGAGTATTTTATCGAAAATGTAATTTTCCACGAGCCGAAGTGGCGTTAGTCATTAATTTGGTACCCGCCAAGTTTGTAGGTGTTACAAGGGAGAATCCGGAGATCGTCGAGCCTCACAGGCAGAATAATGTTCCGAGTTTCGAACTCTCGGTAGAGGCAGGAATGAGAATGAACTACGAATGCGTCATGTTTCAATGTACGTATCGTAACGGCGTGCGGTGTGTGAGAGTTGAACCGATTATTACAAGATTGGTGAGAGGGTCAGAGATAGAGAGAGAGGGCTTTTTTTTTCTTCGTTTCGTCGTTGATTCCCGCCACATTCTCAGAACTCGAAACACTTGATGCATGAATTACTATTTCAGACACTCTTTATATAAGAGTTTATGCTAATGATTATCTTTCTTTATCTGTTTTCGAGCTTTGCATGATGATTCACCGAGTGTCCGTTATGTCGAGTATAATTATAACGCTCATTAATAGTTATAATACATCTTCGATGTTTTGTATTTTCGATTCAATGGTAGAAATCGTGATAAAGACGTCGTTTAATCGTCGTTCGAGCGTGTAAAGCGCGGCCAACTTCGCGCGTGAATGATACTGCAAAAAAAAAAAAAACAGATACGCGATAATTTCGAGTTAAGATCGTGCCGATTATCTGTCCGGAAGGGACTCGTATCTCGCCACGATGAAAATTTAGTCTTATCGATGAAGACAATTCTCTCACCGCGAGTCGATAGGTTTCTCACCGGCGACTCGATACTCGTCCCTGTAAATTTTCGACCCACTCGACCAGCGTTTTTCCAGCTTCGTAACACCGCCGAAGGTCGACACTACAGATATATCCGACAAATTAATATTTTGTCAATGAGAAAAAGTATCGATCACCGATGTACAAAAAATCCGTGACGGTTCGAGGATTGAGCAGGGTTTTTGTGATTGAAAAAAAAAACGATCTTTCACTATCGCTCAGCGACATACCGGAGCTCGAAGCAAGTGGCTCTATCGGGAAGATCTTCTCCATAGATAAATCATTGATTTACGAATAATTTAGTTCTCGCTCGGTATGCCAACCGGCTTGTATATCATTATAATCGGTACTCGATTTGCCTCGTGTAGAGAGAGCCCTTATCAACGGTTCCTATCTAATCTCCGTTCAACTGCAACTGCCACTCGCTTGGCACGACGATCTTGAGGACTCCGAGACACGGTAGTTCGTTCGCGCGCGCCATCGTGAATATATTGGATATTTCGGCGAGTCAAGTAACGAATCCGGAGCCTCCGACAACGAGCGTCCGTTAGCATGGAAAATTTCCTTCGGCCACCAGGGCTAAGGGTTCGGGTCTCTTTCTATCGGAGATTCTTCACAACTCCGCTTTGCACGCGATTAAAATAATCCGTCTATTTCGAGCTAAGGGGAGAGAGAGAGAGAGAGAGCGCGAGAAGTTCGTTGACGGGAATTTAGCGGCTGTGTTAGACGCGCGATAGCGACGAGAGGAAGACCCACAACCAGATGACATCCGTAACATCTAAAGCGAAATCGGTCGATGTCCGTTTTATCCATATCAATCTTAAACTCGATCACACGTTCTACAATTTGCACTGACAACATTGTAATTCTGCTCTCGATGTTTCTCAACAGCCACGGGCAGAGTTTGAGACTCTGAAATAATCTGAATAATTAATGAATTATTGAGTAAGCGATCGATCGACTATCGCTCAGTTAGTTTCGTTATTGAATTCGACTCGTTCGAAAAAAAAAAAACGAATCCTCCGAGTGATCACATTGATTTTTTGTTTTGTTATTTTCTCATTTACTATTTATCTTTTTTATTGACCATTGTCACTTCGAAGGTTCTCACACACAGATGTATCCATTTTCTTTGACCCTCTTTAAATGTTGGTCGTTTTGGTCGTTGACACCGAGTGAGGAGTCGAGGATCGTATCTCACTCCGTGTGACAGTTCCTAGACTCATTAAGCCGCCCTTCTTTGCGATATAAATAGGCGCCATGGAGTTGGCGTGTGCGCCACGTTCTCTCCCTATAAGCTAAAGAACGACGACGGGAGCGCGCGGGTCATAAGAGACGACGAAAGAGCAAACGGAATGTTGCCTTGCCGTGTGTTTTTGCTTTCTCTTTCTCTGCTACCCTCTCGTCCGGTCACTATCTTTGACTGCGAGAACTCCCTTTCTTCACCTCCATCCCCGTTCCGTCCTAGCGAACTCTCGTGGTTTCCTATTTTCCGTAGACAGTGCCAAATCGCCGACGTCGCGGAGGGGCAACTAAAATTACGGCTTGTGAAAACTACCGAAGCTGCGAGAGACTCGCGCATCAAAACCACTCGAGGGGTTTTACTCTGCACAGTGATCTTCAATTTACACCAACCTTCCAATTCCCATATTATTTCTTAAAACTTCTATTCGCATCAACGTTCAAATTCCCATATCGTTTGTTATAACGACAGCATCGAATGAATAATTATTCGAGCGGCGATAAAAGTAACGCTTTCGTGATGTCGTTGTTGTTTTGTTTTTTTTTTTTTTCTGTAAAGACTGAAAGAGCCGTGACCGGCAGAGTTGCATCGAACGAAAATACAATATGCCAATGAGTGTGCTTTAATCTCGGCTTGTGTTGCCAATGGTTATCGCGTTCGAACGATACGCGCGTGGTTGAAACTCACCGAGCGGCCAAACGTTGCTGCATCACGTTCGAGAACAGTTGCGTGTCGTTGCGGCGGCCAGACCCCCGGTGAATTTGGAGAGGGGGAGAGTTTGCGTTGTTGAGCGAACAGGCTGCAGGGTTCACGGGCCGGAAAATCAGGGGGAGTCCCGCGTCGCGCCTGCACCTGGCCGATCGAAACCCCTCCCCCTTTTTGCGTGACGGTTGCTTACCCGCTCGCTTGCTACACGTTATTTCTCTCTTACGTATATAATAATGTCATAGTACGTTAGCCTACACGGTAATATAAGTTTTACTCTAACGTCAACTGCACTCGTATACTTTTTGCGCAATGTGTCATAACGGCTCGAGATTATTGCCTTCTGCGCCTTTTTTTTTTTCTTTCATCATGACTTACAATTTTTCCGTAACGATGAAAGCTCGAGCGCGGCTTGAATCACGTTGAATAATTGCCTCGAGATAAACGTTCGATCGAAAGTCAATTGTCTCGAGAATGAAATCATTCGAAATACGGAAACAGGATTTTGTCGTCGGGTTTCAAAGACGCGCGTCAGCGTGGTCAGAACTTGTCCAATGTCGGTGATGTTGTTATTGGCGATTTATCGATACGCGCGTTATGTTATTTCACGATAATCGTCGATAAGCGCGACGTGACGAGGACTCTCTTATTTTTCTCTTTATCCGCTTTGGTCGCTCTCTTGTGGCCTATCAGTGTTGATCCGTGAGATAAAAACAGTATCGAGCCTCGAGCGGTTCCCGAAGGTAAATCTACGCTCTTTTTTTTTTCTTTAGCATCTCGCCTCAACCGGATAATTTATGTTTTTCGTTAAATCGAGTTCCAGTACTATTTAGATGATCGTCGATACGTGTTTGTATACCTATGTAGCCCTCGCTTAGCCTTGGCACTATTTCCGTGCGGTCCATTAGTTCCGCGAGCGAGAGCAGAGAGATCTCTGGCGGCGCTAGGAAAAATGTAATAAACCGCGACACGTCGTACGCTTCTTCTCTTCTCCGACTTCACCGCCGCGTTACCACGGCGTTATTGTACCACTGCCTTCGTGGCGGAATTAAATTGCTTCGTCTACCTCTCCCCGTTCTCTTTCTCTACGGCTGGCTTCCTTTTCTTCATTCGCTTCCACCGCGGCGATGCCCTTTCGTACATTAAGCTGTATTCACCTGCAGTATGCTCTCCGTTCGGTCTCTCCCGCCTCGGGTCATTCAATTTTCGAAGACTTCAATCTCACGCCTTGGCTCTTATCTTCCTCAGTTAACTCCATCTCCCTATTCTCTTGCCTTTCTTAATCTTTTACTCGCTAAAACGTCCGTTACGTATGTTTGCTTCGAGTTTTAAAAGCACCGTCGTCGGTGCGTTATTAGTCGCTGACGAATCGAGTGCGCAGACGCACGGTTGTACCTGTTAAAAACTATTTGTCAACGAGCTCGATGTCGCGCAACGTCGAACTCTCATTGTCGATATACGTGCGTTATCTGCTGGTTGTCGTTTTTGGCCTCGCGAACAGTTCCACTGATCGTCCACCCCCTTGCCACAGCCGCGAGACGCTTCATCATTATTATTAGCGTCGCCTCTCTATATATCCCGTTAATGTACCAATTACTATTTTAGCGTTGCTGTGTGCGTTGCCCGATAGAAAAACGAAGCACCGTTCGGTAGTCGAGTTTTGCGACATTTTTCATTTATTTTCCGGTGCCTTTTTTGTTGTTGTTATTTTGTAGTCTGTATGTTATTTCCTGTGTTGTTAATCCGTTAACAATACAAGCGTCAAAGGCGTCGTGAGCACGAAGCTCGATGATGCGCGCGCAGCCTTCTAATCAAGGCGCTCGGTGTCGTAGAACGGGTTTTACAGTTACGAGATGGTGTTTACGAGAGAATCTGCCTTTCGCACACGAGAGAGACACGAGAGTCGCGACGGCGTTAGCATTAACGAAGAAGAAATTGCCTCTTCGCTATACACCGTCGTTGACATACACCATCGTCGCTCATCGGTCATGCCCTGTCGTGCGTGCGACCGGCGAGCTCGCTCGTTCAGATTTCCAAGTTCAAGCGCTTTGCGCTCGTCCGAAAGGAACGAAAGTTGTCGCGCCGCGAATCGAAAATTTCTTGTGTACACGCATTGTCGATCCAGAGCGAAACGGAATCCAATTCGAAGCATAACTTTACACAATTTACGATGTTCGATGGATTTTTGGAAACTAAATGATATATAAAAGAAATGTAATTAAGAGAATTGCAAGCGGTGATGATCGCGACTCTTGCGAAACACTGTTCAAGTGACCGGCGAAACGTTGAACCCGACACGTGACATACGAACAGCACATTTGCAAATATTTTTTCTTGAATTTGTCGCGAGGAACAACTGGAGCTTCTTTCAATAGAACGGCGCTTTCAATAGAACCGGTTTTTTTTTGGAGAATCGACACAGAATTTTTTGCTGCAAACCAACCCGTGAGTGCACGAGAATATGCGCTCGCATCGGAGGTCTACTGACGATTGCCATCGAAAGTCTTATTTGCGTGGATAGCGGTGAATTCGGTGAATTACCATTTTCGGGTGTTATTATTGTTGGGTGAAACGGATGAGATGAACGAGCCGGTCATTATGGTCGCGGGGAACGCGAGTTTCCAGCGTGGCCCGTTGACTGTCGCTGTCCGCGCAGAACACGCACTTCTCCTCTTGGCGCATATCTCGTTACTCCTTGCAACTCCGTTGCTTCTGCTTCGCGTGCATGAACGACGTCATCCTTGCGAGCCGCTGGACACGCTGGCTCGCGCAGCATCGTTTGTCGCACACTGCGATAAACCCAACTAAATCCACGATGTGCAGCCAATTATAATGAACCGCCTTACGACAATCGATCGACGCTCATTATCGTCGAATCGCACATCCGATCGCCGTTCAGTAATAACTCTCTCTGGACAAAACGGTGGGTGAATTGTCTGAAATTATTTGCCTATGGATCACCGACCGTTACGATAAATCATTGTTTGTATCTTCTTTATAACGATGCCGGGTTCAAAAAGAAGCAAATGTTTTTTCGTGGCCTCGCTCGGTTCACGCTTTTTTTTTCATTCGGACTCTCTCGGAGAGGCCGACTGTGGACTTCGCTAGTCCGCGAGGTTTGGTTGGGTTCTCGGACGGAGGGCCGTCTAAGTATACCCGTGTTATTTCTGGCGGGAGCTGACGCACCGTTTCTTCCCTCGCTCGAACTTTATCCCTCTCGCTTTTGCTACTCATCCGATTCATTTGATCTCTTTCGCTCCACCTTACTATATTAGAAACGCGAAGTAGGCGCGTAACGTAAATTCGTTTGTCGAGAGACGAATCGATACGGTTATTCGTAATTAGATAATTCAGCAACGTTGCGCCGTAGCGGGTGATCGACGAGGTTGTGGACAATGAGCGAACGCTCCCGTAGCGTCGAACAATTGTCAGGAAAGCCATTATAGATTCAGCAGGCAGAAGCGACTAAACTGGATATGTAAATTCATGGAGTTCTATTTACCGAGGGAAAATAGTCTAATGGTCTCGACAAATATGCTACACACGATATACTCCGCGAGGCGAGGATGAGTGTTGAATCGCGCGAGATCACCTGTTACCAGTTATGTTAAACGCCCAACTGTTTGCCGTATCTCCACGCGCCTGTCCGGCTCGATTTTTCGTTCGAACGATCTTCCCGCTGCGAAACCGAGTAAATATTAATATTCATATAAAAATGACAGACCGCATCGTGAGTAACTGTAGTAACGACTAATTTGTCTTAGCGTTGTACTTCTGGTGGAATAATAGTAGAGCGAAGATCGTAAAAGCGAGCGTGTAATAATGGAAACCGCGTAATACCCGGTGTCGAGAGGTAAAAGCGCGCGCCAGTGGAAGATACGCGACGGGCGGGGGATTTTCTGTGTCGGTTAGAGTCTTGAAGGACGGACGAGGGCCTGCCTGGTGTACGAGTAACGCGAGGTAGAGAAGTCCGCCGGATAGAAGGATAGAGAAAAACGTTCGAGGAAAGAGTAAGCCAGAGTTCTGTCGGGCACACGCAAGGTCTTTCGGTGTTGCCTCGTCGAGTCTACGCTCTGTCCTCTTCCCCTCCCGAGAGTTATGAATAATTCATCTCGGAAGAAGCGACGAGCCGTTGGGAGCTCGGGCTCGCGCGTCTTTCCACCACGCCTCGCGTGATACCTCTGCCGCCGCCGCCACCGCCGCTGCCGCCGTTTCTTCGGCGCGTCTACATACATCTGAAATGTCGGAGGATATAATAGTACCATATACCCCACTGTATTCTATATAAATATATATATAGGTATATAAGTACTAGGGGAAAATACGCAACAGGAGCCTGCACCTTCTTCGGTTCGATATAACGCGTACTTGGGTTTGTAGGTATCGCTTTTTAGTTCCCGATTCACCCTCTCCTCGGTCACGGTGTGCACGTTGCACACGCTCTTCCACCTTCCACTCATTGTACAGCTTTTTTTTTCGTGAACTCTTCGACTCCGAAATAAATTGCAGCGTTGGAAAATATATATATATATATATAATAATAATTATAATTGTCGTTAAAAATGTTTAATAAAAAATTAATACACCGTGTTACAGACTCTAAGTCTGCAAAGTTCGTCGATATTTCGAGTCACGCTCGGTTTAATTATAATAAGCCGTGTATATGTTCACTCGATCCATCTATCGCGCGTCATTGTAAGGTCGACGTTAGTCAGCCTCGCCACAAAGTGCACGGGCTCGCAACGCGAAACACAAGGAGCTTCCAGTGCCCCGGCGCACACTTGTCAAGGCGGGTTGCGTCGTTGCCGCACGGCGTTGCACCCGATCCTCGTTACGGATGCACGAGGCATCCGACGACAGGCTGCAACAGCTCAACGTTCGCTCGCGAACGAGTGTAGAGGTTCATTCACCTCACTCTTCGGAAAGAACTACACTACCGTCGTTCCACGGCATTCGGTGCGTGCGCCTGTGCGTCGTCGCGTTGCTCGCACTCGTGTCCGAGTTTGCCGGCGAATATATTTGCCACGCCAAAACGATTTCATGCCTGATCATTTCACCGAACGGAACAAAAATTTTGTATAGTTCCTGTTGCTTTGGTAAATTGTCGAATAGGGTAAGACGGGGTGATGTGACCATAGTTGTTTGAGAAATGGAAATTGGGAGTCAAGCGTTTCCAAAAAAGACCTTTAAATGTTGGTCATAAACAACGAAAGTGAAGGAATTCACTCACAACTTTTGATATTTTCGATGCGTGATTCATTCGCACAGCAAATATTCGCGATCAGCCATACCGATTCGAAACGACGAGTGATGTAGCGATACACATGATGGTAATCGATTGGGGAAGCATAGCAGATTGCATAAAACATACCTCGGTATATATTACGTTGTCTGCATGAACTGCGGAAATACGATAATTATCTCCGTCAATTGTTTTACACAACAATCTAAAAAGAAAACGGTTTTACTGCCTACATTACCCGAAAATACCTTGCACGTAAAACCAATTTTATTTTTCGTTTCAATTATATTTCATCCGCATGTTTACACTATACCGATGTTTACACTATAGTTACTGTTCGCTCGTGCGTCTAATCCTAAAAAAAATGTATCCTTCATTGAAGAAAACAGCCACAGGCGTATCAATGCTAATTCGGTATATAAAATAGATACTCGTCCCTAGGCCTCGATGGTCCGAGGTATATCACATAGAGCTTGGGGCTTTATGCCAGTGTTACATTGTACCGTACCACAGTCTACGGTGTACCATGTATTCACATTCATCGGATACATAAACGTTTACATATATACGTGTTCTGTGTTCCACCATTGCCCGTGCACGAGACGACACGCGAAATCCGCCGACCGGCAATTTGTGTGTCTCTCCTGGAATCGAGCATCGAGTCTCCCTTCTCTGACTCGTGCGAGAAATCTCCTCCGTGTATACCGTAATATGCATACATGTGTGTGTGTGTGTGTGTGTGTGGGAGAGCGCGAGCGCGCGCGTTCGTGGATAGAGAGGGAGCGAAACGAAGTTATACAGGCTGGTCGACTCGCGAACCAACTCTACTCGACTGGATATACGAGAGTTTCGCTCGTCGTTTCGTGCTTCCACTCTGTTGCTGTTGCTGTTGCTGATGGTGCTGCGGAGCAGCCGCTTTGCGCGCTTGTTCACTGGCTTAGAGCCAGGGCGACTTACCCAATTAGGTTTCATCACTGGGTCGTCCTCCACTGCCTCTTCCCTGGGCCTGCCAATATTTCCAATAGCCCGTGGACCCACCGAGTGCGGCATCTCGTCGATTCGACAATAAGCTAGCTAGTCATCTAGACATCTCTCCCGTCCCGATACCCGACGTACCCGAGTGTGCTTGCCGTAGCGTCTCTGCCTTCATCCTTCATCTTTAGTACCGTACGATCCACGCCCGCTCATGCGATTCCTTCGCATTGATTATTCGATATACAGAAACGTGTTGGATACTTGTAAATAATGACCGCTGTACAAGCGGAACAAATTCGCGTTGAAACTTATCAAACGTGCCGTTTGCCTTTTGCGAATCGAGCCGTTAACTCGTACTGCGATAAACGGCGATTTTCTTGAGACAATGGCCAACACTTTGCACCTTGAAGTCTTAGGTAGTAGAAAAATATCGTAACGATTAACTTCAAGCAGACTCAAATGAATTGGCAAAGCGTTGGTGACTGTGAGAAAAAAAGTAAAGTAAAATAAATAAAGAAAGACAGACTTGTGAGGGGATCGAAAGTTTATTGTTATTATGCCACTACAGGGTTGCCAGGGTAAATAAAGTGGAATGAGAGAACGCCAGCGAGAGAGAAAGAGGGAGAATTCCCGTGAGACTGCTGATGCTGCCGTTGTTGGCGGCTATCCCCGGCATTCGATTTGGTATTTTTCTTTGTGTATCGCAAATAGTTGGAATTTTTGCAGCAAGCAGGCCATTGATATATCGTGCCGCGGGTCCTTTGAGCTCTCGCTGCAGTGGCTCCGCCGAATTATCTTTCGGTCAGACGATCAGAGAGGGAACCCCTTTGTACCGGTCAATTTACTCCGCATCCCTCTCGTCGTTTATTCTTTGTTTTGTTTATTTCGTTCTTTTTTTAACCCGTTCATTTGGCTTTGTTTCATGGACTGCAGATCGTTCCTCTCTTTTTGCAAATGATTATTTCGTGCTTCACTTCATAATCTGGAAAATGATTTTACTAATCTTCTCGTTCTCTATTCTCGGTATCCTACTTTTATATTTTTTTCTTAGGTTTTATTGTTGTTATTTTTTTTTTTGCTTTCCTTTCGTCCTTTCATCGATGCCGCAATTCTTCGGCACCCTCAGCTGGACACTGCGAAGGGCGTTCCTTTGTGTTCCCAACGTCCGTCGGGTCCCGAGCGAAGAGACTCTCTCTCCTCGGAGTTGACATCGGATAGAGGAGTTCTCTTGCCGAGAGAGAAAGAAAGACAAGTCGCATGGGAACAAAGGAAGGAGCACCGCTCCTTTCTTCCTTCCTTCTTTTCTCCTATGGTTTTATCTCATATTCTTGTTACCCTTCTAGCTCGCTCGCACTTATCCTCGTTGCCTTTATTTTCCTCGTCGCAAAGACGAAGATGAAGTTCTCATTTTCTTCGCCCTTTTTCTCCCTCATCTATTTAATTAATAAAAATTAATTTATGGTAGTGATGAAACAAACAAATTAAACCGACAGCATATTTTTTCTTAATGTTCTGTAACTCGCATTGCTGACACATCCAAAAAAATGATCAAATGTTCGAAGTGAAGTACGTTGCAACGCTTGAGTATTGTTCGTTAAATCAAAGAACAGGTTCGGGCAGAAAAGTCAGACACAGTCCGTTATTGGCGCGAAAAGACAGACGTTTCTCACAATTGTCATCGGCAGAGCTGTGAGAGACTGTCGAAGCTCCAGTCGTCTCATCGCTTCTCGTTCGCCTCATGAAAAATATACATGAACAGAGATATTCAGTTCTGCGAGAGTCTTTCCTTGCTGAGATTGTCCTCGGCCCAGAAGAATTCCGTCAGAAGAATAAGAAGAGACAAAGAACGAAGAAAGATAATGAGGACTTGACATTGCCCAGTTGGAAGGGTCAATCTAATAGTCTCTCGGTCGCTCTCTCCCACTATTCTTATAATCTTCTTGGCACTCGAATTTTTTTCTCACAGACTTTCGTCTCCATCGCCCTTCATGCGTATATAAGTTTCAGCGTCGCGTGACCTTTGACGACGTCGAAAACAGATGTCTTCTCGACGCTGCCGGACGTACAACGTGCGCGACGGCCTGTCGAGTGTGCCGCTTTGAAACGGTCACACAAGGGGCTTTGTGGCGTACTCATTCGCGAAAAGCAAGCCCGTGCCTCTCGACGAATATATTTACGATAAACTTCTTCTTTATTCAAACACCCGACTCATCGAAATGTCCGATACGATGATTTGTTGATATTTATTTAAATTTTTTCGGCGGCGATAACGATGATGTATGTAACGAACGTGTGTTTGAAGACAGTGCAAAGGCAATGTCCAGTGACATTGAGGAGAGCACACGTGCTTCGTAGTCTGGCCGCTGTTAACGGCACCGAGGGAGGGCGGGCTTATACGGAGTGAACGACAACGATGAAACGAAGAGTGAGAAAGACTCGCAAAGCCACACCTGGCTGACGTCACGAAACGGTATAACGATGGTATTTCATAATAACGAGAGTTGGCGCGGGCGCGCTCACGACAGCGGATGAATGGAAGCTGTTTCTGCAGCGAGAGACGAAGGCGAAACGTTTCTGCTCGGCCACGTGAACGGCCACAGGTTCGAAGAACAAGTCCGAGAGGGAACGCCGGAGTAGGGTAGATTATACAGCTCTTTCTACCTCTCTCTTTCCCCCGAGCCTCGCAGACGTCCAAACGGGCTTGTTTCACTCGCGCAATAAAGAAATTAAAAAGACATGAAACCCGACACCTTATGTATTATTTTGCCGGCTCTCGATTATCTGCGGCGCGCCCACGACCAAAGAGAAAAACGACGCGAGAGCGCGTTAACCTCGTCGATACTCGTCGATCGCAATGATTTCGAGGCTTCTTTCCGAATGGGCTTGTAATTGTTTCCGGAAATATGATTAGTTCGTGGCATTAATATTACTCGTTGGTACGAGCGTTCGACGCATTTCGTTGCCAAAGAAATTTAAATAAAATATGAAACAGATGAAAAAAAAAAGTTTGCACCAACACGCGCTGTTTGTTTCCCCGCTATCGTGTCGCCGTCGCATATTGCACGTGCATACTTCGGCCTTTCATTATCGTGCAAACTCGCTAAACTCGTCCGACTCGACGCGAGATTATTTCCAGTTTCATTCGCGTTTCGCGTGCTGCGTTATATGGGTGAAAATAATGAGAATCGACGCGATATCTCGGCATTGGTCGTACGTACGTGCTCATTACTCGAGGATGCGAAATCTTTTGTTCTTGACCGTGGTTCGAATCTACCTCGATTTACCTCTTGTGTCTCTGGAGGAGACGAGAGAGCAACGGTAGTTGTGATAACGTTGCGTTCGTGGGCGGGAAGTAAACATGCTTGCCATCCGACTCGAACATTGCGAGGTCGTAATGCTCTTTGGAAACATTTTTCCATTATTCTTCGATTTTTTTTTCCGTCATTTTTCCGCCGATCCGTTCGTTTCCGTCTCATTATTTTTTCCTTACTCACGTTCCGTAAAATGAACGGGGGTGGTCGAGCAATCGCATTCGATGATTTTTTTTTATCTCATCTCGTCGTTTCTCGTCGGGCTAATGCGCGTTCGTTAGCGTGTACGAGCCTCTCTCGGACGGAACACCCACTCACTTCTCGGACCCTTAATTGGTGGCCTTAGATCCCGGGAGGCCAATAAACGTGCTCTTACGGATTCATAAAACGCTTTAAATGCGCCTCGAGAGCCTCGGTAACCCTTGGCTTGAACGTCGCAACACTTGACTTGAAAATTTATCGTTTCTTTTTAATCGATCGATTTTTCCTCAAAAACATCGAGGAAATACTTTTTTCCAATTCGTTCTCGATTATACGTCAATTTTCTCATGTTCGCCTATCCACAAGTATCGAAGGAGTCAATTTTCCAGAATTGTACTCTAATGGGATGCTCGGGCGAATTTTGGTGGAGGGGTTTAACGGGTTCGCGTAACGACCCTTTCGACAGAAGATTTCGACGTTAACGACTCACTAATTGATGTCGAATGATAATTGGCCTACCCGGCGGCATTATCCGTTCCCTGTTGTACACATTAATCTTAAGGTATTATACTTTATTCGTACATCGTACACTCTAATCGCTTATTAATGAAACCGACTTACGTACTTCGGCTCCAGGATTTCAAGTTTATCATGCAAGTAGAAACTATTAGTCTCTTAATCTCTCTCTCTCTCTCTCTCTCTCTCTCTCTCTCTCTCTCTCTCTCTCTCTCTCTCTCTCTCTCTCTCTCTGGGCTCGAAACATTTCAATCGAGAGATTTAACGAGCTCACCGATAATTGACAATATTTTCCACGCTCCCGCAAATACAGTAGTGACTCGCCTGATTTTTCTAGTTCCACTACTTTTTTTTTCGTTTTGTCTCGAGCGACTCGAACGAAATTGGACGTCGACGATGGAGAAGGACGGTGCGCGGTTCAGAAACAAAAAAACAAAAGAAAAACGAAAAGACCGAGGGTGAAAGGAGTGTGGAAGGTTAAATGGTAAGAGGAAAAGAGAGCCGAGAGACATCGTCGGCGTGATGCGACGAATCGGTGGTGGGGAGAATAAAAAGGTTTATGGTTGTTTCGGGGTGCTCTATCTTTAGGATCCACATATCATGGCGTCCGCGTTTTCCTCTCGACGCTCACTGGCGCTGTGCGCCGAGGGGCCTCCTTCGGCCGTTCTCTCGCTCGGACTTCTCTCCGACAGAACCACTGAGTTATTTCACGGTTAAAATAGTCGACGAGTCTCTTCCTTCTTGCCAAAGGCCGTGCGCGACTCGACAACGTCGAGGAAAATCAATGACCATACTTCCTTTTCCCCGACTCGCACCATTACAGCGGATTTTCGCTCGATTCAACCTCGAAAACACCGATATTACATGGATATTCCATATCGCTCGTCCAAAGGTATCTTCGAACAAAATCCGCAATAAGTTTCTCCGTATTGTCAAACAAATTTTATATGCAGAATTGCTCGTAGTGAGAAACACAGGGATCAACTAACATCCGGTGTACAGTTGTGTGTCCGGCGGCCTACGTGCTCTCGACTATTTACGTACTCGTGTGATTTGTCGAGCGTTAGTATTCTCCTTGGTGTATTTTTACCCATTACGTATTCCCGCGATGTAACGAGCCTCGACACCACTCCTCGATATCGTCTTTTCGTTTATGAGTCCTTACATCGACGCTTATAACAAACTCCTATTGTGTACTTGGCATTGCAGTGAGACATCTTCGAGCGACCCATTACACGTCGTTCGTACTCGCGACGAATTGAGAAGGCGGGGCCGTTTCGCCCCTCTCCTCCGTGTCCGAAAGCATCGAGACCCGGAATGAGTATTCGACGGTGAAAAGTTGGAATTTTGGCAAGTTTGGTACACGATATACTCTGCTATCTCCTCTTGGGCTTGTCCCGGCATTCGATTAAAACCGATCTGACTCATTTACCAAGAACGGTGATTCGGCATTACGTATGTGTCCCGTTTCCAATAACCGGGGCACGTTGATATTGAAATCCTGCTATTCGATTCGTACAACCAGGAAGTACCGAAGATTGTCAATACCGCAATGTAATAGCGGATATCGCTCGGATCGGCCCTGTGCCTCGTATACGCTATTTAACGTGTGAGCGGGGGAGGCTGCATGACGATTCGGAGATGTGCGTAGGTTTAATTCCTAGTTCGAACATGAAGCCCGAGCGTGATTATGTAACCCGTAATACAGTTACGCATATATATATATATATACACATGTATGTACATATATATATTGACGAATATACGTTCAACGGTGGAAAACGATTTTCCCGAGATTACGAGGAACGCGAATAGTCCGAACTGTTCGCTTCGCCATTGCCACAGTATAATACCTGTAAACTGAGGCGAGACACACTTACACATGCACTCTGTGTCTCTTGCTTCGCGAGTATATTCAAATCCCAGTGTGGTACGGGCGAGTTTAGCCCACGCTCAACGCCCACACCATTGTGTGTGTCTGCCGTACGTTCGGTATCTCGGTTGTACGAGTGAGGGAGAGAAATCGTTTCGCGCGAGCAGCTAGAGCTCTGCGAAAACGCAATTTGCGATAATCAACCTCTCGGCCGATACTGGGTTCGGGTCGCGCGGAACGTTGTACACTCCGGTCATGCACAACGCGTATATATGTACACCGTTGTACCCAATTACTCCGCGCCGACGATGTACCGACGCTGGATCATCGTGCAAACTCTCCACCGCGTCTCTCTGTCGTTATCGGACGATTAGATCGTCCTGGCCAGACCATATATGGCACAGGCGAAGAGGGAGAGAAAGAGAGTCTGTACCTCGTTACAATGCAACTCCCTCGACACTTCTGGAGATTTAAGGCCGAGTTGCAGCGGCTGAAGGCGCTGTGCGCAGTCGTGTAAAAATAAAAATCATATTCCGATCAGAATAGATCAATTTTAACACGTCATTTCCGGTCGAAAAATTCGATTTTTTTTGTTATTTTGGGTAAAAGTTTTCAGAGCTACAAGTGTTAATGTGTAGGTGACAAAATGGGGCTTCGGAACGATGCGGGATATTATTATCGTTTTAATCGCCTGTGGACAGGATAGTACGAGGAAATATTGGACGTGTGCCATAATGTGAGACACGGAGGAAAAAAGAGAGATCGAGACTTTCGGGCAAAGAGTATTTTTTTTCTTCTTTGGTTATTATAGTTTTGGTACCGCACATTTAGTTTCGCGTGTGAGGAACGGAGTGGAACACTTGCGAACTGAAATTTTTATATAGCTCTCTCATTGGAAAGGATTGGATATCGGATCTGTGCATGTACTTAGTTCAATGGAAAAACAGGATCTTAGACAATGATTTTTTTTTATCGTCGAATTAATTATTCAATATTAAGCGTTTCGTAACCGTGTCTATGTCTTCCCCCCTCTGATTACTAACCTACAACTTATTTTACTCGTGGAACGATGCAATGCAAAAGGACTTCTGTTGAAAATTTACGCAAGATACATCCACGAAAACTTTATTTAAAAGCCGAAACGATATGATAATTGCAGCGACTATAATATTGTATCGAATTTCAACTCGCTATCTCAAGTCGGTTCCAAGTTACAGACGTTGTAAACGATGCGAGTCCGTCTCTGAAACACACGCACATACACACATACGCACAAGCGAGGACGCCACCTAAATATAAGCATTTCTCAGCATTTTCAACTATTTTAAATTCTTCAAATAAAATCTCGATTTTTTAAGAAACTGAAACATAGCTTCCTTTATGGCGAAGCAACCCCAATAATAATAATTGTTGTCGATACGCTACAACCTATTCTCGTGTCGGTTCGTAATGTAATTAATTAACTCCGGTACTTGAGCGGTTATTCAATCCAATCTTCTGTCGCTCGAGCACTTTCATATTTGCAGCCCACGCTATCACATAATCGGATATCCTATCGATTAATCATAAGAACAATTCCAAATATAAACAAGGTTTTTAATCATCCATGTATTTTTTTTCTGTTGCAGGTAAGTCACAGTGACGAATCGATATCTAAACATAGATTAAAAAATGTCGAGTACTAACCTCGATGCATCCGACGATATTCGTACCAGGTCAGATATGAAATCGATATCTCCAGATACTTCTCGTAAGCGCTCACGAGAATGTGATTTAGCTACCGTAAACATGAAAAAAACTGAGGTTTAATGTCTCAACGACGAGCACCATGGGCGTACATTAAGTTCGAATGTGCGACCTGATCGGTCGGTCTGTCGATAGCGTCATCGTTTACTCCGGAAGACTAACCTGGCACAACGCTGGTCACTCAACGATGCTAGTGCCAGAAGCACTACACCGGCTAGCCTGTGTTATTCAACCGAGTGAAAGATCAAGGGACAGAGAGAGATAAACATCTTTAATGGAACGCACCACTAAATCCCAGGTGCGTGCTTTCGAGAGCCGAATCTCGGTCGAGTCACTGGTTCATCCTCTTCTCCATCGAAAGGTGTTCCTAGCTTACTCTCCTCCTCGCCGCCGCTGTTCGACTTCGCTTCTACGCACGAGGTAATAAATCTTGTGGAAGATTCTGGCTCAGGTAGACACTAGCGTGGGATCGAAAGTTCTGCCGCTTGTCCCAAGGGATACACAGCCGGTTGAACGCCGCTCGCGGTACCCCGGAGTGTGGAAGATGAGAGAAGAGACCGTTAAGTTATCCGCACCCCTCTGCATTACTCGGACACGAGGTTGAATTCGCCTACGACTCTTGATTCCTTCTCCAAACTCTCGGAGGACGATGGAGAGGGGGTCGCTTTGCCGATAACATCATCGCTTCACTTTATTTCGAGTTATATCTATACGTATATAAATGTTGTTCCTATCATTATCGAAGAGATAATTATAAAACCAGATCATGGCTTATGTACCATTGAGATGCGTTTACGGATCTTCAAAAGACTGCCTCGATTGAAGAGCAGCTCTCGCGAGAATAGGCTATCGACTCGATCGCCTCTCGCCCATCCCTCCGAACGGATCTTCCTCTCGACGAACGGAAAGAGCAGACGATCCATCACGTCTCGCCTCGACTTCCAACGAGTTTCGTGAACGCCGAGATCAACCGACGTAGCTTTCCTCTGTCTTGCTTGCATCTTCAATCTTGCTTTCTCCGGTTCGCTTGTCGATGCACCTTGTCTCTATCTCCCTTACTCCTCCCTCATTCGCGGGAATCTTTCTCTCATCGGTGACGAGAGAAAGGACGATTGATGAGTTTTCCTTTGGCTCGGCTGTATTTATTTTCTCTCCCGTTCTTACATTTCGTTACTGGCGTCATCGTTTGCCCTTGCATGCATTTTCGACGGTGAATAACTGCCAACTGATCTCCACAATTTGCAGAAGGAACAAGATCGTAAATATCGTCGCAGGATTTTCTCACGGTAATTTATTCCGTGGCCGAAGGAACGCGTTTGGTCTCGACTGGATCTTCTTGCGAATGGCAAAGTTACAGAATTGTAAGATCGTTATACGCGTGTCGTTGCGCGTAGGGCCAGTGTGTAATTCCGTTTAATCGAGCCGCTCTCTGGGTTTCAGAAAGCTGTGTGTCTCCGGTCGCACCCTTGGGCAACGGCGATTTTCGAAGACGAGACACGCGTGGCTCGCGCGAAAAAACAGCGACGACCAAGTGTCCCCGAGAATAGCCCGATGTTTTGTCCTCTCTCGAAGGTACGCCGGTCGATAGGGAAGAGAAGACTCCGAGGATTCTCTGCTGGTCGTAGTTAGAAAAAAAACAGTAAGAAGCACGATTCTTGGACGATCCGCCTGCAGTATTCTCAGGATCATCGAGTCGCGTATATGTCTCGCTATTTAGTTTCTTCTTCACCGGATCACCGGCGCCCGAGCGGTCCCTCCTCAAACAAAGCGATTCGCCGACCGCGAAGATCGGGATCGGATTGAAATTGAAAAAAAGAGGTGAGGGAAAAAGAGTGGCGAGAAGTAAATCAAGAATGCGTGGGAAGTTTCCGAAACGAACTATCGCCGGAGGATCCACTTGGGATTCGCCTGTAGATTAAAGCGAAACCTCGGCATCTGAATTTATACATCTGCCAAGTTCGTTCGAAATTGCTAATAGCGGTGAGATATTGAGGAATGTCCATGAAACTCGTTGACCTTTTATTGTGGAGTTGAAAATTCACGCCGCCACGTGAGAGGAAAAAAATATGAACTCGAAAACACATGGCAGATAAACCGATAGTTTGTGTAATGTACGAACTCTCGGGACGGTCAGGTAAACGAAGCTTCGACGGAGGCCGTCGAGTTGTCGTGTATAAAGAAAGAAGATGAGACACGTGGCTTGTCGGTATCCACGCGACCGAGTCGCGATAGGCTCTCGACCTTTCGCCCCGTCAGAAAACTCCTCGACTGGATCATCTCTAAATGTCATTGGAACTTCTCGAGCGGAGTCTAATCTCTCTCAACATGCATGATTTCCCAAACTAATCCATTCTTTTCTGCAATTGACATTCTCAATAAAATCCGTTCCATGCAAATGTTAAACCTCGATGAAAGAATAAAGAGAGGAGCATAATTTCCATCACGGTTTTTCTAAAGGCTTTATCAAGTGTGTTTGAATGTAGAAAAGTCTGTATCATTCACACACACAAACCCCTCGCAGCCTCGTATTTAAAGCCCTCGGGGCAACTGGTGTAACTTTACGCATGTGCAATCGCCCCCGTTTGCGATTCTGAACGAGGCGAATCGAGAGGAGTCGGATTGTATGGGATGTACAGGTGTACAGCAACCAAGCTGCGGCCGTATGACGGCACGGTTTTACCTGCGTGGATCGTGTCCGAATGCTTCATCTCCTACTGCGAGGATTTTCCTGAACGAATTTCGAATTGCATCAATTTGTGTCCCAGCCGTTGTTTAACGATTAATTTTGATTACCATATCATAGATATATGTATCCTGCGTAGGGGGGGGGGGGGGGATAATATAATCTTTTCATCGCGAGGTTTGCGGCTTTGAGGAACGAAACGGCAAGGAAACACACGTTTATTATATTCTCGCACAGAGAGTGGACGGAAAAGCCATTGAAGCCATTGCTCGGCTCATTTTCCTTCTTCGTCCGTTCTTCTTTCCTGCCCTCTCGCGTATGTAACAAAGAACGTGCAGCAAAGCTTCGCCTCGGAATTCTAGAATCTCTGGAATTTTTCCCTTGCCCTCACGAAACTTAAGGTTTTTTTTTTTTTTTTAATAGTCTATCCCTCCAGGTACCCTTTTGCCCTGGTCCTCTTTAACCGACCATTCCACGCGGTTTAATTATCTCATACGTGCACGGGAGCAAAAGACGCAAGACGACGCGTTTCTCGTCTCGTTTTCGTTGAGGTCAAACGAGAAAGCTGCCGGTGGATGATTCAAGATACCCGCGATGTGAATTTAAGCGCGATAGTTTTTGTTAAGGATGCTTCGGCTCAAACACGTTTCCGTTCGAAAGCTATAAAACTTCGCTAGTTTGTAGGAAGAGACCAGCTGAAAAGTTTGTAATTTTTTCACATTTTTTGACCGTGTTGTTTTCTAAGTAACGCATGTACAGAGCTACATAAGGTGCCGTGCGAGCGTTTCGAAAATAGATCGGTAACGACCATAATCAGCGATCTTCTCCGCCGGTTTCACTCAGATTCGAATGAAAAACCTACCGCGGCGAAGAGTCTAATATTAGATAGATTATGTCGAAAGCTCAAGAAGATTCACCATTCCGATTCCGAGATAAATTCAGTAAATAAATAAGCCTGTCTCAGTCCAGCCGCTTGCTTTGGCTGCGTTTCTCAGTCCCACACTGGCCGAAGCGATCAGCGGAGCCGATCTCCCGTTCTCCGCCGGCGATTCTGTCCTAAACATCCTTAAACAAGCTCTCCCCATCGTTATGTCCAAAGCTTCTTGAACAAAAATTCTAATAACGGTAATAATCCAAAAGTTTTACGAGGCTCTCTCGTAATGGAGAGGAAACTTAGGGACTCGGGTGAGTTTACAAGGTGGTGAGGTCGATATAGTGAACGAGGACGGAGGGATGCGTATCTCGTTACCGGACTGACAGGGCACACAGGCTAGACGAGGTGCGTGAAACAATGCGACGCAAAACGAACGGCGCCATCGCGTCGCCCCTGCGACCGCCAGTAGCCTAGAGTCGGGTCGACTTTGCGTCCTCGTTCGCCGATCGTTTCTTTCCTCTCATTCCCGCTGTCCCGACGCGACTTGAAAAAAAATTCAAACGTCTAGCACACGCTGAGTAATTGGTAATTAGAATCCGAGTAGCGATGCCTCTTCCGTTATCTATTTCGACGAATACGTCCTTCGCTCTGTGAGTTTACGAGATTCAAAAAGCTACCTCAACGAGGAAGCAAAGAAAAAAATGAGTCCTGCGACAGAGTCGGCGAACGAGATCGTGAATCCACGATCTCCCATATCGAAGATCGATCTCGAGGAGCGATCACGGATACGCGCGGGAAGCCTCTCGCTAATCGGCAACGGGTAGGGAAGCAAGAGAGAAAGAACCCTCTCCTGTGGCGCCAACGATATCTCGACCCACAGTCAATACGGTCACGTACGAGATCTCACACTGCTCGGAGAAATAAAGTCGAAGGAGAAAGACGGAGAGGCGCCTCGCCATGATGCGTCCAAGCTGTTCTTCTCTCCGGCGACAAAATCAAATAAAAAGGAAGTACTAAAGATTTAATGAAAAAAAATAAAAATAAAATAAGTATAGGCGATAAAGATCGAGAAACATTAATCGAACACCCGGTACATGCAGAGCGGCGAGTCCCAGCGACAAAGTGACAATCGACGATGCCCGTGCGGTCTTTAGGAGATCCGTGATTCGACGACTGCGAAGACGCCGGTTTCGCGGGCTCGGCGAAGAGAGGAAAGAGGCCGAAAGAGACCGGACGAGAGCAGACTCCGAAGCAAGGGAAAGAAAGAGTGAGCAAGCTCCGCTGTAGAGGAGAAGCGGTGAGAGGGAACACACGGGAGCGACGTGACTGTGTGTGTGTGAGGAGTAAAACAGGAATGGAACGGTAGTGGGGATCTCTCTCTTTCTCTCTCGATCGAGGATCCGTGGCGAACCGGTTTTCCGTATCTCCGATGACTCATCGGCGACCGTGCGCGACTCAGCAGCAGCGAGCCTGGCAATAGGAGGCGACGTAGTTCTATGCGTCAAGTGCATTTCCTGCTGGTTCGCTGATGCGACCTTTCTTCCTTTACAAATTTTCTCCTTCCTCTCACCTTGTTCCTCGTTCAATTTATCTCGCGACATTCGACGGCCCCGAGAGACGCTGAAAATTTCGTCCAGTAAAAATCTACGTCCAAAGTAAAAATGTAAATAAAATTGGGCCGAATGGCTTACCTATAATTCGAGTCTCGGAAGTGTGAGAATTAGAGTGGGAAGAGGCGATGAGGAAAGAGAACGAAACGGAAGAGGTTTGAAGCAATTCCGAGCGTGTGTAACGGTATAAAGAGCACGAGAGAGAGTGCGGAGGACGCTAAGAAAAGGGAGAGGGTGTGGAACGGCAAAGAGGGAAGACGGAAAGAGCTCCATGGCCAAGAGAGACGGAAAGGTGAGCCTAGGCAGAGAACACTCTACTCTCCTGACAGTTTGATTTATGGTAGACGCGTCTCGAGTTATCGCTTCGCCAATAGTCCAAGTCCCGGGTGGAAGGCGAGGGCGCGAGAGGGAAGTGCCGACTGCAACTCGGCGTGTTCTCCAGGAGGCGAAGGAGAAAGCGTCGGTAGGGCGGTAAATGTATAGCCGTAGTCGTCGTCGGGACGAGAATCGATAACCGGAATGGCCGTACACTTCCGGTCGATACGATTTCGCCGCGCTTCGAACCGACACTTCCGAGGATTTGCACTCTTCAATTTGATGAACCACCAACGAATGGCATACGATGATTGTCGTGCACTTTGCACAATTGGATACTCTCTTTCTTCGGACAAATTTTATTTCTCATAATCTTTCGATTCTTTACGCTCAGAGATGCAACGTTGAAACTGTAGACTCCCCTTCCACATTTCTCCGTCCCTCTCAACCTTGCTGTATGCACGGAAAATGAAATTGATAATAAAGCATATTTCTCACTTTTTGGGAAAATGTCGAAGAGAGAAAAAAAAAATAAGTACCGTTTACCTCTCGGTTATGTGCCAGGCTATTTCACGGAATTTTCAAATCCACGAATTTACGGTGGAGACCTGCTGCGGGGTAATAGTTGAGGGTGAAAATGGTTTTTCTTAGGGGCGGGACGCACCCTACGCAATCGCCGAAAAAAACCTCGAGCGTATACGATCGGGTCTCGAGATTGCTTCGTAAATTCTTTTAATACCCACTCGGCCTCCCTGTGAAAGTGCTACACCGAGGGACCTCTGACTCGGCTCTTCTTATTCTTCGCCTATTCTCCATCCGTCCATTCTCTTCCCCCTGCCGGAACGGAGGGGTTGCACGACTCAGCCGTCACGCCTCAGCAACAAGTGTGATTTCAAGGGTGCTGTATTGTTGTCGCTTCCCCGCCAAGAGCGAGAGCGTGTGTTCTCTAAGAGCAGAGATGGCCTATCTTGCCGTTTTTTCCTATCAAAATCTTATCTTTATTCCTTCGATAATTTCCAACTACTATTTAAGACAGGAACCGCGAGATGCTCGAGCGATAGTCCGAGTATCTCGTTGATGAGTTACCCCAAGTAATTCGGATACGCTGAGGGGTTTTCTCGTGACCCGGAGAGACGAGATACTCTCGAGTCGAGGCTCTCGGGCTCGAATATAAATTAAATATAATTAATCACCTCCACGTTCAGTACAAGCATGTCCTATCGCTCTCTCTTTCCGTCTCTCTCTCTCTCTCTCCCTGTTCCAAAGTACGTCGCATCAAGGAGGAGATGTTCTCGGGTTTTGCTCAAGTGTACGTAGGAAACGGGCGAGCCTCCGCGGCACGCAATAAACGCGCGGATAAGTGCCTCTCATCTCGTGTCTCGTGTCGTAAGCTGGTCTAGAATCCTCGAAAGTGGAGAATCGAGGGTTGTGCTCAGTAGGGCAGAGTGCTCTCAGCTATCCTGTAGACGAAACGACTCTATAGGCGAATACTGTGCTATAGTGCCACCTTATAATATTCGCGAATTGTATTAAATTACCATTACACATATATTATGGTTATTGAATGACCTTTTTTTTTTTACACGATAGTAATTGGTTTTATCGGCGATTTCGCATCACCCACGGACACACGAGGTCTTGGCGCCCTTCGAATTTACTATCTTGCTACGTGATTAATGGGGGCTTTATCGCGTGTACGTGGTTTGAGAGAGGAAAGTCTGTCGCTCGTTCCTTGGCAATAATCTCACCGAGTTCCGTCGACTCCCTCGCAATAATGCAATAAAGATATACGGCGAGGGTGCGCATAAGCGAAAATGTTCGACCGGATTATTCCTCGTTGTCTGAACTCTTCACTGTTCTATTACATCAATCTCATTTGTCAAATAAAAAAATGAATTCGTCTTTCTTTTTTTTTTATTCGACCAACTGTTTTTGTTGAGCTCATTTGCAAATGCTCAGGTTATTTGCTGAACTCGTGTATTTTTTTAATCTGGACGTGAGATGCACTGAACGTTTTAATCATTATTCGGTATATGCAAAATAAACAACAGCGTCCGGTCTTCATAGTCTCATAACCACATATACTCGATGCACACAAGCGCGCGAAAAGTCGTGCTCTCTATCGTCGCCAAGGAATTCTGAAATATTTACGTACGAACGCCCGATAAATTCTCGGGCGTAGTAAAATATTTCCGATAGCCCAGGACCCGGCACCTCTTGGAACTCTCGGCGTGTCGCACGCTTTGGCGTATGATTTCTCCATCATAATTCCCAGGGTCAAACGAATTTAAACGCTTGTATTTTTAAGCTACAAAGATGCAAGCGGTTGCCCTCTCTCCCGCCTTCGTTTAGATTATCCGTGGCGGGAGGAAGGATAAACATATTTTGTTGACGCGAATACAAATTTAAAGTACGTGGCGTACCTTTTTACTCCATAAATAAAAAAGATTGGTTACAAAAAAAAAAGTTTATTAATACATTTTGTGAGTTATGTATGTTTATATTAATTTCCGGGATTCATTGGATAAACATTGGAGAGAGTATCGTTAACATTTTCATCTGTTCCGTCAATTCTGAGTCATTTATTATCTCACACCTGTATTTCAGTTTCGCCTCATCATACCTTGGGATCCACCGAACGGTTTTGATCGTATATAAGCGGGTTGGAAAGCTTGGTTGGGTATTTTATAATGTAAATATTATGACCATTTCCATCCAGTCCTTTGTTCTTGATGATAATTTAGTGCAAAATATAACTATATTATATTCGGTAGCGTTTTGTGATAATTTTCCTCGAGTACTTGGCGTTGAGACGCTACCGCATCTCTTGATAATTTCCCGCTGTGCCAAAAAATCTTTACGCACCGGAATTGTCCGTTTTGCCTACGGTATAAAACAATTTCTTACGTTCCGCGAATTATTAGCTTTGCACAAAACCGCATCCTTTCACGATATGCGCCAGAAACGGGCGAACAGATATATATATATATATATATATCGGTGTAACGCTGCATGATCGTAGCATTATCCGGCGTTTCGTTCGTTTTGGCTCCGCTCCAAGCCCGCGGGTCACTCTTGCGGGATATAACGCGTCAAATCTTTGCGTATTGCAAACGTTTCCTCGTTGCCGGGTGCCTTAATTACTCGCTCCACCATCTCTCTTACCGCGGCCGGTGTTCTCTGTCCGTTTTGCTGATCTACGAATAAAGTGTTTCGCTAACTTTCCCGAGGCTGACGTTCCCGCGGCCCGAAAATACCCGGTTGAAACAACATGTAACTCTATAACCTAATAACTATTAAGAGATCACTAGCAAAGTAAAGAACGAATAAAAGAAAGGTGGAAAAAACAACGGTATCAATTCACGAGGTTAACCGCAGTTAGAGCTGTCGGTCTCGGCCTCGGCTTACACGCGAGTTGGAATACGGAAAATGAAAAGTAATCACGGTCGTATTTACCGCGACTGATGGCAATAAAGTATGATGGCGGGCGGGTAGTAAATACGCAAGATATATACGACCGACTGCACTGCGTTAGCGGATGCTGTAAACGGTGAATCGTCGATGGAAAATGGGACAAGAGAGGAAGTAGGAAAATTCTATTCGGAAAGGTCACGATGATATCCACGGGCCCTCGGAGTGTCGTGCGCAACCTGTGCACGGAGTGGAAGACGAGGTAGCGATCGTTCTACCAACGTCACCGCAAAAATGTAACTGTACACGCGAAATAAAGTGCATCGGGTTGCGAGGACGTTGTGCGCGCTACTCCGGTTGCCTCCCAGTTGCTCCTCGTCTATCTCTCTCCGAAGGGAGAGAGAGAGAAGGAAGCAGAGAGGGAGCGGGATTGCCCATGCAACGTTCCGAGCAGTGCTTGATGTATTGGCTGGTTGCGTGCTATTCGTTTGGTCATTCGTTCATTCACCGAACGAATGACCAAACGAATCTCGTTTCATGCTATAACTCGGGGAGCGTTGCTGATATTGCTGTCGCCGGTACGAGTCAATTTGCGGATAGTGGATCCTGGAATTTCTCGATTTATATGGGAACAAAAGCGCACGCTGCGGGCATCGGCACTTTATTCCGGTGTGGATAAAAATGAGAATGGCAGAGAGAGAGGGAGAGTGGCCGGGAAGAAGATTAGTTGGTTACAGTTCAGAGGTACAGTCGAAGCCCGCCTAGGCGAATCAACTCCATTTTGGCAAATAATTTGTAACAACTATGAAATTCAATCGTTTTGTCATCATCGCGACGGCATTACTCTACGTATGCGCAGACTTTGTTTTTTCCATGGATCCGGTAGCTTGAGGGCAAAATTTCCAGGGATGATAGTTTGTCGAGTAAAACCGGTAATTCGAGCGGCTCAGTTCCGAATATTTCAATAACTGTAGGAGATTGATAATTGCGAGTGCGAAATACAACGTTGGAGGCTGTTTTGGTGGAGGGTGCGAGAGAGGGTGTTTTATCGTGAGAGCATACCAAAGGCAAAGAGATGGAGCGATGAAGAGAGAGAGAGAGAGAGAGAGAGAGAGAGAGAGAGAGAGAGAGAGAGAGAGAGAGAGAGAGAGAGAGAGAGAGAGAGAGAGACGGAGAGAGAGAACAAACTGGAGAAGCTCCGAACCACCGGTACGATTACATATAATTATTCCGCGTGGCTGGCTGATGTTCTCGACCTTCCGTAGCCAGCCGTTCGTTCGTTTATAACCATCTACTTCCACTACTGGAACTGCATTATCGTTCGACACACTCTCGCACCCAAGAGGAGAGTATCACTCAGTGAATAAGTTTACCCTGTTTATGTTATTCGAAACTCGGAGTATTCGCTAATTAACAACATATCTCGTGCCGTTCATTCGGTCGCTCTCTAGGGTGGTTTTAAATAACAAAGTTTTGAAACCGCGTTGGCATGGCACCGCACAAAGATAGATGGCTCTGAATGAGAAAACTTGATTTCCGACAACTTTATCATGCAATAATAATGGCGCTATTATAATAAGGAAAAATTTCGAGTACCTTGATTAAATTATCATAATATACGAACTAAATTTAATCGCACATCATTTATAGAATTTACATGTTCTTCAACACCGCAAAAATAGCATTTAATCATTTTAATGTTCATATTGCTTCCTCATGTCACAAATTGCTGGCATTGCTTCGGGACTGCATTTAATGTATTTTTTCACGTTGATGACGAATCGATCACTTATTTGTGCCCGAGTCGAGTAAATAGTTTTTCAGCGAAATTTGAAAAATGCAAAATCACTTGAAATTTAAAAAGGTTCCATCGAATACCGGAATATTTAATAATGAGCACCGGGCGATCATACTCCATCTGTGTACAAATTTTCTCAGACATTTTTTAAAACCTTAAATATTGCGTGAAAAAAAAGTCGAACATTTGGAAATTCAATTTTCGAGAAATATCGATTATTAACACCCCTCGCTATGTTTTTCGCACTGAGTCACACATACACACCCGCGTTGACACATACACGTACAAAAAAATTTTCGATACGTGTTTCTTTTTTCTATATTTTTATTCTAAAGACATTTCCAAAAAAAATCTCGAATTTTTATCATAAAAACAAAGTTTATTTATGAGGGAGAAAAAGTGGAAATATCGAAGGTTATCGTTATAGTATTCTTCACATGCGACAGCCTTAATATTATAGCGAACACCGAATGTCGCCGACGTTATAATTTTTCGTTGTCCGTTCTGAGGGTCTTTCTGGTATGAGAAAGGAGTAGGTGGAAGCTGCTGCAGCAACAATGTAGTATCCCCGGCATACCGTTGGCGAGATCGGCGGGAGGTTAGAGTCGCCACTATTAGATTGAGGTTCGGCGGTTTCGGCACTCGCCGTCGCATCGGTTTACAATATCGTAAATCGCTCGCTAACCAGTTGGCCTAAGGTATGCTAGGAATTCGACTGGTTTCACTATATCTCTCTCGCGTCCTCGCGCTCTTGCATTTACCCCCTTTCTACCCTCTTGCGGCTCCTCACACCGGGGAGATCTCTTGCCTAGAGCTCACTCCGAGGTTTCCGGTTTTCGGCTTGCCTGGCGCGACTGCAGTTGCGGAGAGGCATCGGAGAGCGAGGGAAGAGTAGAGAATCCTCCTATCTGGCAATGCAGCAGAATAGGGCGAAACCGAGAAAGGGCGGGGGGAAGGGGGGGGGGGGTCAAATATCGTTCGTGGGCCATAAACCCGAGCATTTCACCTCTTGCGGCCAAGAGAGCACACAAATTCACCCTCCTATCCCGAGTACACCCCCTTGCTCTCTCCCGGTCGTTCTCTGCACTCTGAGCAAACGCCCTGTATGCTGGCTTTGTGCATCATACTCGGTGGATCGTCCAACGCTTGACTGACGAGAGAACAAACATACAGACTCGTATGTTGATCATACATTAAGCACATGAGGCCGCATAATTTGAAGAACGAATGCAACGTCTTCGACGATAATGTCGAAGGGAATTTTGATTTTGTTAATTCGGAAAGAAAAATGACGGAAGTACTTCGGAAACAGTCGATTTTTCTGAACGTAACGGTAAATTCGTTTACATTTGCGTCGTTATCGCGATACCGGATGCAGCGCTACCTGAACCAAGGAAAATGGTTGGAGAAATAAGCCCCGCGACCCGATTGGTCGCCCCGGGGGCGAGGCGGCTCGCCTCGCATAATTACTACCTTTGTTTCGAACAATTTATATTAAAATGAAAAGCAATCTGCATTTGCAAATTGAATGCGCTCGGGCTTTCCTTTTTTCTCTCCCTCTCACTGAATTGCTCCAGTTCGACTATATACACCGCAGTGAATATAGCACCGATGAAGCAGCGGTATTCCGTTGTTTCGCGAAACGAGCTGTTGCCCCGACCAGTATCGCGATGAATTTTCGCTCGGAGTTGAGCGCCGGGCTTGTCTCCCGGAATAAAATCGCGAAATCTATAGGACCGCAGCGTTAATTCTACTCCAGTAATCCGTTGCGACCAACCCGGAGAATACACCCCTAAACAATTATTCACCCGAATCGATCGCATTTTCAAAGAACCCAGAATTTTTTATAGCATAGGAAAAAAAAAATCGTGGATATATACATATATATCTATATTCTTCCATTGAATAGTCCTTCTGGCGTTCGATAATGTGTAAATTTCTTTGCGACTGTAGCGCACGCGAAGAATGTATGCTTACGCTTGAAAGATAAAGCTCTTGACGCACGATGCCCCGAGGCGTTGTCGCATCAACGCGCAGCTTCCGTAGTTTCTCGTAGCCGTGCTTATACCGTCGGCGCTTCACCCTCGAGATTCCTTTCCGCATGGAAAACACTCTTTCTCCTTCCTCGCGCAAGACACTTCTCTCGCCTTGTTTATCGGCCTCGACGGCATATTCGCAAAAGACGCGGAAACACACGCTCGAGATCTTAAAACCAAATATGGAAGACAGAGAGACATACGGAATGATTTTAAAGAAATCTTGAATACAAAATAGAAAAAAAAGATGGGTGGTCACGCGGAAATATCGGATAGACGCCCGGTTCGACTAGCATTCTTCGTTGCAAACTCGTATGAGATATTGAAGTAAGAACGACAGGTCGTTATTTTCCAAGTACTTTCATTGAATTATTTAGATGGCAAGGATATATTCTTATAAGAAATTTTATCCACAAATAGTCGCGATAATAAAGTTAAACGCATATGTGGCCACGGTAACCGTAATACCGTGTAACGTTCGAACTCATCACGTGTGTCGTAATCGGTTCTTCACCGATTGTGAAGCTATGTAATTCCGCGTGTGCCGAGAACCGTGTCGCTCCCTCTCAGATACAATTTTTTTTACAACTTCTCCAATCCCCTCCGGGAGTATATAATTTCTACAGTACACGTATTCTTTGATCCATAGCATCTACATCTTCGTGAATATTCTTTGTATTATAGTGCGGGTATTACAGAAGTAGGAGACTGTAATATACAAAATATAGCGAACAGAAATGCATAACGCTATGGTTGCCGGCGTTCACCGAGCCGTTGCAGAAGTGGCAACAATTCGTAACGCGGATAGCCGCGAAACAAGCTCGCCCCGGTTGAAGAGAGCGCCGGGACCATAGCGCATGCTACCAGAGAGAATCGCATCGCAACAACGCGTGGTAACCGTAATCGGAGGTGCGTTTCGCTCGCCTTACCTCGCTTCTCCGGACTCCGATCGTCTCGCATTCTTACGTAATTTCTCCATGGAAATGAAGGGGAAAAAAAAAAACAGAGACACCGTCTCGTGCTCTTTCTGGACTTCTTACGGTGCGTCCTGTTCACGCTTTCCGAAGACCCTCGGAAGCGTGACGCAGCGTGCTTCGGTGGCGAGAGAGAGAGAGAGAAAGAGAGAAAAAATCAACGTCGGCGCCGGAAGAACAACGATGAGTCGCCTGCATGCTACAATATTTGCTGTACGTACGTAGCAATGTGTAACGTCTCTTGTTCTTACCTAGGCGATTTCACTGGCGAGTCTCGCGTGAAAGTCAGGACGTCCGGCGTGCCGCAACTGTTGACAAAAAGCAAACTTTCCGAGAGTTATGCGCGGATTTCCCGGGCTCCGAACGAAATTTTCTTCGCCGCTAGTCCTCGGTCACTAATTGATTTAATTATTAATATGACTCCGTCACAGCGATGCGACTCTTCGTATATAAAAATTTTGTTTTACTAAGAACTAAGATGTGTGTATAAATATGTACGAACGCTCTCTGCATTGTAGGTGCATCCACGTCGACGTCATCCTGACCTGCCCGAGAAATCCTCATGAAAGACTGGGAACTCAGTACTCAGAATAGCATCGGTATCGTAGACATTTTGATTTTTTTCTTTTTTTTAAATTACATTTCTTCGTCATATAAGCGCTCTCTCTTTCTCTCTGTCTCTATCTCAATGTAAATATCATTATTCATTTTTCTCTCCTCATTAATCTCTATCGGGCAACAAGCTGAAAGTATTCGTTCAACCGTTGTACGTCATATGCAAGCTGTCGTTATTTTTTTTGGATATCTTTTTTCATCTCTCAGTCGATAGAGTCACGATGACGCGTGGCAACGAGATTGTAATCGGTTGACATTTCTCCTGGTGACGGTAGCTCTGTATGAATTTTTCTATTTTCTTTTACGAAGCTGCTGGTGATGATTCGTTAGAGAAGTAAGAAGCATGTTAGAACTTTAAGATAGACGGTGTCTATAACGCGGACAGAAAATATATGTGGCGTATATAAAAATAATATTTTGCTGGCCGAATTTAATATATTCAGTTCGATCGTCGGCGAGATCTTCCCGAGATTTTTCTTGCATTTTATCTGAAAGTGCTATCGGAGATGCCGAATTGCCCGGCGACATTATCGGGGACGAGGTCGGTGAAATCATCGATGAGTTGCGAATCGCAAACAGCAGTTTTTGATCAATTCACGATTTATATTCGAAATTACAAATATACAAACTGTTTCTTCGCCGGTCATCGACGTGATCGCAAATATCAGTTTACAAAAAACCAAACGGTAATATTACAAAGTGATTCACAGAGGGTTGTAGCTTTTATTGATTCATCATCGTCATATGTTTCATAAACTTCTCCCGTTATCTTAGAGCGCAATTATGGATTTTCTAATTGCCACACACGGCCGTGCATTGCAGAAACGCTCGAGCGACTCCGCGCACCCGGTGAGCGCCGGGAGCAGCGGGTAGACCGTTTTGAACCGTCGAACGACTTTCGGTTTCGCTTGGAATTATCACCGCATCGCGAATCGAGCACCACGCGCGATTAGTGGTTCTGTTGGCTGTGGACCGTGAAACTCTCACGCGAAGTTGATCCGGGTCCGGTAATTAGTGGCTGTAAATAATTTTATCGCAACGGCTGCTAACATCGACGAAAAAATTTTTTCCGTTGTCTATAGACATAGTGAATAATGTTACGAGCAAGCGGATAATAGTTCCGGTCGATGATCACGCGATTTTTATCCGCAATTTTCCAAACTTCAACTTTGTCCTGCCTGTCGTAATTCGTGGGGGAAGATAGTAAAAAAAAAAATTTGCATATACATAAATTTCGTAAGATTCTCGACGAGGTTAAAAATTCTGCAATCGATAGAACCTAAAACCACGTGTAGCATCCCTGAATGTCGATCAATGAATATGCACTTCTTAAAATTCTATTTCATTTTTATTATTTATATGCGATATCTTATCTTTCCGGTATGCACGTTCACAATTACGAGCTGGCCGATGATCGATACGTGACAAGCCAGCTGTAATATCGTGCGTTATCCAGCGTCGAGTGTACAGGCGAAATACGACAGTCTGCATCGCGAGCGGAGCAAAATATGTTGAATGTTCATGAACGAATGGTTGCATTCGCAATAGTACGAGATCGAGTCTCGGGCCTCGTCAATCTCCCGTACAGGATAATAATTCCAGTCGCGAACTTTTCTTTCCACGAAGCGGCCCTCGGTGTCGAGCGGAGCGGTCGTAGCTTATTCTATACTATAATATCATATATATATATATATATATATATATATATACTAGAACCAACGAGTTGTGCGAGCACCTCGGCTAATAATAATTTATTTGCAATTCTTGGAGTTCTCGAGACATCGCTCGCGAGTGAGACGATCGGAGAGCTCCGGGGTAGCAAGCAACACACAACAGCAGTAACGAGAGTGCACACCGAGAGGACCGCGCGCGAGAGTACGGTCCCCGTGTCGCAATGTCCCTTAACGGCCCCGCGACGGCTGCCGGAGAACCGGTCGACCTCGATATCCGGCGTGCGCACCTCGACAACATATTCCCTCCTTCTATACATTGCACACCTCTCTTTGCCACTGTACTGTATTTTATATATTTCTATAGCAGTACACATGTAACGCGGTGGGATTTTGCACAATCGAGTCGCGCTTCAAAGCCCTATTGACACTCGGTTAGTTCCTCGCTTCGACTTACCTTGTGTAACTTACACCGATCGTACCGGAGTCTCGTTGTCCGATTGTATGTCCCCCCTCTTTCTGCTTCTAAACCGCACACGAGTCTCTTCCCACTATTTGCTACCTTTTTTTTTTTATCCCCGATTCTTACGATTGCCTCTATTTGTAAATTTTTGTTTCTCCTTCACCTAGTTCCGATCGAGTTCGACCTTTCGTTAGTCGCACGTATCACCGATGCCCTGTCGTGAGAGTCCGAGAAGGGGATCGTTTTACCACCGCGAGTTTCATAATCTTCACGACTAATCGGACGATCGAGTGTTTGATTCGTTTTTTTTTTTGTTCACTGTCCCACAAATTAATCGAACAAACAAAATTGTTAGTCCGCTTTTTATGTTCCTATTAAATCCCGAGCTCCGAGAGCTATCCATCCCCCCCCCCCCCCCTCTTTTTGTTTGCACTACACGATAATATAAACCACACGTAAAATTTTCACTGTTATACGAACGACTATGTATATCCTCCGATACACGCTTTCGTGCGTTCGTTACCCACCCATATGTATATTGTAGATACATATATATACGGGGAGTAAAAGCTGCTGTTACCGAGCAAGCGCATCTCCCTCCCTTTCTCTGGTAGTCGTCTATTACGAACGTGGCAAACGACGCGAAAACAGCATTTACCGCGACCCCGACACACTGTAACATAACTTAGCCACCCCCACCCTTGGCGAACAACCCGAAAAGCTGGCGGAGTTAGCTTCTCCCTCGACGCTGGTGGCGCTCGCGTGAAATTGGGAGAGAATAGGTGGCTCGAGTGGCGGAACATGCTTCGGGGGTTTCTGCTTTCGCCCGGTCTCTTTTCACCGTTTACGGACGATTTTGGGGCTTTTATAGATCGCAGATTCCACTCGTTCTCTCGCTCAGGGCACCGCTGCGTCGGTGGACTGCGAGCTAAACGCTAAAGCCACTGTTCCATCTGCGGCAGATCGATCTCTCCGATCCAGCGTCCTTTTCACAGAAAACTGAAAATTCAAAGAATAAGCTTATAGTTTAGTCTATCGAAGCGAGTTTCCGTCGACTACGTTTGAGTAACGCGCGTCCGACGATGATTCGTCTGTTTGAATTGCAAGTAGATACGTTTTGATGTCGAGGCGGGTCTTGACTCTCAAAAATTTGAATCACGGACTGAAAGAAAGGTAATTTATCGTTGAGTAACTCAGAATGTTGTTCAAGGTAAAGAGACTTTGTAAGTCACAGTGATGAACAAAAATTTGGTAATTTCTTCGCAGTTCTCACTCCTCCGTAGATTTTGGACATCGGATGTCGGACGGCTCACCTGCGTGACCGATGTTTCGGGGAATATTCGAGTAAAATTGATAAATTCGTCGTATAGATTTTTCATTTCTTTTATTCACAAACGTCCAGTCGTTTTTGTGGATTCACAGTGACGTGTGTAAACGTGAGATTGAAAACCGAGAATGAAAGGTAAAGACAGTGACTAGGGGAGCTGCGAGAGGAATGTTTCATCTGTGTATAGCGAAGGATCACACACACGCTACAATAAACATCGTAGATGAAAATCATCGTGCGTCCCCCTTCGGTCAGTGCCCAAGAGGCCGTAAATTCACTGCGGATTCGTCGTCGTCTCATTGAGCACGCATCGTTCGAATGGAGCAACAGCGCGTATCATCCGTGTTTGCTTGGAACACCACCCCAATTGCATAATGAACCGACACACGAATCCCGACAGGGGTAGTTGAAGTGCAGTGCGCGGCGGAGATATCGAAAGCCAAAGAGAGAAAATAAAGAATCACGAACAAACAAAATTCTCGTGCATTGCGATCTACAAAGCAACGATTTGTTCGCAGTGTTCCAGCGCACTTCACGATTGAACAAACCGGCATAATCCACTTTGTTAAATCGGAAAATTTTCATGAAGAAATACAGGTGGCGTCGAGTTGTTATAAAAAATCAAATTTCCCCCTCGATAGCTCGTGTTTTTGTCGGATGATTTAGGTAAGCCGTCCAACGTATGCGTAAATTAGGAGAAACTTGGATGGACTCAATTAATCCCGCTGCTAGGAGAGCGGTAGGAAAAATCATGGTGAGTTGCGTGGCAATGAAAGACATCAGTCGTCGTTCGACAACAGCGATCTCACCCACCGCAGTTTCAGCTTTCGTGTCATTTCCAGGCCCAATGTACGGAGGAAAAATGTTATCGAATTGTTATTTTTTTCTCCTCACTTTTTTTTCTACTCAGACCAATTTCTTGTGTATATTCGTGTTTGGATCCACGAAGCTGAATAACGAGTCGAAGAGAAAAATAATCGTCCGCGCCTTGCGTGTTTTACCGACCGACACACTCGCGTGGCGAAGCGATGCGCCTTGTTGACACGAGATTTGCCGGCGTCTCTTTTGCTACTGCAGTTCTCTACTCCTTCGAGATAATACTATCCGCGAAGTAGGTGGGTGGTCCGAAAGGTTGTTGAAACAATCATCAAGAATCACACATGCATTGCCAGATACAATTCAGTACTGAGCTGTCTCTCGCGGGAATCTACTTCGGTTCGTCGTACTCTTGAATTCGCTCTTATGACGCGCAGATTGGTGCCACTTGTAGCGTACACGCCGTTTAATCAAAGCAACCACTGTATCAACAGGGAAGATACATACATATCGTACAGAAAATACTTTCAACGTTAAATTTCTTATCCACAAATTCCACAAGACCGGAATAGAGGGATGGATAAACTGCTTTATCCATTAAGCATCGTTTGTCCGAACGATATTGTCATTGTTCGTCGACTAAAAAAAAAAAATTATCGAAACTTCAAATCAGAAAAACTCGAATGTAAATCTTCGCCGCGTGTTATTCACTTCGTGAAAATAGGCAGGCTGACGCGTCCCGAGAGTTTCTGTCGTCGACGAGATCCGTCCCGGTTCGTTCACGAATCGCGCATGGCGCATTCGCTTGATGGCAAAGGTAACCCGATACGCACCCAACGTGGTATTTGTCCGTGCACATAGATGAGATACACATTGGTGGCATAATATTGGGCGTGGTAACGGAAGTGTGTGTGTGTGTACGAGAGTTACCTATGTAAACTGTAAGCTCCGACGATGCTTACGGTGGGAGCGACGCAACTCGTCGCCCGACCAGGCGGTAGAGTCCTCGTGCTCGCACCATCTCGATACCACAATACATCCGCATACAACAGCCCGTGTACGGATTCAAGAGCGATTGAACGCGACGGTACTCAACGCAATTCCGCCTGTGTGCATGCACGCACACGCAGGCGATCTCGCGAGAACCCGCTCGGGCATCTGCATAATCGTACGTAAATTGCAGGAGACATCGCGGAGTAATATATTACGAAAGCCGGGACCGTGCAACGGGTCCGTTCATATGCAGGACCGAAGCGTAGGATAGGTTTGGCTATGGAAGCTAGACAGAAACTGGAATCACCGACCCGGTAGCAGGAACTGTAACACCGTTCCGTTTCCCAACTGTATCTGTACACAGTGTCGCATTGTCGGACTATTCGGATTGTTACGAACACGGAAGATCGTGTCGGAAGCGGGACGACAATTACGACTCATTTACAAACTTTCGTGCCTGTAGGGAACCCGAAATTTCGGGGAGACTTGCAACGATGTCAGGTAAAAGTGTGTGTTTCATTTATTTTCGAACATGAACAAAAATTGCTCTATCGGATTTTGAAACACACGAGTACATCAAATACGTTCTATGCCGTAATCGATACTATCAATAACGGGCTCTGAGTCCATCGTGAAATTGCGTTGGATAGCGCGTCGTTCGCTGCACATACGGCGCAAATCCAATTTATACTTTGTCAAGCTTGTTGCTCCAATTTTTAACAATCGAAATCGTCATTCCGCGGAATCTCCTGCGAAGATCTATTATAAATCCTCGCAGGGGCTTCCATTTAAGCCCTATTATAGTGAAAGTTGTATTTATTTGAGTTGAAGTAACGTATTTCCAGCACGACGTCAATTTTTCCATAAACCTCCGGAAATATAAATTGTCAGATTGAAAATTCCATCGTTCATAGCGAGGGCGTGAAACGCCCGAGCGAAGACAGCTTGCTAGTATATATGTATTATAGTATCGGCATTGTCTTCTCCATATCTCGAACATAAGACGAACCTCGACGGTTGGTGAACGTCGTCGAGGTATCGACGACGGATCGTCGATCTCTCCCCGCCCTTCGATAAGCTTTCGCGTAAACGCGCCCGGCATTCGAGCACCCTCGTGTCGGTCCATTCGCCTCGAAGGTTGCGAGCGTCGAATATCGAAGTCTCCTCCGGGGTAACATCGTCGCTTCGATATGTCGTTGTCCGATACACTCTGTCTCATCCTCCATCTCCTTGCTACTCCGTTCCTCGAGATACAACGACGTGAGTGATGATCGCGATGAGCATAGTCTTAGCTGTACCCGCCACTACCACTCGGCGAGCATGAATATCTCACGAGTGGAGCATGGGACAAGAAGGAGAGTCCAATAATTCCTCCGATCGTGGACTCGGACAGTTTAGCTATCGGAAACTGCGAGCCACAGCCAAATTTCGTTCCATGTCCTACGAATTTCTCACGTTCTAACGTTCAATACGGATACATAGTATAACTACGAATCGTCGAGTTTCCGTTCCAAGCGCAGTGTCGGTGCATAGCTGTAACCTTCCTGAAATTCCCGCGTAACAGCCGGTGGATCCTTCATCGATCCTGTCAAAGATAACGACATAATTGACCGAGTTAGCCGAGGCGAAATTATTCGGTTCAGTCAAAATTAGTCCGGTCCGTTCCCTCGTCTCTTTCGGTCTCTCGTTCTTCTACAAATTTTTTCTTTCCCTATTGTCCTATCCTGTTGCATCTCCGACGGAGACGAGCGTCGTGTGTCTCTCGACTCGTCTCGCGAAACCGCTGCTGCGAGCTCTCGCACGCCGCGTCAGCAGCGTCGAAAGCGAAATGAACCGACGGCTTTCCCCGGTGGCTTCGCACGCTGACGCCGCGACGGACTCGGCATGATAAATCGCCGGGCATCATCGCACCATCCAGCAGCAGTTTCTATTATATTCTATCGCGTTGTAGTGTTTCTCACTCGTGAATCAACAAAATTTACTCTTTCTCTTAACTACGTATACACGCTGACGCACACGCAAGAGCGCGCGCACACACAACATATTACGATCGTAATAATTGCAACAACCAACCGCAATTTCGTCATTATTATGCATCGCCTTTCGCCGGGTAATACCTCCTCTTGATTTACACATACACACATAGCGATTTTGTAGATGCGTGCGGAGTACGCTCTCGCCGCCTCTGGCAATAGAATTCATTGCATAACCCATGTGAAATAAATTAACATCAAAAAAGCTGAATTTAAGTCATACATAGTTGAAGCGAATATCTAGTAATCAGATCGTTCGCAATATTGCTGTCCAGCGTACCTTTATCCACTGGAAACTTGAACTCGGAATGTTTTCTCTCAAAGTTGCATATGTGTCTGTCGATGTGTGTAACTCACTGGGCGATAGCAGGAAGCGACTGCGCGGAAAACACGGGCAACCGATAACCGGCTGCTATTGTACGTCCAGTCTGGAACCCCATCCGAATAGAAATAGAAATACAGCTTTAGGTATAGAACACCGTAGTGAGAATAGAGGGAAGGGTGAAACCGTTCGTTTACGTACTGGTTAGTTACAATACGCGTAATATATAGGTACGTGTATTACTCCGATAGAGATACACGCAGTGTCGTGCTCGCAGCGTGTGTGAGTTACGCGTTGGCCATTAATTCGAGCGTGTCGCATTGATCTATCATTGTCCACGGGAGGTGCGCTCGCCAACGTGGTGGTGGTGGTTGGTGATATACGCTGCGGCATCGGCCGATACATAATAGAGATTGCAAACCGGGAACCGGGTGGCCCGTCGTTATACCTCGCCATCGCGGCTATTTGCGTCCGGCCACATCGCTACCTCTCTATACCATACTTGTATCTCTGAGTATATGTCATTAAATTGTGTATAGATACAAGCGATGCGATGATTCGGACGATAGACACATCGGATCACTTGTGTACGTAAACTGATGTAAATTATAACTTAAGCTCGTCGAACTATACCGTGAAAACTTACGACTATTGAATTGCAGGGGAGCTAAATCGAGGATCTTTCTCATCGCTCATTATCGCCACGATTCTATTATAACAGAATTTTAACTCTCATGTGTCGTGGCGCAGTGTTCGAGATTGACCGTTGGCGATACATTTCCTCTGCCGGCAAGTTAGTTGGTCGCCAACCAATCACTTTATTGTCTGAACACAATTAATCGCCTGGAGTAATTAACAATGCCAACGTTTGGTTCATTCACCCGGTCGTTGTGCTCGACACCATCGTTACATTCGAAGCCGTTGAAACGTCCGTAAGTGTATTCGATATCACGTGTTCTCCACAAGCTCCGTAACGTTTTCCCAGTAATCCGTTGCACAATCGATTCGCGTTATTACGACACGAGTACCTCTGGAATACGTTCCCTTGCGGACGACATTCGCGGGTTTCATTGTTTCTACGAAATTCGGCAGTGACATGACTTTTTAAGAATTTCCCCCGAACCGAGAATAGGAAACAGCGATCCATTATGTCGAAACGAACACGAATTATCGTACGGGTTGGGGGGAAACACTCGGGAATGGCACATAGTTTGAGAGATCTGTGCAGTTAAAGTCGCAGATCGTTCACTTTTCTCTCCTCTTCTGCACGCTTCGATGTGTTATCTTCGTGGAAAGAGATTTCTGTTCGGTGGAATGCGATAAATGGCGATACCGCCACTCTGAATGCCAAGCTTCGACCGATGGACTAGCCACGCGATAGTCCTGCAGGCGATCTAAACACGAGAGCGAAGGCGAATCGAAGTCGGGGATAAACGACGATTATCCTGTAGGGTTTTCAGCGAAGCAACGTGCGGATAATGCACGCGTACACTCTGTCTATATGCTATAAAAAGATAGACCTCAGTTGCATGAGTGCCTGTAAAACTGCCTCTCCGCGCACCGGATATCCCGCATTAGTGGAACTTATTTAGACCCAAAATCGCAAGATGATTGCCAACGTCTGTGAAAACTTCAACTTGTGCATTGCAAGAGGTGTGTCGTTCGTGTCTCTACACATCGTTGCGCTCTTTCCAGACACTCGACATTTCATACATCCGCTCCCTTCAATATTCATCGAATGCCACTCTTAGACCTATTAATGAACGATCCCGTCTTCACTGTCCTATTCCCGCACTGAGAGAAGCATCTAGCAAAAACTGTAGTAGAACTCAGGCTATCCAACAATTTTTACCATGGTATCTAAGGAAAATTCTTACAAATCGGGTACTTCCTACCATATGCTCTGTCCGAACTATTATAATGTCTCTCAAGCGATACAGTTTCTTATCTCAGTGTCTTTATCCCAAGAAAATCAAGGCTTGACTTTGCCCTTGTTACATTTCTTATTAAGATCCGTCAAAGAGAATTCCTCGAGGGGTTAATTTGCAGTCTTTACGCACTCTTTACCCTCTCAGTTTCCGACTCAGGATGCCTTATTGTCATTGTCTCGGTTCTGCACAGCTGCTAAGGCAGCGAGCAGCTAGTAAAGAGTCCCGCGAGTCCTGGAAGATGCTGCCTACGATGAGAGACGTGTATGCGATATGCCTGCCCCGCCAAACTGTAAAGTAGGTACTGTAGCTGGCTAGCACAATGCGAGCGTGAGAGCACCAGGTTAACCCGGACTTTCTCTCTATCTCTCGAGAGCAGCTCCCTGGCTACACACCAGAGCGTGGCAAAACTTTGCCGTTTCACTCGTTGACGACCGACGACGATATACAACTGCGGAATGCGTCAGTGCTACCCACGCGAGCGCTAAAGTTTTACCACCCGTTAGTTGTTCTGTTATATCATAGTGGTAGTAGTAAATACAGCACGAATGCTTGGTCCATTGTCTTCGCTCAAACAACCGATCCTGGGCCGCTCTCCTCGCCCTCTTTCTTTTACACTCGCACTCACCCGTTGTGCAATTCTTGACTCGGAGAATCATAAATAATCAAGTTGCAAAACGAAAAAAAAAAAAAAAAATGAAAAACCAGCAACATGAAAAAAAAAAAATCTTCATACATATGCAAAAGCATATAGGGAAAGCTTTAAATATTTATTCGTTATCTATATTCAGTCGTTCACTCCCTATGGTTCTCGCCCCAGGATTATCTGATTTGAGCGTCCGGTCGATCGTAAAATGTGGGTAGATTCAAAATGATGCGATCTACCGACGCTTATTTTCATTAAAATCTTTCCGTGGATTACTATCTCAGAAATATCCGATAGTATCGCCGTGAATCTCAAAAGCGCGTATTTTTGCGAGTGATTCTCACGGATAGATGAGTCTCTTCGGTCCCGAGAGATATCGAATTTATGTATATAACGTCGAGGAGAACACAGCGACGGCGACAAAGAGCAAAAGGGCTGTATGAAAGGGTATAGCAGGAGTAGGAGAGGCGAGGAAGGTCCGTAGGTGGATGTCAGAGAGACGTTTCGTACGTTAAGCCGACGAGGTACGGGCGTGTGTGAGCCGAGAGTGCGAGCGAGCCTTTGGATGACAGTACAAAGGAATCGTGAAGAGGCGTGGGCACGGTTCTTCTCTCGTGCAGAAGATAGCGAGAGAAGAAAAATAAAAAAATTCGTTACTCGGAAGGGAACATGCACGCTCGCCCCCACGGCGATGATTGAACGTATTCCGCGTAATATTGTTAATGACGACGATCAATGGTTGATTCCCGGTTTCCAGAAAGTATCGGCACACTGAACGGTTGCTCGCTTACCACTTGGTCCCAAGGATAATTCAAGTGTTCAGAAACTTTTAGATGCTATGCTTTGAACCTGAGAAGAGGCAAACCATCGATAACCAAGTATTTAAAAAAGGTATTTCAGGCTTCGTTGAAAGTCTTGCTCGGAAATAAATAATAGCGAATCACGAAACGATTTAATTAAGTACCAGGATGTGGTTTGTGCGTGGTGGTTCTCCGAAGCTCTCGGGCAATCGGGAATTATCTCAATGGCATTGCTCTGCCGCTACGCCTGGTCGCGGATTATATAGGTGATCTTTGTGCGTATCTCTCTCTCTCTCTCTGTGTTGTACTTACGACTGTAGGCCAGGCATCTATTACAGAACCGAGGAGTTGAATACGCGAAACCCTCGCCCAGCAAACACTGCACTGCTCCACTCGTAACCATTAAATCACGTCGATCTCATTACGCCGAGGATGTATTTATCACTAGGCCTCCACCATAGCACACTTCTCTGGATATCCCCCCTGGGATAGCTATGGTTACGCTATATATCCATGGTGCTGAATGACCAGCTGAATCTATTTCTGATCAAGGCGCGTCGAGATCCGGTCATTCCAACGATTCTAGACCTTTATTTGTGTAGTGCACAAATATTTTTTGTACCATGCGCAATGATCGTCGATGTTGCTCTCTAATCGAGCAATAAGGTTTTATTGAGAGGGTTTTATTGACCCATCTTTAGCGCTACGTTTTGGCTGACAATACGAGAGAATTTGAGAAGTTTAAGTGATGAATAGAGAAACCCGTGCACGAACACGTGTGTGCGGATTGTTCCGTGGAGAGAAAAGGCTACACGTCGACGAGTATTGTCTTATAAGGCGACGCTCTAAAATCAAGTTCAAGATATATGAACAACACCTAAAAGACATTCAACCCTCGCGAACAGTTCGTATTTTCCAACAACTTACTTCGCTAAGACTTTGGTTGTCCACGCATCACGTTAGCGCTTCGTCGATAACGCATCATAATTTCCTAAACCTGAGTTTCTTAGAAATCTCCAGTTTCCTTAAGGCTTTGACGATTCACTTAGCTGCGAAGCGAGAGTGAACTTAATCTGTTCTTGGAGCTTCGGCGGTGGAGCTCTTCCATCGGATCTTAATGGAAATTTAATCGTGATACACGAAGATCCTCGAGCGTTCCTCGAGAGCTTTTCGATGAGGAGCGCCGAGCCCAATATCACCACTTTCTCATCTCTACACCGTCCACGAAGAGGTGCAAACCCCGTTCGTATTTTCATTCATCTCTCGAATTCAATGAACCACCGATCGTGAGAAATGAAAAAAAAAAAAGAGAACGAAACGTAAGACACGAGGAGTAGCTGTCGAATCGTTAAACATCCATTGATCGTTGTCCTTCGGCAATACGGAGAATATTGCGCTGTGGCAACGATCGCGTTTGAGGGAAAGAATGAATTGCGAGGTTCGAGGACGGGACAGAGATGAAACCCGAGAGAAACGGGAGATCCGACAACACCCGTTAGCCGACACTGTCCATTTCTCTCGCTCGCTCGAGACTCGTGTCCGATGGTCTGCGTACCGGGGGGGCCTTCCCGATCTTCGACTCTTCTCGTCTTATACCCACAGACGTCCACCGCTGTGTCCAGGGAGATCGGCGAGTCGGTCGAGCGAGTAGCCGGCAACACCGCGATGAGAGGCCCTTTACCTGGAAATCAGCTCCACCGGCTGTAACAGCAGCAGACTCAAACTCAGTCTCACGCACATGCAACCTGTCCGGAGAACACATGTGAAAGTGCTTCGAGAAAATAAAAAGATATGAAAATACGAACAGTCTGAAAAAGAGCACATCGGAAGATGCCGGTGTGCTGGAGGAGTCGATAATGCAAAACTGCGTTATGATGGGACGATAGCAAATTACAGATTCACCTGCTTTCCCCGGACACGACTGGAATTATACATGTAACCATGTATTCTTGCTTTGATTAGATTGCAGCATCAGTGCGTAAATAGATACTCGCCACTGTACCGAGCAAGTATCTACTTTGCGGTCTGTGTGTGCGTATAGGAAAACGCTTCGTACGACCATGATGGTGAGTCACCGTGTGACATTTGAACCCCACCAGAAGTGCACCACACGTTCTTTCTCTCTCTCTCCCTTTCTCTATCTCAGAGAACCGTGGACTGTCTTTCGGTCCTCTCGTGCCGCGCGGTGATTCTCAGTGCTCCTCAACCGGGCCAAAATTTTTTAATTCACCATTGCGAGTAAGGAGTACAAAGTTCGATAGATAAAATAGAAGTACTCGAGAGATTCGAATCAAGTATAAACGAAAGTGAGATAACCTCGCGAATTGACGATAAACCAGGAGGGACAACACTGCAAAGTGAAAGGGGTAGTTACATCTAGCTACAGCGGTTCAAGTGGTTTGTATTAATTAGCAAAAGAGAACTCGCTCGGTTGGTTAGAAGGTTATGCAAACGGAGATTATAGCGTAGAGAGCTCGCGGTAGGCAGAGGTAGTAGTGTGATTGTCTGTGTTGCACCTGTGCATGCGAGACCCCCCCCCCCAAGTTGTTACATAAAATTGCAATTGAAACTACTGCCGTAGTGGATCCTTCCTCCGATGTTCTTACATCGAATTACACCGGTGGTTACTCGGTGATTGACACGGAAACAGCCATCTGTGTGCCTCATTATTTGTGACACATAGCCACAATTGTACGTATCGAACGTCCAAATGTCGTATTCGATTAACCCTAGGTCACAATTCATACGAAATGAGGAATAGAAATTCTCGATTAGTTGCACAATCAATAATATTTCTCTTGTCGCGCATTCATCGCTGATTTAAACTCTGGAGACTCGATTATCCCGAAAGTAAAAGGTTCAATGAGATTTCGTACGCTCCTTTCACTCACCGGAGCCACCGACGTCTTCTTCCTCGTTATTTTTTTCTTTTTCTCTTCCTTGATCCGCTCCTTATTTTCTTGCTTCCTTTAGCTCTCATCGACTTTCGGGGCCTCCGCGTCTGCCACAGGTACTATATAACTGTGCAAGCGAACGAGAGATGAACGGACCAGCGAACGGGAGACCGCTGCTACTGTGGCTGTTGGGCTGTTCTTTCTCTCCCTCGCTCTCTATCTCGCGAAGCCCCGGAGCCATTTCCACGAAGTGGATTCTAATTACGGCTGAAGATGATACCTTCCCCGCGCCGTTCTTTCTCCCTTTCCTCATACCTCCTCCTATCTCCCTGCGTTCGTGCTTTTACTCGTCTCCCACCAGCGCATTCGTTCAGTGTAAGTGTGAATGCAAGTGTGCGAGTGAGTTTGAGTGCGAGTGTTGCGACTCTCACACTGACTCACGCTATGACTGTCAGTGCGAGCGTCAATGCATCGGTGTGAGTGATCGAGTGAGTAAGTGAGGAGCCTAGAGTGGAGGGATTAAGTTCCGGTCGATTTTATTTTTCGCTCCGTCGGGTGCGTCGACCTCCCGTGGAAATCTAATTTCACGTCGCGGCCTCTCGCACAAGGCAGAGCCAGAAGAAGTTCACCATCCCTAGATATCCTCCATCTTCGTTTTTTCGACCCATTACCCACGACGTGACGAAGGTGAAACAAGGATCATCTCAAACCTTCCGGAGTTGATGCAGTTTTTCCGCAAGAACCGTTAAGACCCAAAGATGTAGAAAAATCCGCGAATCGAAAGTTCAACACCGGTGATTAAAAGTCCCATGCTCGACACGGTAATGACGAATGACAGGAGACAGCGAAATGGGAATATTTAACGAAGCTGAAGGTTAACTCGAAGCAGGACTAAATAAAAAATGAATGAATCCAGAAAATAATCCAGGGTTGAAGTGGACGTTACAAAAGCAGGCCGACTCGTCTTCTACATAGAACATTTTCAGTCTAGTAACAACAAAAAATGTCGTTTCGCTTAGTTTTTCAACGGAAGATGGGATCGTGTGTTTTCGACGCCAATAAGAAAGAGAAAAGTTCGGAGGCAAGAACGAATTACGAAAGAACAATTGAAGTTGCATGCATCGGGCTCGAGTAAGAAGAACTGGCGAAGGGTAAAAAAGAAACAAATGTAACAATAAAAGGAGAGGAAGTGCAAAAAAGGACGAAGAAGATTACGAAAAGAGAAGAAGAATGAGAAACGGTTAGAAACGAACGTCGAGACGCTATTTATATTCGAACGCCGGCGGACGTTCAACCCGTTTGGCACCCCCGCTGCCTCCTTCTCTTGCCGCGTTCTCTTCCTCTCGGTGCTACTCTTCTCTCCAATCCTCATTTCTCCTCCACCATCTTTCTCGTACTCTACGATTCCATTCTGTTACCATTCCCTCCCGTATCCACTCTGGATCCGACGCGATAACACACAAATAAATCTCTCAGCCCCGCTGTGTGTCTCTGGGTCTGCTCCATATTCTGTTTTCCCGAGTGGATGTGGCCACTCGAGTAAATGCAAACTCCCCGAGTCTCATCCGTCCCTTGCATTTTCTCGGGGTTAAATCTTCAGAAAAAAAAAGCGAAAAAAAAACACACACACAAACACGATGCGGTCTATCGCGTTTCTCTTCTGGATTTTTCCCCTCCCGCACGACGAGCGAGAGAATTACACGCACCAGGCGCGATACCGTACACGGAGTGGAAGCGCGCTCAATAATAATGCCTCCATCATCTTCGAGTGTCGGGAGAGCAGTGCCTGCGCCTAATGCCTTCGTTCGACACTTTATAGCGCTCTTCTTTTCCTTTTACGCGCACGAAGTACTCGCACCGACAGCAACGCAGGAGGAAGCAACGCGAAATAAGAGCTGTAGGAAAAGTAGTCTTTCGAGTTGTATGTTAGCTCGCTCGTGTATTCAGCATCGTCCTGCCGAGCGGTCTTCTTGTTCATCTGCTTCTCTTCACGACGTTTCTTGCTCTTTTCGTTGCTACTGCGTTAGCCGAGACGGCAACTTGTTCGCAGTTTCGAACGCATTATCACTGCATGCAACCAGAGAGCAAACTCGCGCCCTTGCGCGCTCGTTAGCCAAGAGTGTATAGCGAGAGAGAAGCGCACTGTTGCGGTAACGAGCCACCACTTCCCTTCTTTTTTTTTTTATCACCGACCGAGGTGTGAAAGACGTAGCTTCTGCTTTCACGTTCATGAAAAGAGAGAATAACCGAAGGAAATGTGAGAAGCAAGGTAAAGATTGGGCACTCATTTGCGGACTTCGCTCCGCCCCTACCGGGCGAGTACACGCATCTCTCGCGTACACGCAATCTACATTTTTGTGGATTTTTTTTTTCATCGTTCTTTTCCACGTTAACGAATAATGCAGGGACGGGAAGTGCTATGCCCGGAAATGAGGGGAGAGGCGGAACGATAGTTGGGAGCAAGATGTCAAACGAGTACGTGGAAACGAGACCGAAGCGTAGTTCAAAGGACGCGTTCCTTTAATAAGTTCTCTAGTTCTTTGGTATTCCTGTAGATCCTCGCACTTCGTACGTACAAACGCCCATAACGTGGTCTATAACGAGGTCCAAGAGGGATATCGCGAGAGCAGATGCACTCTCGTGTAGGCGTTTCACGAATGGTGCCTTGACGGGCTCACACGTGCGCTTGACCACGCTACTTCAGTTTGCGTGCGGCAAAGAATATCTGCTGAGTACACCTACCTACGATATTCTTCCGTCCCTTTGGAGACAATATATGCCTGTGTGGATGAACACATTTCCGGATCATGTGCGTTGTACCTTAAGGAGAAACGCAATAGGGAAGTAATGTGGACACCCGAGACTTCCAGGGAAGGAGAGAGTCGCGCGGATCTTTTGGAATAAATCATTGCACATTATATCGCTTATTCGTTACGCCCGGCTTATCGTCGTCTTTGCAGGTAGAAACAGTCCGTTCCATCCTACTCTCCTCTACCCGGGGTCGTACAATTTTGTTTATCATCGAACCTAATCGAGGATAATTAATTAATTTTTTTTTATCTTTTTGCATATCTCGTAAAGTTTTCGAGACATAAATGAGATACGAAAGTTTCGAGTCTTGACTAGCTAGCGAAATTTACGAGGTCTCCGCCTTCGCTTCCGGCCTGGGCAGCAAGTCGCGGATACCTTTATAATCTCGCACGAATCCGAGAGAAGTAGACGAGCTTTCGGTAGTTTGCGGAAGAGGACATAACCCGTGTGCCTTTAGTGTAACCCGTTGCGGGTTAGTCCGGAAAGTTTGCGCAACTTGGTGAGAGTCAAGGGCCGCCGCTGCCACGGGGCATCTAAGACCACCGCTCCAACCGACGGCGACGACGGCGACGACGAAAGTCGGCGAATTATCGCCAAGAAAGCAGAAGGAGCGTGTCTGGTGTGCCAGAATCGATAACGCAAACCTTCCACCGTACCGTACCGCCTTTACTCGATATACATTTTGTAATCGCCCTCGCCATCGTTCAGAACTGTTTAGGATAAACAGAGCGTTTTGAATGATTCACCGGTCGTCATCTTCGAAGTTGCTCTTTAAAGACATTTCCGGATTTGTGCCAGTCTTAAATTACGCTATCAGCCACGTTTATCAGATTAATCATTTCTCGGTGTCTTTTACCGTGCAATTTATCATCGAACCTCTTTCTTCGACAAATACCACAGTCGACTTTCTACATGCACAATGAACTAGCTCTCGGCAGTGGGACGAAACGTGAGCTGCCGGCGTTTTAAGGACGACCTCGTGTCACGAAGGGTCGCGTGCTTTGTTTCATCGGTTTCGCTCTCTTGAAACTGGGTCTGCAACGCTAGGCATCCCCTTAATTGTGCCTTTCACCCTTCCTTGACTTTCACCCCGTCCACCGCGAGTGTAATTCCCAGTCGTTAAAACGCGGTAAAGCCTTCGCATAAGTTTTGTTTTTATTCCTTCACCATCGAGATTAATATATACTTTGCTATCAGCGGTCTCTCGCGCTTGACTTTTGGCTTCGCTGGTACTCACCTTCTCTGCCTCCTTCCTACTACCTATTAATTACAGTATAGTATGCGCTCGAAACACGTTTCATGCAAGTATGCACGAGGAACGAACGAACGGTTATACCCGTTCGTTCGGTTTTGCTCCTCGCTGTATAGCCCGGAGGCTATCTCGGTGCACGCGGTTATTCACGCACGAGAGTCCAACGCACCTGTGTCTTGTACGCATCCGGAGCTCACGCTGACCCCCACTGGGACAAAAAAAAGGTTTATGCATACGTAATACACACCGGGAGAATAAAAAAAGTGGTAAGAAGCTTGAATTTATGCGTAATTGAATCGGTTCTCTCAAAGTTAACGGTCACGCTTATTTTTTTTTATTCAAATTTTTCGTCATCCTGTAACAGGTTAATAAAAATCTTTTCCGTATTCGAGAAGAACCGAGTCAGAAGTCTCGTGCCGATACCCGATGACGAATCTGCCACTTGTTACAGATCATGCTCAATATTCGGTAGGCAAATTCTCTTTGAAAATGAAGAAGTAGAAACTGCCTCAGCGCTCGACGTCTTGGACCAATTCAGTAGTAACAATAGTCTGCGGTCCGTCGGCTCTTGTTCTTGTCCCTCGTTCTATCAGCCCCCTCCTCTTCGCCGTCTCCGAGAGAGTCCAGCAACAGCAGAAACAGCCTCTTCGGGTTGCTAGCCAAGAAAGAGAAGCGGCAACAAAGCGGCACCTTGACCCCCAGCGCCCGGTCTGTCCCGCTTCATTCCTTCTTTCTCTTTCTTTCCTTTGGTTCATTCCTCGCGAGCGAGAGCAAGAGAAAACGAATGCAGAGGGTAGGGGAAAAGAGGAACGGATGGACAGAGGCGTGCGATCGGCGGAGAACACGAGAACGAGAAAGCTCACCTCCTTCCCGACGCAACGTTTGAGCAAGACGGAGCGAGAACTCTCTCGCCGTGGTTCTCAATCTTCATCGAGATCATGATGGCGATAAGGCTCCGTCCTTTCTCACCGTGCGTCCCTATCGACCGTGTAACGTAACACCAACAAAACCACGCCGCGAGACAACGAGTCAGTGATACAAATTTGCGTACAAATTATATTCATGGTCGATCGCTCTCGAATTCGCTGCCCCCATCCAATACATATAATCACCCAATACCACGCTTTGGAACGCAACTTCGAAAGCCCTGGATAGGATTTACAGCGAAAGAAAATCGTGTGCCATTAAAAAATTAATTCAAACACCGTTGCGCTTGATAAAAATCTTTGAATACCGGGAGCTCGTTGAAAATGGCAAAAGAAGAAATAAATGTCGTGAGTATTTGTTACCAATGTGTGAATGGACATGCAAAATAAAAAGTAGTAATAATGAAAAAAAATTAAATGAGCTTGAGGGATTGAGCTTTGAACGTCGGTTTGTGCATGCCAAGTAACATCCCTTTCTTCCTACCTCGTATCCTGTTTGTCGATTAATCGCGCGCGAATATTGTACAATAAAAGGGAAGGGAGTATTATGCGCATTCATTGGAGCGAGATGGCGGACGAGGGTTACGATTTTGTGTTGCGAGGGTTGCGTATAGAGTGTATAGAAGGGGTTGAGCTGACAAGGATAGAAAATGAAGTACAGCAGAGAGAGAGAGAGAGGGGGATAGAGGGATAAACTGGCCCGAGGGTGTAGAACGGAGCTCTCGTGTTTGAGACCGTGAGGTCTGGCTGGCTGGCGCGGGAGCGACGGTAAATGAGAGCGAGCGAAGGATGGAAGGCAAAGGACAGAAAGGGAGATATAATTCCACGAGGTTTGAGGTAACAGACGAGAGAAAGAGAGTGAGAAAATCTAGCGGCGGAGGTGGGAAGGGCAGCGAGGGGGTGAGAGTGCAGCAGTACTGTGTGCCGGTTCAGCTGCATTAATTAAACTAGCGGAGGACAATGAGCCTGTCTGCCGGTTCGCTTGGCCCTCCTGTGTAATTCACGCCTCTCCCAAGAGAGAGAAAGCTGGCGACAGAAAAGAGAAAACGATATGGCGCAGCATCTCACTCGCTCCCTTGACTTTGCAGTTTAAACCCACTCCGCGATTCTCGCCTTAATTACCTCGAGATACTGAGCGCTATTTTACATTTGGATAGTCCTACACTTCATTCGGTACAATTTTTTTTTCTCCGCAGAAAAATCGTCGTCGAGAGTTGATCGACAAATATTTTATTCCTTCCTATTACAAGTCTGTATTAACGGCGATGCTACATGCAATTAGTCGGGTATTTTATCCGAGAGTTATGAACGATCGTCCGCGGTCCTTTCGGCATGTCGAGGGTATCTTCGTGTACGAAAGTATGGCAACCTTCGCCAAAGACTCGTTAGTCCAAAGATAGCGTCAAATCGTAGAGAGTTCGCGTCCCATCGATATACCAAGTATACCCAAAGCGGAATCTGTTTCTTTTGGAGCAATGTCGGCGCGTGTCTACCAATTAAAGTGAAAAAAAGGAACGCACAGTGTACGGCAAATATCCGGCGGGTATAAGAGGCCTGCGTGAGACAGTGCGTGTGAGCGAGAGCCGAAGTGAAAAAAGGGCAGAGCTACTCCGAGCACGCCGAGCTTTTTCGAGCGAGCGCGGCTCCGTCGAGAGCTACAACGAGAGAAGTTCCCCGCAATTCGAAACACGCCGTTGTATTCTGTGCTCGATTCCTCCGTAACCCCCCCTCCGGCCTCATTCTCGTCTCTCTTTTATGCTGCCCTTTATATCGTGACCGCACTCTCCCTCGGATCGACAATCCTTCATGAAAAAGGGCTAAAAAGTTCTGTCGGCTGTACGCAGCAGCGCATGCGCCATTACGGTTCAAATATATATAGATATACATACACACACACATGTATATTATAACGAAAAGTAAGTATGCGATCGTGCAGTCGACGGAGGTTAGAGACGCTGAGATAAAAATCTAGAGTTCACACAAGAAACTTATTTACTATATGGAATGAGAAAGATCAACGAGAGCGGGAAAGAGAGCCCTACAATAATTTTTGGATCCTCCATTTTGTCCCACCGATACGTCCGGATTTTCAATTCCGTCTTTCGCCACATACCACCAACGTCACCATCCTGAAATTATTGGAATATTGCGTTTTGTTTCATTGTACCGTTTCGCCCCCGTCGAACCATTTTGCCTCTCTCTTGTCTAGCAGTATCGTGCTTATCAATCCTCGGAAGACTTTCGACCTCCCTCTGATTGCTCACATCGGCCGGGGTAGGACCGATATAACGTTTTGACACATGACAACCAGTGTCGTTTATCGTGTAATGTCGCTAATTGAGATATAGATTCTCCTCCGTTTGCCTCACACTCCTAAATCGATAATTACACTCTACCGTTTCTCGGTTGAGCAGTCAAAAGGTCTGACGTCTGATCGTCCGGACGATATTACGGTTGCGCAAGCGTGTATAACTTTCGAATCTGTAGAACGGGAATACAGTGTATGTAGTAAGTATAATAAGGTTATGCCCACGAACGTTACATAGAAGGAGAGCGCAAAGTGCGCTTTCGTTATCGATCTTCCGTCTTGCGCTCTGCGTCTGAAATTCGCCATCTCGCTACTTTGCAAGCCCTCCATTGTTGTGTTGTGCGACACACCATAGTGTTACTGCAGCATTATATAGAGTGGCGGTGCTTTGGTACATCGGTGACTGTATTTCTGTGAGCCCAGCTCGATGTATAGTGGGACCAGTCACGCGAGCGCTTACAAATTGAAGTCGCTAATTTACACACGGGTTCGCACTCGAGGTTGGTTATTAACTCTCTCCCTCTTCCGCGCGCGCGCGCGCGTTCGTACACCGGCAACTGAGTTTACCAGTCAGCTACCGACTAACAAGGTAAACAATGTTTGGCAATTATCTCGGTTAAATGATCCTCAGGAGATACAGGACGCGCACACAGTGCACACGCAGTTGGTGTATGCAAGTTTCCGCATTTATGTATGCTCGACCCGAGATGGGCTTTCTGTACGTTCACGGGAAACTCATTGCTGTATCCGCGTGGTCGTCGTTGTACGATCGTTTATCGGTGTGTATAGCGAGTTTGTGTGCGCGTACGACTCATCGAACCCCCACTCGGCAATATCGTGTCGAATTGCACTTCCTAGTCGGCGGAGCGAGAGAGCAGTCGGAAGGGTGGAGGGAAAGGGCAGAGGTTGCCACGACCACTTACACCGATAGGAGAAGGTATCGTGCCTTTCTCCTTCTCTCTATCTCCCGGGAGAGTTTTGGTTAAAACCAACTGAGGAAGATGCATTCGAGTGTTACAGAACCAGAGAAGGATCGAACGGAAGTTCCGTCTCCTCGATCGCTTCTACTGGCGAACTAGTCAAAGGATCATCAAAAGAGATGTTGATTTGGAATCGGTACGGTCTGGAACGAGATGTAACAACGATCCGAATTCGTGTCGCACTTTGAAACGAAACATCAGAAAGCGGAGACACGATAATCGTCGATGTGTAGCAGAGGGTTTGCAGGTTAAACTTTTTTTTTCCTCTACGGTAAATCGATTGTCGACGAGAAATGTTTGTTAAATGTACAAACCTTTTTGTTACCGTGTAAGTAACATGCGAATAAATAATTTTGGTAACACGATCAATCACGGTAATTACGAATTACTGTATAAGGATGATTCGATAAGTCGAATGATTATCACAGTCACAATTTAATTTAATGCGCCTGGTGACGACGTAACGGATGTTGTCGCGCTTCTGGCCGCGGCAGCAAAGAGACCAGGAGCCGCAACCAGCTGTATACCAGCAGTGATTCGTATCGTTGGTTCGCTTCCTTCGGCTGGAACCCTGTACTTAACGTTCTTACGGTGTGTGTATTCCTCGTTGCGGGTCTCTCCTGCCCGCGGCGGTGGCGGCGGCGACGTTCAGAGCGTCTTTTTGTCGCCCCCTTATCTATACCGACACTCTCGAGTTGTACCCGCGAGAGTACCAGGAAAACCGGTTGTCCTTCGGCAGCAGTTGTGTGTCGGCGTCGGGGCTGAGAATAAACCGCGGTGAGGTACTCCGCGATCTTCCTCCTTCTTCTTCGTCCTCGTCCCATCTTTTCTCGCTTCATCCTCACCATCCTCGATGAGAAAGAATTCTCCTGCTCCGTTCTTCTCGCGTGTATTCTGTGCTCACCACGCTCTCTCTTTCGAGCACCTTCTCCTCGATCGCATCATCGGCCCTTTTTACACGCCCGGACGCACTCCCGTGTCACGGGAGTGTATTGCTCAGACCGATGATTCCTCTCTGTGCCTCTGCGGTCTACCGCGTCAATCTCAGTTCGTTTCTTCGCCGAACGCGTATCGCCACAATGGTACCGGCAAAATCGAAATCGAAAGACTAACTGACTAACCGCGAACACTTTCCAGATGAAATTGTGGAAGTTTGACGACCACTAATTTAACATTTCTGCTGCGGAGAAATTTTTCTTTTGGTTCTTTTTTCTACGAGGAGAGCGAAGAAGTAATCAATGTAGACCCTCAAGGGCCGCGGGAATTGAGCGATTATTCGATGATGAAGATGTAGACTCGATTAAACGGTAAAGAGACAATGGCAATTGAGCAAGCTGGCATATTGTCTCCCGTTTGCTTTATCTGCATATCAGTCGGTTGGAAGCAGTGCGGATGTATTCAGCACCCTTCCTTACCTGCGCTAGGAGCATTCAATTATCGACTTTAATTCGAGCCGCGACGCTCGTTGTGGCGATGGTGCTTGCTGCTGCTGGTGGTGTCATTAGCATACCCTTGAATAATGCATGGACGAACGGTTAATCCGACGGTATGTAAATTAATCCCTCTAATTGCGAGCGACAAAACTTCATGAAGCCGGATCGAGTACTCGGAAGGGAACGGAAGGATGGAAGCTGCATCGTCGACGGAGCGGAACCCGCTGATGTTGCCCCCTCTACATCGTACGATGGTCTTTCAGACCGATTCCATCGTCGCAGATCCACCACGCACATCAATGCTCGTATAAAATCTCGTAGGGAATTCGAGAAAACCATTTTTCCACAACGCCGAACACGAGATTTTTCATTTCAATTCAAAGGGCTTTTCGCTAGAATCTTTTTATTTTTTTTTATTTCGTGCACTCCATATTTCGACTCCGCGCAATTAACCCCGCTCGTTTTTGCTTATTTGGTGCAACTACAACATCCCGCCTCTTCGGATTCAAACCGCCTTAATGACGCGTTGCCACTATCGCGGGGCGAGTTTCATCCTCACTTTATTCGTAAGCACCGCGCTCGCCTCGAGCGTCGACTAACTCGTGAATTAACCAGTGTATACGGTGTAAAATCCCTCTCGTAGCGTCCCTCCTTTTTGTAAACGGGAATAAAATTTCCGTCTCGAGCTTTCTCGAGGGGATGATGAGCGTGTCAGCGACGGGCGATAATACAGACCAAGTGAAACGGAGGGAAGTCTCGAATTATTCGTGTGCAATCGTCGGTGCACTAAAGACCAGAGTGCAGACCCCATTCGACGAATCACTTTGTTTCATCCACGAATAAAACTCGATACATCGTATCGAATGAGAAGGAGAATTATCACTTTTTGTTCAGTGGAAGAGATGCACACGAGAAGCGCACGACAATTAATTTAAACACACGATGAATCCGCACTTCCCCTTTCTCCACTTAATTTTTCTTCCTTTTAAACCCTTCCAGTCTCTCATTCATACGCTTTTCCAGCGTCGCGGATGTTTATTTACGCAACATTCACAATTAGTCGCTTTTCAATGAGACGGCGTCAACGACAACTGTGCAGAATGGAGCGTGTGTCGTGTGCATCGTTGCGGGGCGTCGAACGTGGGGGTTTTTTTTTTGTACGGTGTATAGTGAAGACGAACAGATGGAAAGAGAAACTGCGAATTGAGTCGTTTACGAGCGGACAGAGAATGAAAAGGGGAAACCTTTTCCACGCGACCAGGTCCTTTACTTTCTACACAGAGTGCAGAAAGAGAAATGGAGGAAGATACACAGTCCCAAAGTACGTCGAAGAGAATCGCAGAGATTAATTGCGTCGGTCTGTCGCTCAACACTAGCAACAGCATCGACGTTAACCAACGGGTCCTCGACACCATTTTCAACAAATCTTTCGTTTTCATTTTCTCCATCGGCTTTTTTTGCTTGACTCTTCCACTTTGTTTTCCGTCAAGCAGCGCTGATACGCGAAGGTTCTTTTATTTCCAGCAATTCTTGTACAATTCGAGTGAACTCACGATCCAGTGAAATTCGCCCTCGACGATTTTCACTTGCCTTCGTCCGTCTACTTGGTTACTTCCGCACACGTCTCTTTCTCACAATATCTTTTTGTCTCGCCGCGTGTGTCGCAAGTTTCGTATTCCAGTGTCACTGCTGATGGTCTCTGATTACTCATCGCATCGTCTCATATTTCAACGCGACTCTGTAGTTTTTTATCGCGCTATTCTCTTGCAGTAAGTTTCGTTGGCTCGCAACCGTACGTGAGACATTCCACGATGGCTTAGAACCGGCGAAATACAAATAAGATGACGAACGTTTGGTCGTCTTTTCGAAAAAGTTCGTTATTAGTATAGGTCAAGTTGAAAACGATAGCGTAGAAAGAAAGCAGGAAGCACCTTTGCTACAACGATCAACCTCAGTGTCTTCTATGGTTATCAAAAGTCACTCATTCGGTCATACAAATGTGAGTCGAGTATGACCCCGAGCTAAAATGCCATTTTGCATTAATACGCAGCCGAAACGCCGTATTCACCTTCAACGATCATGGATAGTAATTTCACCCAGTTACACTTAATCGACTCTAATAATTCTGACGTATCAATATGCGAGTAGATATCGTGCAAAATTGAACGTTTACATGAATGTATGTAACGCCCGAGTTTGCTCCGGTTGTGTGTCTGTGACGTTTGTCCTCGTTCCCCTCGCACACGTGTGGCGTGTGGCCAGGGTTGGAGGACGTCGTGAAGCAGAAGTGAAGCCGAGATATAGGGAGGAACGAAGGGAGAGCCCGGGTAACCCAGGGACAAGAGCCAAGCGATATATAATGTTCCGCAATATTAAACGGGACGCATTCCACCGAAGCCACCCCCTATGGCCTCTGCCTATGAATGCTTCTGCGTTCTACGCGAGAGAGCTTCCTCGCTTCCCTTCGTTCCATCCTGCTCTCGCCGGGAGAGCCGACTCGACGACCCTCCTCGGGTCGACGACGACGAAGCGGCTCCGAAGTCCAGCATATTCTCCCCCGCGCTGCCACCGCCGCCAGGACTCTCTCTTTCTCTATGGCCTACCTACGCCACAGGAAAACACCCCGACTACAATCCTCCTTCGTCTATATCGCTTTCTACTCGTCTCCCTCTCTCACCTACCTACGATCTAAACGACCCCCCCCAACTCCAATCGTTATACACCAAATTTACAGCTCACCTACTACAACCCCTAGTAACCGTTATAACCGCGTTGCGCCCTCCGTGCCTTCATATCAAGACATATATATGTATATAATATATACGTTTGTATGTGTGCGTGTACATATATGTATATGCATTGAAGAAAGTCTCACGTCGGAGGGGTCCCGAAAGCTGCGAGATAGATATTTCAGAGTTTCACTCCTCCTATATACATATATTCCCTCATAGGTACAAGGGCACCCCTCATTGAAATATTTACACGAGTTGAAAACGCGAGTTTCGAGGAAAAACCGCGTTTCATCGGTTTCCACAAAATATGATTATTATACGTTACTGATGGTGCCTCATTCTTTTCCAAAGTGACAACTGCCAAAAAAGGGCATACTTATACAAATGCTTTCACAGTTTGTAGTTAATTACTCTGTTATGTAGAAAGCTTTATGCAGGGATACGTTCGAATTTTCTATTCTCTTTGCGACAGGGTCAGAGTTCTATCCCGCTACGACTGCACATACGCAGACCATGCGGAATCTCTGCGCGTTTATTCTCCCGAAAATTACGGATGTAACGTTGAAGTCGTCGCGAATTTAACGAAGTCAGGAGAGTTATCGAGCAGCGGCAGCGGTACACTCGCCCGTTTAGAAAATCGTCTGGGGCTCCGCCAGAGTGTTGTGCACTCTAGACTCCCTGGGTCCGGGTGTACGTTGTGAGACGGCTGCGGTCTTGCCCTGGCATACCGAAACGCCCCCTTTCCTCCCTATCGCTGCTCGCTCGACCATTCCCTATCCATCATCCGCACATTTCCACCCACCCTGAATTTCATCCTCTCAATCTCTATCCTCTCTCTCTCCCTCTCTCCCTCTCTCTCTCTCTCTCTCTCTCTCTCTCTCTCTCTCTCTCTCTCTCTCTCTCTCTCTCTCTCTCTCTCTCTTCACCCCGGTACGTCAACGGAGCCTGCCGACGCCGAATGCAACCATGCGTCGTCCGCCATGATCTATGCATCCTGCCCGACGTCGCTCCTACTGCATCGCGAGTAACACGCACGCGTTCGTCGTTGCACTCTAATACACGCGTATTACGCGATTCCCGTACGAGCATGGATGTGTATGGGTTTCTCGTTGACGATGTTCGTGTGTGCGTTATCCAGCTCGCGTCTCTATTAAGCCACGCTCATGTTCGGTCGTGTCCACCGCGCTCCCAACCCTTCTGCACTCTTGCATGCATGCACACATTATATCTCGATCCACTGGTGCGTATCCCAAACCTGCAGTGAAAATTGCAAACGAAAATGTACACCTGACCGAACTCACTGGGATAAAGGGGTGGGGGTGGTGGTGTTTTTTTTTTATTTCATTGGATTTTCAACGGTGCCGAGAGAGGGTAGATTATAGAAACTACGGAGCCGATATAATCGGGCTCGACTTTAATCACTTTAACGTTAATTATTTAGTTTCCATACTACCTATCGAGCTCACTGATATTTGACTCTTGGTTTCCCGTCGTATTTCCATCAATAAAAGAACAGTTGACTCGTCGAATATTGATTACTCGGAATAAAAGTATTTGTACATTCAACGCGAAATACCGATGAGCGATTTTTCTTCCGCATTTTCCGACGATGCGTTCGTGAACGGGAGAAAAAAAAATCTCGTTCGTGCTTCCCGAGTTCTCAATGATTTGTCGGAACGAAGTGATAAGTTCAACCTTCCGGCGAAGGCTTCTCAGACTTCTACGAGGTATGCAGGACGCATTGTATTTCCGTAAATATCGCGTTGTATCTACATCTGAATCATCGTTGAAACAATTACCTTTCCAACGTAGTCGTTACTCGTTGGCGAAAAAGAAATTAATTAATTGAATGGCTCATCGAATGATTTATCCTTGGTCAAGCTCCGTGGGAGCGGTGTTCGACAGAACCTGATCGATTACATTGGGAAATGGATTACAGAGAACGAGGAAGGCGCGAGTAGGACATTTGGTATTGGGGAGATGCGACTTAAAACGAGTGCTCTCGTTGCACGAGCAAAGTGGAATTTCCGTTGGAGGGGGATGATGAGAGAAGTGCAAGGTGAGAGATTCGGTTTGCTGAATGGTTGGTGTTAATCCAACGACCTGTTTCTCGAGGGGTTGTCCAGCAGTGACAGCATCTAGTGTCGAGTGAACGAGGGGGTGTATGTACGCTAGAGGTTGGAAGGGAGGAAATACGGCGTCGAGGGGCTCTCGCCACGTTCACTCCACCCTCCAAAGGCGGGGCAACCGCCGACGGTCTGCCCCTACCTCGTGCTTGAGCACTGATACGCGATATCAGCGACCACTTGTTGAGCTCGGGCCCCTTCTATATTTTTCACACTCTCGTTTATTTTCTCTATTTCTCCTCTCATCTCTGCTCTTATTTTTCTCGTCGCATTTCTCTTCTCATCCCCCTCCGTGACAGAACTATCCCTCCGTTCTTTCGTCTCAATAATAACTGAGGAGACCTTGGTGACTATTATATCCACCGAACTATTCGAGCAAAAGTGACTCTCATGAATTTTCGATTATCTATCATTATAATTATTTCATGTTGGATAATAAATCACTTGCTGGTAACCGGAATGCGCGGTGGAATTTTCGGGTTCAGAGAGAGTGCGGTATTGTGTTTATTAACGTTATTTAGTTAACTTTGTGGCAATTGTTCGATTGATGACGCTAATTGAAATAACTTTTCTTCGGATTACAGGCAGTGCGGTGGCTGCAGCCGACACCATTTCCTCGCCGTGGACCCCCGCGAGTTCCGGGCCGCCGCCCGACGCCAACGGCTCCGGCTCGGATACGAAAAATCTCGACGTTGGCGAAATCAGCGATGTAAGTACCTAAAATAATAAAACAACGATACACTGCCTGAAAAAGAAAGATCGTCATTAAAAAATCTACCGCATAGAGATAATTATTTATGAGAAATCATTCTTCATTCCTCCCCATGACGACGCGAAGATTGTCTGACCCAGCACGGGTCAACTCCACTTCGCTGGCCGCTGAACGCTCCGCACCACCGACTTAGATCCATTACCGCGTTAAACAAAAATTGCACATTCAAAAAAATCTCTTGTCCACATTCACAACTTTGACGATTAAAAATATTTTATCTACGGTTCGTGACAAACGAAAAAATTAAGACAAAAATCATTGTGAATCGGAAATTATTTTTCAATGTGCAAATTCCTTTTTTACCTGTGCAGAAAAAGCTCAACTTCCATGTTCACTTTGTGTCAAAGTTCATTGGATCTCCGTATCGAAGACTTTTTGACTCCGCAAGTAACCGTGGTCGAGTAAATACCCGGTTTTAAACTTTCCTTGGCTTATCGTTTGCCGGCCTGCTTGCTTTCTGCAGCGGTGCACCAGGGGCGCGATGTCCCAATGAGAATCTCCGCGGAGAGCTGCTGCTCCTCCTGGACGAAGTCGCGTGCTCCACGATATTATATCGAGCTAACGAACGTGACTTGAATTCCGGGAAGCCTCGGTTTGTGTTACCTCCTCCCCCTCTGCATTCTCTCTCTCTCTCTCTTTCGCCTGATGTCTAATGTCTCGACCGATCGTTCGTTTCTCGCGCCTTTCGTGCAACACGAACTCTCGCTCTCTTTCCTCCTCTGTTAGTCCATGCGATATCGCGATATCACTTGCGCGCACCTTTCTCATACGTTCGTAATACGGAATTCCACGATATGTGTCGACGGCGCTACCGGTAGACGAGGTTTGGCCGTTTCGCGAATAGCACCGATGTATGAACGAAGAACTTGTTTGCGACGTTGAGGTCGACGAGACAGATCTTGGAGATTGGCGTATGTTCAGAAAAAAAAATCGAGATACTTTCGTTCCACTCGATCTCACTCAAACGAGTGACTAAAATACGTGTGCGTACATTGACGTTAGGGGAGGCTTCGCATCGCTCCCTATACTCTATACCGAGTCCTGGTAATCTCTCGTCCCCTCACCGCGTTTTCGACCCCTTCGTTCTTCGGCGGGTGGCGTGCCAAGAATGTTCCCGGTTCCTTTGTTTCACCAAAGGCACCCGCGTCTCGGTACGTTCCCGAGGATCGGGAACACACCTTGCGCGTTCCAGTGTTTTAAAATCAGAGACAAAAGGATACTCGCCACTTCGCCTGTTAGGTTCGCCCGTAACGCGGTTAGAATCTGTACGGTATTTTGTTCCGGCGATGGTAGGCGGTATCGTTGTTCGATATAAAATCGAACGAAAGGTAAACGACAAACAACACTGAACACATATTGATTCTTTCTTTTCTTTTCCGCAGGACGAGAAGGACCTCTCGGCGGCGGACGCTGAAGGCGTCTGGTCGCCGGATATCGAGCAGAGCTTCCAGGAAGCTCTCACGATATATCCACCATGCGGCCGTCGGAAGATCATACTGTCCGATGAGGGAAAGATGTATGGTAAGTCAAAACAATATATTTTATTCTACCAAGTTGGTTGGACCTTAGAAAAACGGTCTGCGACAACTCTCCGCGGAATATTAGAAAAAAATTACGTCTCATCTCAAGTGGAGGACACGAAGCTGTTTTCCCTTGCGCTTCGCTGGATCACCGTTAAATTTCATTTCATCTCGCGCCGATCGAGCGTTCCTTTGGATACCATTAAACTTGGGAAAACCTTCCGCAGTTATTCACTCAATCGTGGAGAAACAAAAACCGCTAGCCATTGTAAAATGGAAAGGAATATCGGCGCATGGTATTCCGTGAAGACGTCTTCGATTCTTCGCGAGTTTTCCATCGATCCGGAGAAAGACGTCGAGGAAAACCGCGCGCGAGGATTGCCGTGGATAATAAGTTCCGCGGTGCAGAAAACGTCGTTGCGTCGCATCCGCGAAGGCATCGTTGCCGGCCACGCCAGGCGTCGTTATTGCTCGGTGCTGAGGTCAGTCTACGTGACCGCCTCGATATTGCCTCCTACACCACTGGCGTTCACGATCACCACCTTATAACCACTGGCCGTGGACCTCTCGCCGCCAAAGCAATAACGCTCCTGCGGCACGCCACTCCTCACACAAGCCTGGCCGCCTCTCCGGTCTCACTCTCGATAGCTCACAACCGGCCTTCGACGTCTGGGAGATTTCTTTTAACCCGAGGAAAGCTCCCCTCTGCCTCTCTAATGCCTCGGACGACATCAACTTTCGATTTTTCCTCTATACCGTTAATTCTCGGTGAAAGACCTTCGATAATCCGTCTTGTCAAGGAGCTTGTTTTGTTTGTCCCAATTTCCATGTCGCGTCAACGAAGCACGCCTTCTTTCTCAAGATACTAGCTCACGTCAAATCCTTCGTCTTTTGGAATCATCTACAGCCGAGTCCTTCTTCATCGTCAGGTCAAACGGTCTGCTACAGACGAAACGCGTTCGGGACGTTCCACCCTCGAGGTTGCACTTTAAATGGCAATAAAGCTTGTTCTCTATGTCTGTCTCTCTCTTTCTCTCTGTCGTGCAAACCTATACTCTGAAGGAAGAAAGACAGAAATCTTCCGGCCTTTCTTTCGTGTTTGGCGACGCTGCTGCCTCTCTTCTTTTTCTTCCTTTCCCCTCGGCGCCTTTCCAGTAGATCCTCCGCCGATAGAAACAAAGGATAACGAGACGCGAGGAGAATCGTTTAACGCGATTGCCCATCGATCCTTCCCGTCGGGAAACTTATTTCTTCGTCAATACTGCCTTCGGCTCTGAAACCAATAAAGGAGATCAGACTTTTACCCCGAACTCTCTCAGCATCGAATATCTCAGCTGTTCCGGTCGAGTCACCGTTCTGAATTGCTTCTCTTATCGACTCTGCAGCCTACATCATCCTTTTTTTCGTTCCTATTTTTCATATCTCGGTACCATTATTTAATCGATTATTTCACCGTCGGACAGTAAAACATTGAAGACTGCCGGCTGTTGAAACTGTGACAGCTTCTTTCAGATTCCAAAGTTTCCTCGCACAATCTTTCTCAGATTATCTGCCCTCTCATCGACTTCAACGTCCCGATAAAACGCGCGGCGAATAGAAATAAATATGTATGATCGTTGCGAACCGCAACGAGACCTCTGGGGACAAAACACTAAAGTTTCATAAGTGTTTAGGTTTTCGTTAAAAGTAACACACTGAATGAACGCGAGAGACTAAGCATTCCATTCTTACAAAGCCGGAGGATGTTATGCTTGTGCGCCATAAGATATCCTGTGTCAAAAGTAAACTTTTGGACATGCGATAACTTATAGACACCAAACGGACGGACAATCATAACCCATTCGTATAACTTTTAGATAACTAATGGTTCTATGCTACCTGGGTAATGACACTTGATAGGGCGCGACGGAGCTCCGGTCCCTACAATCGAACCGTAGACAACGGATTACGATGCAGGAGGAAAAGTGGAGGAGCCGGTAATCCTGAGGCGATCGGTTTAACCACACAATACCCTATTCAGGGGCCTAGACAAACCTGCTCGTTCTCTTTACTTATGAAACGAGTAGCTGGGACAGTTGACTTCTGTATTCCGTACGCGCCGTGTTCCGTACGAGGATATTCCGTCGAGAGATCGATTTTTTACCCCTGGAATTCGAAACAAAAAAAGTAAGTATATGTAGATCCGGGGTTTTGATGATTTATTTGAACTGTTTCAATTTTTGTACAATGTACTTTGTGCACTTTGGAGTAAAATGTACCTTGGTAAAGATAATAATCCCTTCTCGACACCCCTTGACTGTTATTGTCATTTTTATTATTTATTGCAAATGAAACTGCGACGGATTTCTTTCAGAGAGCCAACCCCAGATCTAAATGAGTTCAAAACAATGAGACAATTTTAAAAGTGCACAAAAAATTGTATGTGGCAATATTGATATATCAATCGTATTTAACATTCGATCGGAATTACAAAATAATAGAGTGAATATGAGTGGATTAATAGCTGAGGTGAAGTAAGGTAACGAATGTAAAGAAAAGAATAATAATAGAAGAGAAAATAGCTAGGTGGAGAGACTACTACTACACGCTTCGTCTTGGCATTTATCCGATCGCGGTAAAACGTTGAGCCTCCCGCTGTTGCTTTTCTCGGTTACGACCGCTTCGTGCCGCTACATTCACGAGGTCCCGTGACCCGTTGGCGATCTTCTACGCTCGCTTATAGAAACAAAACGAACGTAAAGCGTGTCGTCGTATCCTGGTTTATAGGTCATGTGCCAGAGCGACAGACGGCGGTAGCAGGAGTTACGAAAAGCCTGGTGAGAAAACGGCTATTTCTCTGTTTAAGCGAAAAAACGTGAGACTCTGTCTTGAGAATCTAAATCTACAAATTTACCACAAGTGTAAAAACCTGTCTCTCCAGGTAGAGGATTCTGCCGTAACTCGAGGAACAAAAAAGCAGCACGTCATTGACTCTACACGGGCTGCCATTTGCCAAAATGTCACATCGGTGTTTCTCCGGTGGGCTTAGCTAGCCAGAGCGAAATAAACGGTCGTCCAAGCACTAAGGAGCAGCGGGTTATCCTACTGCGCCGTCACATTCGGCCAAAGAGTGAGATTTCCAATCCGCCGGTCAATAGTATTTCTAGTACGACGTTACGTTTCATCAAAGAATCAGACTTTTCGTGAAAAAATCAATGTCTTCAAATTGGAGGTAAAGTTTTCCCGAATGATGTCACTTTAACATCCGGATGAAGCGGATACCAGCCTAAACGCCGGGTTAGTACGAGACGCTTGTCAGACCCCGTAGTCCCATAGCCATGCTAATGGTAAAATTCGCCTGGCGCCTCTTGTAATATGTCTTCTGGAAAAAAGGTGTACAATCCATCAGTAATACTACATCCATTGACGTTCTATTTCCTTTCTTCATTCCAATTCACTTTATATTCCAATCCGTCGAAGCGAACAATGTTTCTCAGGAAAAAGTATAAAGAACAGTCCGTTCTCTTCTTTATTCTTCGTCCTCGCAGTGAGCTCCGGAGACGACGGGTGGGTGCAAGGATGCGCGTGTACGACGGACAACGGAGGGAAAAAGTAAGGTGAGAAGAGGGGGTGGGGGCGAGGGGATGGGAAGAGAAATTCAATATTTGCATGTCCGGTTGGTGGTGGGTAGCGGGAGGTGAGTAGAGACCTCGGAGTCCAGCCGCAGTTGTGGGCTATGTAGTCGGTGCAATCTTCTGGGCGACAGGGTCGTATCCTAGGGACGCTGGCTGGAGGGTCGTGAGACGAGTGAAGGGGGCGGGAGGGAGGGAGTGGTGCGGGAGGTGGTATGAAGAAGGAGGTTGTCGGCTGCAGACTGACGGTAGGGAGGGAGCCGGGCTGGGTTGGAGGCAAGGGAGAGAAGGAACACGCCAGTGTCCAGTTATTGACCGACGGAAGAAGATAGCCGAGAGGGTGCCGTGCGTCTCTGCGAGACTACATCGTCGTTGTCGTCGTCGTCGTCGTCGTCCGGTGACCGTGGCTTTTCCGAAGCCTGCAGAGCATGAGCGTCGCTATGGCGTTTCAGACGAAAATGCAGAACCGAGAGAGGAAGAGAAGAGCGTGTAATGCTGTTTCCTCGGCGGAAAGTTCATTCCACACTCTCATTCGTTGGTCATTATCCCCTTGTACGCTCTTTCGCAAATCTAACTTCAACTTTCCACTCGACCGTTAACAAACTCCGAGTCCCTCTTTCGACCTTCACAGACGGTGACGATTCGAACCGAGTTTTAGATGAAACTGTCCGGGCATCCTCGATGTTAAAACTCGAAACTATAATTACACGTTGCTAATGACGCAAGGAATGGTCGAGTACACTTTGATCCTCTCTGATCGCTACCGGGAACGGACGACGATATAGAGGAATACTCTCTTGAGATCATCCGGTAACGTCGTTCCGTATCCGCGCTCAACATCGAAAGCAAATACACGACTCTCTTTCCGCTCGTGAATCTTCGAGCGCGACGGATTTCGGATTCCGACTTCCTATCCCTCACTCAATCCAATAATCCCTGAGAGCTCGTGTCGAAAGAGGAGGTGTTCCTTCGTTGAACCGTGAAATTATGGCCGTTCCTGCTGGGGAGAATTCGTCGATTACCAAAGCACCCGAGGGACTCGTAGCCTACGATAAAATCCGAACGACTTTCTCAGTCTCTGATCTCCGTGGCGCTGTTTCGTGGTGTTTTTCTTCCGGGAAAAAAACGCGCACATTTGGAGTATCAATTAGAATAACTTTATTTTTCAAGTCACTCTTTCGCATGAAGATGCATGAAGAGGAGTCTTGTTTTTTATTTTCCCGTTTTTTTTGCTAGATATCGATAAAGCTGCTGTTAGCGACGCTTTCATGATACAACGGTTTATTTTAAAATTCAAACATGCTCTGCGCAGATACAGTATTACCCCTCGCGTACCCACCGAGCTTTCTTCCGACAGTTTTGGCTTTGACAAGGGTTGAGAATATATTTCCGGACTTCGTTCGTCTATACATCTGGAAATACACAACAAAAGGAAACTCTGGTGAACATATAGAAATATCCTGGACGGTGGTACCCATATAATCTCGGTCTTTAGGGATGTAACCCGTGTACGATGAAAGTGCTAGCTTATCATACGCAATACAAATACAACCGCAGGATAGACTCGTGAAGCGTTGCGCTAGTTTCTCTGCGAGGGAGGGTTGACGCCGGCGAAGGTTCGTAGACGAGGGACCCGCGGTACATCCTGGATATATTCCGGAACCTAGGTATTATGGTCGGTGGAGTAGTGCACGAAGCCTGCGGGGGACACGAACACTATATAGGTCGACTCGAGGGCGATGTAATAATCCGCGTCCGCGCATTGTCCGTCTTGTCGACGCTGCGAGGTCCTTTGACATCTCGCGGAGTTTAATTAAATTCGAACGTATAATAGCGCGCCCCGACAAGAGGACGACAAGGACGAGTGCAGTAGTGGAGTCATCATTGTCCTCCTCCATGCCAGTGAACGAGAAAAGACCCGTGCATGGTATCGCAGGATTTCGAGTTTTTAAGCTAAAAATCAAATTGTGACCATCCGAGATGTCTGATCGGAGTTACAAGCGCAAGGACCATTTTTTTTGTCGGCCAAAAAAAGCAATCATACATTTTTATAAAGCAATCATACATTTTTATAAAGCAATCATACATTTTTTTGCAAAATAAAATGATAAATTATTATAATTACAATGATGAAATACTAAAATACTTAAATTATGTGTGGCTGTATCGCACGCATGCAATTATAATGATTAGAGAGAGCCGTTGTTTCTTCTCCAGAAAAGAGATTTTTTTTTGTCTTGCGTACACGCGTACGAAGAGTGCGTATTCATGGTGTCTACGGTGTATATTTTTCGCGTCATGGATCTGAAATATATACACGAGGCGTATGCTGCGCTACACGGGTAGAGTACATTAATTAACGGTCCACTGGCACTCGACGACAGTAGAGAACACCGGTCTGATTGTTTTCACGCATGCGGTTATAACTGCTCGTATACATCGTATAATACACACGTGAACACGAATAGAGAAACAACAGCTCTTTGATGCTTCGTCGTACAACGTAATGAATATTAATTCACGACGCGCAGCACGTATCTCAACTCAGCGGGCTCTGCTTCCCGTTCGCCGAGCGTTCTACGCTGCTCGCTAATTCAGATTGCAAGAGTTCCTGGATAATTAAACGCACATATCGCGAAGACTAACGAAAATAATCGATTCATAAAGCAAATGGGGTAATAACAAAGTTATTAAAATATGCTTCGAACCCTTAATACTTTTCTCAAGTATATTCCATCATCCGTCGACATAAGATAAAGTATACTTCGCCAATTCTTATTTTTGTGTACACTTTGTTTTTGTTTTTTTGTTCGGGAGCATTTTTTCCTTGTGATGGGAGTAGGCGCATAGCGGAAATTTTTGTCTACGGACTTCGACATGCTGCGGCGGGCACGCATGCAAAGCCATCCCGCAATTGGAAGTTTCGCAAAGAACTTTGAGAAGAGAGCGGCGCGAGAGGGGGAAACTATAGACTCGCTCGATTCCCGTGGGGCTATGCTTTTCCATCCCCTCTATGACTGTGTACTACGTACTCGAGAGATCGTTCGAGGTTTATGGTACGCATAATCCCGTTTATCGTCCTCGTAAATCCACGAATATAGTGCCGCGGCTCACGCGCTCGCATGCCGCTGCTTTAATCTCTTTTCGTTTTACGATGCGTTTTACGGTGCAACGGTTACTCGCTCTCTCGAATGTTGGCGAGCTCGTGACCAAAAGAGTCCCGTCACAGTGGTAGTTGCGAATTCACCATTTTCCCATGTTGAAAATCCTCTTTTATTTATCCCTAATAATCAACGAATCGTCATATCGAAGTCGTCCATAGGAAGTCTTCAACCCACCAACCTCGGCGACTTACAGTGGCTCGAAAGAACAACGACGAAGATCATACGAATGAAAATTGTCCGTGATTGAAACTTAAAAAAAAAAAGAAATTCAAGGTAAATGTAAATTTACTTTACTGCTGTGAGAAGATATATGAAAATGGTATTAATTATATCTGTACTTTGTTGATCTATACGCAGTACGGGATGTGTACACAAGAGTTCTCGTTGTAAAACGATGTTACCGCGATCCCGAGTTAACTCAGTGGTCCGACGATAGAAGAAGCTGGCTCAGCGACAAAGGTAGCGAATGTTCCTCGAGCAAAATGCTACGTATAGGTAGATAGGCGAAGGGAGCTTGGAGGTGGAAGCAGGAAAGTCGAACGAACCTTGAGATAGAGGATGGCCTTTCTGCGAGAACTGAGGGAAGCGAACGCACAGGGCGAGAAAGAACAGGAGAGGCTGCGAGGCAAGAGTTCTGGAAGCCGAACCTACATATATATGTATATACGTTGGCAGGCTGAGCCACATCCTTCTCGTTGCAGGCTGTAAGCGAGGAAAGGCGACAGAGAGGTGACAAGGTCTCTTTCGAGAGAGAACGGGACGAAAGCTAAAACGGGAAAGCTCGTGGTACTGTTCGCAAAGTCCCGAACGCCAGGAAGAGCGACGACGACGACGACGCCGACGACGACGACGACGACGACGACGACGACGACGACAACAATGTAGCCGGGGCTTGGCGAGTACGACGGAGAAAGGTAGAAGACGAAACAGTGGAAGAGACGCAGCACCGAGATAGAATGTAATCTGGGGACGAAGGAGGAAGAAAGACGATCACAGGCGAACGAGGAAGATGGAAGGAAAAAGATATAGCGACGGGATAACGGAGGGGAACGGAGAAAACAGAGCGCGAGAGATGGGACGAATAGGACTTGCCTGTACGCTCCCGCAGCCGACAAACCAACCTCCGCAACCCCTCAACCCCGTGAACGGAGGGTGGCGAAACTATGCGAAGAATGTGCAATTAGTGAACAGAACGGCGGAGCAGAAGAGCAAGCGAGAGAGAGGGAAAGCGGAGGATGAGCCAGTTCGGTCGTCGACGCTCGCGCGAGCCAAGCTCCGTCGGCTTCGAGGGTGGAGAAGGACGAAGTGGCGCAGTGTAGAATCCCGATGAAGGGGGTGCTGCCAGTGCAGAAGCTCCCGCTTCCGCCGTACTCGCCCCGGCTTCGTCCTAAACCCAGGACGAACCGGAGGGACGCGGTTCTCGCTTTCTCCACTCTATATACCGTCTCGCTTCTACTTTGGCCACTTCCTCCCGATTCTCTGTACATAGCTTGCAGTATATCGCCTCTCGCCGGTGCGACTTTCTCTCTTGGTCTCAGTGTTGAAAACGAAAAGAATGGAAGATGGATCGAACAGCTCGGTCCTTGCTTTTTCTCTTCTTCGATGTTACGACCCGAAAGAGCAGAATGTTTGGACTCGAAGGTTCCAAGGAGCGAATGAGATGGAGGATACCAAGGGAAGGGTGAATTCTGGCTAGGTTTGAGAGAAAAAAACCCGGAGGTCACCGTGTCAGGGAGAACGAGGAATCGACACTCTGCGAGACGAGACGCTCAAGATTTTTAAGCCCTTTTCACTTTCGGCGGAATTCGATGGTATTTTCGAATCGCCTTTTATCATCGATGATTCTTCTCTCATAATAGCCGCAAGATAAGATATAATTATCCATTGTCGGCCTCAATGTCACCGATTCGCGATCGAACGGATGAAATGGAATCACATGATTTATTCTCTTGTCAATAGCCAAGGACTTCTGCCGTACGTCCACCACATACAATATGAACCAGCTGGTAGAACGGTCCAGAGACTACTTGGCTTAGCGGCGCTTATATACTCCCGAGGATAACACCCACGAGTAAGCACTGGGCTCTATCCCGATCCGCCCGTTGCCGATGCTGCTGCTCCTCGTCGATAGTTGCTAATCGGCTCAACGAGCTCGAACGCACTTCGATGCCGGTCCAACAAGAAGACCAACTAACCCAACCCTCTCATCCATTCTCCAAACCCCTTGGAACATCCTCGATGTTTGTGTACCATCGATTATCATGGTACTTCGCTCGTCGAAGTTCCATGTCCGAGGAGAGCTTGCTTACTCTCCATACATACGCCGCCGTTACTTGGAGGACTTTTCTTGGCGAAAGTTCCTCCTCCTCTATTTGTCAAAAGTACCACAATAAATAACCTATATTTTAAGGTGTTTGCTTTTACAATTGTCACGCGTTTAAATCCGACTCGACGATTCGTTAGCTTGAATATCAAAATCTCTTTGTTTCACTCGAAGAATTTAACTTTTTCTACGGGGTAAAGGCTCGGCGGTAAATAATCAAAGATCTCGGAACGAGGCACGAACATTCTCCCCTTTTCGATTAAACTAACTTGCGAGGTAGAAAAAAAGGGCCTAAGATATCCTTCGCGATCCTAGTGAGTTTCAGCGCAAAGCAAGACAGTTATCCTGTTTGCGCACAGCAGCGGCAAAGTTCGGATAAGGATCTCGCTATTCGTATGGTCGTGTTCGAGCGTAAGAATCTCTTAGCCGGAGCGAGAACGCGGGGATCGCGAGGCATAACAAACGTCGCTCGCGCGCGTTCCACACGCGTCGACGATGCTGAAAGAAAAAGTTTCCCACGACGGGGGCAAACCCACGCTCTTCCATCCAGGTACTGTATACATCCATTGCTGGTGCACAATAAGACTGCTTTGGCGCTTCGGCTGCGTTACGGCTCAGAGGATTCGAACAGGATCGATAGTTTTCACTGTGCCAAGCAACTCATCTCTGCTTCGCCAAAGATAACCCTTCGTCGCTTTGTCGATATACGAACGCTTGTGCGAAACGCCAACCTTAACCACATGGTTATTAATCTTCGATGAAGATAAAAACAAGTCAGTGCATTTATAAATCCTCGAGAAGGTTATTAATTTTCGTTTCTCTACACACATCCTGTACGAGGCTATCGAACCGTCGACACAAACAAATTCACTTGAAAAATCATTATTACTCCCGTCTGGAAGATGAAACAAAATTTTGTAAGTCGATTTTTTGTACGAAACCTTTTTTTTTTAATTTTATAATTAATTTTCCATACTAATTTCTCTTCTGATACCATAGTCGATAAATCGTATAGTTGTCGAACAATAGCCTCGCCAATAATCCATGTGTCAATATACAATGCAAGATATATGTGCCATCTTACATAGGAAGTGACTTTGCAAAGTTTGAGGGTTGGGGGCAACAAACACGGGGTTTAGTGAAGGATAGGGGGAGGGGTATATACAAACCCCTATATATGTATATATCGTAGCTGTCGAGTTCCGTGGTCGATCCGGTGGGGGAACTGGCGCTCCCCGTCGCTCGTTACTCGAGTCCACGATCATAATGGCCCTTCTTGTTAAATTGAGCATCAGCCAAGTGATTTACGTTGATTGCCCGTCGCGTCGCATCCAACGTCAGGGCAGGCAGGCAAGCCCGCGTTAGACTTGCACTCGCTCTCTCCCTGTCCTCGACGTTTCTCCAGGAGGTGAACCACGCACGTCCGAGCGAGAAAGCCTCTCTCGCAACGTCGTGCCGCTATCGACGGTTATCTCTAGACGTTCTCTCGGCTATACCGAGCGTCTCCTTCTACCTCTGAATCCCATCGATTTTCTCGTGAACAGAGACGATCACGGCGCGTTGACGAAGACGAGCGCCAAAGCAGATCGTTTACGATCGGTCGTTTTATTAAACCTGTCGTATATCGATGAGTATTCTCTGCTGTTCTTTGATAGTCGATACTATCCACCTCTCGTGCCAATGTAATTTCGTGTCACAGCCTTAATCTCTCGTCTCAGACCTCTACGCGAGATGCGACTCAGAAGTCAATAACGCTGACGAATCTCTGCAACTTCGCCCTTTACTCTTGACGGTCCACCGAGGCAAAAGAGAACGGAAGTCATGGGTTTCACTGCGATCCATCAGCACTCGTCTTTTCGCAAGTGCTCATAAACGTCGGAACGGCAAGAAATCCCTCAACAGATTTTGGTATACTAAAAATTTATACATCCGGATTGTTTGTGTCGATACATTTGTAAGCGGAAGTATGTACTGAATGTAATACCCATAATTAAGGTATTCCGGTTGAGAATTCGCGGTGAAGTATCGAAAAATCACGCTGGTGATTTCTACTTCATGGGACGATGGCGATGATGTCGCACACTTCACGCTCCTGCCGAGATAGTATCAAGTTTCCAATGCTCCATGAGAAACTTGGAATTGTTAGTTTATATAATCGTAGCACTTTTAATTCGCGTTTTTTTATGTTCATTTGAATATAAAGATCTGAAGTGTTAGGAGAAGCGACGATCATTGCGGATCAATCGAGATGCGATTGGTGTCCCTTGCAATTAAATCCCAGCAGAAGCCTGATCAGTCTTCCGCCGTGGTTGGGACAGAACCGCGAGCCGAATCAAATTTCACATGGCAAAAAAAATTCTCAGATGCGGATATGTAAGAATGTTGAGTCTCGGGACAACGTAGAGCTGGAAAAACGGGCACGGTAATTTGGAGAGGAATCTTTATGCACGAACGGATCGCGCAAGTACAGCGCAAAGGGCGTATCAACCGGCAAATGAAGATCGCGGGAGCTTATTCTTGTTAAACGTACGCGGTGTATCCGTCGTCGACGCAGTGGCGTTCTCCGCTGTTCAGGGGTTGCATAACCAACCCCCGCCCCCAAGAATGTTCGGCCTTCAAAAACAGAGAAGGAACGCCAGCAGTATAACGCTCGTCCGTCGGTGAGGCGAACGAGACCGGGGGAGGCCCGAGAGGTTCATGCCGGGCCATTTAACGGTCTTTGCGGAATTGAGTCATCACGCGGTTCGCTCGGAATCTCGGATATTTTCCTCTCTTATGCCCTTCTCGAACGACTCCGCTTCCACCGACGCCTTTTCCCTCCTCTCCACTATCCTCCCAATTTTCCCAATTTTTTCGCCTTGCTATACGAGACATCGAACTGTGCAACGGATCTGTGAGACGGTTTAACGTCTTCGTACGTCCCCGACTCTGTATATCGAGAATGAGTAAAAAATTATGTTGAATCAAGCGAAACTCTTCGAGTTGGAGGGAAAAAATCGCTTGAATAAATTGCAAGGTATAAATTGAGATATATATCGGTTTTTCTCGTTAAATTGATTTCCATATAACGGTGTCTAACAGCTTTTTGCTGGAACACTGCATAATCCGTGAGCCGCGCGGGATAACTGCCTCTGCCCCGGCGCACTTGAAATCGTACAGCAGAGGGTAGCGGCTATCCATAAGAGAGTCGTGAAACTTTTCCTCGAACGAACTTCTGCGCCGATCTGGCACGACGAGGTGGAGAGTAGGAAAATAATTTATTCGCCGAGTTGGCCGAGGCCGAGGTTCGAGTTTTCCAACGCTTAAATAATCTCTCTCTCTCTTTCTCTCCCCCTCATTCGTCGGTCTTACCCGATGATGGCGCCCGTCCACGGTCGAGCCTTGCTGGACGCAACCGAGTGAAATTAAATCGTAGCGAGAGGCGAGCTAGAGCAATCGATATCGGAAGAAAATCAGGCGAGCGATGTGTAAGCGGAAAGCGTAAAAGATAGGACCAGCTACGATTAGACTTAATGAATTTTCGAGATGCCCTCACCCTTCTTTCGCTCCCGCGAGTCGGGGCGTCCTCTTCGAAATTCATTAAGAGATTTTCCATAGACGGAAAGATGCGGAGGACGCACGAGCCTCGAGGGGCGCCCCAGTGAAGAAGGTGTGGGATGCAGAGACGAAGAATTAAGCGTAGAGCCAAGAAAACAAGAATGGCAGCCACGGAAAGACAAGGGTTGAAGGCTTCAAAGGAAAAGTACAGAGCTCGTCTCACGAAACCAGCACTTGAACTGTTAGGGACGAATATTAAATTTCCAGTAGAGAATAAACGCCGTTTTCCCTACTCGCTTTCAACGCCCCCTTCTTGTTTTTTTAATTACGTAAGATGCACCGTCAAAAAAAAAAACACTTGTTCGATGCACCATGATTACGTATTAATTTAAAGTTATGGGATGCAAATGAAGCTTTATATTTTTTATTGGATCACCTTATCCAAACAAGGTGGTCCGACTAACCGTTAGTCAATTTGTCCCTTCGGTAAATGGCTCCCGTTAAATAGATCCAAGTTTTTTTCCGTAGTATTTCACGACCTCCGTGTCTGTTATTTTAATTACAGAATGTCCGAGAATGAGATTGAACGCGAGCTAAATCCATGTTTTCTGTACACTGACGTCCTCCGTTTTACACTCCGTTTTACACTCTCGACGATAAGCCACCGGTGGCTACGATAAGTCGTCACGAGTGCTGATTGCAGATCGAAAAGAAACGATGCGTACAGCGGCAAGTGGCATAACGCCAGCCCTCGCGGAGCTTCCGACGATCTCCTACATGTCATACTTATACTCCTGGGTGCGAAAGACTCTCCATAATACACGGGAAACGATTGAATTTTCTCTATGTGATCGACGTGTCACGCATGCGTTTAGACGAAAAGAAAAATCTCTGAAGCACTGCGTAATAGATCGGCGATACGAATTACCGTGATATACAAATGTATTCACTTGTCTGGCGCTCCAGATCTTTGCAGATTCTATCGATGCCTTGAAAGCACGTGCTCGAACCACTGTTGTACCTTTATTCACGACGCTAATACCAGAATAATTTCCTCTCGGCACGTGCGTCGCTTGCAACTTCAATGTATCGTCGTTTCCTGGTCGGAAAAATGATTTTTCAAACGGAAGTAACGCGTTTACCACCGGCGATACCGTTCCGATCGTATTCGCATCGGTACGGGGCAAATATGCATTATTTCAATCTGGTCGATTTTTCCACTATCTTCCGAACTATCGCCACTGCTTTTCGTCATTCTATGTTTGTTTTCTTTCGATGACGTGTTACAGGTCGCAACGAGCTGATCGCCCGTTACATCAAGCTAAGGACCGGTAAGACGAGAACGCGAAAGCAGGTGTCGTCTCACATACAGGTCCTTGCGAGGAGAAAACTCCGGGAAATTCAGGCGAAACTCAAAGTGGTGAGTCAATTGGAACATATTAAAATATACTCTCTATCCCCTGTTCATCCCACTTCGATGACACGTCTATGTCACCCCGACCGCTGTGCCGACCTCATCGGTTCAACTTCCAATGAAACAACCCTTTCCCAGTCTCATGGCAAGTTGCGTCACGAGGCGAGAAAAATTTATTGAAATATACGGGAAAGCCTGAAAAACCTGTTCGTGCAATTGACACGGTTGATCGATCCGCCTCGATATACTCGACTTGCATACCGTATTAAATAATGATGATAATAACAATGATAATGTCGACGAGTGTGTTCGCTCGTGCGGTCAATACGCTCGAATAAATAACGCGTAAAAATGAACTCTCCGGGCCGTTTGATCATCAGCTGAATTATTAAAGCGTTACGGGGACAATTGTATGAGAGTCCGACGAGTCCACGCGGGGCAGTGGAACGTGTGGTCAATAAATCAGAGTCGGGGTGGCTCGCTCGCCCGTTTCGATAAATGGCCACGAATTCTGTTTCCGCAATGCAACGGGTGTAACCATACATGTAATCATGGAAGTGCGTCGAGACACTTCTGTATAACCTACACATATAAATATACGGAAAGAAAGAGAGATGATGATATTGATTATGTGCCTTTCCGTACTAAAACGTGGATGACTGTATCGTAAGTGTGTTTAAAGCGAGTATCGGATGGCAATAGTGCAAAGGATGACAAACAGGGTTAGCTTCGCTCGACCGTAGAAAAATTTCGTTCACAAAAAAAACAATGAGGATCTCGATTAAACCAAATGTCTCAAATATCGCGACCCGAAATAATCCATCGAATGAATTTATTTTTAAAACGTGACATTTGTTCAATTATCGAAGAAAAAAATTCTCGTCAACGGAAATTGAAAAAAAACCTTACGAATACTCGATTAATCGGTATCGGAGCTAGTTCTGTTCGTAGCAAACGTGACACACGAGGTACGTTCATCTCTCCTGGGCATTTCCGCACGCGTTGCCTCTGACGAACGTAAAGGAGAAAAGCCCCGAGCTCGCTGCTCTCGAATACACGCTCTACGGTTGCGAGTGTAGGTGGCATTGTCGAGGGATTGATCAGGCTCGTATACCGGTATCAAACGCCATGGATAACTGGAAGTTTCGCCCAAACCATAGTTGCTCCAATGCGAAGCGAACACGGTAGATTGGGGGACGTGGTGAGAACCAAGAGAGAGAAAATAAAGTACACGCCACGACGAGCTTTCGTTTACGCGTGTGCGTTTCGACGTTTGACCGCCTCTGTTACCGCAGTGGCGCATACCGCCGACGTTATTCACCGATGCCAGTGCACAAGTCCGACCGGTTCCCCCCGGTGTGTGACGTAATTTGCTGGTTTCCGCTTCCGGCGCGCGCGCACGCGGTTTTGGGAGGGAGGCTATGGAACACGATGTGAATTCTCTTTCTCCGTGTGTGTCAATGTCGAGCTACCCGGATCGTCGAGACTCCCCGCTTCCAAAAGCCTGACCGAATATCGCAACAATCACTCGACCGCGTTTCAATCGACTCGCCACAGTCCTTTACGGTAATTAAGTACATTCGGTGGTACTAACTTTCAGAAGGTTATAAACACGGAAAACAGATGTACGAAAAGCTGGAGAATCAACGATATTCGCCGGGACCGGACGATGTGAACAATTAAAAAATTCCGATGGAATGTACGCAGGATAAATTGTTGGTTTCATTTTTTATTTGGATCACGCCCTCATCTATATACGCACATCGAACAATTCGGACGGCCCTCAATCTCGCTGAAGAATGTCGATAAATACGCGCCATGGCCAAAAGGCTCGATAGAATCGCGACCCCGACGTGGTGGTACACCAAATTCGACATACCTCGCATTTTCCCAAGATTTTTTGTGATAATACTAAAAATAAAAATAAAACGAAAGAATCGGACAAATAACACGGTGATAAAAAATTGAATAAAAGTGAAAACAACAACAACAACATAGCCGGAAGGCGGGGAACGCGCCGGATCAGGATGGTTGGGGGCGATGCAGCGAGCGGCGAAACCCTCTCAATTAAACGAATCGATTTCGGGTTGGGGGAATGGCATGTATGCCAACGTCAGCAACAGCGAAACCCACGGGCTTACGAGTGCACTGGCTATATAGATGGATCCTCTCTCTCTCTCTCTCTCTCTTTCTCTCTCTCTCTCTCTCTCTCTTCCTGTCTCTTTCTCTCTGTGCTTGGTCGTCGAACGGGCAATGTACGTCCAATAAATATAGACGCCACTCGGTTGCACGAGGGGGATGGTTCCAGCTAGCTGGCAGCTCGCACCGTGCAATGCACCATCGGCCACGCAAACCGTGCCCCCCCTACGCGAGTATTTTCATCCCCAGTTGGGAATTTCTGTCGGCAGGAATTGTAGCTAGAGGATACGCGAATTTCTCGCTCGTAGCTTGATGCACGGAAATAGACACACGCATTGCACATACACAGGCGCCCATCCCATCAAGCCACGAGGCCGTTATTCTCTTTCTATAGGTACACATATGTGTATATTCGTATATGGGAAATTGCACGTAAAATCAGCAACCGATGTCCTTCATCCTCGTCGATTTTATTCATTTTGCATCCTCATTGAGAAAGCTATCTTGTACCATGCCGTTGTTATCCACGATTCCCGAGACCCTTAGGGTCTCGGGATTTTTTAAATGCTTCCACGGACATTTTTCATCCTTGAAAAACTAATTACGATAACGCCGTTTTGAAAAATCTGAAAGAATTCACACGGATTCTATGAGAATATAATTTTGAGATCTTAATATTCATCATCTCATTTTTTGAGTTATTTTATGTAATTTATTGTATTCGGCCATTATGGTATTTTCATACACTTCAGAAAAATAGAAAGACCATTGATATTTGATAAAGTTATGACCGATTAATAATATAAAATTTGTAATTGTAATATAAAAGAACCTAAAAACTTATCAAGAAATATTAAGTAAATAAGTTTATGTGAACCCTGTTGCTATATCAACATTTTCAATATACACATTTATAATAAATAATAATGAGTATAGTTACAAATGATCTGCCCTAAAAAAAGATAATTATTGGGATGAACATCACTCAATTGATTGATGCGTTGATGTAAGTTCACGAAGATCACATTCGTTGAATGATTGCATTAAACTGGATAGTCTCGGTAGTGATTTTAAGTGTCCCTTATCCACCGCTCCGTTTGGGCGTTAAAGCTCAATTTCAGACATTTTTCGATATTGATGCAAATACCCCGATGATTGGATAGACAACGATTCAACGAACAGTATTTTTCACCTCGTATTTTGCGGGCTCAATCAATATTGTAGTGCGTAGGATTATTTTGAAAAAAAAAACAAAAAAAAAAGAATTGAGCCCCAACCTCGTAAATCAAATGAAACGTCGAGTTTGGTGACACAGACACAGCAATGAAACACTGTCGCGCATCCTACACGGCCTGGTTATTTTATATCCGATCCTAAAGCCGTTTACTCTCGTCGCTTGACCGTAACTGATACTCCGGCGAACCGAAAAAAAAACATCTATCGATTAATAAATTCTCGATGGAGAGGAAAAAAAAGAAAAATCGTGTCTACCTGTCCTATCTGGAAAAATCGACGGAAAGCGATACCGGACGCAACTCTGTGTCCGGTACACGCGAATGGACTATCGACGATGCAACGACTACTCGGTCTTCCGCGCGACCTAGATCACTGAAAAAAAATGAATATTGAAATTTGAAGCTGAAGTAATATTGACCCTGGCTTTCATTCTCCGGACGTATTTTACCATTTATGTTTTATCGAGTCGGATTGATTTCCTATCGGGACTTTTATGACCAAACCGGTATTTTTGTAAACCCGTTTATGTAACAATGGTCGTTTTTATTGACGTTTAGCTGTAAACGTTTAATTTTAGGATTCTATTTTCGTTAATGCGTGGAGGGTTCGGATAGATAATCGTATGAATTATAATAATTTGGTAGGATCATGCCGCGAAGGAGAAGGCGCTACAGACAATGTCGAGCATGTCAAGCGCTCAGATAGTATCAGCTGGAAGTGCGATACACAACAAGATACCCCCTGCCCTTGTGGGGCACCTAGCCCTTCACGCTTCCACCCCCGTCTCCTATCCGGGAGCGGTAAGTCCCGATTCTCGAGAAAAACCCCTTTCAGCACTAACGGAACGAATTCAAAGTAAACTTTATTGCCTCGTGTTTCGCTCTGTTTCTTGTGTCTCGTACGCTACAGATTTAACGCTTTTTTTCAATTTTTTTTTGTTCAACAGTCACTGTCTTTTTGGCTTTTAACAACAGCAGCGATGGCATATGAGAAGGAAAATCGTTTCGAAATCAAATGTCGCACAGTGTCAAAAAAATATTACCAACAAAAATATCAAACTAGCTTTCTGAACATAAAAAAAAAACAAAAAAAAAACAAAAACTGCGTTTAGTCCCCTTCGCTGTGACGCCCCAGGGGCCCTTGTTGTGTATGGTCTGATTATCCATCGTTCTTTTATTGATTTTTGCTGTGAATGTAAACATATGATATACTCGCAAATAAAATGAAACACTCGCAGAGCAGTTGTACATGGATATACAGACAGAAATATCTAAACGTCTATATAGCCGTGTATATGCTACCTTCAATGCGTCTTAGTTTTTTAACACTTTAATCGTGTTATTACATAATTACTTGTGTCCATTTAACGCCACATTATTTTTTTTTTAGAATTATTGAAAATTTGTCACGACACATCATCCAGCATAAATAAAGTCTATATTTCTATTTATTTGCCATTCAGAACTTTTGGCAACCGGGTCTGCAGCCAGGAACGTCGCAAGATGTCAAACCTTTTCCACAACCGACCTACACTGGAAAACCGGCAACCGCTGTTTCGAGTGGTGATATGGTTCAGGCACAACCACCTCCACCTTGGGAAGGACGTGCCATCGCCACTCACAAGCTCAGACTTGTAGAATTTTCGGCCTATATGGAGCAGCACAGAGATCAGGACATTGTAAGAATAAAACACTTTGTTTTTATGAATTTGACTGTAATTGTTTTTTTAACATAACTTTTTTCAGTACCACAAACACCTATTCGTCCACATAGAAGGTTCCACAACATATGCGGATCCTCTTCTCGAGGCTGTAGACGTGAGGCAGATATACGACAAGTTTCCGGAGAAAAAGGATGGCCTCAAAGAGCTCTATGACAAGGGACCACAGGCTGCCTTCTTCCTTGTCAAATTTTGGGCGGATCTCAATACGAACATCCAAGATGAAGCCAGCGCGTTTTACGGTGTTACGAGCCAGTGAGTTATTTTTCTTCGTTTTTCACCGAACCTTCTCCTTCCTCTCGACAATCCTCATTAACTGTGCAAATTAAAAATTCTAGATACGAGAGCAACGAGAACATGACAATATCGTGTTCGACGAAAGTATGCTCGTTCGGTAAACAAGTGGTGGAGAAGTTGGAGACTGAGTATGCCAGGTTCGAGAATGGCAGGTTCGTTTATCGTATCAGCCGTTCGCCGATGTGCGAGTACATGATCAACTTTATTCACAAACTGAAGCATCTGCCTGAGAAATACATGATGAACAGTGTTCTCGAGAACTTCACGATCCTTCAGGTATTTGTTGCATTGTATTCTACATTTTTTATTGCGAACGATACATGTATGCGACGTGAAAACAGTTTGTTAATTTCAAATATATTTTGTTCTTCTAGGTTGTTACGAACAGAGATACGCGCGAGACGTTACTATGTACGGCATACGTTTTCGAAGTATCGACGTCCGAACACGGTGCTCAGCATCACATATACAGACTGGTCAAGGACTAGCCTGATTAAATATCTGCTCGCAATGCAGCCATCCACCCCCATCAGTGCCTACCACCACATAAAATCATCCATACAGAAACACGTTGAACACGTGCGTCTTTGTACACTCGACACTTACGCGACACAGTTACTAACACACGAGACGCAAAATTCACAGATGACATGAAGCATAAATCCGTGAATACATGTTGTAAACACGGTTTACGTTATTTCATTACATTGACAACGTGTCGCTTGTTACGGAGATTCTCCGTAGAATTATATTTAATTCTATCGATATTACGTCGATACCCCCGTGATGAAATCATTTAGGGTTTACGGTGAATCTGCTCCGTAACGAGAACATAATCAACGTACACGCACTACTGTACTAGCTATTCCAAGTTCCAGTTTTGAACAACTGACGATTGCATGTTTAATTTTTAAAAAATGATTATCGTTTCTTTTAACGATACTTGAAAATATTCGAATGAATTTACTTTTTATATCGCATCGATATTGGTAATTCCGGGTGATATGATCATGTTTTTTTTATGTTACGCAAAAACAGGAGCTACAGATTGAAAGGAAATGATTGCCAATAGATAATAACCAACTCTATAGATATTAGTGTTAAATATCAAGCGAAAGATTCAATAAATACGATGCTTAGAGTGGTAGTGGCGATATAAAAAAATATTATCAATTGGCCATGACATCGAGGCACTATGAAGGATATCTCCTGACAAACCATAACACCCTAAATAACCCTGGATGAGAGATTGGACATGTAAGACCTGAAATGTTTTTCAATCATTCGATGTTTTAGCAAGTGAAAAACATCAAATAAATGCGAAGTACGACAATAACATGGAAACTGAAGACATCGCGTGTCGCCGGTGCGAATATATATATATGTATATGCTTCGTTAAAAAAAAATTAAATTCAATACAATGACCTTGGAATGGCGCAGTACCGAGACAACTATTAGTATTATAGTTTTATTATTAAACTAGGCAATAGATCAGACAAGACATCCACACACAGATTATACATATATTACGGATAAGAGTATATATGTTAAATATTAACGCAATGATTACAATTTACATTGTTATAAATGATCGTGTATAAAGCTATATAAGTGATTTTAAGTTTTAATCGAGATGAAAGTTAAAAGGATGCCATTACGATTCACGAGTCTCCTGATTTTTAAATATTTTTTTATTAGCCAACGGATACATCGGTTAAGAGAGAAAGCGAGAGAGAGAGAGAATGGTGGTCAAACAATATATTTGTGCACTCTTTTTGTCACTGCGTAGATAAATTTGTTTTACTCAATTTGCAATGTAACACCCGTGGGCTTTTATATTGAAAAAAATTCTCATATTCGTTACTAACTGCTAGAAAAAACAACACACAATAGAGTGAGACAATGAATTGTTCGTATTGACAGTGGAACAATGAATTCTTAATGATTGCATCAAATATCGTGCGTTCCCACCCATGTTTTTTAGGCAGCAACGTATAGGTTAGTGAGATGTGTTTGTATTTCTTATAATCACCTTATTTTATACTCTAAGGAACTCTCTTTTTCTATAGTTATTATGTCGATGAATTTCTTACTTAGCGTACTGATTGTTTTTAACGTTCTATTACATTTACGATTCGAGCGTAACCAACATGGGATGGGAAAACCCGTGGCGCGGGGCTAATAATTTTACGCGATAGTTGGCTGTTTTTTTTTTTATTTTTGCAGCTTAACTTTCGAATGATCTTTGCATATACACATTTTGTAATCAGATGCCAAATTGTACATTCACGTTTCGTACAGTGGTAGATCCACTTTTTATTTTCAAAAGTTATTGTATAGCTTGCGTCTGGTGTTCATGTCCGTGTGTAAGCTACCTCAAAGAATGCTTTCACACATGTGAGACAAATTTTTTATTTATCCCCCCCTATTCGATCGAGTTTCGTACTTAAAGTAACCCTCGACGCGATAAGCTTCACATTTTTTAACGGAGGGACCACATGCACCATATTCTGATCGAAATGTTTACGTCGTATCTAGAAGTCCCACGCCATTCGGTTCACCTTATTGATTCCTCATCGCCGCGTGCTTTGGAAATTAATTTTTTTTTCTACAGTTTCCTCATTCTGATTTGTCATTACTCGTTTGTTAGTTTTTATCAAACGAAACTTGCCTACCGAGCAGTAAACACTAACAATAACTGAAGGAATACATATACTTTAAGGATAGATTAATATTAATTACCCGTATTGTTACTGTAACTAACTTTTATGAAACAAGTGGCAATGTATTTTGATCTCTCTTTAGTCAGAAATATGTCCTTTTTTATTCAGGGTGGGTGAGAAAGATAAAGAAATTGCTAGATAGAGTTCGCTTTGATAGGAAAGGAATTTTATTTGATTGACATAATTATTTCAATTTCGGTTCAAACAAATAGTAAATTGGCAGCTGTTGTACTTCGTAGTTATTTTTACGTTTCTTCTTTAAATTGAGATATCTTGCAGCAAGCTCGTCAACTAAAGCTCATTACAGAGTCGAGGTTGAATAATTATTTTACTCCATTCTCCGATGTCTTTGTGGGATACCACTGAGATGCTGGCGCAAAATTTATAGTGGCAGCTCGATATGGTGATTGTTATTTGCCAGATAAAGCAAAAAGAAATTGGCATCTCCGTGGTTGTGCGTTAAGAAATCCGACGTAAAATTTGAACTCTTTCGTGACAATTGGTGATACCGACGAAAGTCGTTTACACAATTTTTTTTTGATACAGGGAATGATTTATTGTGAGATACAGTAAAAAGCAAAAAAAACACGATAAAGAAGTACATGAAATTGAAAAAAGGAGCACCGATACTAAGATTATAAACAGTAATAACTAATGATTTTAAAGTAAGCGAATTACATTTATAAGGAAAGATTATGAAAATATATATTTATCTATGTCTTCTGTGAAGATAGAAAATAGTACCCTCTCACTCTGTATTGATGATATCGAAATTCGACAACCGGCAAAGATACAAACGGCAGAAGTAGTTTAAGATAAAAATAAAATTAATTTAAAAAAATGAACGGGGAGCAGCTCGCATTGTACACGACTCATGATGAAAATTCTACAGCGCATTACCGATTTGTTAAATAACTTTGTACATAACTTACACACAATGACCATTAAAAAAAAGGATGTTCGTGTTCTAAAGGCCGTCACCAATTAATTCGATCGATAAGCTCTTTGTGGGACTAAATTTATACAATTTTTGTCACGTCTTCGAGAATTTCACTTTCATTCGAAATAAATTTTTTGTTGTTTTGAAGGGTCAGTCAAGACAGTAACGGTGGAAGATCCATATTGACCTCGTGGTTTCATTGTCTGCTCCATAAAACGAAAAAGAATACAGTGATTCCGCAGTTTGTACTTGAATTAAGTGCACATCATAACTAATATGCTAGTACATAACTTTCTAAAGCAGGAGATATTAGATCGCGACAGCTATTCTCACTTTGGCAACTTCGATTTGTATTCTTTCATATCCTGGAACTGCCATATCAAAGAATTGAGCTTGATCATAAACGTGAATGAAAATAATTTTTTAAAAATAATAAAAAAAAAAAAGCGGAGAACACAAGGAATCCTACCTGTATATTAAATTATCATAAATGAAACGAAACGAGGATCAAAGTAGTTGATTTAACGAGTATATAAAAAAATGAAATGATATATCATTAAATTAGAGGTTTAAAAATATAATAGAATTCAGTATATGTACAGTATTTGAAAAAACATGTTTATAATTTGTATGGAAAAATAAAGAATTGATACAAAATGATACGATGAGCGTTCCTCAATGCTCTTGCAAAAGAAATTAACTGTCCTTCATTGATATTCATTGATTCATATGATCAATAGATTTCTACAATGCAAAAAGCATACAAATTTCACCGCCTTTCCCGAAGCTAAAGGCCTTGAAAAAATCCCTAGGAATTTCCTGTTGACATAAATTCTCTAGAGTGCCGACTGATGGCAGTACTGCAGTGAAATGCCAACTTCCGGTTGATGGTTTATCGTGGCGGAACCGAGAGAGTGTGAAGACGACTTCACGTCGGTGTTGGCCTAGGTATGTTACATTACGTGAAAGTGACAGTCCGAGAATTCATGTCAACGTGTACTCATCATCAACATTTCGACGAAGGCAATAGTAAGTAATGTCACGTTTAAACAAACTCCCCGTATTATTAACTGAGTAGCAAATATCCGATAAGTTCATCCCAACTGTACGTGTGTATTAACTATACAAGTATCATTTACGGTTTGCCATACGGGATTCTTTCTTATTTCCCTTCAGGATTAACGTTCACCTGTTGATGTACACTTTCCTCATCGATATTCAATTAAAAAAAAAAAAACGAGGTTCACATGTTAGCGTTAAGATATCATTCCATAAGGGTCATCGATAGACATTGTTGACGCCATTCATAATAATAGTCAAAACGCATTTTCCACATGAGCTACTTTTGGCTATTTTTATGACTGAATAATTCTTTCAGTGGCTATGTAAATGGACCACTCGGGTAACCTGGACATGCAACGCTTCAAGACTAAAACTGAAACTGCCGATATGACTCAACAACAGAATAGTAAACAAATGAATTATTGCAAGTACCTATCCTATGGTGCAAGGTCAGCGAAGAGCAAAAAATTGTTTGTTACAGAAAATGGTCAAATGCTCAAGTACGTCAGTTTGGTAACTCTTACCCTCCAAAATGCCTTGGTGGGACTTAGCATGCGTTATGCGCGTACCAGGTCAGGCGATATGTTTGTCTCATCCACCGGTAAGCTTCTACTCACAACTTGCAGAACAGAAAAATGGAATCAAAAAAAATCATGGCGTCCTTTTATTACAGCCGTTGTCATGTCTGAAGTCGTGAAACTGCTGACCTGCCTAGTTCTAGTATACATAGATGAGAAGACCTTTTCTAAATTCATTAGCATTCTCAAAACGACTGTAATACAGCAACCAATGGATACTTTGAAAGTCTGCGTGCCATCATTTCTGTACATCATACAGAATAATTTACTATACGTATCAGCATCCAACTTAGATGCGGCGACACATCAGGTACCTGAAAATATCATTCCGTTCTGCAATTTTATTTTCATAATCCTTGTTCAAACAATCACTAATCTATATTTGCTTTCCAGGTAACTTATCAACTGAAAATTTTGACTACCGCCTTCTTCGCGGTAACAATTCTTCGTAGATCACTGCTGAAGATTCAATGGGGTGCTCTATGTCTCCTGTTATTGGGTGTCGTGCTGGTTCAGTTGGCACAGGCAGGGCCATCCAACGTCTCCTCGGGTATCATGCAGAATCACTGGATTGGTTTTTCTGCTGCTTTAACCGCCTGTTTTTTATCCGGCTTTGCCGGTATTTATTTTGAGAAGATCCTGAAAGGGTCAGATATCTCTGTGTGGATGAGAAACGTGCAGTTGAGCCTCTTATCGCTGCCATTTGGCTACGTCACATGTTTATTTAATGACGGTGACGTTATCAAGACACAAGGATTTTTTTTCGGTTATGATTCCTTTATATGGTATTTAGTTGTCTTGCAGGCCGGGGGCGGACTCATCGTCGCCATGGTTGTTAAATATGCTGACAATATTCTTAAAGGCTTTGCCACCTCTCTCGCAATAGTAATCTCGTGTATCGCGTCTATCTATCTTTTTAATTTTGTTCTCACGTTTCAATTCGCATTCGGCGCTGCACTCGTGATTTGCTCAATCTTCATGTACAGCCATCAGCCGAAAACAACGAACGTAGACAAGACACCAACAGAAAAAGTCTGAGCCAACAGATTCTAGGCACATTTTATAAAATTTAGGTAACGAATATACGATATGTTATCATTATCAGCGACAACATCCGTGCCCGATACAGGAAGCGTATGGTGGGATAGCAAGAAACGTAATTTAACAAATGAGAAGTCGCTACGGGACTTCCGTATTTTTATACGATAACGATGGGATTACAGTATTTCTAGTGTACTGTGCGCTGACAAGACTGTGAATATGGGCAGGCACATTTCACAGTATAAACAGAGAATATATTTAATACCGATTTTTTGCTACTACTCTTTCCTATTTAGTTACGATTTCAATTTTCGTCTTTAAACTTCCACTACAGCTATGGAGCAGTTTAAGCCAGCCTACACGACAACTTCCACGTGTACTTATTACTCCTAACTATATGAATTGCAAATGTTGTACTTTATTATATTATATAATTTTTAATAATCATAGTTTTTGAAGGAACGATCTACACCTTTCGTAACAAGACCCGCCGGAACAAAAGTTTCCACGCATTTTTTTTTCTTCATATATCACGCGGGACGGATGTGCGATACTTTAGCATGTTTACCGTTTTGAACTCACGGAAGCCGATACCATGAAAAGTTTGTTACTCAAAGCTTGGCAAGCCTGATAAGTTGAAGAATGTATATGTGTGAAGGAATGAATAGCTTCGAGACACGGTTACAGTTCCAGCGCCGGCATCGTGACTCGCGTACCTCGATAGGCGTGAATTCACAATCTTGCAACAATAATGAGCGGACCGCAGTGCAAGAAGACTAAAATGACGAGCTCGCTAGATCAGCTTAAGTTGATGACTACTGTAGTAGCGGATACCGGTGACTTTCACGGTAAGTTAACAGATGAACATACTTTTCGTCGTATTAGTTGCATTCTTTAAATTTCTCCTCATATGATGCGTGTTTCTGAGTAGCGAATCGGGTCGGAGGCGAAGGTTATAGATTATGATTGTTGCAATAGTGAGTCGGGTGATTTGGAGAGGGGGAAGACGACTGCCGAAGGCTCTTCGTGACGCCCCGCGAACGGCATATCGAACCACATTTCGAATAAGATGCTTTAATTATCCATCAAAAAAATGTTATCAATTTAATCGGAGATTCTTTTGGACTAATCAATTCCGAGACGATGTTGGTCTCGAAATACTCTGATCACCGGCCGGCATCTGCGCGAGCCGTTCAATTTATTTTTGGGGCACTGGTATTTCTTGCCGCGAATTTTAAAATGCTTTATTGCGTACTCATGCTCATTTACGTACTTCACTATAATTTACACACGTTACCGGAATATCGCAAATAGAGGTCGAAGCTTAATTTGTGTTAAGCTTTGCATTTTCGAATCGTCTCATTGCTTAAACATTCTTTTGTTTTTTGTACGATTTTTATGTGATCGACACGCGATAATATGAAACAAATATTGGCGAAACTATGTGATTTCGGTGTGACTGGCTAATCGGAAAATCTAAAAATTTTGCAAACGCTTTATTTATAGCTATGGAGCAGTTCAAGCCAACCGATGCGACAACTAATCCATCGCTGATCTTAGCTGCTGCAAATCAAAAGAAATATGCTCACTTACTGGACAAAGCTGTTCATCATGGGAAAAAAGTTGGCTCGTGAGTTAAGATTTCGTCCCGAATCCGCACTGATACAATGCGTTGTTAATTAAGTATTCACGATTAAAATGGATTCCAGAACCCTCGCTGAGCAAATCGAGGCGGCTATCGACATGACCTGTGTCCTGTTCGGTCAAGAGATATTGAAGATAATTCCCGGTCGAGTGTCTACCGAGGTCGATGCCAGACTCTCCTTCAACAAGGAAGCCAGTATCGAGAAAGCCAAGAAACTCATAGCTCTTTACGAAGAAGCAGGCGTGAGCAAGGATCGTATTCTTATCAAACTTGCGTCGACATGGGAGGGTATACAAGCCGCAAAGTATGCAAAATTTTCCATCACTCATTTGCGTAAAAAGTGTAGGACGCGACTTGTGAAACGTAGAAATTCATTAATGCAATCATATTTTTCAGAGAACTGGAAGAAGACTATGGAATTCATTGCAACTTGACCCTACTATTTTCCTTTGCTCAAGCAGTTGCCTGTGCTGAGGCAGGTGTTACACTGATTTCTCCGTTCGTTGGAAGAATTCTCGATTGGTAATAGTTATTCAACAAGTCAGAAGCCACACGAAAAATACTACATTACTTTAACTGTCAAAAATATTATAGGTACGTCTCAAATACGGACAAGAAAGCGTTCGAGCCAAAGGAAGATCCCGGTGTTATATCCGTGACGAAGATATACAATTATTACAAGAAGTTTGGATACAAAACTGTCGTTATGGGAGCATCGTTCCGTAACATTGGTAGTTTATCATTTATCGTAAATCCTATATATTTTCGATCGGACATTCGTTAATTATTGTCCTTATCTGTCTAGGTGAAATCAAAGAACTGGGTGGCTGCGATTTCTTAACCATAAGCCCGAAGTTACTGGAGGAGCTCGAGAAGAGTAACGAATCTGTACACAAAGTGCTTAACGAAGAGAACGCCAAGAAATGTGATCTCCAAAAAATAAGCCTCGATGAAGCGGAGTTCAGGTGGCTTTTAAACGAAGATCAAATGGCGACCGACAAGCTAAGCGACGGAATCCGCAAGTTTGCCGTGGATATGCGTAAGCTCGAGAAGCTGTTGACGGAAAAGATTCAAGGCTAGAACTCAAACATATCCACCAATAGACATATTTAATCGTACAAAAATCGTTGTCCCACATAAGTAGGAAAGACAACAGGCCTCGACACATGGTATATTTTTTCAAAACGAAATAAAAAAAGGATTATAAATGTTCTTGGTGAGAAATATCGCATGCGAGTCTCCGACGTGAACAATGTACAAATTTATCGGGGTACCGATATACAAATATACGTATACTTCGGACAGCAGAAGATAAAAAAATCCTACAACTTTCGATTCAATTCTACTGGTATTAATTCTTTGGAGGCAATAGAATATGAATTTCATGAACGCTAGTTCATCGATGAGTCACGACGATCTCGAACTGTGGTGGCGATTGCGCGAACCCATCCACTGCCACCATCGAAGGTACCTCCCGCCCAGGGGGTAGCTTGAAACGGAATTTTTGGAGAAGACACACGACGAACAGGAAGTAACTGTTTTTCGCCAAAGTTTCCCCCAAACATTTCCGGTGCCCTGCATAAAATTACAATATGTAACTATTAATGAAAAGTCGGTTGATGTATTATAAACTGGGTTAAAGTGCAGGATGTGAGCGTTGCGAAATATTTTTATGGCATTCAATAGTTACCTGCTCCGAATGGTATGACCCAGGGATCGTTTATGAATTCTCCCTTATCATTGATAAATCTTTCTGGCCGAAAAACTTCGGGATCACCCCAATGCTCTTGGTCCATGTGGATGCTCATGAGCATCGGTAACAGAATATAATTCTTCTTTATTTCGTATCCCATAAGAGTCGTATCAACCATAGCGCGATGTGGTATCGTCGTAGGTCCGATATTTGCGAGCCTCAAAACTTCCTTGAGTGTAGCCTTCAAGTATGGCAGTCTGCTTAGAAAAAAAATTGCTCTGTTGTATCAATAACGATTCTATCCCGTATATATATATATATATATATATATATATTAGAAAGTTTTTTCTTCGTTCGTTTTCTGCCAATTATTCAATCCAAAATAATTTCAGCAGAATCCAGAATAATTTTTCGATCGGAAGTGCTGTATTCCTAGTAAATCTCCGTCAAATTTAATTTCCAAGTTTGTCAGCTCATTAGACAAATGGACGGAGAACCGCAGACTTACGAATTTTTGGACTCGAGTGAAGGAAGATTTTCTCTGCCAATAACTCTGTCCAATTCCGCCTGAACTTTATCCTGCACTTCTTGGTAAACCGTCAAATAAGCTATGGCAAAACCGATGCTATTGGACGTCGTGTCGACTCCCGCAGCAAACAAATCCTTGACAAGGGCGATCAGCTGCATCTCTGTGATAAAAAGAAAAAAGAAGAATCAAAGGAAAAATGTAAACCACCGAGTGTAGCAAACGCACCGTTGAACGAGGATGTCGGATCATTCTTTCGAGCCTCGATCTCTTGGAGATAAACGTCTATGAGATCGCGATTTTCGCCTAATTTCCAAGATTGTTTGTGTCTCGTTACTTCGGTGGCAAAGAACTGCCACGTTTGGTCGAGTCTCTTGTTCAGCTCTTCGAAGCCACTGAATTTCGGTGCCATGTAACGCAGGAACGGAAGTTGATTGAGAATACCACCAGTGACATTGGATTTCTGCACAGCTTGATGCATCAGATGCAAAGTGTCCATGATCTGTGGATCCCCGTTCTCTAAATCATATCTGAATCAAACGTACACCTTGGTTCCTTAACGGCTGTAAATGATCGTGTGCGTGCGTTTTATTTTGCTTCACCTGGATCCCTGGACAATAGACCACAAGCTATTGACCACAGCAAATGAAGTGTACTTGTCTATATTTTTTATCGGTCCATCCTTGCGTGCTCTTTCGATTATCTTCGTTAAATTGATGGCGTCGTCGAGTAACATTTCTTCCATTGATTGTCCGTGCCATCCGAACGCCTTCAGATTACGGATGCAAAATCTTGAAACAACGGGTGTCAGTCGTGCATCCAATATGAGCGTATCGTTCTACTTATCAATGTTAATTCTCCTACAATGGTAATTTGTGTACCTTCTATGATCTTTCCACGCATTACCATCGGTAAATATGACTCCACGTTTTTCTCCTCGGGTTCTGTGAGTGAATATGAATCCGTTGGGTCTACCATCGAACTCATGACGTCGCAACATCTCCAGAACAGCCTCGCGACCGGAAACAACTATCAGCGGATCGGCTAGTCCCATTCTAAGCGCAACAACCGATCCGTACTTTTTCGCGAAATGCAAAAATGCCTTGCCGTGAGAAGATGTTTCCTTCACCGCTCTCTTGAGATCGAGAATATTGCCAATAAACGGTAATCCTCGGGGTCCTGAAACGATTACGTTAATTACACTCTTCGTCTCTTCCGTGATGTCTTCCACGGCTAATTTTTTTTTCTTCTCTTTTCGCAACAATTATGTAATTGGTATTCACCGGGAGGAAAATTTTTTGGTCGATAGAGATCGGCGGCTAGTTTAACGACGATAAGTAACGAGACACAGATCACGAGGAACCACATAGTTATGATTTATCGACCCTTGACTCCTTCCGGCGAAAATTAAAACGTTTTTGATATGCTCTCACTTAAGTCGTTAGAAATATATGCACATAACGACGAGCACGCATGTGGTCAAGTCGATGGTCAACCGTGGACTATGACGAATTCTCTCAGTGATGTTAAAACCGAAACGCCGTGCCTTTCACCTCTATACTGTACGCGTAAGCGACGTGTCAGAAAGACGTGTCGCGTGCGTTTTTACCAAGAAAATACGCCCGTCTGACACTGTTAACTTCATACGGTAAAACACTCCATATCGTTCCGATGAAACTGCAGTTACTTTTAAAACCTCGAAAACGGGTTCGCGTTGGATTCTTGTGTGAGGAGGCAATAACAGGTTTTAAGGCTCTTTGCGGCGAAGTACACACGGCACTTGGAATTTTCGTGCACACCGTTCACGCTTACGCGACCCGTTATCTCAACGTTTAATTAAAAAAAAAATTTTTTACAAAACACTGTACCATTCGGGTGTACAATTTATGACGTATCGTAATTATTCCCATACTTAGCGATTCTACATTTTTATAATTTTAAAAAATTTTCAAATTTTCTTGTCCGACACGGCAAATCGTTGAGTGCGCGAGCTGAAGAAATTATTGCGAATTTAACAAACTTATTTGTCCAGGGAGACATTTTTTTTCCCAATGCGCAGATAAAGTTTATCACTGTGTGACATTACCTTTAAAACTTGCTCGGAATATTCTGTACGGAATTCGTCGTTATACGACAAAAGGGAAGACGTAAAAGTGGTCCGAGAAAACTCTTGCATAAAAGAGCTGGTAATGATGAAGGAGTTATTTGCTAACGGTTCAATAACATTGCCGATTCGAAATAGTTATCAAATACCTACTATATACTCCATTACGGAGAATGGGAAACTTAATAGCTCCTCAGTCAGTAAATTATACGGTGCATAAGCGTCCCGATAGTTTTCTGAAATGCTACAAACGCGTTATTTCCGTCCTAACGGACGATCAGGAATAGTCTGTTTCTAACATGACATTACTCGCGAATACGTCGATTTTAAAAGCCAAATTATATAACGTGATGTTTTTCACAAAATTTTCGTACATCGTTATTTTGTCCATCAGCGAAATTCAAGGCTCAGTTGGACGAGCAATTCAATTAAATATGTTGGAATTTATAACGTACAGTAAATTCCTTTACTCACCGATCTATATATTATCGACAAGCATCTTTCACCGATGTTAAAATGCTTGAAATTTATCCGATCACAATTGGGAACGCGCAATCGAACGTAATCGCCCGAAACCAATTGAAAACGGGGTGTAATTACGTTTGGCATTTTGCGACCCGACGACGAACGTCATTACTCTGGCTCTCTATCTCTCTCTCTCTCTCTATCTCTCTCTGTGCTTCGACGATGATCGGTAGCGAATAAACGCGTAATAAACGAGCAGCTCCGAAAAACAAAGGGGACGAACCCGTACATGGTTTTCTTCCGCGGTGTACAATAGCTTCAGCCCCCCTCGTGGTCGTTCCACATACGTGGTACACCGAGAGCGTGTAACTTACGTATAACGAGGTATTACTTTGGTAACGACACAGCTCGAAATATCGAGTACCGTGGTACAGCGGCAGCATCCGAGGTGGGGTAGACTTTGCAAGACGATCGAAGTGGAGGGGATTCGTAGGATTAAACAATATACTTTGGGGTCCAATCGGGATTGTGCAGCGTCGCGATTCCATCGTCGAAGAAACGAGACGAGGTCCGAAGAGCTGCGCGATCATTCTTCAGCGTTTATTAATCTCATCGTGGTCCTTCTCTGTAACGTTGACAGTGAACAAGAAAGGGAGCGAGAAGGGGTTGAAGAAGGGCTGGAGATTTTAAAAGACGAGTGCGCGTTTGCCAAAGAAGGTCGGACTTTGTACTCGGAATTCACGAGAGATGCTGTGCCAATTTTTGGCCCGGGGAATCCCGTTGATCATATTGGTAAGCAGTCTCAAACGTTTGGAAATGTACACGCAAAATATTATTTACTTTTGTCGTGCTGATTCGATTGATTCAACCGAGTTTTTCTTTGCTAAATGAAATATTGGTGTCACTGTTATTGCGGAGGTTTCTTCCGCAGTTTTGCACACCTTGACCGTGCCGGAGACACGAGCGCCGCGTTCGTTCGGTCGTAGGTCGTTAAGTCAATAACGCGAAGAGAGTCGGTCATAGTTCGGGAATTAATTGTCCGCGAAGTAGAGAGACAAGAGGGAACGAACGTTTATCTCTCGTGGTCGCCGAGTTGATTGTATCTAGTGAAGGTGCAGTCGGCGAACGAAGAACGGGACTAAGCTTCGTGGAATAATAGGAGAGGAAAAAAAAATGAAGAAAAACTAGGTTCTCTTACTGGAAGCTCGTAAAACTGTGAAACATTAAATGTACTCCTTGTCCAGGAAAAAAAGTGTATCACTGTGCGTCCGTGTCAGTTATACACACGAAACGGTAACCCATATCCTGGTGGCTTCGGAATGACCGCGGGCGTGCAAACGCGGATGGATTCTCGCTTGACACGATCACCATTGTTCTTCTTATCGCGTTTTCGCTCTCGCCTCGATATATATTTTATTCTACACGTTATTCCGACGGTTGGAACCGAGCCAGAGTTCCTCATTCTCCTTTTTTCTTTCAGTGCATGCTAGCTTGTCGATTAGGGGAGTGCAATTTGAGCCGCGCATTATATCGCCTGTATAAAAAAAAATCGGTTTCAGGTTCGTAATTAATCGGGAAAATATTAAAAAGGCCGTATCGATAAAATTTTATGTCCATTTTGCGAAGCATTGGATCGAATTGATGGACAATATCCGTTCGTTCAGCCTCGCTGAACGAAGCCAATAACAATCTGAAATCTATAAACGCCCGAGGTGGTAGCCGTTTCACCGTCTCAGGCGAGAGTCGTTCGCGCGAATACTTAACCATCTCGTGTTTCTTATCATTGGAAATTTAATTGAAAAACTCGTTATCAGGATTGCAACGATCATCCGACCATCCGGGCTCGAGTGTGACTGGGATTCACGTTAGGCCGATTGATACCTCTGGTGTGGCGGGTTGAAATCGCTCGTGGAGCGCGAACTAATTTTCGGATCTTATTCCGAGCGAAACCAGGCGATCGTTGAGAGACGAGAAAGGGGAAATTACGTCGAGCTTGTTATAACGACCCAAGGAATGTTAATTGGACGACCAATTGAGATTAACCCAACTTGATTTTTTTATTTCTTTGCAATTTAACAGCTTTGTCGACTCAGCATCAGCGATGCCGTACCGTTTAGTCAACACCCTGCCGACGAGGTAATAACCAATGATTATCTATTTTATTCGCAACATTATTTATGAAACTTCGTGTCTGATACCGCAATTAATTGAACGTTCTTACGAACCTCGATGTAAATGCAAACAGGTACGTCCAACATCCTCGTCGCTGTCGAAATCTTCGGATCCTGCGAGAAAAACCACCCTCGTCACCGAACGGTCACGATCAGTCACGGCGATACCAAAATCGGAAACAAACTCGGCCCTCAGACCGGCGATCACCGAAAGTCTCGACTCTGATTTCAGCGACGGCATCAACGACAGCGTCGTCCAGACTTTCAAGCAGTCACCAGGAAAAAATCGCGATGACGACTCCGAAACGAATTCTAGCGAGAAATCTAACAGTAGCAATGGCAGTGGTCTTAAAGGTTCGGTTCTCAAGTCCAAGGTGCGAAAAGTCACAAATAGTGAGAACGTATTGCTCGAGAAATGTATGAACGAGGCACGGCGACGGAACGAAATTTCAAGGCGCAGTATGCCACTGAATACATCGTCGATCGATCCAGACAAGGACTTCAAGATCGCGGGAGAGCCCGAAGCTAAAATAATGAGTAGCGTGAACGTAGGCGAGGACATAGCGCTGTGTTGGATCGAGACGACAACGATAAAGGAGGATCCTGCATTCGATCCTCCGAAGCGACTAGTTATAAGGGAGTTCTCAATTTCCTTCGAGAATTCCGCAACGATACCGGACGATTATCTCGAATATGAGAGGCTCGAGGGAGAAGTTGATGCGGGTGACGAGGAAACCATCGGGAAAACGTCGCTCAACGAAGTCATCGTTGAGGATACGAAACGAAGTCGAGTAGTGAATTTTACGAGTGTCACACGCGTCGGTTCTCTGGTCGTTCGTCAGCACAAGAAGATCAGATGCAGCGTCGGTGGGGTCGTGTTGAAAGACATCTACGAATGGCCCGACGGCACGGATAATCCTAAGAAAAGAGTGGAGATAAAGGTCGGGCCATCCATACGCGATCTTGGCGCTCGATCTTCCGAAGAACTTGAAGACTGCGTTACCGAGAGTCTTCCGACGAGGCCGCAGACGGATGAGAGTGGGTCATCGGATTGCACATCCAGTGGATCCTGTGAGACTTCAACCTCGTGCGAGGAAGGCCAGGATTGCGACAGTTCGAGCGCGGTTTCCGTTTGCGACGAAGATGACTGCTCGCCGGAGAGTGGTTCGACCGAAGAGATCATTTCCACGACGCACGGATCCGACAGCAATCTGTTATCCACCGGAATGGCTGCGGCGAAAGAGCTCGAGGAGGATCAGGCGTTAAAGAATTCGTCTACTCTGTTGCCAGCAAAGACTGACCGAGCTAGTGATGAAGACTGCGACGAGCGTGACAGCGATTGTGTGTCGGGGAAGACGACGGCTTGGGCGGAAACTGAAACCGAAGAAGTGGCAAGTGGAGAAGGTAAGAATCCTGAAGAAATAACGGAAAACAGTGATGAGTCGTGCCAGGAAGGCACGGAGGATTGCTCTTGCAGCGGGTCATCTTGTTCGATACATCGTTCGGATCTATCGATAAGTCTCCAAGCTGAGAATAAACGAGTTGACATATCGACGATATCTCCGTTGACGAAAGGACTGAACGAAACGTCCGCGGAAGCTTCGGTAAAAACGATCATGCTACCAAATGATCCCGGATGTGACAGCGAGTCTGTGGAATGTTCGACGTCGTCGAAATCCTTCTCGGAAGCAGTAGTTTTTACAAAAACGAACGCTGCGCCGGTCACAAATATTTCTGGCAACGTACAACCTGGGGGTAACAAGGAAACGTTAACTCTAATAAATGCGGACGATGAAGCCACGACGCAACACGTTGAAGACTCGGAGCTTGCCGAAACGATTGGTGCTACGACTGCACCAGAGGATAAAAATGTATCGCACGTAGAGGGTACGAAGGAAGGGGACGGAAATTCTTTGATTGCAGGAAGCGCGAAACCTTCAATTCCCAAGCAAGGAGGTTCGGAACACTCCGGCCAAATGACCAATAATAATGAGGGATCCTGCGAAGATTCCGACGATGAGGATTGCACATCGATAGAATCGGTTGGTGACAAATCAGCTCCGAATTTAGACGGCATTGCAACTGCTTCCCCGATGAAGGAATCAACGAAATCGACAAATTTTACAAATCCCAAGGAGCATGAAAAAGTAACAAGTGCTCACAATGACGATAAACCAATGATATTTAATAATCAAACCGATGAACGAATACCGACAATAGAAACAACGGCAGGACTGCTGGAGTCCATGAAAAATTCATCTTTGCCGGCAGAGCAATCGACTGATTGCTCTGCAAGTTCTGAATCCGACGATTGTGGGACGTCAACGACGTTTTCGAGTCTTGCGGAAAGTGAAACGATTTTGCCTCCGAATCAAGAGGACGCAACTTTGTCTCTTGAATCGTGCGATTCTTTAGGCAGATGTGGATCAACGGAAGCGGGTTTGGCTTCGACGGAAGCAATTGAAGCTTCGACAAATCCTAGAGCCAACCGGACGACACCCGAAGGGTCTACTTGCGACGACAGCGAGTCCTGTGAATCTTCATCGTCCAGTAGCGAACCCGAAAATTGCGAAAACGGTTCGTCGAGTGATGATTGTACAAATAAAACTAACGGTCCGGTATCCGAATCCTGTGACTCAGCTTCAGGTTCCTGTTCGTCGGAATTGAGCGACTCAGTTTCGGTGGGAGACGAACCGAAATCAACGACGACTGAAGCACCATCGAAGGAGTTGGAAAATTCGCCAACAACGATCGAAAATGTTTCGACAACGTTAGAAACCCGACGGAACACCGTACCAACCTCGTCCTTGGTATCGCTACCGAAAACAGGAAGTCACAGACTAGCTCTGAGAATAAAGTTGCTGCTCGAGCGTGTAAATGAGAATAAGGAAAAGGAGAAACTGGTCCAGGTCGAGAAGAATCTGTTGATCAATGAAAATCCCGACAACCACGGGAATCAAAGCTTTCTATGGAAAGTGAAATCACTCAATGATACGATCACTTTGGAGACATTAAAAGCGATATTCAATTGCTCAACTTTCAAGGAGTTTTCGGAGGGTGTAAACGACCTGCCGGAATTCGCACACGATAAAGATGAAACTGCATCTATGCGTGGGAAATCCGTTGATGTTCCTTCCGAGAAATCAATTACTGGAACTATTGGGTCCGGTAAAGGTAACTCGACAGACAAATCGGCGAAGACTTCACCGCGTACAAGACGTGAAACCGCCAATATCGATAAAAACATGGTGAATCATAAGAATAGAACCGAAGCGACAAAGGCGAAAGCTATTCAAGAGAGTATAACAGGCATTGAGGAAGATCTTAAAAAAGGTATGGATCACGTATCGTTCAGAATATCCAAAGAACTGGATTCTCAAGGGAGCAGCGGGGTAGGCAAAGCTGCTGAATCATCGTCGTCGAACATTCTGAAGATTTTGGCAAGCCCGACGGACGGTAGAATCCATTCCAGAAGGCGTCGAGGAGTCAAGAACGCTGACGCAGTAATGTTCGTCGAACAGTTGAAGAATCCGGTAAAAGGCGAAGAGATCGATAGGTGGTCCAACGAGAGAATCGTTAGGGCAGACGATGGTGGTAACGTTCGCAGTGTCACGGAATTTAAGTTAATGAGGGACGCTGTGGAAACCTCAACAAAAGGTCCTCTGGGATCTTAGAAAAGCCTCAAAGTGTATCTTACATACTATGCTCTTTGCGCGTTTACCCGATGTCTGATTGAGTCTCGAAAACAAATAAACAAAATTGCATTACCGTAACTTTAACTCTGTTATCTTTACCGAACGATAACTCAGGTAGTCCAACATCCTGTACGACTTGGCTCTCTGGGTCAAGGTAAAGAAGAAGGCTCACACTCGACGACATTAAGATAATTAGAAACAGCGAATCCCGCGACTCATCGTCGCAGGTGAGAACAGGAAGTGAAGGCCGCGCGAGAAATTTTTCCACAAGTTGTACTCAAACCACAGTTACAGTAGCGCAGACGTCATATGTAATAACCGCATGATTGCCGTGCAAAAGGCGAGTACCGTCGAAGGTTGAAGTAATCGAACCGGTTGAGCGAAACTCCACGAACGTTTGAAAATCCTACTTTACGACCGAACCTGACGTCACACAGAAAATGCATCACTTACGTTTTGAAAGTCTTATCAGTCGAACGGAAGTGACGTCATACCTGAAGTAACCTCCGACCAACAATCTGATCATTCAAACTGTAAAGAAAGATTTTTCGTATAACGTCATTACCGGTCGAAAAATGAAATTTTCAAACCGGAAATAAAGTTGCAACGGGGTTTTTTTTTTTTTTTTTAATTTCCGTCGTGACTTTTAAAGAGTTTATAATATTGGTTTAGCCAACTATTGTCTCTCTTCGGAGACTCGCTTTCGCCGGACGATTTACTAGTCTACGTTTAGAAGCATCAATGAAACCACGACTGTCTTTCTCCAGCTGTATTTTACCACATTCGCGAAAAGACGATCACGAACGTACGCCTAATACCATATTGGAGTATTCCGAGAACGTTGAACCGAGACTTCGTGCAAGAAGAGACCGCGTTCGAAGCTTCGATTCTGCTATACTTGGCTTGGTACATACGTGTCGCAGTTATAGGTATATAATATTTGTTAAGTACACGAGACGCACGCATACGGACGTAAAACCCGGTCATATGGACTTTCTCGTCGCTTTCTGCAATGCCATTTTGTATTCCGGAGATTCACCCTCGATTTCCTCGTTATAAGCGCACGCGTTGCGTTACATCTACAAGAGGTCTCGATATACCCGTTGCGAGTCGTCTATAAACACGCCAAGTCCGAGTGTTTAACGTTGCAAATATATGGAAGACGGTGGGTTTCACGTTGGACGACTCGGAAGTTCGAGTTCTCTCCTTCTTCGGTTAACTACTTTAAAAAAGAAAGATCCCGCCAAATACTTTTCCCGAGACACACACACACATTGCGAAACGCGGTTTGGCCATTGATATGCAACGATCGGACGCGAAATTTATGTTCTATGCAATTTCTACAAAGCTTTTTCAACGTCAGCGCGCCCTACTAAGAATAGTGAAAACTGTACGGATGAAAAAAAAAGTCTTATAATGGATACTTGAAAACGACGCCCCAAATCTTGATATTTCCACGGACGAAAAAAGGGCGTTAATGTTCGGGAAGATTGATCGATGTCGGAGAAGGAAAAAGATTCCACTGCAAGATGTGCGTCAGGTTTACAGTCGTCTACGAAATTCTTTTGTGTCCGTCGCTCCACATGTCAGTAAGGAAATATGATGGAACAGGTATTTTGTGATGGAATGTGGTGGAGTAGATATGCTATTTTAACGCACTATGTTTCATGTGTCGACAACTGCGGCACTGCATGTGCGGGGTTCACGAGTGGATAAATTTTCGTTCAGAGATTTTTCTCAGAATTTTTCTCACGACGGACAGGTGCGAAGCTATTCTTACGAGGGTAGAAAATATCGCGGGAAACAGCTAGGGTAGCTCTAAATATTCGGCAGGTAGACGAATCTGTGCGGCAGGTAAGCGCCAGAAGGTACCTTCGGTAAAACGCGATGCACGTTGGGCGAAAGGTGCGCAGCATTCACACGGGGCCGCTGTGTGAGTCGGAATGGTACAAACTTTAGCCGTAGAGAGAGTGTGCGAGCGAAGAAACGAATCCGCCAAGTATATTGGAGGTGGTGGATGTGGTGAGGCCAAGAAGGAGAGACGAGCCTCTCGAATATAAGTCACCCGGGCGCACCGTGCGCTGATAGACTCTCTCTTTGACCCTGGTCAAGTGCGCATCTCCGTTCCATTACCTCGTCCTTCAAGTAAATAAAAAAAAAAATCGCGCGTGCGACATAAAAAAAAGTTCGCAATGGGCCGTCGATGACGTTTCATCAATTTTATTATATTAATCATTTTTTAATCGGTTCGTTAATAGTCGCGTTATTAATAAATTGTTATTTATGCGACGCCTCTCTCAAGATCTGGGAATATATCGTCGACGAGGTGCGAAGAACCTTACGACAGTTGTCCCCGGTTGTTTAATATTGGGTGTGTGCAAACTGCCGAGCCACCTCTTCGTGTGTGCCATCAGAGTGTGATGCTACAGAGACGAAAAGACTGAGGACCATGAACGTTCGATTCGTAAGTATAATAATACTCTCTTATCTTATCTTACCGATTTTCTTCTAACCCACATAATGTCATCGCCACGTGGTTTTTGTCACGGTTGTCAAAAATAAATTTAAACTGACTCACTCAATATCAAAGCCTAAGTTACAGTTACAGTTAATGATGGCACAGTGTTCTATACAGTTTTCCTTGTCTTAAATAGTCGTTGAATATTTAATCATCTTCGCCACAAGATTAAGTGAGAGTGACGTGCGGGGCACGATAGATTAAATGACGAGTAGAACCTGATCCGCAAGGTTGCGGTAGACAACTTTTATTTGTATCCTCACCGCCAGTGCAGAACTCACTACTCGGAGGATGTTCTTCATAGCTCACCAATGTGTTACCAGAAACAATTTTCTCCTTGCAATTTCGAAATCGAATAATCGAATCAAATTATCAATAGAATGACTGTTGCTTGTATAGAATCTATACTGCTTCATGACTGCTTCACAACGTCGATATATTCGTAATATAGACCGGAACTCAGTGAAACGACGGTTGACTGCTACATTAAAGTAGAGCAACATTTTTGTCGACAAAACTAGTTTCAATTCCTTTTTTTTTCCACCGAATCATGCTGCGATTCTCGAGCGCCATGGAGTCACCGCTATGATTTCTAACTCGGATGGATCTTGCATATTTAGCTCCATACACGGCTACCGGTCGTATATCACCTAAAGATGAAAGCTCTGCGCCCGTACCTGTATTCGAGGGTACATAATACACTAGCTGGAACACGTGGGAAAAAAAACCATTTGGGTTATAGAGGTAGCAGTTTTTTTTTCCGTTCCATCATTTAGCAGCTCGTGAGCGCCAACGAGGGCGGAGAAAATATGAACAAAAGATATAATTCCGTCACCATAGAGACATATCTCACATGGCAGGTCAGTTATTAAAAATAATTCAAGATCTCATATTTCGTCGCTTTTTTTAAATAAAAATATATTTCAATTCGTGGACATATTCAATTGATATTAGAGGCCAATATGCCAGATATAAAATGAAAATTTATGAAAGAAACACTTCGTGACCCGTCGCCTTAGGAAAGAAATTTTTTGTCGTCAAGTCCATTCGTCTTCGGTGAGCGATAAATTTTATATTTGCTCACAAATTATTTGATGGTAATAAACGGATTTTGCACCGGCGTCGCCTTCGGCACCGACAGTTTTTTTTTTCTTCCTTGAAATAATAATTCCTTCTTCTTTAGCTTTCCATTCCTTGAGAGCTCTCGCTGTCGAAAGGATGCGCATCTATCTCGCTCGTTTCCTTGTCCTCCATTGTCTCTTCATTTACCTCGAGACACATTGCTCTTTATAATCGTTTCGGGTACGCCGTTAGACGACCTCTTAACGGACGCTGTCTTCGAATAGAACGAAAACGACGGTGAAGAGAGCCTACGCAGTCCTCTACTCCGATTATCTCTATTCCCACGGGACTGTCTCTGATTCTGCTCCAGAGCTGTCCAAATTTAAAGCAAACACGCGATTTTGTAACCCAGAAAGATCGGGCAACCGGATGACCGGTACCTTCTCAATGTAAGAGACGAATGAATACACGACTAGATATAATAATGCGATAAGATTATCATAGCCTCGTTTTCTTCATTCAGCGGGAAGAAATAAGAGTTGTATATAATTAAAGCGTATAAAGTACGATTCGCGTAACGAGAAGAAATTACAGTGTTCCGGTAAGAGTTTCCGTCTGAGCAAAATCTCGTAGGAGAATCGCGGTACCGAAGATTACATTGCTGTTATATCCGAGAATATAAGTATCAGGGAAACGATTCCGGCCGCTGCAAAGATCGATCATCGTGTATGGATTCCCGGGACTTTCTTCGCTGTCGTCGATGGAAACTCGTCGAGTCACGAGATCTCGTATAATTTGCAATCGACTCATCGTTCAATTTGTCTTAAACTAAACGTAGAATTTCTTATTCGCCAAAGAGTTTCGTTTTCGCGTGCGTGTTCTGTTCTTTCGGGGTCACGAATGGGATTTCCAGCATTGATCGATGAGTCGTAGTGCGTTCATGCGCGAGTAAATATTGTCCAAGTCGATCGAATAATTCACCGCGATTTCACGTCCAACCCAATCAAGTCTCGGACCGTATCAAAATGTGAGCAATATCTGCAGCAAAACGAGAAATATAGTGCGGCGTTCGGCGCACACATGCGACGAGCATCGACGTTCACGTGTGCGTGTACACGTCGGTGTAACATCAGCGTGGAACCTCGAGGCTCGTGTACGGGTCGACTCTCGTAATCCCCACAGCCCACTTACCTACATTATCCGAGTCACTTCGCTTCGCGACTCTCGATGCCTTTACATCCCGTCTGCGCGGCTACACGCGGTTTACGCCGTCTCGTGTGTAGCGCGTCGATATCTCGTTGCAACCATTTTTTTTTCGCCTTCACCTCACCTCCACAATTCGGTAGCTGAAATGGCTGAGTGATTTTTGGCGGAAGATGAGTTTTGACTGAAATAAATTTTGGGTAAATGATATTAAATGAAAAACCGAGAGATATTTCGTGCCAAAAACCTACGGCGAGAGAAAAATCGGGGATGGAGCGAACCCACACGAGAGATTGATCCTAACTAATATGGTTGGCTCGATGACGTTTTAGGTCGCTTAACCACCGAGAGGTTTGGTCAACGATACGAGGTTAGCTCAATCTCTCGATGAGGTTGAATACGACGAAAATCGCGATGAACTTGACTGATCGGATCGAGGCTGAGCAAGCCTCGATGTGGCTGATCGATTCAAATTGCGGTTCACTCAACTTCAATGAGGTCGATTGATTAGAGTTAACCATCAGTTTCGCTGAACTTAATTTCAGAGTACAATTTATCTTGGAAGCTATTCATAAGCACCCTCATATACTCGTATTTATGATAGAACTGTACGGGGACTCGCACGTGCGATGCGTTTCTTCTGGCGGATGACAATAGTTGATTCATTACGAAAATGCCAGCGCGCGTGAAAGAGGAAAGCGCGGGAGAGAAATGCCAAGAGGATAGCCACGCTGAGCTTGTAGAATATAGTACGGGTATTTACGAGTGGTAATGCGAATACAAGAGAAACCGTAAAGAGTACACACGGATAGACCAACTGGCTGTGTGCCACAGGTACGACTCGCCTCGAGAGTGTTGCATTGAAAATATATTTGTCGTGCGAGAGATTCCACGAGAGCTCGACTGCCAGTCTGCGGTCTGTTACAGTAGACTACACGGCAGATTGAACTCGTGTATGTTGCGTGTACTCGTATCGCTAGAGGTAAGGGAAAAGGCCTCTTCACTTTCTTACGACCGCGCAGTAACGGTCGCTTCCGGCTCTTTCGCGGCGAGGCTTCATTCGCCTGCTTCGAACGCTTCTTCGCTACCGGCGCTGAGTGCGGGTCCCAGCGCTGCTTAACAAGAATTACTCTCCTTCGATTGTATTTCTCTTTGAGAATACCACTCCGGTCAGCATTGCTGACCTGTTAATAGCATAACGGCAACCGAAGTTCCCTTAAATATGCATTTGCGGTGATAACAATCGTTGAGAATAATTTATCCAATTTTATTTCTGCGAATTTGTTTTTTCCGCCCGTCTGCGATAACACGGCTCAATGTCTTCATTGTCGATCATCGAGCTGCATCGAGTGACGATTTTTGTATAAACGGCAAATAGTGTTTCCTATCAAGTGAGTTAGCAGAAGCTAACGTTACCAATCTATTGCCAGCTGGAAATAAATGTAGAGTGTTTTATTAGATCCTTCGAAACTGTGTTTCTATTTAAATTCTATTTAAATTATTAAAATATAAGTTGATAAACGTAATGTCGTACAAAAATTCCAACAGTCCTCTCGTTAATTCGGGACTCGTCAGCGACGAATCCTCCGTTCTTCCGGTTCCGCATTTTTTTTTCCCAGCCTACTGTTACAGCGTATACGCATCTTCATCGTTCTTGGAGCACTCGTGGCGTGAACTGGAACGTCGTCTTCTAGTCAATCTTATATTTCATTCATTGTCACTATTGGCACGAATTCGATGTAGTTTTATCCAGATTACTTCGATACAAAGTCAGAGAAGCCAACGCGTTTTTGCTATGTTGTAATCGATCCTATTTAATTTGCATTTCTCAAAATGTTACTCTATTTGTACCGTACCAACCACTATTTTCTATAGAAGCATCTAAATTTGGATTAAATACCTGAACCGTTTAAAAACACACCGTTTCTAATGTAAACTGAACATCTGACCGCTAATATTCCCTTTATGAACTCTCCGACTATAGTCATTAAGATAAATGCATCGTCACAGCCAAGTTGTGCATGAAGTTCTGGTATCGAGTCACGGGTCGATGATATAGAATTTACTCTTCTGAAAATATTACTTTACTCGTTTCCTCTCAACCACTGTTTTTAATAGACGCATCTAAATTCCAATTGAATCCGTAAACTGTACGAAAATATTGTTTTTAATTCAAACTGTACATCTGACCGTTCACAGCAGCTTCATGAAGCCCTCCACTATAGTCTTCAAGTCGTGCAGGAAAATGTGGTATCGAGTCGCGGGAAAGGTTAGGTGTTGGATGAGTATCAGAAGAGCTTGGTGATGAGATACGAAATGATTCCCACGAGTCGACCCACTTAGCTCGTTCAGCGAGCGTCCTACCTATTCTCTTTCTCGTGCCATTGACTGCGCCTTCGCTATAGTGTAAAACCCTGCAAGTCGCTTCCTCCGGAACGTTGAGACTGTTGCGCTGGTGTGTATTCGACTCGGTCGTAATAATTTACCAGCAGCGGTGCCGAGTAGATTTTTCGTTCCACAACGGAGTAGAGTAGATCGCGTGACTGTGGACCGTAATGTTTTCACTCACGGTCAGGGTTGATTCAACGCTCGCAAATCTATGACCAACCGGTCTCACACTCTTGCAGAAAGCTCCACATTGTTCGGTTACAGATTGTAACCGCGTAATGTTTGGTTATTTGTTATTTCACTATAAGCTCGAATATCTCTTTCCGTCGGTAGTTGCCGGCAATCGTTGGTTCCTTCGCTTACAACATCGGCGAGCAGTGAGCGTGATTCCCGTATTAAGAACTCATTGCGTGTATCCATGGAGTGTACGCTCACGTACGAACAATTCAACGATTCCCGAAAAAGAGAAATCGGGCGCCCCTGGCACGTCGACGCTTATCGACTTATCACGGAAGCCAGAATAGTTCTAACTTGATACATTTATCGGTTGAATTCGACATAATAAAAAACATAAAAAAAGAAAAACTGGCAGTGAGCACGTTTTACTCGGACCGTCATATACACTTCTCGTTTTTCCCGTGTCGAAAGACAGAGGGGAATGAAGGAGATTTAGATGTTTGCACTGATATACATTTTTAGGGCTTGGCGTGCTTGAGCCTGCTGTTAAGCTGTTGGTGCCTGGAAACATCATCGGTATCGGCAGCGAACAATGGGATCCGGCCGCGTCGTCAAAGTCGAAGAACAACGTTGAACGAGTATCTGACACCACCGGCGCCTCCTAATGGAAACGCTTATCGAGGACCGGGACCGTCCCCGTCACCGCCATTTAGACAAGGAAAAATTATGAATACACCAGTCACCGAGGCACCGGGTTATTTTTCAAGACTGATGGGTTGGCTCAATCCCTTCGGAGGTGGTTCTCCCCAACAGATACCTTCGTCACCATCGCAACAACGTCCGGACAATCTTCATCGTCAAACTGGAAATTTTAATTCTGGATATCACCAGTCACTGTCGCATAATGGACACGGTTCGCAGGCTCCACTTTGGAACCAGCAGGCGGCTTTTTACGGACCGCCTGCTGCATCCTATGGACCACCGACGGATCAACACCCAAGGTGAGTAAAGAAAGTCTCAACGCGGGTGAAAAGCGTTAGTTACTGAGAGATGATGAAACGCAACAAGATAGACTGATCTGGTCTTGTGATTAGAGTACGAGCTTCGAGAACAACGTATGATGAGGGGTCGGGTCTGAATTTCAGTGACGTAGTCTTGTTGGCAGAATAATATTGTGACGTCATCTAGCGCCTGGAATCGGTCGTACGATTGCCGATGCTTATGTCAGTGGACATCCAATGTTTACAGCCGGCAATTGATGCGACGTAGCTCCCGCGGCCGTGAAGCGAATCTCGAAGATCGACTGTTACTGACATACAAAAGTGCAGTTAACAGTGAAGAAAAAAAAGGCGGTCTCGTCGCTAATAACCATAGCGGTTGATGCGACGTTAACTAAAAGAAACAATAGGATATGTCGGCGGAGTCGCATAGAACGCGAGTTATCGAGATTCAATCGTAAAACCCAATGCAATCGATCGGTTTTACAAGCTGCCGAGTGATTTTCGCCTCACCGGTCCAAGTACCCAGCCATTCTCTCGTCTTTCTTTTATCGTCAAGAGAACACTACCGTCTGGCAATCGCGGTTCGTCGCAAGGCGCTTGGAAACGTTGTGATTCGAATTCGCCGTGAAATAGTTCGAGCGCTCGGGCGCACCTGCTCCAGGCATGTTATTGCTTGTTGATTAAGAAATTAAGGAGTCAGCGTATGCACGTTGATGTTCAGTTAATTCGCTGCTAGATAACTCATTCAGTACCGAATTAACGAGGTTCATTGATATTTCGGTATTCTTATTTATCTCTGGTACTCTTTCTATGACGGTTATGACAAAAATGTATCGTATCAAGATTCTCTGAAGTGCGTTTGTTTCATGTACAGCAAATAATTGAATTTTTTGATCTTAGATATCCGTCTGGAAAATCTCCTTCTCACTCCACGTCCCAGGGCGGCACTCCTTATCTTCCACCTCAACGCCCGCAAAACTGCGATCCTTGCAATCTCATACCCTGGGTACCCCTCTATCATGGTGTCAACACTGTGGACTCCCGTTACGCAGCTGGTTCTGCCGATGTGAGGAACCCGGAGTCTCCAGAATCCATTTTCAATCAGCATCAAGCCAGCGCCACGAATGTTTATCGCACACCTTCCCACGAAGTGAAGACACCAGATTTTAACTACGGGCCTTCGTTCGGTACACCGACCCTCGACAACAATCGGCAAGCACCTTCGTCATCTTCGACGCAGTTTAAAAACAATAATCAGAACTTCAGTCCGCCACAAACGGAGTACCGATCGCCTTTCACCGGACCAATTCCGAATCCTCATTTGTACACCGGAGCTATGCCACCACTTTTCAAAGCAAAACCATTCGACTCTTTGCCTCAGGGCACGTTCAATCCACCATCAATCTCGCAATCTAACCATCAAGATTCTTCATTGGGCGTCGGGCTGGCGAGCCTGAATGTAGCGAGTGAATTTTCAGTGGCAGGTTCATCCGATTCCAATAAACGATACAATCCTTTGCCGGAACCGGGTTTCTCACTGCCTACCTTGCCCAACCAGCAGCACAGTGATACCCCATTCCAAAACGGCGGATCTGGCTTCCAAGCTCCTAACAATAATCAACAATACAATCCTTCCTCGGATCCGGACTCTTCATTTTCTACGGCGCAGAACCAACAGTACAATAAACAAACATTCCAAAATGGTGGATCTTCCTTCGAAGTTCCCAATGACAATCAGCCACACGTTCAGTTTCCTCACACCGGAGAATCCTTGGACGAAGGTTACGTCGATGAATTGCCACTGGGAGCAGAAATTGCTTCAGGTCCCGAACATGAGTTCCCACCTCCTTCCCACGAAGAACATCACGCGGATGATAACGGAGCTTCGAATTCGGATCATCGACAGACCCTTCATGCATCTTCGCAGTACGGAGATACTTTGGTAACGTCGTCGATCAGTTTTAGGCCGGGACAATCGGAAATCGGACAAAGCTTGGGTGCGAGTTCCGGGCACGGCAACCAGGACACTAATAACGGTATCAAAGTGTCGTCCGATGGTCAGCACGTTATACACTTCGAACAGTCGCCGGTGATCGATTTGAGCTCGGAAGTATCAGACGAGAGACGCAAAGATTCGAACGACTCGAGTGCGTCTTCCTCGATGCTAACGGGAGGGGTCGAGGATCCTCCTGTGGTACTCCAGAATGCGGATGGCACTTATGGCATAAATGCCACGTGGTCCGGTGGAGACGCTTCACAAATTTTGTGGCCCGACGACAATGATGCAGATGCAAACATCGCCTCGGCCACTGCCTCGTCGTTTACGAAAAATTTCTCCAGCGAAAGCGGCCAACGTGTGATATTCGAGGATATATCAGCATCACCGGTTAACCTGGATGTTACCGTGGGAACCTCCGTTGGAAGTGGCCAAGAAAATGGATCAAGTTTCAGCGGATATGATGATCAATCGGGTGGACACGATGTAGGCGAGCAAAGATTCCAAGATTCCGGAAATGAAAGTCGAATACAAAATCAGAATGCAAGCTCTCAGGGACCATCCTCCGCAGGATCTTCGGGCAATGTCGAGCTCGAGCAGAGTCAACGGACTGATCTTTATCCCGGTTTGATAAATTTTGAAAATCGAGATAGTTTTGGTTTGAAACAGGAAACTCCTACGGGACCAACGACTGAGGAGCCTTTCCTTCAGGCGCTCGTAAAGTCTTATGACAGTTTGAAGAAGGATGAAAGACAGAAGGTTGATCAAATAAATTCGGGCGACCCGGGTAACGGCAAAACTCGGTTCGATCCACGATTTATTCACACTGGCTCGGGATTTCAGCTTTCGCATTCGCGCCCTGCGGACTCCAACGACGGGAACTCGAGGCCTGTGAATCGACCGCAAGGCGCTAAAAGAAATAAACAGGTACCCGATTACTATGATTAAAAATACCGGTTACGTCTTCTGCGGGGTAAAACCAAGATTTGCAAAATAAAGCTAAAGTCACAAAAGTTTCGACAACGTGTTTAGCAGGTCTAGAAAAAATTCGTCCGAAGATATCCATTGTAATATGTAATGAGAAACGTTTTTCTCCTATTTTCACGCTAAGAACTTGTAATCATCATTTTTCATGAATTCCAGGTGCAGATTATTATCCCTTACACTTCCCAATACACTCCAAAGCCTTTTCATCCTTCCCCCGAGGATTGGAGTGCGAAAACGACACCAGGACGAACCCAAGGAAGGAAAATTCAGATTTTCGAGACGAATCGTGACTACTTGGCTCAGGAAAACCGAAGGGTCGAAAACAAAATTTCTCACATTCTTCAATCGCTGGAAAGTTCATCCAGAGCAAAGGAAGTTGCAAAATCTCCAACGGGAGTGAATGCCAATACATCCATAGACGTTTTGAGGTTGCAGAAGAATATCGATAATTGGACGATACAGGTAGGGAATTGCGACCAGAGTAGAGTACACTTTACTCACTATAAGCTATGAAATGTTTAACACTCGGGAATAAAATCATTAACTTGAGCAGATCCAATTATTTTTTTCCGCGTCTTCAGAAATATAACCGGTGAGAAACTAGTGCCAGCCGTAAAGTAGTTCATAGATAATAATGGATTATCACGTGTCGAAAGAGAGAGAGAGAGAGAGAGAGATGGAGAAAATATAATAATGAGCGGTAGAAGCGACTGGTAAGAAATTACCACGGATCGCGCCGTTGATTCTTCCGGGGTTTTCGAAGAGCGTTGATTAATGAATAGACGCGTGGCTAGACCACGGATAATCGCTAGTGAACGTGCTGCATATATTTATGCGATTGTGTATTATATCGCAAGGAGAAAACTGCAACAGAAAGAAAGAAAAAAAATGTATTAAGTATTAAGCTCGAGTACAAACGGTGGAAAGAGACTGTGCAAAATTGTGAAACGGGCGATGAGGCACGTACGTAGTCGTGTGCAAACGAGGCATCTGGGACGAACGTCGGATTTACGACTTTTACCCGCGTGATACTGTGCGACGAAGTTTCGCGCACTGAAGAGAGGATTTCTAGCTCGCAAATATATGTATATGTATATATATATATATACACATCAGTAAAGTTTCCTCACCTACAGAGTTGTAATAAATTTCTCAACGTTTAATTCTCATTCAGGAATATTCGAGAGGCACGACGGTCAGTACGACAATTCCGAAGTCCTCGCGTCCGTATCTGTCGCCGTCGAAGAAAATACCCGAGGAATATTTAACGACTACGGAGCCAGTGGCGCCAGTGACCGATCCGATAGAGAACACGAGAGAAGATATCGGCAACGTTCTTGCCGGATTCAACTTCAATGATCTCGAGCACGAGAGTTCAGCCAGTAATCGAATCGATGTTTCACACGTGGAGGTAATAAATTTGTGCACGTTCAAAAAAAATTCTCGTCATTTTTTATCGGTTCCTCGTTATCTCTAACGGCGGCTATTTCTTCCGCTAGATATCTTCTCACAACGAAGTATCTTCCGTACTTCCCGAGGAGACCGAGTCAACAACTGCAACGAGCATCGCGACATCGACTACCGAAAAAGATTCTTGGGACAGACTTCCGGTATCGATTTCCCCGTTGAACAAGGAACGCGTCTACGTTGTCACCCCTCAGACAGTATCGACTGTGCCGACGAGTCGTAAGAAGAGTGAAGCAACACCTGCAATAGTCGGTGGAACATTGGAGAATCCGAAAAAGCAGCCAGATCTGCTCAAATTCGAGACGATAGAGAGAGCTTATCAGGTTCTACCGCAGGCTGTGAACAATCTGGCAGTTGCCTCTACAGGTCCAGCGACAATTCCACTGTGGGGTATAATGGAACACGAATTATACGCTGCTCCCTTCAATCAAACTACTACGCCGAAGAATCCGATTCACTACGCCGGGCACTCAAAGGTAAAATTATCCGGCAAGACGATTCATTTGATTCTGTTATATCGAATCGCTTCCGTGAAATCCGTATTATTTTCATGTATATTTTTAAATCTCTAGGTGTCCCATACGAAGCAATGACGCTACAACATACCTGACTCAATGCAAGGTGCAAAGGAATATTTGTGAAATTACGTACGCGTGTAATCAACAGACTGCAAAACATATTTATACGTATTTTTTAAAATACTAGTGTGATGTGTGTGTGTGTAAATGTGTTCGAGCTCGGGTTATCGAACTCGTCAACTCTCTACGTACCAGGAGAGTCGAGACTCTATAGACATGTAAGTTATCATAGTAAAGTACGCACTTGTGAAATGCCAGTTGTGACGAATATATGTGAATCGAATGATATGGAAGTGCAACTTTCGCGTTACCTTTCGTAGGTTTTTTTCAATGATCGTCTCAACGTGAATGTTATGGCGCTTCCGGTTCGTCTGATCGTTTCGTCGTATTCTCGAACTCACAATTTATCGATGACAATTTTTGTGCTTCGTGGTATTCGTGAAGTGAATTCAGTAATCGAAAGAAAGTGAGCGTTGAATAGATTTCTTTCAAGATGTCTCGTACAGACCTCACACAGGCGAATCCAATCGTTTGGATACTCGTCACGTACCGGAGCGACGCCACGAATTGGCTCTTTCTACCGTTCTCGATTATTCAGACCATTTTCGAAATTTGTATCGCTTTCGCTTCGACGATTTCGCAAAGCTGGACGGTCGCCAACTTCACGCATACGAGAACTGAGAGCCTGTGTACGTGAATCGCATACTCATAATTATGGGTCTTGTGTTGAGGTCGACGATTTAATTTCGATTCACCAGCGCCTGCATGCCGTATGTTGTACTTGCTGCGTTAGTAAAAAAAAACGACCTTGCGACACTTGACCAAAGCACTTTCCACATGCGCTCCACTTAATCCCAACTTTTCTCTTCCTTCCACTTTTCTTATTCTCCCATTTCTTTGTGTCCCGTGAATGTCTTGATTTTCTTGTGATATAGAGTGCTCGAGGCCACACATTGGAATCCCCGAGTACTCGAGGTGTTCGCGAATTTAGAAACACAGACTCTGGCCAAAGAGGAAAGACGTGTGCGGGGGAGAGCTCGTGAGAAGCCGTGAGAACCCGGAAGGCTGTTGTTGGAAAAGCGGTTTCATTGTTTTACACGATCCACCGCAGATTACGAGGAGCGCAAACGCGAATGGAGTTGTGACTCCGTAAAGAGTTCGAGAATTCGTCAGACGGTTAATTAGATCCGCTTTAGCGGCAAATGGGATTAAACAAGGACACGACCTTAATGAGGCGGTGCGTGCCACCGAGGGACGCTGGCACGAGTAAGACGTATCATCCTTTTTTATCTTTTCCAATCGATTTCACTGCAAATTGATATCGAGACGAAAATGTCACCGAATGCTCGTTTCTTAAAAAAAAATATTAGACTTTATTAAAATTTAAATATACATCTACCCGAATAGAATTCCGCGTCATTCTCTTACGTCAACCTGTTCATATTGTTGCTTTCTCTCCCGACGTTTCTTCATTCTACTGACTATACACATTTCCGTTAACCACATGACAATCGTCAATGCCGTCGTCGAGTTTATGAAGATCAAACAAGGTCCGTAAGTTCCAAATTTGTCTCGTGACCAACCTATAAACATTGTCTTCATTAATTTATTTTTTATTATTTAAAAATATTGACGGAGCATTCATTTGTTTACTCACCGAGAAATGGGCCGAAGCCCATCAGAATGGCACCATTGACGACCATCTGAATACCGGTAGCCGAAGCCAATCTGTCGATGGGAATGTAATTCGGGATTACCAGGAACATGTTGACCGAACGGACACCTTTGCCAAATCCAAGTCCTATCGATATGATCATTACCGCGGCGAAACTTCTGAAGATTATGAGCACTGGTGACAAAGTAGAGAAGATGGGAATTATTTTTGTGACAGATTTAATTGAAAGGTGAATACGGTTTATAAGCACTTTACTGGATCTGCTGACGATTAGAATGAGCAAGCTTATCAGAGCCGTGTGTCTTGCGGGTAGGTTCAGCCATTCACTGATGAATGGTATCAAGCCGCGAGAGACCAGGTCGACGCCGGCGATCGCGCTCATAACAGTGGCAATGTCTTCGTTACCGAATCCCATATCTTCGAGAATGAAAGGCGTGTGAACAGCGAAATTTATCTCAGCGAATAGAGCGATTGCAATGCCGAGCATCATGTTTACGTAAACCGGGTCACGTAGGAGCTCGAAGTCAAAGAATTCTACGATTCTTCTCAGCATTCTTCTCAAGCATGAATCACCTAGTTTTTTCTCAATCCTGCAATGTTTACACATCGATAAAATTAAGTTGTTGATAATGGATATTAATTATTTCAATTCTACCAGTGAAATCACAGGTGTCGTGTCGTCGAATTAATCAGATTTTAAAATATTTCGAATCAGAAAGAGACTCAACTACTGACACTTTTTCCGCACTCCCTGGAGTTTGCTGTACCTCCTTGGTAGTTAACTTATCCTCAATCCCAAGAGGAATTTCCTTTCCGGTCTTCGAGTCAACATCTCGCAAAGATTTTATTTCGGATTCGTCGTCGTCCTGTATCACCAGAGGGCCAAAGGTCATGTTTTCGTCAAAGATCATTTTGCTGCTACCCAGATTTATAGTCTCAAGGCTTTTCCCTACCGAGATTACACGTCCTCATATATTTCTATCCGCGGTTTCTGTTTTTTTTTTTTTTTTTTTAAGGAGACTTTTAATTACCTGAACTCCACCATTTATAGGGTAGGGCTCGACCTTCGGAATCAAGATTATCCGCTTCCGACGGATTGGGAATCGACATCGATCTTCTCAGAGCGATACCATTTATCTTGTTTTCAATTTTATTCATATCAGTCGAAGAATTTCTATCATCGCGTTGCTCGTTTTCCATCAGAATATTTTCTTGCGTTTCCGTTATCGATTCGGCAACCCCGAGATCTGAGAATACATAAGTGCCGGTTTTTTATTACGCTTTAGATAGTTGAGAAGAATAGTAAAAAATGTACGTACCTTTCTTTTCCTCATTTTCAGGTTCTCCGAGCTGCCATGTTGCGTGCCACTTTACCGGCTGAAGTAAAGCTGTAGCAGCTAGGCCATGTAGCGTCATTGCTCCAAGAATTAATATTGTACCCTGAATAAAAAAAAAGTCGACTGAAGGAATCGGAAAAAAATAAAGATGTATGTACTTTGTTCATTTCAATCTGTGTGACGAGCCGAACAAAGCAATCAGTAAGTGCATAAAAACAACCTTGCGCCACGTGCGTTAAAAAATAAATTAAAAAAAAAAACAATGAATACCTGGGTGGTGTAAGTATAGAGGAGGTATGAAGTTAATTGAGGCATTATTATCGGCCCCAAACCTGTGACAGTCATAGCCATTCCAACAGCTCGTCCACGATTTTTTATGAAGTACGTGTTAAGAGCGAGTGAAAATGATGACATCGTCAGTCCGACTCCCAATGCTTCGAGAAAAAGAAGATAACAATTTAGTGCACTCGCATTCTCTCTCATATAATTTCACGATCACCGACAGAAGAGGCGATTTTTGTGTTATCGCGAGTGATTCATTGCATTACTTACAGGCTATTACTCCGTAAGTAACCATGAAATGAGCTGATGTCGTGGCGTAAGCGGTCAATACTATGCCCAATGTAAATGTCATTGACCCGATCAATGCGATCTTCCGGTATCCAAAATTTCGGAGGAGGGGCCCGTGGATGAGGCCAACGGTCATTCCGAAGGCCGAATTTACGCTGATAATTATTGATCTGTCAGTGGCATCTATATCGTTCTCCCTGAAAGCGTCTTTCAGCACGAGACTGAAACCTTGCAACATTCCTACCATGATTACCTGTGAAACACTTGCAAAGGTGAGTATTTGTATAGTGCATCAAAATTAGGTGTTTACCTGTACATTTGAAATACAATTCAATGACTTTTTAAGAGCTTACAAAATTTTAAGAACTGTTGGATACCATGCACAGATAAAGGGAAAATACCCAAAGAAAGAAAGTAGGACAATGACTTCTGAAACCGAATAAAAAAAAGATACAGAGAAACCGAAGTCTGAGAACGGAAAGATAATGTGTGAATTTACGATCTTTGTTATCACCGTCACATAGCGCAGTCTTGACGAAGAGACGAAAAAACAAAAAGATATTGCTTTTAAATGGTTTGCAATTCTACGTTATCGCGAAAGATCTCGGAGGATTCTATCTTATCTTCTGAATGCATCGGCCCGCAGCTCGCGCACGCGCGACGACCTCAATTAATGTAATTATTCAGTTTATTTCTGCAACGAGTTTTTTCCACTCGTAATTTCGCATCCGCTGATACCGCTGATACGATACTCACATTGTTCAATCCGTAAGCTATCACTATAGCCCATCCCCATCCCCCATCGGGGGGTACCATTTTTCTTTGCGTCATTTAACTGGAGGGGCTTTCACTTCTTAATCACGTTCAACGACGAAAATAAAAATAAAAAAAAATATCGCGAATTCATTGAAATGGATCACACATTTTGTTTGATCGATGAGATCGATGGTTCGTTGCGCGAGTGAGCGAAGGTCCGCGTGGACCAGCGGTAGGTTTGATACCAGCGGAGCAACTGCAGTCGTCAGTATCACGTCGCTCTTCCTTACGCAGCTTCCGGCCAATAAAAATACTACCGACGCCTCATAGAGAGAAACGCGACGATTAGCGGGGACTGAAAGCCTCGGTCTAGCTGCTTGCTCTTCGGAGTCGAAACACACAGTCACGACTCGATAAACTACGCGTTGCCTTTGGCTGTTGTGTGTTCGTTTCCATTCCTCGTCCGCCAATCTAATCATGAAGAGACCTCTTATCACTATTTTCGTTCCTGATTAACGGGCTTTGTAACCACGTCGAAATCCTGAGATCTCTTTACAAGCACAACTTATCACCGCGGACATTGATCACCAATGTAGTATGACTCAGTTAAATATTCGAAGTTTGGATAGTTCGTATCTTTCTGTAAAGTCCATACGAGGTATTCCATACAAAATCGGCCTGGGTCTGAACTTTGACAGATTGAATTTCTCCCATGATTTGTCATATGATTAAAAAAGGACCCATGTGTTGTTTAAAATTTTTTCAGATTGTTTATAATTATTTATTGAAAATTGGAAAAAAATTATTTATTATTCGTCACAATTCAAGAATATCGATAAATTCTGAGACATCCTGTGTCATGGATACGAATTTTTAAGAGTCGAGCCGGTGTAACCCTTCGCAACCTTCTATTTTATTTTAATTAAAAAAAAATGAAAAACAGTAAAGAAAATTACAAAATAAAAATGAGTTGATCATTGTTTATCATTATATCACTTGTGCATTTCTGGATCCAGCACTGTATTTGGGAGTCTGTCAAATTTTCAAAATTCTTTTTATGACTTAACAAATAAGTAAAAACTCTTCAGAAAAATTCGAAACAATTCTCGAAAATCCATTGTTGCTTGTAAAGATAATCAACCGGTAGACCATAATTGACTAATTTTTTCTTCTAATTTCTTTTCATGTTTTTTCAGAAAAAATGAAAAAATATAAAAGGTGACTCCAGCTGATTCTTGTTCAGATCTTAGAAATTCTTATATGTGACACATGATTCTTCAGAATTTTTTCAGATTTTAATATTGTGGTGATCGATAGATTCCTTTTTTTTATTTATGACTAATCATACACAATCTGAAAATAAAAAAAATATATCAGAGCGTTTTGAAAAGTTCAATCACGTACAAAATTAGGATCAAATCTAAAATATGGAGGTTTAGACTCAGAAGAACTTGCTATGGAATATCTTCATATAAATATATTCGACAAGCTACTGACACTTTATTAATTAATAGTGGATTATTCCATTTATTTGTATAATTTGTCGTTGTCTAAACATTAGATAAGCAATAAGGTCAATCAACTTCTTATTCGTCGATTCGAGACATGTATCTCTTCACCCGACTCTTGGATACAGGCGTCGTGAAGCTTTTATTTATTCTTTGGTGTTTCATTATTTGCGAGATGAGAAAATATCAGTCAGCATTAATGCTCAGTTTTCTTCGTGTTTTGCCAATAGTTATCGTTTTTCGGAGCAACACCAGGCCTGCAGCGTCCACGATACGATTGTCAGACCGGAAAGAAAGTTCAGAAAGTGGAGAACACTTGTGTAATTTCCGGAGACGTCTGTTATCCAGCCGATTATTGGACCAAGCATCAAAAAGACGAATCCACCGGTAACCATTTGCAAACCCCATCCAGCTGCTAGCCTCTCTAATGGTAAATGAGTCGGTATAACGAGAGTCATAAATACAATTGTCAGGGCTCTTCCAATACCCATGAGAACGCTTATTGCCATGATAACACTGTAAGTTTCCGTGTAGGCGATTACTGAAACACAGAATGAGATATTGCAATGAAGCGCCTTTTTTTTTTACATAATCTTACAAAACTTTTTTGGCACGAACGGTGAATTCAAGAGAATGACGTTTTGAAGTTTCAGCGGACAAGATTTATGAAAGCTGTTGCCGAAACGTCTTACCTAGTCGTCCAATTGCAGCAACTGCGGTGCCGATGAGATAATACGTTTTGTTCTGAAATCCAACGCGGGTGGCGACAAAGGGGATCATAACTCTGGTGACGAGATCAACGCCGGCGATGACGGACATCGCAGTGGCTACTTGGCTCTCCGTAAGGTTGTACGCGAAAAAAATGTATGGCGATAAGAACATGAAATTGAATTCAGCAAAATTTGATAGGCTGACCCCCAACATTAAATTTACGTAGACGGGATCCCGAAAGAGATCAAAATCAAAGAAGACGATAATACTGCGACATAATTTACGGAGCCAAGGTAGCTTTATCTTTTCGTGCTTGCGCTAGGAAAAAACTTTTGTTACAACATTTTTACAACAATTCCATCTTATTGCGGTTCTGCACACCTTCGTGATATTTGCGCAAATATCCGATGAGTTATTTCCCGAATCGAGAAGGTCCCCGTTATCATCGCTCTCGGACTTCAAGTAACCATCCGTATGATCGTAGGATTTATCTGCAATCGGTTTCTCCGTTGTCACGCTCTCCATATTCAAAATTCTTCTATCGGAGTTGTTCACCTCCTTGTCTTTCCGGATTAAGTCCTTGGTCAAAAAATCTTGCAAGCCCTGCTTATCCTATAAGTTGTTTTTTTTATAGTTCCAAAATGCTCCTATTTGGAAGCTCATGTGGCAAGAAAAATTTCTCCTGGGAAGTTTTACGTAGCTATTTGAGACAAACCTTGAAGCTCGTCGAGCCTGTCGTAGTTTCAATGGCCTCCAATTCAGACTCTTTCTTGGCATGCCTGTCGACGGGTTGCATCAGAAGGGCGCAGACTACAGCGTTGAACATGAAACCGCCGAAAAGAAGACACGTACCGGACGCTCCGTAAATCGTCATCAGCAATGCGACTATCTGTCAACATATGCTTAAAGTGAATGTCATGGAAAATCAACCCAGGTGGGATGCGACATGACGTTTTTTCAGTTACCCAGGCCGTAACTGCAAAAACGGCACATCGCTGCTTCGACATTGGCTGTCGAGCCAGCTGACAATCTTCCGAGCATTAATAAAAATTGAGTACTGCTGCTAAATGTGCAACTGCTCGACCGACAAAAATAAAAATATTTCTCTGAGACGCCACTTCCAAGTTGAAAATTTCCATGTTTAACCGAATATGAAAACTAGTCATACCAGGAAACGTCGCTTCCAATAGGAAAAAATCGAGATTTTCAAAACGTAAGTGATATTTTTCCATATGACGTCACTTTGGGTAAAAAACGGAGATTCTTAAACCTGAATGAATGTCATAACGAAACGTCCAAAATCCTTCGAACAACTGACACGGTCTCACCTGGGAACGTCAGCGAAGAATTCGAAGACACCTCGGAAGATTTTGATTTATTTAAAAAATTAATTATCATGATTTATTCATTTGAAGCACCTGCGGACTGATCATCGGCCCGACAGCCGTAATCGTCCACGCCAATCCAACGGCTGTTCTTCTGTTCTTCTCGAAATACGTACTCAGAGCCAGATTGCCCGCTGACATTGCAAGACCTGCACCCGCGCCTGCGTGATTGAATGATTGTTAAAACTCGCTTATCCATACGGCAATCATGATTTACGTTCATACCGCTAGTAATTGTATTTTGTTATACGAGTTTAGATGAAAGAGTCTCGTGGAAACCGGCGAGTTGAAGACGCATTTGCATTAACAAAAAAAGACGTCTCGCTTGCGCTCACATTATGTAAATAAACTTCGTCAAACTGGTCGCGGGGAATCTTGGAGGAGATTGATGTTATTAGGTTACTAATCGGAATTGCTTACCATACATGATCGAGTAAAGTATAAGTACAGCGCTAAAATTCTCCGCAAAGGAGAGAGCGCAGATCGAGATCGATGACATCAAGGCACCGGCGAGGGAAACTTGTCGGTGGCTGTATGTCCTGAAGAGGGGCCCATTAGCTAAACCTGAAAACATTTTAGGTCCGGCACACGCTCATAAAACAACAACGCCAGAACCGATGATGTATGAGATTTTATTAAACGTTGTATCGATAATTGACAATTCAACATATCAGAATGCGATAAAAATGAATGTAAATCGGAGTAAAAAAAATGACATCTCTCGATTGTCTTTCATCCTTGTTACAGGGAATACCCAGAGATTCGAGTATTTTTCCTCTTCGTAATACACGATCACTGACGAAGTACTGATTTCTTTAACGATAATCACGAAGATCGACGTTACAATTTGCACGTGTGATGCTGACTCACCGTTAATGAGCTGCTGTCTCTCGACACTATGTAGTTAATGGAAATAAAAAAAATATTCTACGATGCACGAGACAGCGAGCACTCTTGCGAAAGAATAACCAAACATTCTCCTCGACGGTAGACGGAAAGACTATTTGTTTTTCGGTCAAATACCCAGGTGCTGCAAATGACAGGCAATGCGGAAAAACCCGGCGAGGTGGAAAACTTCGCGTGGCCGTTTCTTCGATCGGATTCAACTGGTGATCGGCATTTGTTCCAGACGGCCGGAGAAACTGTTTATAGGCGCTCTTCTGCGCAAGGTAAAACGTTGGTGCTCAAAATTACATTGAAACACTGTGCGACCGAAATCTCTTTAGAATCCAAAAACCACGTTGCATTTTTCGCAGATGTTAATGACGATCTTACACAACACAATGTATCAATAGATACCAATCGCCGGTCAGAGGCACTTATGAATTAAGGAACATGTTTGAAATATATTATTATTCAAGAGATGCGGTCGCGTTTCGACGTCAATTATTTCCCTTATTATTCAACCGTGAATAATTATCGTATTCCAGTAATTATACAAATTCTTGATATGTTCCGTACATAATTTTTTTTACGCGAGGTTCACGTCTATCGTTATGAAAAATCGGTAGTAAATTAACTTACCTATGAATGACGTTACTGCACTGTTAACGTTAAGTATCGTCGACGTTTGTCCCGTATTTATTCCAAGCCGTTCAAACCGCTCACGGAAAACCAGGCCGAAGCATAGAAAAATAGCAAATATGCAGAACTGTCGGACACAAAAAGACAAAACATCTGCATTATAATTTTGCTGTGCTTACCTGAATTAATGCAGTTGGGAAATGAACTCACGTTTGAAAAGCCGGCAGCGAAGACGATCATCCAGCCCCAACCCCCATCCGGGGCTACGAATCTGGGCCTATCTGACTTTTCCTTCGAATATCCATTTTTAATAGGCATAGCGAATCCTTACCGAGATGAAAAATTATCAATTATCAGATCGCTCGTTCGCTATCCGGTAGCACGGTCAACGGAGAACCGAATGACGATTACGAAAGTTATTTTATTTCGGTCTGTTTATCCTCATTGAAAATTATATTCATCATAGACACGCGTCTTGACTAATCGATGAATCTTCCGGTAAATTAGAGACAGCTTGAAACGTCTCTGATGCTGATGCTTTTCACTGAAGAACTGTTGGACAGCGTTTTCCATGGAGAGATCGTCGACGTTCAGCGAGATTCTTAATCAAACATCATAAAATGCTGTATTCAGAGACAGAGTAAAAAGGCACGTGGATAGAAAAAGGTTTCAGTAAACGAGATAGTGTCAATTCGCTAAAGTTTATCAATCAAATACGAATTCCTCAACACGTTCACATTTTGCTTGAGCATTCTACTGTAGAAATTATACTGATACATTGGTCGCTGATAAGAGTATGTCAGAGCGCTGTTAATGATGCGAAATTTCCTACTAGGATTTCTCCCACAATCTGATAAATTATTGACTACAATCGAAACCTAATGGGCGATGATTGATTTCTGTCGCTCGAGCGCAATCGTCAAGTCATCTCATATACATAATGTGAAAATAGTTATTTGCATGGGTCAGGCATAGAAAGGGAGTTCCTGATGGGGGTCAAGTACGGCATTCACACGACTCAGAACTTTCTTTCCAACCCCCATAAGATTCGCAAAAGTTTTCCCAATAAATTCACGAAAATCACACTTTTTGATACCGCGAAGTATCCGCAGGAATGCACTCTTCCGCGCTTGGGCCGAAAAAAAAGACCATATAGCTTTTGTGCACATGCGCAGTATTTTTCCGTACGTGATGCTAAAAAGTACCTAACTGCGTACACTTTGCGGCACCGCACAGCAGGATTTTACGTACATGTGTTAGAAAAAATATATTTTATTCGAGATACTCGAAGACTATTCTACACGAAGATGAGTACACAGTACTTGTTTAGAAGTTGCGAAGAGTTTCGATGGAAGCGCCTTCTCACGGCAATGATCACGCGATACTTGTGTAAATCGTCCGCTACAAAGTAGTTGAACCGATAACAGTGAATGTGCAGGTAGCGGGATCGTGCGATCTCCTCCCATTCAGTTGCGATTAGTCGTTTATTGTGAAGACTGGCAGTCACCGTGGACCACCAGTACCTGAATCATGTTTTTCAAATATTTGGATTCGAAGAGAAAAACTTTTTGCATCATGCCGCTGGTTTATCGATCCACAGAACTTTTTCAGTATTGCGTCCCCTTCGACGTATGGTCTTCCACCAGAACTCCATCGACCATGAGATAAAGGCAAGTATTATCAGTATCGACATCGCGTGGATACAGATTCTGTAACTTCCGCTGTAATCCCGAACGAAACCTGCAGTTGTGAATATATTTTCATCGTTAGATTTTTTTTTTTTCGTCGTTAGAACAGACCATTTGAATAGTGTAAATATACATTTGTTGATGCACTTACCGATGAGGGGACTCAGAGTCAGTGAGAATATTCCTTTCGTTACCATGAACAGCCCTAAGGCGTGGGGCAAGTTTTGGAGGCTGCAGCACTCCGAGACCGACAGATTGATGTTCAGGATAACAGCACCACGGATGAATCCGTTCAGGACCAGGATGACGGTCAGTAAGATTCCCTTGCTTTGTTCCGCAAATACTGTTGATGAAAAATCAAGAACAATATCATTCACAATGATGTCCGCAGTGCAGATAATTTTTTGATGATGATAACATCTTTTTTATGCGTGCAGGTACTCACTGGATCTTCCAAAGCTAACGAGCAATGAGCTGACCCAAAAAATTCGCCTCCTGCTCAGGTCCATCCTATCGAATATCAGCGGGAGAATTAATCGAGCCATAATGTCACTGAAAGCGGTAAGGGAAAGGCAAAATGCTATTTCCGATTTCGTCATTCCTACAAGGTAGTCAATGGATGTTGTGAATTTTTTAACAGTTTAACGTGAACGAAAAGAAAATAATCACAGCGATCGTACCGACGTTTCTGAGAAAAAATGGCGTCATTAGCTTGAAATTACTTTCGGCAACGTTGAACAAACTCAATCCAACGATGACGTTCAGATAGACAGAATCCTTGAGGAGTTCAAGATTTAGGAAATTTGAGATCCATTGGAATATCAATTTGAACCATGCCGTTTTTTTTATCGACGCGTCGACGGCCTGCTCTTCGTGATCTTCGGACTTAGGTTTTATCGCAAGGTTCACGAGCTCCTCAGCTACCGTAGGTTTAATTGTATCTTCGACGACATCTGCGTTGGGCTCCGTCTTTCCGTTCTCTATCAACTGCCAGATCAATGATAAAATTTTATATGTATTTTTTCACAATATCGATGCGTCGAGGGACATTCCTGCGTATCTGATCCAAACAATGTAATCGATCGTAATGTGAATAGTAGCAAGTTCGAAAATTCGAATAAAATTTTTGTATTGCGATCTTACAGTTAAATTTTTTTTTCAGGAATACCCTCGGAAGCGCAGTTGTCATTCGTACTTTGAGGCTAAGCGATTTTGTGCGTTTTCCAGTAGCTTGCAAGGGTCTCAAGAGACAGCCACCGATTAGTGAGTGCATTGACCAGCCACCGATTATCAACATCGTGCCTCGAAATCCGTAAGCGTCGAGCAACACATGTGCCAGCTGTGTCAGAGGGAATAAAAATTATTCGTCTCGTATATATAATTATAATCGTCTATCAAATATAAATATAATTTATATGTTTATATAATTCAGAATGTTTTCTAAAAATCAGAAACAATTTTTCAAAAGTTTTTTTTTATTATAGAGGAGTATAAATGATCTCACCTGTGGCATTAACATCATAGCTATCGTCGTTCCAACCATGTAAAATCCAACAGCCTGACCACGTTTTTTGTCGAAGTAATTATTTATCGCCACGAATGCCCCAGCCATAGCGAGTCCGTTACCAATGCCAGCCAAAATGCTGTAAGTGCAAACTACATTGGTGACACTCTGGGCTCTGGATGTGGCAATAAGGCCGATAGAACTGAGGATGGCTCCGATAATAACGACTATTCTGTACGGGAATCTCTCGAGCAAAGGTCCCACGAAGAGACCTGAGTATTTGTTGGATTCATTGAAGTTTCGCGACATCGGCAATCTCAAACGATAAATTAATGTGACGATTGACTGTCAAAGCGTACCTGAGAAATTCATATTTGCGTCGAAAACGCTGGTTATAACGCTCGTCTCGGTTGAATCGCTGCCGAGGTCGACGAGAAAGTCGTGGAACACAAGACCGAAGGAAGGCTCCAAGGCTCGCAGAGAAAACTATATTTTTGCCACAATCATAAAATTATCCAAATGTCCCTCTTTTTAAATACAAGTGAACTAGAGAGAGTATGGAAATATTACCGCAATTAAACTAGCACCGAAACACACCATCCATCCCCAACCCCCGTCTGGAGCTTTTACTCGGTTCGGATCCTTCATCCTGTTGTGTGTGTGTGTTTTTTTTTTACGATGACGAATAATCACGGGTTCTCACAGAGCTCCGCTATACTCTATTCAGCGTTCCGTTGTTGACCCAACCTCGCTTGTCCTCTTATCTTCACAGATTTCTTAATGTCGTCGATAATCTCCACCCTCCAACAGCAGGTTATTAAACTCTTCACTTATTTTTACGATACCCCTTTCGACGTACTCGGTATTATCTATTGTTATTCAATTATTTTATCACAATGAGTGAACGCACTCTAACGTTGTCAGCACAAAATAAGTGCAAATTACGCAAATATGAACGATCAAGTACAAATACAGGTGTAGTCCGACTTGTCGAATCATTCGAGTATAGCGCTATGGTTCGTAGTTAATTTTTCCCTACGAAACGTTGACGTTTGTCACGGGACTTGGCGGTGAATCAGTTTGAAGATTTTTATCGATCACGCGTCACGACTATGATATAATCACGATCGTAACCCGATTGCTCTCAATACGTTAAAAAAAATTAGATTTTTGCAAGGTTAATTTCACATTAAAGCAGTGACGGAGCACTTGAGAACGAAATCTTCGTAAAATCACACACTTCGAATAACTTTGCTTCTCGCAAATCTAATATTTATTCGTCGTATCGTTATTCGCAAATGGCGTATTGAATTGTTCAAAATCCAGAAGCACTCGGAAAATATTTGATAAAAATTGAGATATTAAATGTTTAATTACAGCAGTGATAGAGCACGTGAAGAAAACAATCTTGGATAAATCACGAACTTCGAGTCTTTGGCGATGGAAAACTGCTTCTGGTAAGTAAGGTATGTACGCAAATGGCCTATTGTATTTTTAAAAACTCAAAGGTAATCGAGAAATATTTGACAGGTCGCGTGATATTGCGGCAACTACTGGCTACTTCGCGTGACGGAACGAGACTACCGATCCAACGAGCGTCCGGTCTTGGAGAGCCCATCGATATATCGAGTATGTCGACGGCCTGTACGACACTCAATGACATCGCTGGACACGGCAAAAAATAAATAATACACGGAAAAATAAAAAAGAAAAAATTATTTATCGGAAAATACTTTGAGCGATCGAGCAGATAATCATCGGGACAAGCGATATGAATGCATAATTATTTCTCGGTACAATTAGACCCTTCGTTTCCTCGATTCACTTTATTGCCAATTTAATTGGAGTATCGCATCCAAGGTTATTGAATCATCGATAATATTTCCACAGAGCACTTTTCCTGAATTCACAATGCTCTTGTGACTTCGAAACTATGGAATTCTTCATTGTTGTGTAATCATTTTTTTTTCCGATGTCGGCAAACTTGTTTCCTGCGATAACGATTCATTGATTCGGTCAGGTGTTGATAAAAGTGTAGAACCTGATAACATCGCCCAGTACACTCTTGCGATACTTTCTAGCCCCAATGCCAGCAGTGCAGCAGCCCCAATGGTAGACTGGATGCCTGCTACGCCTGTAACGCAGGTTGCCTGAGCACCAGGCGCTACGCAATTTCCTCGCCCCGCGGAGAAGAAATTGCACAAAAGCTTGCCCGCGAACATCCTGGCGTGGACCGAATGATTGTTCGGTAGATTCATCGTCATGAAATTTTTTTTCACGTTAATAACATGTGCTATACCGCGGTTGGTAATAAAAACTGTAATTAAATTTTCTCACGGGTTCTCGTATGTACTCTCAGAATAAAAAGTCTCATCGAAGCCGAGATGATACACGTTTTCGATGAGACGTTTTGTTTCGAGCGTACATACTAGAGACCGTGAGAAAAGTTGATTAGTTTTTGACACTGAAAAAGTCCTAAATTGACGAGAACAAAGGTGTTTTGGGCAGTTTTAAGTTGAAGCTTGTCCAGGCAGATCCACCTTGGTTAACACTAGTTTTTCTATTAAAGCGCGTACAAGACATTGTTGAAATCTGAGTAGTCGATTGACTGGACTGTTTGACGAACTGTTGTCTTCTTTGTCATTCACCGCAAGAATTATCTTAGCAAACCAGATGCTTCTCAAACCTGGTACACCTTCGTTCACGCTAGTTTTTCTTTAAGGGCATGTGAAATCTTATGGAAAGCGAGAGAAATAGTGACGTTCACATGCTCTTGAAACGTGTAAAAAAATTATTGAAATATTAATAACCGTTTAATTTGGCTGTACCGCAAGGTCTTGAGACGCTCGACAATTCTTATAGCGCCGATGGTGTATTCGAAAATAATTCCCAACATCGAAATGTTATCTGAAAAGAGCGTCACGTGCAGTTTGCAAGAAAGCTTACCAGATTACGCAGCGCATAAAGAATGAAGAGGCAGATCAATTTACAACAAGTTACTTCCCATCTAGCGCCAATCATGACAGTACGCCCGAATCTGTCATAATTCACTCGGCATTGTGTAGGCGAGACAGGAAGAACGAGACTCAAACCGAGCTGCATTTAACCGACTGCGGCGCGCCAGGAACAGCAGCCGAAAGGTGTTTATAGATAAGAAAATATTTTCTAGAAGATCACGATCAATTCGCATTCGAGGCAATGATGATTTCGTTCATCGCGTCGCAACCGAGCGCATTCGGTCGGGAATTCTCTCCGGCGAACTGTCGTCTTCGTTGTCATTATCATCGACGGCTTAATCGAACGGATGAAGCAGATAATTGACGGAAGACTAATAAATTTGAAAACGTAAAAGTTCATCAACTGGGAGGAAGATCCGCCTTTTAATTTACGCGTTGACAAACCATAGCCTTGGAACACGTTATAAGTTCGGATAGATTTGCGACGTGAGTGATGAAATATTCGAGTGATGTTTATTCGTCGGAATAAATAACAGAGGCGTAAACTATTGTTGGATCTTTTTGGACGGAGAAGGATTCACGTGCGAACTTACAGATTCAGTCTACCCTACCTACGACACACATCTAGATTAAAGCCGATGGTGAGTGTTTACTAAGCTGTGATAAGTTTTAGAGAACCTTCGAATGATATCTATTCGTCGAGCTATTTCAGTGCCACCGAATTCTCCGTCGCATCTTCCGACAGATTTATCTTGCCGATCACTTTTATAGAAGTTTGACTGTGGACGCGACGCTTTCAAGAATACCATGCCGGAAACTTCGACGATCGGAGATGCGACAAGTGTTACAGTGCATAAGAATCTTCAAAGTGAAAAATATGACAACGTGCACGAGAAGAGCAACGGAAAATTGCTGGAGGAAAATGTCGACGAGGATGACGATGAAATCACAGCTGAAGACCTCGCGCCTGACGGAGGATGGGGTTGGATAATCGCTCTCGCTATGATCGTTGTTTTCGTGAGTGAAATTTCATCGGTAGTTTATTGTAAATTATATTTAAAAATTAAGTATTAACGTAGCGTGAATAAGAAAAAAATGTTATGCTACGAACTGGTAGCGATCGTCGAGAAATCGTTGGGTCAATACGAAATGCCTCACGCTGTTGACGTTGTAACGGGTCCACGGCCGAGCTTAAGAGATCGTTGGCGCTGAAAGAGTTTTCTACTTAGTCGTTGTGAGATAAGAGGCTCCTGTGAACGAGTAGTAGCACTATCATCGGTAGCAGAAATAAACATTCTTAATCCGCGTCTGTGATAAAAATAATACGAACAAACATGCGCTGAGGAATGTAAATTGACTTTCAGGTGAGCGCTACCGGAGCGAGTCCGTCCTTCACCATAATATTCGGCGAGTTCTTCGAAGCAACTGGACAGGCAGGATCAGCGATGACCGTTCTCAATTCAATTTTCATGATCAGTTTCTCCGTGTCCAGTAAGTGTCACGAGTAAACGAATTCCCTTCAGCATCTATTTTCGAACCAAGTAAAAGACAAAGTCCTATCGAATGATGTACCCGGCTCCGTTTACCCAGTTCTTCTCTATAAGGATTGATCGTAAAAATCAATAGGATGAATCTTCGAGCTACGGCATCGAAATAATCATCCATCACATTTCTAGGTCTTATGACGACGGCGATGCTGAAGAGATATCGCATGAGACTCGTCGGAATAACTGCGGCTGTACTTTATTCGGTACCGAATATTCTCTTGGCATTCGTTACGGAAGTGTGGCAGATGGCGTTAATATTCTTCGTGCAGGGATTCGGTCTCGGTGTCATGAACAATATATGTAACTCGAACTTCAATGCCTACTGGGTCAAAAAGAGAGTCAAGGTCTCGTTGAATGTTAGACGCGTCAGCAACGCGATGTGTATCGTATGTAAATTTTATTTTCCTTATACTTTCAGGTCATGAGTGCAACGCAAGTAATCGTTGGCTTGGGAGGTATAGTGTATCCTATATTGATCGAGAAATTCATGACTCTTTATGGATATCGCGGTGAGTCGCATGAATTGATAAATCATGCCGGTGAACGACCGATTTCGTGAATGTCCGTCAATTTCATAAAGACAATGAAGAGTTCATGCCACCGATACGTCGGAGTGCAATAATGAAAATTCAATGCGACGTGATAATTCACTGGTCTAAATCGGTCATTCAACAGTGTCGTCACATTAGTTTGCTTCCTCTTCAGGTACCGCCGCTATCGTTGGTGTTGTGAGTCTCCACTGCATCATCGGAATGATGATGATGCATCCGGTTGAATGGCATGCAAGAGACCCAGACGAGGTCCGGAAATCCCGGGCGAGATTGGCCGAGGAGAACCGGAAGTTCCTGTCTGAGAAGCTGCAGGAAAAACCCAACGTCGACAAATTCGTACATCCCCTACTCGCGAATCGTCGTTCGACCATTCACGTGGTCCAGGTGTTCGCGAGACCAAGCAGGTGGAGCAGCCTCAGGAGTCTGAAAGAGGGTGGAGCTCACGAAGTTCCTCTTCTCATAGAAACACTGAGAGTAAGCCAGCACCACTTGAATTCGCCATTCGTTCAATCCTCTCGGCACTCTCCTTTATTTGATCCATGAATTCGCATTAATTTTGTTTTAAACAGGCGAGGGTTGGATCAAATTCGGACGTTGAGAACGGAATACGTTTGCGAACAAGATCGAGCACTAATCGAGCCTCTTTCGCTAAGAGGATGTCCGGTATGTCTGCTTCCAGTATCGGTAATATTGCCGGGGTTGGGTCAACTTTTGCCGAAATTCCACATCGATTTGAGCGAAAAAGCCGAAAGGTCGAGGAGGTCAAAGAAGTCGAAGAGGGCAAAGAAAATATAGCAGGGACAACGCCAACTGGCATCATGTAAGTTGCGGGGGGCTTGACAATTATTGACACTGCCACGTTTTGTCGAAAGATACTAGGCAAAAATTATTACCGGATGATTTTACAGCTCGTCCTTGAGTAAATTGTTTGAGCTGTCACTCTTGAAGAACCGTGCGTTCATGAGCACGAATCTTGGAATAAGCTTCGTCTTCGTGAGCGATTCAACGTTTTCGTCTCTGCTACCGATGGTAATGATGAATCTCGGTTACACGACGAGTGACGCTGCATTGACGATAACAGTAGCAGCGGCTGCGGAGCTCGTGTCAAGAATCTTTCTAGCGATTTTCACATGCTTCGTCGACGCCCGACCGAAATTTTTATTTTTCATGGCGATGATAAGTATGAGTTTCGCGAAAATAGCATTTTTCTACTTCGACCATACTCTGGCCGGAGTACTACTCAGTATTGCAGCGATCGGTGTCGTTCGTTCGTGGATGTTCGTTCCTCAACCGCTCGTTGTAGTCGAAAATTTTCCTGTGGAGAAGTATTCGGCTGCTTACGGAATATTTTCACTCGTCAGCGGAGGAATCATTATATTTTTCGGTCCAGTCATAGGCAAGTCAAAAGTCAACGAGTCTCTTACGAGTGCTTCAATTGTTGTCTGATTATTTCGATTTTTTCGCAGGATTCATCAAAGATTGGACCAACAGTTTTTCGATATGTCAATTGGTGCTTATAGCTCTCAACAGTATTTTTATCGTGCCGTGGGGTATAGAATTTCTTACCGCCGAAAGACGAGAAAGAACAAGGATCAAAGAATTGGAAATCATTGCTGACACAAAAGAGAAACTTGAATGTTAGCCGATAAATCAATAAAATCTACGCTCGTATTAACATATAATTCCTTTCTTCAACCCCTTCACAATTTATATATTTCAAAACGAAACCAAGAGCTTGCGGAAACGAAAGACAGTTTGTGATGTTTATGTCCTTTAAAGCCCAATGCCATTTCTTTGTTCAGTGAAAAACTTGAGGATGCAGAACCGCGAGGTTCATCGTGACTCTCAAATATTCTTGTTCCTTGGTTCGATGGTTATCCTGAAACCGTCGGCTCTCTTCAAGATAATGTCCGCTTGAAGCTTGAAGTCCTTTTCCGTCAGATCCGACAGAATCTTGTAGTTTCGAAGAATCGTCGAGAGAAGTACCTTGAGCTTGAGCATCGCAAACTTCCGACCCACGCAGGATCTTATTAAAAAAAAATAGAAAAATTAATAAAAGAAGAAGATTTTGACATCTGCGATTTCTCAATGAATGATTTTTTCTTACCGTGGTCCAGCGCTGAATGGAATAAATGCGTAGTAGTGCCTGTTCTGGGTTTCCTCGGGTAAGAAGTTGTCGGGATTGAAGACTTCGGGATTCTTATAGTATTCGGCGAGCCGGTGAATCCTGTAGGGAGGAATTACCACGGTGCTGCCCCGCGGTATTACATAATCTCCGGAAGCTGTCACCCGACAAATTAGAAAATTAATCTATCGATTTATAATGAGGGAAACAAAAGCTTTTAATTATTGAAAAATTGCCTCCATTACTCACCAAGTTTAACATCCTCAGTAAGATGTCTAGCAATAGCCGGTACTGGTGGAAATAGCCTGAGCGTCTCCATAATAACTCTTTCGAGATATTTCATCTCTAGTGTATCTTGAAAGGTGCACTGACGATCCGAACCTTTGAATATTTCTTCAATTTCTTCGTAGACACGAGCCTGCGCAGAATAACGAAGAATAAAAGAGGAATATTGCGAACCGATATTGACCCCCGTAAAAACAATAAAAAATTCGTGTCAACTGTCAGAAGTGACGAAGCAATCTTGCTTCAATAGAGTCATAATAGATGTAAAAAATTATCGTCTTTCTTTGGAAGATGGGGGATGCGGCGAATGGAAAAAAATTGTTCGCAAAAGTTTGCGCGACTTGTCACACTGTAGAGAAGGATGGGAAGCACAAAGTTGGACCTAACCTTTTCGGTGTACTCGGTCGAACTTGCGGAAGTGAGTACAATTAGCTAGGTCATATTGACAATCGTGTTGCAAGAGAGAGACCGAGAATCCTTGTTGTCTTTAAGCAAACGCGGGCTTCAACTACACTGATGCGATGAAGAAAAAGAGCGTTCAGTGGGATGAAAAATCCCTGGACGAGTACATCGAGCAGCCGAAGAAAATCGTTCCCGGCACAAAAATGATATTTGCCGGTCTCAAGAAACCCGAGGAGCGAAAGGACATCGTAGCGTATCTCGCGACTTTGAAGTAAAAAAAAAGGGATGATTTTCCTCAAAGAAAAACTCGTCGCGTCTGTGAACAGTGAGGAGTTGTCACGTACGTAATTTTATCCGGTCTGTATCACAGTAAAAATATATTCTTCGATCACTCACCTGCACGTCTTGGTGAATTCCTAAAAGGCACAGAACGAAACTGGATCCAGCAGCGGTGGTGTCGTGACCCTGAAATTTTGTTGGATTCATCACGATCGACTCATTAATTATTGTTTTTAACTTCACATATTTGCGACACCGATTGACGTACTTCGAACATTATAGTGTTTACTTCCTCTTTGATCTCCTCGTCTGAAACATTGGCCCCGTTTCTGGCCAATTCGAGCATGAGGTCGAGGAAAGCGAGTCGTCTCTTTTCACCTTGAAACAGAAATAAAAATCAGTGATTATTTCAATGAGGCCTTTGTAAAATTTACTACGCGATAAGTGAGATACCCACCAACGTCATTCTCATCAATCTCATCGAGGTCGTCTCTGACATACCGCATATTTTCTTCGATCGCTTTCCCACTGTTTCGGCCTTTTCCATTTTCCTGACGTTGATACCCCGGAAGGCTTTCGTCCCCCTTCTCGAGGTATTCGAGTTTCTTCTTTTGAATGACACCACTCGTCAGTCCATGAATAATCCCCAGAAGCTTTTGCTGTGCCTTGAAATCGCTCGTGTACTTGAATAAAGAATCCAGTCTCAGTCGTAAGTCGTACTGCCTTCGGTGGATGATGTCGCACATTCTAGAAGTCGAAGTTAACGAATATTGAAAACAAGACATACTGAAATGCTGCCGATCGTTCGATAACGTGACTTTGCTTCCAAGTCGATCATTCTCACTTCATTACTGCCAAGGCATAATCGTATCCAGTCTTGTCCTTTTGTCCTCTCACACCCATCGCAGTTCCCAACAGGATGTCCACCGTCACCGCGGACAGATAGTCGTGACAATCGAATTCCTTGCCGACCTCCGAGCGCAAACGATTAACCAGATCGCGACTGTTCTCGTAAAACACCGGTACAAATGTCTTCAGTATGTTGAGATGGAACGTCGGTGCAATGATTTTTCTGTGAGCTCTCCACTTATCACCGGTGCTGATTAAAAGTCCATCTCCGAGCCAAGGTGCAAAGTACCTGTAATAAAAAAAATCGTGTTTTACTTAGTGTTCTAATCCGAGCCCACCTTTAAAATTATCCATACCTGTATTCCGGGGACTTGTCTATATGCACGGGACTGCTGAGTATAATTTCTACGTCACGGGGATCCATAACAAAAACCGCAAGTTTAGGGCCAATAAAGGCTCTGATGAGGTTGCCATAGCCCTGGTAATTAAGCACCGTGGTAAGAGTATCCTTGGATTGGACACCTAAGACGATGAGGGCATTGCCGAAGAATGGCACGGTGGGAGGTCCTGATTTATATTTAAACTCGTAAGATTATAATGTCGGAAAGTACAAATTTATTCTTTAAACAATTTTCTTTTTCATTCGACTGGATTAACCTACCTGGCAATTTTCGACCCATTTTCACAATCCTTAAACTTTCCGTGTAATAATGTACAGCCAGCAATGTGACAATAATAAAAATTAACGGATAAAATACTCCAGTTGGGAGATATCCCGCGGACATAGGTACCGCGTCCATTTTTTTTCTTGTTTAGTCAAAGTACGAAGAATAGAACAATTAACAGATTGATTTATTTTTTGCAATTTTTCTCAACTTGTACGTCGCGTACCGATTTGAAACTTTTTCGTTTTACTCTATGTATTTGCTTATTTTCATCCACTACACAGTAATAACAGTTTGTACTTTATACAACTTATTACCCACGAACGTTCACAAATTTTTATTTATAAAATTTCTGACCGCTCCATCCGGCCTCTAGTTTTTAAAAGAAAAGTACAAACAAAAATTCCCAATAACGGGAGAAATATAGAGACAAACTGAAAAAAACAAGTTTGTCACTTATTTAAAAAAAAAAATGTTTCCGAAACTTCGTATTCCAATTTCATGAAATTATTCTTTAGTATGTAATTTATTGCACACGAATTACAGTTGGGATTGTAACGATGGTTGGTGTGACAATGGCATTTCCACTGATGGCCCGGATACTTTTATAACCACATTTCGAGTCCACCAAAAAAACAATGCAATGCCTAGATTGTATTAATGCAATGACCTTGCGTCGCCCGATCGCAACGCTTTGCAACGCAAATCATTCCGTAATTGAATCACCTAGCAAAAAGAAAATAAATGTTCGCAAGTGCTATTAATATGTCTATATCTACAATTGTAAAATCTCTGAGGCCTCCTTTTTACCGCTGGCAATTGTTCTCGACAATTAATTCAAAGCCTGTTATCGTAAAGATAGCGGATGGATAGAAAATGGAAAAAAGTGACACAATTTCCGACTGAGCATCAATGTGTTTATTGCGGACGGCGGTTCGAACTGGATGTCGAAAAATACAAACAGAGTGGCAAATGTACACTTTTTTTTTGTATATAATGAATGATTTAATGATGATTTGACAGCATTTTAAATTAGACCGTCGATTTGAATTGCACTCAATGATACATCGTTTTAAAGAAATGAGCGTTCGAATATAAAATAATAAACGAATAAAATTTTTTTTTTTATCGACGTCAATGTATAATTAGATCAGTGGTGCACGTACGATGGTTCATTAATAATTCATCGCGTACGTCTTTCGTGCGCAAATTCAAGAATACTTAAAAACGTCCGGTAAACAATCTCGGGGTCGAAACATTGTTACGATGAAATGTTCAGAAGTACATGGCCTGCAAAAGTTATTATGATTTAACATAATTATTTTTTTTCATAAAATTTATTGCATTTCAATTCACTTTAAAACGGTCATCAGAGAAGTGGTTGTCGAAAGAAGGGCTGAAATATCACGGGTAATGCATCGTTAGCGTACACCGGAAGTACTACCGGTCGAGCGGAAGTGACGTGGCACAGTTCGCGAACACCCCATGCGTGGAACGTGACCGGAAATCGACCCTCGCCTATACCAAACTCGAGCACTGCGGAGGGACTGCGAAAAGAAATACAATTAGAGAACGAAGCTGAGCGTAACCAATTTTACGAAGCACAACGACATTACACGATAATGTATTGCTGTTATTGGCCAACCCTTATATAAATCGGAACTTTGGTATACGATCGCTAGTGCGCAATTATGCACCGGTGAAAGGCACGGGCTACGTTGTCATGTACTTTTAGCGTATTTTTCAAACTAGATGTAGGATTCACACATTTGGAACGACTGAAGAAAGAAATATTCTCCGTTGAAGATGAGACTGTAGTGCTATGTCCCTTGAAAATCTGTGGAAAAATGTTTATTATGCCCCTCTCGCCTGGCCGAAACTGGTAGACGGGGGGGTGTTTTGTGACCGTTTTGTAAAAGTGTAACAGCGATTTTTCCATGCTACCCAGTTCGAGAACTTTTATTGACGCAAAAACTTACGCTGTGAATATTTGTGTATTGATTAAATATTGTTTGGCACCTGAAAAACGACACTGACGATATACGAATATTCCAATCGGCTTATGCCCCAAAAATTTGATGAAGCACTAATTGTCATTGGGACTCGAGGTTCAGAGTACGTCGGGAATGAAGTTTAACAAATAAAAATAAATATTCATGAGTATAAATAGTAAATGGTATTTTTAAATATCTCATACAAAAATTACAAATACAAAAAATAGTCTTGACCATAGCTTAAGAGTGGATTCATTATCTTAATCAATTAAGGCACTGATATATACATTTAGAATCTTTTTTGATTGTTTCTCACGCATAACGTCAGAATGAAATCGATTAAATCGAGCTCAGGCTCAATACCAATCGGATCATTACACATTTTTCCTTGTTTTTTTTTGAGCAAACGTAGATATGCGATTAATAATAACTAATCGGTCGCATCGCGTTCAATGTTGGTGTTGTCTTTACACCCCAACCTCCGAAGTCATGGATAGGACCTCCGGTTCTATCGTACCATAAAATCCATTAATTTATTCATCTTGTACTTTGTAATTCTTAAGGCACTATACAAACTATCTAACGATAAATGTATAAACGATTTTTTTTGTATATTGTTTACTGGAATCGTTCTCAGACTTCGATAGTGGGCGTGGAATGACAGTATTGTGAATACATTTGCAGATCTATCACAACCGTTTTCCTGCTACAAGTTTTCTTCTCAATCCTTTTTTGTTTTCAAATGTTTATAAAGAAACCTCATAATTAACCAGAAACGTACCGTAAGTCATATATCGTAATCTTAAAGTCTCTAAATTTACAAACGTAATTAAGAGTTTTGTGTGTAACAAACGCATGAAATTGAGTCATAAGGCAGCGAGCGGTGGCCAATTCATATTATAACTATATACAAAGTTTCGAGGACAGTCTTTTACAGTGGGCTTCAGATTATTCTCGTCGGTACTATCTTTATTGTCGTATCGTTGAGGCATCCGTGCGCGGCAATGCGGGCATGGCAATAGCAACGAGTTTTCTTCATTTTTTATGCCCCGGAGCGTCACATACAGTACTTTCGGCTGAGTAAGTACATTTTTTTTGCGTTTCGATCCTTCCAGTCTCGACCAAACGTTTCATCTTTTTTTTTCCTTTTTTGAGATCATCGGTATAAAGCTGGCACATATCTTCGGCTGGATTGTCGAACTTCGTATTGAACTGCAAAAAACACAACAACAAAAAAAGTACTGTTAGTTATGGTACGATCGTATAAATTTTGGGGACAGGTACAGAATGAGAAAGCTCAACGAGTGATTGATAATTCAATCCTGACAGTTGCGTCCCGAAATTGGCGAGCAGTGGTCCAACGGACACGCAGGAAAGTTTCTCTCACCGTCGTTCGTTTCTGTCATGAGATTGAAAAAAAAAGGAAGAAAGAAAACGGAGTATGGTGTGACTGGGAGAACGGAAGGTAAAGCTGATTTTGTAACGTTCTACACGTGGTAGCAGGCTGAGGTACGAGGATTCACGTGTTTTGGGAAAAACCGTTAGCTCTTCCATCAAAACTCTCGCGAGGGGACTCGCATCCCCAGAAGATATTCACTTCCGAGTTCCAGAAGCACTTTTTCCACCCAAGGATCGCCTCGATATCTCCCCTCTAGATTTTTCCCTGCAAGTCCGCTTGTTGCTCCCATCTTTCCGGGGGAAGATACTTTTGTAGCGTATCCCTCATTGTCCACCCTCCCTTTGTATCCATAGCATATAAGTATATACACTATGTGTATACGTCCACAGTACGAGTATACACGCTTGCACGTTCTCGCTCGAAGATTTTTACCTGATTCGGTGAAAAATTAAATCCAGGACGAGGAGGATAGAGACGAAAGTATCGAGCATTTTGGCAACGACGCTAAGTCCCCGGGGGCGCCTAACGCGGATCGTGGGAATTCTTCCAGTAGAACGAATCAATAGAATTTCAAACTATCGATATACTTTATTTATCAATGTAAATTCGATGTATTGTCATCAAAAAGCTCACTGCGGAAGAATGACGAAAATCAGTTACGTATCATTTTTCCCGTTGTTGCCATAACATATTCTACGCAAGGATATAATTTCTTCAAATAAGATGGAAAATTTTGAACTAAAGGTTCGCTTGGATTTCCGAGTCATGTCCCTGGTTGAAAACCATCACGATGTCGCCCTTTCGATCCCTTCGCTCTTAGCGAAGCGAGCACGGAGCGGACACGATGAAAGAACGAGACGACAGACTAAGATAAAAGAGTGCTCGACACTCGTAGTCGGCGTGTCTTTTTCCCTTTTTCTTCTCCTCGACTGTCTTGCGCAAGGATCGCGTTAGTTCTCTCGAGGAGGAAAGAAAAAAGAAGACAAAATGAGGCTCGATACGACCACGCCTTGGGTGTATAACACTCTATGTACCGCGCAGATCTCTCGAGTGTCACTTCCCACAGGACTCGAATCTCAAGTTTCAAGAAAAGTGGATCTTTTCCAACTAACAATCTCCATGTGGCACTTTCCTCTTATCGAGAAGCTTGGAGTACTCACGCGATTCCGGATATATTCTTTAACTTTATCGCCATGACAGCGATGAAGAAACGCGCGTGCCAGCACGTCTCTCGTTCCCTGTTTCAATAATACCTCGGACATCCCTCGCTCGTTTCCAGATGTCTTTAAATTTAAGTAGCGGACGTAAAACATCAATTTTTTTGTCTTCTCCTTGTTCAAGTAAATAAAAAGAAATAAAATTCACGTTATACTTGCTCCTTTTGGTCATCGGAGAAGCTGGTGAAATTTACGAGTCACGAATTCTTATGTGAGACCTACGTGATCAATGATGCGGATTATTGAAATTTTTATATATCGCTGTCGCTCTCGTGCTTAATTGGTATTTATTCTTTCCTCGTTCGGTATAATGCTACCGAGTGCGATAACACGTAACGCGGAGAGAAATTCTCACGCCACCGACTGTCACGAGAGAAAGATCGTGGCCGAGGGTCTCTTCCTATGGCTGTGCTTGTGTGCTTCTGTTCGCCGGTCGAGCGGGACCGGCAAGACAAGTAATTCACGACAATTATAAAGTGAGGTCATCCACGAAGTTTACGAGATGCGTCGTCGTGGCAAATTAATTTAATAAATTCCTTACTTGCTGCTACCGAGCAGTCGCGTAGACGCGCGATATACTATATCGTATAAAACATACTGGGGTACTTGATCTAGTGTTATGAATTAACGAGTAAATTATATTAGTTACTAATTTCAAGAGTCGAGTCATCGGTTATTTTTATGCTGATTTTTATCTGACTAATCGTTGCACTTCGCTTATATTTGGAAAAAATACTATAACGAATTAAGCGGAGCAATTAAATATTTCTCATTTAGTGATATGTATATTTTATAGATTTATTTTTCGTTTTATAGAACAATTACTATTGGCAAAATGTATTGTCTAGCCGCGGTCAATTAACTAGTTGTTTACCGCGGTATTTAGTCTGTTATTTACCAACCCACATCGCTATCGAAATTGCCGACCGAGTATATGTGTATGCATGTACATACATCTTCGACCGACGAGTACCCAGTTCAGCGGCAAACGCTGCGATATGTCTTCAATTACAAAACAGAACGAGTTAAGCGAGCCTTTAAACACCGATTGCGCTTGTTCGGCAGCGAATGAATCATACGGACAGAATCAATGGATGATTGCAGAGTCGAAGGATATATGAGATCGATTAATTAAATGATACTTTCATGGATAATTATTATCGATGTTATGCAGACTAGAAATCGGTATTCGCAAAGCACACCGCTGATTCCTCAAAGTCATACAAAATTATCAGCGCTGACGAGGTGAATTAATTAATTATTTATACGCGTTACGCAAATGCGCGAATGATATTAGAACGACCGTTTGTTGAATTAATAGCGCGCTCAGAGTTTAACGGTATTTGAAATTAATTCTTGAGAATTGACTTGGCAGCATTCTTTTAGTATATTGAGATACCTATGAATAAAGTTGCAAAGCAGAAGGAACGGTAGAGTTCGTAGTTAAAATTTTCCGTAAAAACTAGATTGTACAAAAGAATCGTGGCGTCGATCATGCTGGTGGAGCGCCCGCATGTCGCGTAACCGACGCGACCGACCCGACTATTGGTGATGCTTCGCGCTTACGATCGTGGTTTACCGAGTTGCTTGCGAGAGCGAGAGCTCACGTATCTTATCAATATACATTACCAGCATGATATTTTGTCTTTGTGCTCTTCGCTACGGGAAAAACATACACGATTCATCGGAGAGCAAATGATTAAATTATGGAGGAAGGACATAAAAAAAAAAAAAAATCCATATCAGTTGGTTTTTCCGTTTGAGTCTCGATATATTAGTAAGGTCAAAAATCCCGAGGCTGTTTCTCGATCATTTTTTACATATTCTTGTGTTCGAGTAATTTGACGAACGCTGTAGAAAAAAAAAGCAGTGATCCGTCTGGAAGCTAAAGCCGATTTTTAAGTTTTCTACGGTGGTGAATCGTAGCATATGGTAAGCACCGCGGGACCTCTCTTACTCGCTCTCAGGCCGACTCTCCTCTATCGTATTGCCGCCCATATGGCACGAACGCTTGCGTTGCGCTAGTGTAAGCCGTTTTCCTTCGGTTCTGAAGAGCTCTGATATTATATCAAACGTATGGCACGTACGACTGCGTGTTTCCGAAGAAACCCAAACGCACTCTCCGGCTGCGAGTCATCGAGAGCGTGGAGTCTGTATCGACGGGCTGTTACTCGATTTTCATAGTCTGGAAAATATGCCACGTTGTGCGATGAATGTCACCAAAATAACAATCGCGTCTCGACTGAATCTAGTTTTATGAAGAAAAAAAATAATAATAATAATGATTCGCCGCGAATCACAAGGTTACTTATAGCGTACGATATTCGCCGAGAGGAAGTTTCTTTAAAACCGTGGAACGGAAGAACTGAATAATAGACGAAGGGTAGAAGGGAGGTCCATAAGAAGAAGAGGAGGAGGAGGCGGAAGAAGAAGAAGAAGGAGAAATAGAAGGAAGAGGCGAAACCACATGATTCGGCGGCAGGGGGGAGGGGGGGGGGCGGAACAGGCCGGTCGACCGAGACACATCTCGACGCGGGTTTCCGGTCACACAGGAGAGGCGAGCGAACGTTTGCTCCATCGTCCGTTTGCTCTCCGACGAGACGGTATTGAGTCCTTCCGTTCGTGGGTGCGCAAGACGCGAATACAATGAACAGGCATAAGAACATTGTACGTGACAATGCTATAAAAGACTTTTGATATCGAAAGGAATATTATATGAAAAAATGGTACGATGGTATTTAAAAAAAACAAAAAAATATCAGACAATTGAGACTAGCAGCTTGAAAACGAGAGCTACTCAAAGGATGATGGTGGTGTCGCAGTGGCGAGCGAGTAAAAGGCAAAGTCGTTTTAGGTTCAGTCTTGAAAGTTTATTTTAGACACGGCAGAGTAGAGACGCCCGGCGGTAACGACCACGTGTTCTCCCGGGTGTTACCGTCGACCCCGTGGCTACTCCGAAGAACACGAGTTTTCACTTGGATGGCTTCCTCCTTGGGTAAGTCACGTGCGCGACGATCAACCCGTCGCGAGACTCTGCGGTGTCATCGAGGAAAATGACACGCGGGCTGGAGCTTAACTGACGCACAGTAGTGGTATTTTCTCGCCACGTGAGAAGGTCCCGAGGAATAGGCACGTGGTCTCTACGCGAAAACATCGCGTGAAACGTCGGAGACTCTCGCGTTATGTATCCTCGATGAATTTCGTCAACTTTCGCAACGAAAGGAAGGAGCCGAATCAAGGTTTCCCGAGTAGAATTTACGTCCGGTCATCCGTTCGCGCGTCTGGTTTTTGTAGTTAGTATCGAAGTGTACCTCGGGGAACAAAGTTGCCAACGATAAACGGGCAGACGACCCGAACACATCGAAGATGAAGAAGAACGAGCGAGTTTTTCGAGACTACGATTATCTCTCGGTGGTTAGCTTCTTTTTAAAGCGATTCTCCCCAGACGAGACGTCGTCGGTTGGTGCGAATGCTCGTGTGTACTTATATATATATATATATATATGTATGAACTTTTTTTCACCAGAGTACCTGGTTCACGAACAACGAGAGCCGGGAGAGAGGGAGACATTGAAAAAGAAGAGAGTCGAACGCCGCCGAGAGAAGAATGAGGACGAGTGAGGTGTGCGTTTCTCCACCTCGTCGACGTTCTTTCATCCTCACGATGTGTCGCACCGGTAGTGTGACTGTATACACAGAAAGCAAGCTCCTCGGGCAACTCTCTGCCATCTACTATAATAATACGCAGGGTGCTGTTTCTCTCGCTTACCGGTTTATTCTTTCGGTGAACGGTGAGTGAACGAGTCGAGGTGAGACGGCGAGGATCCGAAGAGAACGAGATCATACGTGGGCCAGCCGTTGGGTATGCTGTTGCGTATGATGCACCAGTCTTCCCTGTTCTTGTTCCCACCAGTTTACAACGTCCATGAACTCTCCGGATTCCGTGATTTCTTGTTTGTAGTAAAGAGCGCCGGAGAACCCGGTGTCCGGACTAGCAGCGTAAATCGTTCCACCCTCCTCGCTGTCGCCGGCACCGCTGTATGGCGACAGCATGCGCGGCTCCAAGTTCTCCTCGTTCTGAGTATAATATTCCGAGGCCGGCGAAGCAACGGAATTGGGCGACAAGCGAGAAAACGATTGCCCTGCGATAACCGAACGAACTTGAAGAGGTCGAGGCTCCAGATTTTCCTCGTCGCCAATCGACTGCGCGTAGTAGTCGCGAGGCGAACTCGTGGTTGTCGATACTGCGTTCGGCGATAGTCTGCAATAAGAGAAAAAAAGAAAACGATTAAACAACAGGTAACGATAAATCGGATCGAAGAGTACGGTGATGCAGCGATGTAAGAGCGCATGCAACAAGAGACAACACGTGGTCGGACGAGTATGCCTCGCAGCGGTGGTAACGGAGTAACCCCGGTTACGCATATAATACTCGAAAGGCGAATGCGTTTCGTACATAAATCACGTCTCACATTATGCCGAGAGGACACGGAGAGCGAGGAATTAATGGGTCGACAAAATATGGTTGTATGGATCGTTGGGGTATTTCTTCGGGGAGTTTCTGCCACTCGATCCGTAACCCAGAGGGGTTCCCCCTCCCTTCTATTCTTTCTCCGTTCTATACACGCTATTTATGTATGAGAAGTTTCGGCGAACGAGCCTAACAACAAAATGTGACCGGCGGAGAGGAATAAATGAATTAAGATCCAGTTAACGGGATTCGAGAGGAAAAAAAATGTTTCTCTTGCCTCGTTCCAAGAGTCGCCCTCGTTTTTCCTGCTCCGTCTTCTTCATCGTCATCGTGAAGACCTTCGCCGTCGTCCTCATCGGCGTTGCCGTCGTCTTCGAGGATCAATCTTTCTCCGGAACCATTGTGACTCGAAGACACGATGCTGCTCGTCGGCGAAGGCACGTTGTGACCGAGACCGGCGCAGGGATCGTACTCGATACCGTCAGCTTCCGCGAGTAATCTCTGAAGGCCCCTTATGTACTCCACCGCCATTCTCAGTGTCTCGACTTTCGAAAGTTTTTTTCCTCGATCACCATAGCCCGCCGCTATGTGACTCGGAATATGTTGCCTCAAGGTTGCATAACCGTTGTTTACTTGCTTCACGCGATTTCTTTCACGAGCGTTTCGCTTCGCAACTGCTACCGGCGGTGGTTGACCATTTTTTCCATGCTTCTTCAGCCTCGATGGATCGTACGGTGGAAGAACGCTTCCGCTGCTGGCAGTGTGACTTCCACTACCGGTTATCATACTCTTCGGTACTATCAGATGGGGCTGGTTGCCCAAAATATTGCTCTCGTTGTCCTGCAGCGTTCTGAGCAACATCAGTTGCTCCTGATCGTTGCCATTTATCTGCACCCGATTGCAGAACACCGTTACTCCCATAGTCGTCATTTTTTTAATTTTTAGTTTTTTTTCTTTATTTTTCTCGATGATGAAGTCGATGATGGTTCTCCGAAGATTGAATTCGTATGCGTTCCTTTATAGTTTAGCGTATGCTTATCCGACCGCGGTAGACGCGCTCGACTCTCGTTCGTCTCATCGACTTTAATGCCTGTCGAGGACAAATCTAATTGATGCTCCCGCGCTCTCTGTTGCTTATAAATAAAACGCGCTTCGCTCGGTGACGACGTTGCGTACGCGAAGAGACAGAAGCATCTTATCTCGCACAGCTGAGGATCAGTAAAAATTTTGATTACAGGATTTGTTCAATCCGGAGGGACAAAAACTTTTTAGGATAATTCCTTGATTATCGTACATTCAGAGTCTGATTTCTGTCCCTGGATCTATGCAATTGAATTCACTCGATTTGCCCCAATTTGGCGTGGTATCTCAATTACTGCCTTTTTTTGTAGCTCAAAATCCTATGGTTATCGTTTGATTGTTTCTCGGTTCTATCCGTCGCGTCTGCTCCGTAATCGTCGTTGAACATCAATTGTCTGCTGCCTCGTCGTCTTGTCCTCGTTGGCGCCGTTAACGCTTCCAGCAGTAAGACCGCTTAAGTAAAGCATGAGGTCACCATCTATTCCAACGGTCGTCGACTCTTTCGCCCAGTAGATCGATCCAAGGCCGTCTCTCGTTGGTGTCACACCGGACAATTCGATGAATTTCCGAGACAACAAAAAAATCTCGGATCCTCGATAGATCTTCACTTGCAGCACTAATGACGGGCCAAACACTGGACGTTTCACTGGCACAAAACGATAACGACAAAGCACCAAATATCAGTTACAACCGGAGCGAACTTACTAACGGTGGATCAATCACGAGACCTCTCGTCGATCACGGCAAATAACTCCGTACGTATCCACACGTATTACAATTTCATTTATAATCCCTGCGGTTGAAACGAAAAATAAACTAAATGATACGTCACGAATGATAATTTTTTTTTGTATGCAAGTGATCTGTATGGATGGAACACTGTTTAGATCGCTGTGATGATCGGTACTAGGAATGGTCAAACGCCGCGTGCAACGCGCCGCATGGCGTCCGCATTCGGAATGAGCCGGGTACTACGCACATTCGATAGGATATGCTTTGCCGTTCGGGGTCTCTTGGGGTACGGGTGTTGCTGCGCGCTGCGGGTTTTGCCATGAAGGCAGTAACAGCGGCGGTGGAGTGCGCGCGCGAACAGCGCGCGTATACCGTGTCTGGGCAAAAGCGGCAGCGGCGGCAGACAAGAGCACTTAGGGTAGGAAGCCCTTGCCCTATCCTATGCCCTCATGCGAGTCCCGGTAGTGGTGGCCGCAACGACGTGGAACAGGCGCAAGGCACCAAGCCGTAGGCAGCATGTGTGACGAGGAGGGCGAACGCGTGATGCCGGCCTACACGGACGACCAAAATGGATGTGACGATAGAGTGGGGATTCGAGCACGCGCCGAGCGTCGTCTCGTTCACCAGCCCTCTCTTGCGCGCCCTACGGCGGCCTCCCTTACACACGGCTCTCTCTTTCCCTCTCCGGAACTACCGCGGCCGATGTATATATGTGTGGCGCGCGAGCCATATGCCGGTAGGGGAAATGAAACGTGCGCACGATTTCGAACATCGGTGTGCGTTCGGTACGCTGTGTCTCACGTACGTATGTTTCACGATCGCCAAGTTCCTGTGTCGGTTCGCTGGTCCCAACGTACCAACTAACGTAGGTGGACGAAAACTTGATGATCCGTGAAATGTAACACTTTTTGGCAGGGTTTGCAAAACGAGTCTGATGGGTAAACTTTTTTTTTTTGGGAAAATTAGTGAACAGTCCAATGATCCGAAGCTTCCTGTACGCATCGTCGATCGACAGTCCTTCCGTAATTTATCCCTGGTGGTAATTTCCTTTTTACTGGGTCTCTCGAACCGTGCGATGCTCCATTTGTTTGCTTAAGAAAATTAATCCAGACGTTATTATCATTTGCTCCGAATGACGCGTACCCGAGGATTTGTTTATGGTACATCGAGACTTTGGGAATGGTCGCACGTGGCACGAAGATTAAATGATGGTAACGTCGGGCCGATCTACCAGCGAAGCCGTCCCTTCGCATTGTTTGCGTTAGGATTTTATCGTGAATCCGTCGGGGAGCGATTGTGCAACAGCTTGCCTTCGTCCATGGGGCGAGATTTCGAGAATTGTTTTCTGCCCTCCAAGGGTACTTGTTGAATGCACCGAAGCTATCTCGATTTTAATCCTCGATGACGATCCTCACTGGAAAAAAGAGAAGAAAAAACCTATAATTTATTCACCCGATCTGTGTCGAACACATCTCTACGTCCACCTAGCGAAAGTGTATTCCTCATTGCGCAATTACATACTGTGAGGTACGCAATATAAATATGTACGAGGGTATTGCATTATGATCTGCGGGCCTTCAAAAAGTTTTGATCGAAGATTAGACCAGAGATCTACCGGTGGATAAGGTCGAGAAAAGCGTTTCGTGATTTGCATTTTTTTCGGTACACCGATCCTATACACTGTCCGTGATGGTTGTTTTTACCCGCGTTAAACCGTCTCCGTCCTGGTTCCATTCGCATTCAGTGTACCTACTACAAACGTCATGCTAATTTTTTTTCTACATCGAATATGCACAGATTGAATTGCGCGGATGAATAAATAAATTCATATACGAAAACAGTCTTGTACAGACGGAATTTCCGGTCGGAGAATTTCAAGGGATATCGATTCGATTGAGTGTACGAAGGGCGCGTTTTCTGTTTACCCAGCGATTTTCTTTATCTAACGCAATGTCCTTCCCGTCTTCATGCAACGGTGTGGCGAGAAGTGGGCTGAGATAGAATTCAGTTCTGTCACGGAAGTTTCGTGTTACGGGGCGGAGTACAAGCTCGCGCGCGTTCAGCGCGAAAGGACGAGCCTCCGAGTTCCGGCACGCACCAAACTCATTTCTCTCGTCGGTCGACGGGACTCCATAATCTTCTTCTCACTCTCACTCTCATTCGAAACTTCACAATCGTCAGTGAGAGAGTGCTCTTTACCAGTTGCGAAACTGTTGCCTGCCTCGGGCAATGTATCCCACGTTAATGGACCACACAACGTAGGCGTGGTGATTCTTCTCTCTTACGGCGTTCGGTTCGTTCTGAAAGAAGAAAAAAAAATATCGACATCACATTAGGTGCCGATAATGAGAACCATCAGCTCTTTCTCTGGGGAAAAAAAAAAAACGAGAAAAACTCACCATCCGTCGACGGAACAACATGTTCACACGAGTTTCACAAATTTAACCAACGCCTCGCCCTCTTTCACCGCTGTCGAGATATTCACGAGAAAAAACGAGGTGGAAAAAAGAAGGAAAAGAAAGGAGCTTCGTGAATTCGTAGGCGAGAGCGGATATTATAAAAACCGCACTGACTAGATTCATCCTCCGGGGCGATGTTATAAAAACCCAGAAGCAGGCTGTGTATAGCGCGACGAGAAGACTACAATAGCGAGGCGAGAATCGATTATCTCTTGCTCAAAGTTGCCCCGACGAGCAACTGGTTGAATAAAAGAAAATTTATGCACCCGATTTTTTTTTGTCTCTCTCACAGTCTCCTCGGTCTCTCTACCTACCGCTCGATAAATGATACGGCGGATTCGCTACGAGCAGGCTTCTTTTTTTTAATTAGATCTAGAGCGGTGAGATTCTTAGGTACAATGGGTGAATGCCGGAACGGGGGCATAAATCAGAGCGGCGTAGAGAAGGGCTCGCGATTAACATTTGGAAAAACTTATATACAGAAAGGTATATAGAAGCGGTAGTGGTGGGTTAACGACAGACTTGTACCGTCTATCTGTTAGTACATTCGCGGCACGAACGAGTATACCGCGTGGTATGGTTTCGCTACGAGAGTTAGCGGAGGGAAAAACCTTTGCTCGGGGGATATATTCGTGCGAGCCACGAGAGAGCAAAACCCAGTTTATACCTAAGCCGAATTCGGGACGTACTAAGCCGGGCCCACGTATAAAGTGGGGCTCGAGCGAATTTATAATACAAAATATATATGGAGTGAGCTCACGGGGGTCGCCCTTCTATATACAACACGTACGTGGTCGTACGTGTACGCGAAAGAAGGAACGAACCCTAGTCACAGTGCGAGGCTTTAATCTCCGGTCCCGGCCGGACTCCGGATGCACCACTCGCAGGAGCGTCTCGTACGTTCCCGAGGGAGCCGACACCAACGGTGCATTTTTTTTTTTTTTTTAGGATTATATATTTTGAGTATTCTGGCACTAAGGCACGAACTGAGAATCTTTCGGTCACAAATGGTCGTCGCATTATCTCACGACGAATTTTTGGAAGTTGAACTGCGGCAGAGGGAAAATTCGATTCTAAATTGAAATACCAATATCACGAAGTGAATTTTGAAATTTTATTTTAGTAACGGACCCATGTGTACTGTTCGGGGGTTGAATTAGAAGATAAAAAGGTTTTCAGTGGAAAACAGTAGAAAAGTCTCGCGACATTCTTTGCCTCGCATACTTAACGCAGTCAGCTGGTTAAGTTTTTTCGAGGACACTTTATTTTTTTCCGTTCATTTTTGTGTAAATGTAAAAAAGCGAGTGACGTTGGAACCAACGTGCGAGCAATGTAGTCCATGAGAGATGACGAGGAACGAACCGGAGGGAGTACAGAAAAAGGCGGTTAAGACCATAAGGGGATACGAAGCGACGCAACACGTGTGATGTTGACGAAGATTTCATAAATCACAACGCACCACTCTCTCTCTTTCTCTCGACGTGGTATCGTTAAATATCTCATCCTAACCAATGCCACGTGCAAACCATCCGCACCGGAACAGCATCGAAGTCACAAGAAAATACGACGAAGACGCGGACGCAAAAATTCGATTTTTTTTTTCTCGTCATACTCCAATCGAGAATCCCCGAGGGAGCAAAGTTTGTCTCATCTGGACTCGGTGTCGGAAATCCCCACAATAATATCCTCCCCGTTAAAGTAAACTCTCTTAATAGATCCCATCCACGATTATTCAGGAAAATTTTTCCTGAAACTCGAAAAGTATAATTAACATTTCCGCATCTTAACGATCCTTCATACCCTGTTGCGATCTCGATAATTTTTCATTCATCCCGCACCCGGTTCCTGTCTCTGTATTTCTCCTCTTGGTCAGTATATTCCCTGAACCGAATCCCCACAAAAAAAAATTCGCTCCCCAAACGATGATCATCCCTTCGACGATCGAAGAGACCTCCGCGTGGATCAGAGTTCCAGTTGAATTATAAATCAGTTCTCATTTTTATTTTTGAGTGACACGAATCCGTAGAGAATAGAGTCAGAAGCAATCGGGTGCAAGCGGGGAGTCCCTCCCATGCGGGAGTTTGAACGCATAATAATAAAAGCTTTAATCGGCCGATAGGAAAGTGCCCATAGGAAGCCCGTGTAATATGGTAGCGCTACCTGGAGCATGCATGCACACACGCGGTATATAAGTTGGAGCCAGTGGTGATCCGCTGGTGCGGAGAGCGTCGAAGGGTGACGAGGAGCGTCGAAGGGCGATAGAGAAAAACCTGTGGGGTTATTGCAGCCGAAAGAGAGAGGGGCGGAGTATGGGGAGAGGGGGGGGGGGGTAGTGAGAACCCATGGAGCGAAACTTTGAGAGTGTGGAGGAAAAAAGATCGGGATAGGGAATGGGCCGGTGCGGGCTCTTTGTCAAGGCGCGTGCCCGTGCACGTGTGCACGACCAATGCCTACGCACTTCTGTTACGCACCATCCTTCGATAGTTCTGTCCTTTATCGCTTCGCTCGGTAAACCACTCGGCTAGAATAGGAAAGGGACGAAGAAGGAAATAATAACTATACGAGGCCCTACCGAGTACACTATGTATAGGGCAGCGGCAGCACCCTCTCGGATATAGCCGGTAGCGACGCCGGTAACGTGCCTAGCACGTAGGTGCTCGCCATACAATTTCCGAAAGGTAATTCTACTCCCTTTTTCTTTTCTTATTTTTCTCTGTGCTCGGTATATACAAGCGAGAGAAAAAAAGAACAGGAGGTTGGATGGAGCGAGATGGATAAAGAATTTTTCGTGTTCCGCCTCTCACTCTGGCAATTCATTCGAAGAGCAGGGCCAGATTCGACCCTCGGGGGTGGCCCGAATGTATCGTACAATGTGCAAAATTATACACGATCGAGAGCGCGGCTACGGCATTTACCGTTTCTTCTTTTATTATTATCCCGTCGGATATACGGTACCATACTGTACAGTGTATACCCACGCACGTTCCGACACTCGGTTCATTGCGTGACGCCATGCACCTCTCTGTCCCTGAGCCACCCTGCCAACGATACGAATTTTGATGCCGCTGTACTTATTCCTCTCTCTCTCTCTCTCTCTCTCTCTCTCTCTTTCGATCCCTGTGTGTATTACAGAACAGAGTATTCATTCCTTGGAGAGGAACGCTTTTGCCATTGTTATCGCAACTCTTTATGGATAAACCGGAGGTGTAACTTAACGCCGGTTATCTTGATATCCGTTTTTATTTTAGGATCAGCCGGAAGTCGTTGCTCTTCCGGGGAAAGATTCAAAGAATAACTGGGATGTGATGCATTCATTGGTATGACGAGTAACAGCAGTGACAAATATTCTTGGTGCCGGGTCAGGCGTAATTCTCTGTAGGGCCTTCAATTTTTTTTTGTCACTCCCTCGCTATCATTGGGACGGCGAAGATCCACTTGTGCACCAGCAAATCATTACACCACACATATCTCAGAAGCTAAGACCTGATTCATACTATCCCCCCCCCCCCCTTATTTTTTTCTGCCATTAACATTCGCCGATGAGGCCGACTCCGGATGCTCTGTCGACACACTATGTCCCTCGAGAATTTAGAAAAAAAAATGGTAGGAGGCAGCGAGAACTCCAAGTATTCCCGGAATGGTTGTCTGACTAATAGCTCTCGGCAATAAACTAGAATTCTTCAACTTTTATATCTCTCGATCGCCTTTTCGAACATAGAAGCATCGTTGCTCCCAGTTAGATCTTATATCGATTCGAATCTCGATTCGAATCTATCTTTCGAAACATAACAGTCATCGATGCGCAACTATTTACCTAAAGTCACGATCTTCGATGATTACAGAAGCCATAAGGCAGTTCGAATCTATTGTGTCTCTTAGAATGCACATTTTCTTTTATCGGATCTATTATTTCCGGGACTCGGTAAAGTCGATGCGGAGGTGCAATCGGCAGCAGGAGGGTGTTGGAATAGAAAATCAACGAGTCAAAGCTCCGCAGTGTTTCTCTCGCTTCTACTCCGACTGTTGGAGGGTAGAGTGTGAGTCGCGTGGCCGAAGCGTGGCTGTTGGCTTCATCCTTGTCTCATGTTCCGGTAGCTTGTGTGTAAAGAACGAAGACAGGTGAGGAACGCGAGCGGGAGGGGTAGGAACGAAAGATTCTGCTCCGCAGCCGCGCCAGAAGGTGGAAGCAAGAGAAGAAATGGGCGAAAGAGAGAGAAAGAGGGGAGGGGGGAAGAGAGTGGGAAGATGAGAGATCGTGACTGGCGTAAAAGAGACGGAGGATTAACAACACACAGCAGCAGGAGGAATAGCAGAGACGAAGTGTGCCCGAAGCATCTGACGCGCGCGGCTCTCTCGGTTGCTCCCAGCTGCCCCTTCGCTCGTGGCCGTCTCTTTCGAACTGTGTTTCGACCAAACGGATTCTCGGTCCACGCGCTGACGCGCGACAATACGGTAATTGTCGGTGGCTCGTCCTTCAATGTCACTGGAACAGAAGAAGAATATGTATACTCTTTAAAGGAAAAGCGGACCGAGATCATTTACCAGTTTATTACATAATACAGTGCTTATCGTGGCGGGCTGAACCTACAGTCATAGGCGTCGTGAAAAAGTGTTTAAATATAAAATATAATGAAAAAAAAAAAGAAAGAATTTTACCCTTATCCCCTTGCTTCTCCGTCCCTCTCATTTTCCTGCGATCGACTAATCACGAAAACACTCATTTTTCTCAGCTTCGGATCTCTCGGAGTCCATACGTGGACGGCTGGTGGTGGGTCGCAGCGGACTCGCAACGGTTCCGCCCAGGGTCCCATTTCCTACTTCCTCGGACAAACACACGACGGCAGCAACACGCTCGTTTTCGGTTCCTGGTTTCCTTACCGTATAGCATAGTGGGCGCACGCCACGCGTTGCTAGTGTAAGGGATAACGTATGCGAGCAGATGGTTTTTGACCCTCTCGACGAATTCCCTCTCTTTCTTCTATCTTTCCTCTTGGCCTTTATCCATCCTTATCCTTCGCTCGTTTCGGCGAGGAACTTCTCTGTGCCACCGACACACCGCCACACTCCACGCTCTTAGCTCGATCGGAAAAAAGCCTGAGGCACCCTCCACCCGAATTCGTGCCTTCTCATTTGATCTCGAACTTGAAACAGTGAAAATGACCGGTTTATTACAGTTACTGCGGCGCAGTAGATGGTAGCTACCGCGAGAAGCCGGTCAGTTTCAACAAGACGAATCGATAACTATGTTTCACCCCGAATAGCGACGAAGCATCCCGGCAACCACTGCTCGCCACCTCTCCAACATCCTCTCTACGTGCCGAAACTCGCTGGGTGTGCACGCGCGTACAGTGGTTCTCTGCTCCCCTCGAAAAACGACTTCCAAACGTGCCACATCTACAAGCTCATGCACAGCACAGTGTGCCTTGCTCGGAAACGCTCAACGACCACTTGTTGGGTATCACGGGGTTTTCTATAATAACGTGCCACGTGCAGTACTTTCGCGAGACTCGACCATAGTCTTCGGAGAATAATACCTAGAGAGTCGTGTATTACAATTGTACAGAATAGGTAGACGCAAGCGATATTGTTGCAGAGTTCTCGAGAAGCGTCGATTAAAATATTAGCGAACGGCTCTCATTCGCCTCGCCGCAACCAGAGAGCGTTTCTTCGGGGTCGAAGGACTCTTCTCTTTCGCGTATGATTGCTACGACCACTTGTTGTGCAACTCCATCCAGCCGTGTCCCGCCGTTCACCACGTGACTCCAATGCACACTCGTCTTTCACGATTATTCCTTTTCTTCCTGTCTAGCGTGCACGGCCCGCTTCGCTCTTCTCGTCGAAAGGGTGAGGGTTGGAAAGCGCACGTGAAACTTCGCGTGTACACACACGTGTTCACGAATTGTGTCCCGGCTAATGACCAGAGCTTGCTGTGGAGAGAAGAAGAGCTGTTTAAAAAGAAGGTCTGAGTTTTCCTAACGACGAAACGCCTTCACGGTAGGAAATGTCTTTTTCTAATGACTGTCGGTAGCTTCGGATTTGAATACATGCAATATTGTCATTAGCTCCAGTCAATTATTCATTCATAAATTTTATAGAAATCAGTTCTAAATTTATTATTATATATTAGAACTAGAATTATTCACTTCCACTCGAAATGTATTCGGATAACTGGGCGAATATATAAAAATAGGATATAATACTCTAGCATTGCGATGCGTGTGGAGTCTCTTTCTACCACGCGTTATTTTTACGAACGGCATACTCGTTTTAGTTTTGGGGTACGGCAACCTTGCATAGAAGCGCGCGCGGGGCACACGAGAGAGTGAATTTATTTAGGGGTGAATCGGGGTGCCCCCCCCCCCCCCCTACAATTTTGGCATGCGACGATATTCTTTTGTGCCTGGGACCCCGTGCACGCACCGGCGCTCGCGCTCTTCTCCTTTTCATTCCTCCTCCCTTTTCCCTTTTCACTCGATCCCTCTCGCTCGCGCTCACTCTTATTCAATAGGTTCGATGTTTTCCTTTCTCTCTATTCGTCCATAGGCACGCTCGTGCGTGCTCAGGAGGGGTGCGCAACCCCTCGTCGTCATCGCCGAGCGGAATGCCTGCGCATGTGCGCTCTCGCACGAATCCGGTGACTCTCAAACAATCGAAAAAATTTATTGACCGATAATCTACGATAGTCTCGAAATTTCGGTATACATTTTTGTTACTCGATAAATTGCCCCCGAAAATATATGATTGTGCCTAAATTAGGCCATATAATTTTGACGATTCATTTATTTTATTTTTTTATTTTTTTTTTCGTTGTGAATTTGAAAACCCCTGCGACAGTAAAGTAGTACGCGAGATCACTGTAGCTATGCCGGATCACGGCTCGCGGTCTTGCCTATAAAGCCCCCCGACATACGTTCCTACCGGCCCACCCTCTCTCTCTCTCTCTTTCTCTAACGCTCTCGACATATGCCACCTGAATGCCGAAAAACCCGGGGGCCCCCTTTACGAGAGAGACCAGTCAGGTTTCTGGATCGAGTCGAACTCTCAGAATGCAAATTGAGATTAGCGGCCCGCTCGTTCGTCCGGCAGGCTCATATTCACTATCTGCCTACGTGTATGCGTATGCGCGTCGTTCAAGCACACTTACGAGCAGATTTGGAATTTCGCACGTGGAATAAATTACTATACTCACGCATCACATATTTTCATGCAAAGAATAAATCTCGGGTACAACATTGAGAGCTGTGTAAGATTATTATTTTCGACCTTCGCTTCTATTATAACTGTACCCCGCACATAACTACGTCCCTCCCTCTCCCTTTCAAACTCTGCTTCCTACGAAACATAATGAACTCCACGCGTCGCGATTCATCGAGTTACTCAATCGATATATGTATATATCATATATAAAAAGTCATCCGGCAGACGTGAGCTTTTTTCGAATTATCATCTTCATTTTTTTTTTCACTGAATTTTGGGTGCATGTGATCCCCCCCTCGTGCCCTTCTGTTTCTCTGAAAAACCCTCTTGCAAGATCGTTTTATTTCCTTTTACTCGTACAGTTATACTGCGGAATGTGTCCTACCGGTATTTCGTATAATACACTCCTTGTAGAGTCGAGCGTAACCGCAGACCGCTATTGCGTAAGAGACACGAGGGAAAGATGACGAAGAGAACCAGAAAAAGAATTATATGCAGACGAGAACGAAGAAGGCGAACGATGGGCCGACGGACGCGTGGAAGGCCGGGGGTTCGATATTACTCTACGACGCGATGAAAGCGTTCGTAGAGAAAATCCGTACCGTAAGAAATGGATATCGGCATGACACGATCGATTCTTGGACAATAGCAATGTAGTATCGTCTTTGTCCGTTTCTCCTCTCTTACTTCCTCCCACATCGCGTATTCTAAGTCCACAGTAAAAATGTAACCGGCATCGATAAATAAATCTCCATATCTGACGCGGCGAATAGTTGGCGTTTTCCTTGCGTTCACTTGTGAACGAGCTTGAATAGAGAATGAGGGAGCGCACGAGAACTGAGCGTGACCCATGGAAAGAATATAAAACGAAGACGAAGCGGAAGAATCAAAGAAAGAGAAGAATCGAGAAAGAAACTATACGAGTAAGGGAGATAGGTCGATCCACGTCACGGAGGGTTCGCTATCTCAAAGGAAACCCGATGATTTCTTTTTAGTATATATGAAAGGAGGAAAAGCCTGCGCTGCTTTGCTTCTTCATGGCAGAGAGATCCACGAGCTGTAAGCGCGAGGAAGATCTACGAGAGGTGCGACAGCTCGAAGAGGGGAAGGAAAATTCGTTGAGGGAAGCCCCTGGTATCCGAATCTTTCGGGCACGGGGACCGTTTCGAATTCATCTCTTTTCGGTGAATCGGCGCGAAGACGTTACGGATGAGATGGAAGGAAGAAGCCGTGAAGGATCGTTGAGACATCCAGCCTCTGGTCTTCTCTACCGGGTGGCGCGGCGACGGGTGGATTCTTCTTTCCTCTTGGTCACCTCCCTTTCGAGACCCAACGTCGTAAATAAATGGCGTCGCTTTGACGCTAACTGCAGATTCGATTATCTGTTTGCCGCGCGGCTCGCGCCAGCATCGTCGTTGCCGAAGAAAGGAGTGTTTTACTTTGTCGGCTACTCACGCGCTTGTAAGGAGGAATTTTTTTAGTCTTCGCACTTTTCCGTTCCTGGATCGTCGTTGGATTCGTCTGTTTTCGGGACACGGGTCCTACTTCAGGGATTCAATCTTCTTTCATGGTTCCTCGATTGAGCTTCTGAAGAAAAAATGTTGATTCGTCATTAAAAATGTTTGCAAGATTAATATGCATAATGTAAAGTTTTAATCCATAAAACGGTCTATGAAATTTAATGTCTCGACATTTTTTTAGTAGCGAGTATCATGCGAGAAAATGGTCCAGAGCCTGTCGCAGTCGACGAAACAGAAGTACATACGTCACAGAAGGAAGCAAATAAACGCCGAGTTTGCAGGAGCATCGTAAATAGCAGCAGATAGAAGAGGCTTGGCTACCGGATTTTGGCTTCGAGTCACCATCGGATTCCTGTGTTTGAACATCGGCTCGGCCGGAGTAAAGCTAAACATGTAAGGACAGGGGACAGGAGTGCAGCACTCTGTACGCTTTCTTTTGGGACGATGCTTGCATAGCTGCGACAACTTCCGCCTTTGTATTTTTCCGGATTGAAGCATTGATGAATCGATAGAACTCTCGAGACTTCACTCGTGTACAATAGATTTTATCGAAGATATTCGCGTTTGATCATAAAGAATCAGCTGAAATCGTATCAGCTTTGCGTCGTATTGATGAGATGCGATATTTCCAAAAATCGACGATTAAAAAAAAGTTCTCGAATACATAGTTCCGTGTACATCTTGGAGCGGGACTTTGATAGGGAACGTTTAACAAGAAGGAGCCAATGTTGCAAACGATGCAGTTCCGGCGCGGCACGCTTCTGGGGTCCGGCAGCGCGCGTCATTCTCGAGTACATAGCTGATTATATAGATAAAGGTAGGTAACATATAGTGCAGAAGTCGAGAGGGTGGCAAGAGGAAAAAAAGAAGAAAGAGAGGAAGGCGGCTGGTCGCACACGCCGTCGGTATATACATTATACATATATATATATTATAAATATATATATATATATATATGAAAGGCGCGTGGTCCGGGGGCTGTGCCGGAATAGCGTCGGCCCCAACAGGGGAGACAGGTGCATCGTACCGCCAATTATATTTCGGAAGGATAAAAAACGAGCGTTGCTCGTGTGCGGCTCAAAAAACAGAGAAAAGAGAGTGTGCGCACACGGACATATCCATATGTGTTTTAGCACATGTGTATTTATTCGAATTTTTTAAACCTGTATGAGTGTACGTTATATGTTCCATTTCTTACGCACGTAAAGAACATATTCATGCGTGTACAGAGTAACGCGGCTATTCGCGCAACTTTATAGTTTGTACTTTGCCAAAAAAAAGAGAGAGACGAAAAGAGGGAAAAAAAAAGAAAAACGTTAAAAGTAAGCCGAAGAAACTATAAAGTGAGTGAAAGGAATATTATGGGGGAGGACGGGGGTTGAGGAGAAACACAGCCAGACAGAAGCACGTGACGGAAAGGGGTAGACGATAAGTATGTTTATGTGAGAAAGGAAAGATCGATGGATCGATAGTCGAAGAATAGTAGGCTAAGAAAAATAAAAGAGAAACAACAATACGTGCGCAAAAAATATGTATCTTGTTCACGATTGTACCGCCAGATTCTAGACGGTGGAATCCGAGGTACAATGTCGATTTCAATTTTACGGACAAGTGGAGGTAAGACCATCGAGTTCTCGATGGGATTCATTTTAATCGATTGCTTTCCCGAGTACCAATTCGATTGCGGACGGTGAAACCAGCCGAACGTCCATCGAGAATTATATGTATGTCTCATTGGACTTCATTAGCTCCGCCGCTTATTTATTCGATTCAGACGCCGTTTTTTTCCACTCTCGCGATTCGACATACTTCACAAATCGTACGAAGAGTTCGAGCTGGTTTGAGTATCAAAATATTTAATTGGCAGAATTCACAACGCGTCGGGGGAAAAAAAGCGAGAAAAATGTAAAGAAAACGAAGCGAAAAATAATTTAGTGCATTGAACCGCTCTTGTCGTCATCTACCTGGTTCATATATATGGTGTATAATACGACAAGTCTCACTGTTGTTAAAATCGCGAAAGTATAACGAACGTTGGCCGGCATTAAACGCAGTACAGAGTTCTCCTGGCCCCAAAGTCTCGTCGTTCGGACGTTGAGAGTCGAACGGCTCGGTAAGGCGGCGAGAACCCGCGCCGCTTTCGCGTTATTTCTTCCTTCGTTTTAATGGAAGAGCGGCGATAAAGAGAGCAGGAAGAAAAAGTCCGATGTACACGGGGGACGAAGCGAGTTGCGGGGAAGAAAGGGGAGCACCGAGGGAAAAAAGTTAATAAGCACGGCACGCGTCCTACCCACCTTCCTTCGCCTCGATAGCTGCGCTCGTTTCGCGAGGAGAGACTCGCTTCGCGCTCCTTCGTCTCATCGTTACCATAATACCTTCTCTCTTCATTTTTCTCGTGGTGGCTCGATGCTGATGCGAGCCACGAGACACAGTCTTGATCTCGTTCTTTGATCTCTCCTTTCGGTCCTTCTCCCTCACTCTGACGTTTCGCACCGTCCCGAGTGACATCGAAGATCGGTCGGCTTGTTGTCTCGAAGGCTTGTGGTAGGTGCAACGGAGATGGAGCAAATGAGCCGAGCAGCGAAAGCCATCTGAAAATTGAGAAAGAAAGAGAGAGGGAGAGTGCGAGAGAGATATAAGGATAAGGATATATATAGTAAGATTGTGTGGTGGTGGCGTGCGAACAGCAGGTGCACGACCTCTTCATGAGGATAGCTGCGCTCTCCTCAAAAGCTCTCGATTCCTTCACCTTTTCGTCGTAACTTGCTTTCTTTCTTTATTCTTCTTCACCTCGGATCTTCACTCTTCCTCTTCTGTATCTTTCACTTTTTACTCTCGTCCGCACTCTCGCGCAACCCTTCCTCGATACCTCCTTGCCTCGGTTGCCCCTCTCATTCACTTCCGAATTTCGTTATAATTGAAGGGTGTCCGAAACCCGTCCAGAATTATTGACATGCCTACCGTGCGAACCCGCCAGGCTACTCGCGATGTGGTCGCTGCCGTTTATATTCAGGAGCGTGTGCGAGCTTACTCGCGAGCGGGCGCACGCGTACAAAAACCGAAGACCGGTACTCATCTCGTCGTCGTCTCGTTCCCCCGATTTTTTCGGTAAAACAGGTAATATTCGGTATAAATATTTTGTACGCCTTTCGACAACATGCATCGATGATTTTTTTGTAAATCATGAATATTTTGACTGTACAAGAACGTTCAGCTTCTCGATAATGAAAGATTTAGTTACATTAGTACACAACATCAACAAAACAAAAAAGAAAAGTAAATCCTCTCACCGGTTCGATTGTGCAAAAAAAATGGCACGTACGAGAATAAAACTGGGGGAATTAAACTGAACTGATTAAGAACGAAGTTTCGGAGATGATTATCCATCGAAACTCGCAATAGCCTACAATTACCCGAACGAGGATCGTTCGAGTCTCATTGCTTTTGACTTCGACATCCTCATTTCTATCGCCCGGCAAAAGTTGATGGACCGAACGAACAACCAGGACAAACACTAGATGGTTTATTCGCCGAACAACCTTATCGGAATTCACCGACCAACTCCATATATTACATTCATCCTCTCATTAAACAGCGTCAATGGTGCAATATATTCAGGCATGCATCAACATAAAGACCCGGTGAGCATGGACGAATGAGGATCCTACGAAGCCGATAGGGAAATGAGGTGAACGAAGGTGACTGCGTTTATTCTTCATGGATGCACCGTATAAGACTACGCTTGCACCTTACGCTTCTGTCATTCGGATGGAAAAACCCGATCGGTGCGAGCTTGCGATAGTGACACGCCTTGAGGAGAGACCCAGGGTTTGGTTAACGCACGCACGAAAGAAAAAGAGAGGAACAGATCCAAACGCTTTATAAGATTGGTGTACAGGTAGTTTCTGGCGTGCTCGTAGCTCATTAGTCCACTATCGAAAGGAAAGATCAGCATTCGTTTGGCTCACGCACGCGCTCAGGTTCAACCGTGCATTTTATGTGGTATTACATATATATATCGTCCGACAAGAAATAAAAAGACGTATCGGACGGCATTTGATATATAAAAGTAAGTGGAATGAGTCCCTTTGCTTCTCAGTAGTCGATATCCGTATATATCAACACGGCTTGTACACATGTGGGATATGCATAGAAAGTGTGCGTGTGTTTGGTAGTGTGGGTTTCGGGTCTTGTATGATATTGCCGCCCGACGCGGACAACACCTTGCCATCGCGACAGACAGGTGCATCTCTTATGTCTTTCTCCGTCGAACCGATTGAGATTCCCTTATCCTTTTCTCGTTTCCTAGCTCCGTCCTCTCAGCTCTCTTCGTTTCTCTGCCATCCGGAAACTTTGTCCACTCGCCGTACGATAACGAGAACGCCTTGGTGAAGGAGAGAAAAGACGACACGGAGAACGGTAGTGAAAGGGAGCAGGCAGACGACGGCACGTGTCACGAATCTTTGAATTCATTTTTACCTAGACTACGAGGACGTAGAATAGGACTTCTTTTAATACATTTTTGTATCCCAGAACAGAACAAAGGGAACTAGAATAAGAGACTTATCAGACCGAGATTGATAGCAGCCAAAGTTCGAGAAAGTTTGTATTCTTTGGTGGTAAAAAAAGTTGAAGTGGGCGCAATTTTTAAAATAAAGTCGTTGGTTCGATGGCCCGGAGAGGCATTGCTGTGCCCCTGATGAACGGTCGCCGGTTCAGCGTCATAGAGCTGAAGAGGGCAGCATGCAGGGGTGCGGGTCAAGAACGAATTTTTCTTCATCGGAGCTTATAAATAGCGTTCGACACGATGTGTGATCCCTCCGGGATACATTTTTGATAAATTATTTAATTAAAATTTTGAGAGTGATACGAAAAAGATTCCTCCATCCAAACTCCGATGACCTTTCCTACAAGCGGCGGAGACTTAAGCCTTCTTCACTATAGTACGTCAATAGTTTTAGATGACTAAGCCGAGTTATATCCACATGTGGTGGTAGAAGCGTTCGCTCATTATCATGAGTATCTCAACACGTCTCATCAAGAAAAAAAAAAATTAACGTTCCACTATAGATAAAGAGATAGAGATAAGTAAACATTCTGATCGGCCTCGTCGTCGGCGATACTTATTTGCTTCGAGTGCTTGGCGGTGAACCCACGCGTAACTTCGAAATTCAATTTCGATGCGTTGGATGTACAAATCGGCTATTTAAACAGGAGTGACGCGCGACGGGGATGCTCCGGACTCGAGAGTGCATATCTTCGTCGGCTACCGCCCATTCCGCTCTTGCTGCTGGTGCTTTTGCCGTAAACAGAACGACGAAGAGAAGGCAAACCTGCGACAGAAAAAAAAGAACAAAATTATGGAGACATCGGTCTGCGGTATATTATATACGAGAACCGAAAAAAAAAAAGAAAAAAAAAAGAAAATCACGTCGCCGGAAACGTCCGAGTGAAAGAAAAGGGTAAAAGAATTTCAATTTAATTTAATTGCCGAAGGTGGGTTAATTGAAATCTCGGGTAATTAGTTTCTCGCGATTCTCGTGGGTAGCCCACCGCGCAGCTTTTGCGAGAAAGCATTCGCCCGGCTCCATGTCGGATGCGAGAGCGTTTGCACGTATTATAATACAGAAAAATCGCCTCGTGTATATCCCGTACAGTTTGCTCGCTTTGGTCCGCTCTGCTTCTCCACGGTTACGGAGACGGTATATGGACAATTTAAACAGCGGGAGAGAAAATATATAGTGCCGATTATACGTTATGTCGCGGCGCGTTATTTCAAGCCTCAGTGAGGCGAAACGCGCCGCGCGCGTACTTCTGCACTCGTTAACATACATTCGTTGGGTGCTGCGCAACGTCACCACCATCGGTACTTTATATAATAACAATAATAATAATAATATCGAAGCCAAAACTCATGGGCATGCATAACATATAGTACATATTTTCTATATATACCGTCTTCGATAATAAACTCGTACGGGAGAAACGTAGCTCACAATGTAATATCGTACGAGTAGCAGCAAGAGTGGATAAAAGTGGAGTAAATTCAATTAATCTATCCATAAATATACTAATCTGGATAAGACTTATTCAGTTCTGGTAATTGAAGCGAATTTCCATGTTCAACGGTATCCATAATGTCGTGGGACAAAAAGGTATTCAGCATCGAATCGAGAAAGACCACCTTGAATACCTAAACGACTGTCTCTAGTAGAGATCACGAGATCCTTGGCGTCACGCTGACAATCCTTTGCCACGTGAAACGAATGACATTGGGAATGCGTTTGCAAGGCCTCCAGAGGGATTTGAGTGACGAAGGAACGAGTGTTACGGGTGGCTTTGCCGAAAGAGAGCGAGAGCCATCGAAGAGAGGGAAGATATGCGAGAGGGAGCGTACAGTGAAAAATGAAAAATTAAAGGGTGATTCTCGATGACGCCGAAGGACCTTCCATTCACAATAGGGATCCCTCAAGATATTTCCGTCTGCGACTTCAGCTCCCGGGGTTTAAACGAATTACCCTCGTCGTCATTTTCCCCGCGGGAATCGGCCATTAATGGGTATAAAAAAAAATCTTTCGTTGGCTCTGTCTGCCTGTCCTCGGTGACGCTGTGCTGCGTGACCAAGCAGACTCATACTACCCACGACTAACATAACTATACACATACATACGACGATCATTTAAGGGCCCCGCGGGCTGCGTGTGCTCTCTGTCAGGCAATAAACTCTTGGAATTTTACGATTTTATAATTTCAAAAAAATTCCCCGGTGTTACACACGATGAAACGAGGCCGCTCGCGCGCGCTACTTGGCCCTTGATTCGCATGGCAGTTTTTGCGTTCCTCATTTTATGCGTGGTTACAACTCGGGGATCGTTGTCGTTACCCCGGCTTAACGATTTTCTATGGGACGCCCGATGAAACCTGCCAAAACCTTTTGATGCTACGCGAATGCATTTAATCGACGCGATATAGAAAGAAAGAGAGAGACATGAGAAACACATTGGCGAATAACCGGTTTTTGTAATATATTCCGTACGTATTCCGCGTTCCGCGGATCGTTGCGAGATTAGGGCGAGTAAAAGTATCAAACCGTTGACTCATCGCGCGCGTAGACATTTATTTTACCATCATTAAGAAATATTTCTAAATGAGTCGAATTAATTTTTAAAAGGGTCAAAAAAAGGTAGTCGGTACTTTGCGTTCCAGAAGCTCGGCCGCAACAGCAGGAGCAGAAGCAGAGACAAGAGTTACGGCAGCACGAGTCACGAGGCACGCACTTTAACGGTACTATAAGCATATTTTACAACGACGAGGGCTGGATCAACAGAGACCAGCAATTGCTTTCATCGTCGAGATTAATCGATGTCATCGATCTTCGCACCAAGTTCTTAATTATAAACGAATTCATACTATACAGCATATATTATACTCTCATATAATACTAATTTGAAATTGTTGTCGGATGATTTCCCAGCGGCAACAAAAAAAATAACAAGCAGCAGATAAAGTTAAAATTTCCCTATAAACCCTGACGTCACATAATTCCGGTGAACTCGAGAATTGGTGGTCCAGTCGCGAGTCTCGGTATAATGTAAAGAAACTGTGGAAGAGAAATAAAGATTGTAGAGATTAATCGATACCGCTCGGTTACGAACTCCAACGTCGCATTTTTCGAAAGACCGCACAAGACTTAATATCTCTGCCTCTCTCTCTCTTTATCTTCCTCGCTTGCGTGTATATGTGATATTCCCTAATTGAGTTACACGCGAGTGTAGTTTAATGAGAGACTTCATCGAATCCCTTCGCCGTTCCTCCTCTCCGAGCTATCAAATCGATTATTAAATCCCCAATTAATGACGTGAACTACGTCGTAGTCGGGCGCGTCGTTGCCGGACTCTGTCAATGTTTAATAACTGACGTAAATATCCTATTCGGTGAAATTATTCATCGATTTCGTAGTTAAGGGGGTGTCGCCAGGCGTTAGTTTCAAATTCTATTTTCTCCACTCAATTTCATGAATGTATGTGGTACGTAGACATTACTTTTTATCAACGTATTGTAGTTTTAACGGAGTAGAATTGTTAAATTAACGAAAAAAAAACAAAACAAAAAAAATTCTATATCGCAAATAATTGTTAAGGTTACAAACCATTTTTTACCGGGTGAAAGAACACTTACTTTTGTTGCAAGTTCGAAGTTGTACCACGTATGCTCGACGCTGGGAGAAGACGAATCCGTTGTCAAATTGTCTAGCAGCGGGGTGTTATTATCAAGATTGTGTGTGCTGGTCTCGGCGTGAGTCCTTCTGCCGTTGGTCCTGGTTTAATGCTACCATCCGTAGCCAAGGAGCCCTCGGTAGTCGTTCTCCTTATATCTCGAGGCAGTAGGTAGGTAGACGAGGTACTAGCTTGCTCGTGGGCTTATCGCACAGAGATCATCTCGATTATCGCCGCGTGTCGAGCTCGAGTCTCTCTCTAGCGCCACGGGTACGAATGTCTACGACGTACACTGTATTGGTAGTCCTTGCCATCTTTCTCTTCACCTCGTGTTCTCGAGTCCACCGATGCACGAGAGCGTGTCACGTACCTTTGTCACGGTCGGAGGACCATGCACGAAAAAGGGCGCGGGAGGACCTACCAGGGACAAAGAAATTCACGGATTAACGTACAGCCAACATAGCACAGCAGACTAGGCTCTCTTTTTACATGAATATTCCCAAGAGATCAATGAAATAAACATAATGTAAAAAATATATAAATCGGAGAAACACTCGTGTAAAGACGCTACGTTCCCTCTGACACGATAAAATAATAAGTTACAGCAATGAATATATATACTTGTGAATATCATTGAATTTTTGGTGAATGAACAAAAATGCATCCACTGCACTATATATGCCCCTTATCCTCGTCGTTTCTCCGTGGCCGCCGTCCTCTCACACTCTCTTTCTACCTTCCCTCCCTCTCTCTCTCTCTCTCTCTCTTTCGTTCGTCCTCTCTTATCCTCGGGTTCACTCTCTCACGAACGGTGTATCATTATGGACTCGCGTGCGCTGCCCCCGGTCATTCTCATCTCGTCCGAAAGAGCTTCGGCTCTCCTTTTCTTGTCGTGCGCGAGGAAGAGAGATTTTTTGAAGGCTCGAGGCTTGATTCTCGACGTCCGAGGGTCCGAGCGCGCGCGCCGGACTAGCCTCTCCATCTCGCTCCATCACTCGCAATTTTTGGCTCACCGAACTGTATACTTCGTTCGGTTCCCATACGTGAAGATGGATGCGCGAGAAAGAGGTAGGATTTTTTTTCGCGATAACCACGAGCGCGCACGTCCAGCCAGAAGCAACAGGAGAGCAACATCGAGTGAGCGGAACCGCCCAATGACCAACGTACTCTCGCGCGGTCTACCTTTCGTACACGCAAGACGGTATACATGTCCCGTGAGTAAAAGCATCGACGACGTTGCACGCACTCGTATCTACAGTTTAAACGGGATTATACGTATACTCGAAGAGTACGCTACAATGTTGTACAAAATATTGGGTGTCGTGTTGATTTTTTTTCGAAAGTATCACAGGCACAGTAGAATGTATTGATGGGAGTGAAACAGCAAAGACATTAATAAAAGTGGATCAGCTAGGTCGAAAATCTCTGGCGCTGTGCCTTTTAGTTGAGGATCTCCATATTGCTTGTGAGGAAAAAGAGAAAGATCAGGAACGCTTTTAGGACGCGAATGGACCATGGATTAATCTTTTTTTTTTTTCGCTTTAGTTATTGAAGAGTGTGAATGCAAACGGAGAACAAGAGAAAGCGGTATTTATGGTACTGTGTTTGTGTACTGTAGGGCAAGGAACGTTGAACTGAGGGAAGTAGAAAAGCTAAAGTAAAGTGGAAAAAGAGAGGACGAGATGTCGGTGAATGTTTTGAGAGACGTCTTCTCGCACGCTTAACGCGTGGCCGCGCATATAGTGATACTTGCTCGCGTATAAGCTCGTGAGTGAACCGCGAGCCCTTCGGCATCGGAAAGAAGTTCTCTCCCTCCAACGCCGGTACAGTCTTCGAAGGGATGAGAGACGTTAGGGTCCCGGTAAGCCGTGGGCTGCATGAGTTCGATGGGAACCTGAGAAGTTGCTGCTGCTGCCGCGCCGTTCGCTTCTGCCTGCCTTCGCCTCCGAAGCAACAGAAGTAACAGAAGACGACGATCATCCTGCCTCGTTGCTCTTCCTGTTCGCGGGGAGGTTTCTTCTTTGTCAGCAACGTCTCACACACGGTCCACCACCGGAGGCAGTAGCCGAGCGCGGAGGAGGATGCTGTAAAAAATGAAGGAAAAAAAAGATTATGAGAAGACGAGTCAAGGGAACGCGCGCGCGTCCGATGTGCCAGAGGGAAGCGAACGGGATACTGGGCAGCCGGTGTAACGAGAGAGTGAACGGGAAGGAAGATACATACAAACCGAAGGAAATCGTTGAAATTGTACGAAGCGAGAGTAAGACGGAATATCGAACGAAGCCCGCTCACTGCTTGGAGGATAGACCAGTACGTTAGCGAATGAGATGAGGAAAGAAGACGAGCGAATAATATGCGGCAGTGGTATATGAACAGATGAGAGAAGGGCTGTCCAGACATTTCGAGCTGGGGATAGAGGGCGGGAGAGGGCGAAGGTGAGGTCCGGAGGAGGGAGAGAAGGAAGTCTGGGCACGTATCGACTTTCTCAGGAGCGGAAGATCAGCAGCAGCAGCAGGAACGACTTGGAAGGAAGAAAAGAGAGGGTAGAGAAGGTCGAGCGCACGTCGGTCGCGTGGCCAACTCGTATAAGCGCACGCGCAACGAGCACCCGGCCTTACCAGACCCTCGTCTCACTTAATCTTATTTTTCTTCCTTCTCTTCCTGCACAAACGCTCCATACTGTTTCGATCATCGTGACCGTTTCACTATCGAATCGAACTGACATACTGCAAGTATCGATTCTCAGTACATCTTTGATATAACACGGTCAGATCCTTCGGAACGATGCACATGGTGCGTTTTACATTTTTTCGACAACTCAACATTCTGTACTTTCTCCATCGCCGCACATTTTCGCTGAGCGAATAAAACACGTTTTTTTTTCTTAATTTCGCGGACAATTTTATAATGTTCTGAAACGTTATGGACGTTCAACTTACTCGATACGATCTATACCTCCCGCAATGGTATTTACACTCTCGGTGGGGATTGAAAAACTGAAAACACGAAGAAAAAAAATAGGGCAAATAACTCTAGAGCCGTAACAGAAGCGAAGAGCCGTTTTGCCGTACTTGGAGTGGTTTGGCGCGCGTTCGGCGGTTACCAGCGGCGAATGAGAAAGGAGTCGTACGGCACACTCGGACACCGGCTTTCGTACTCGTACACTCTCGTACTTACGCACCGTTCGCAACGGTACCGAGAGTACTACGTGCATGCGCCACCTCCCCGCCGTACCTACAATCCGATTCTGCCTTTTCTCTCTTTCTTTCACTCGTCCTACCAGCGTTATACTCGCGAGCACGTGGCCGCGAGAAGCACCGTAAGGCTCTTCCTCTCTCGTTGGTACGGTAATCGACAATGTCGGAATTAAAAATACCACGTTCAACATATTCGGAGCATCGAGAGAAAACCGAACGCTGCGGCGACCGAGCACCATGCCCCGATATATCGATATTCCCAGCAGCGTCTCCGCACTCTTGTCGGTACATGCATAATACTCCCATAAAACTTATGCCCGATATTAAACGGCACCGTGTTGCTCAGCCCCCGCGTTATTTCGGAACCCAGGCGACACATATTAAACCGTCCACCGCTTTCGACATTCGAAGTCGCAATAAATTTGAATCTCGTCGAATGCATCCGATACATACGAAAGTTCCAGCTACAATCTGTATGGCCATTAATCCTGAATAATTTTTAATAAAGCGACCCGCCCCCAAGGGAAATGTACTTGAAATACTTGACCGTACAACAGGAATACAACAATGAATTTATCAAAAGTGCCTTTGTCCGAGAATGGAGGTCAAATGAGCAAAGGCGTCACCGGATCGCCGAGGTAGGAACAGAAGCGGATTTCAATTTCAGACGTTTAATGTCTCTCCCCGGCTCCTACTGCAAAAGAACCTTGTCCGAAAGATCGTTCAACCTCTATACGATTACACGAGTTGCGTTACGTGCGATGCGGTGCGGTGCCCTGCAGCGGGCGAAAATGCCTCTCAGCTCTCGTTACATTCCCTCTGGCATTGTTTACTGCGTACCCTCACAGTCCCGAAAGTACCGGTAGGTCTTCGGCGGTAATACCATCGTAGAATTCGACGATGGAACGATCGTGAAAAACATGACCGACGCGAGAGACGTGAAGAATAAAGAAAAAAAAAAGGACAACCGAACGTGCTCGTGACGGAGCTCAAGTTTCGCGTTTTAAACCGATCGAGAGCACGAGGCGTTTGTAGGTCCGTGGGCCACGGGGCCAGTAGGGAGTGCACTCATCGTACACGTACCATGCATTTCTCGCGAGTGCAAGCATCGAATACTCTCCTCCTCTGGCTCTACCTTCCTCCTCGTTGCCACGTTCAATCGTTCTTGTATATAGCTGTACAGCCAGCAGAGCCCGGACGTTTCATTTTTAATTTGAACTGGTCCACATTCGGTTTACCAAAAGCCATCAGCTTCTTCCTTCTTTCTCTTCTCACTACTTTCGTACCACGTATGCGCAACACATTCTCACGACTCCCTCGTGTATGCGTGCTCTCTCGTTTTTTTCCCTCGTTTTTCACGCTCGCGATTCTCCGGTAGGGCGAGCGAACGTTTCCTGATTCGCGACACTTCGAAGATCGGGTTCCACGAGATGTGCTACGAATAACGGTACCTTCGGGGTACTCCAAGATTCTTCATTCGATATTCAGCTTATCGAACTTATTATCCGTTGGCACAATTATTATTTATATTCTTTTTTGAATGATTGAGACATATCGGTGTTGTCTCTCGCTTTGTCTGAAGAAAAAATTTACAACCGATGTTACGTTTCGCAGTGACGAAAGAAATATGCATGAGATCGGATAGCACAATCGAGAGAGAGAGAGAAAGAGAGGGGGGGGGGGGGGAAACACGTTTGCAATTTATAATATCTCGAGGTTCTCCGATATAAAAATTCTCATGCAAAAATCCTCAGTAGCTCAGAGCTCTCGTCTTGGAGCTCGATAAACAGATCCTGATTAGCTTGACTACGCGATGGATCCGCTGTTGCTGATGCACCCGGGCGCATGCTCTCGACGGTAATAAAAATAAGATAAAAATTCATCAGGACGCGCCGCGTTCCAGGATCGTCGTCGTATTCTTCTTCTTCTTCTTCAGTCGCTCATCCCGAAGATCTCCACAGAGCGTTCAGTGCCCGGCTCGGGACCCACCGCGACTATACACTATCGTCTCTTTCTCTCCCATATTAATAATTGCACCGCCGAAAACCTGTCCGGTTTATATTCGGGTCTGCGCGCTTCTGAGTGCAGAAGCAGCTCGGCCGCGCGCGCAAGCGTTCGGTCTTCGCTCTTCACGTAATTGCAGGTGGAGCAGGGCTTCACCGGCGGATATCGCGGATCTTTCGTGAGCAAAGATCGACGCCGAATCTCTCTCTCTCTCCGTGATTTCTTGCCAACCCTTTTTTCACCACAATGCGGGAACCCTTCCTCTCTCTTCATGCTCTCATTTCTTCTTTATTTTGGTCCCTTTAAAGACCGTGATTTCTTCTCGCGTGGCGTGCGCCTGGCGATTTAGAAGCACGTGCACAGACTCCATGCCTCCTGAAAAAAACCGCTGAATGTATAGACAACACCGAATAAAACAAATAAAATATCGATCCCTAAGCAATTTCTTTTTTTCACCCATCCTTCATTTCGTGAAATTTACAATTCGCATTACCCACTGCAGGCTGCGGCACGAAGAGCATTAGGCTTTTTCAATGCGAGGATCCCAAGATCCTCGCAATCGATAAGCTATTTTATCTGTCCTTCAAGACGAGACTTTGGGTAGCGTTATTGACGATAGAGAAAGAAGAAAAAATTTAGAGGGGAATTTTTATACGGTCAGATTTAGTCGGATTCTTTGAACGTTGAGCCTGACGAAAAATACTCGAACTAATCCAAGCGCGTTGAATAAGCTCTGCTCTGCAATATGTGTTCTCTGTTGGATTAGGAAGATCTCGCTTTGAGACTGCAATGTAACAAATTCAACCGGAATGAAATTCCTCCGTTTTCTCGAGCGAACCGCGGAGAATAATAAAGTGCATAGTGACCAAAGAGATCGTTGAGGATATCGGGGTGTTATAACTAGAGGTAAAAAAAACTGAGGTTCCTCGCATAAAGCGTCGAAAGTTTGTCCCCAGAACTTTCGTATGAAAGAGCCCAGCGGGAAAAATCCTAGGAAAATATTATCACAAGTTCGTACGGTGAAGAGCCGTCGAGGCATCGAGATTCGAAATTTTACAACTGGAAGTCGAAGCTTCCCCGGCAGTTCAGGTTCTGTTGTTCATCCGTGGACTCTACCACGAGATATAATACAAAAAAATCGTCCTCTCCCGGCCCATGGTGTATCGCAACCGCAGTCATACACCCAAAGCGAAAGAGACGAAATAAACAACGGCACGGAGTGCAAGGAGACACAATTCCCCCCCGTAGTCGTTCCGACACTTGGGCAGGGACAAAATCGGGAGACACTGAGCAGTCAGCAAACCGCAGAGTAAGAGAAAACGAAGAAGCCAATGAAGGAGTAAGATGGAGCTAGGTAGAGGCGACTCTGCCTCGTTTACTTACCATTCTTTCACGCCATTCAAGAGTATTTCGCATTTTCGCCTAGAGGGAGAAGCGAAAAGAAGAAACTACAATTCTCGCGTGGCAATGCGTCTACGGTTCGAAGAGCGCGGGGTCCCGCACTCCTCTCTTTTCCTCTCTCTGCTTATATCTCCCGCCTCGGCATTGACCATTCCAACACACCATTCAACCTTCCATTCTCTCTTGCTTCGACAGGGAACTCTCTTTATTGTCGCGCTCGCGCCCCCACTGCCTTCTTCTTCCATTCGTACACTCCAGTTGGTGCACTTCTTCTTCTTTCAGCTACTGCTGGCAGTTAGTCCGTGCTCGCACCCTCGAAGGGCGACGATATTTCTACGGACTAGAGGGGCGGACGAAAAATGAAAATCGTAGACAAGATCGAAGAGGCAAGAAGATATCTTCGGAGAACACCTCTATATAGTTTGCGGTTGCTATTGGTTCCCTCCATAGAATTTACCATTAGTGGACGTTTCTAACGTTTACGAATTCAAGGGACTCACCACCAGGTATTCCGATGAATATTCCGGCGATCCGTCGAAGCCCTGGCTTCTCTGTGTGTGCCGTATCGATGAACGGGAACACTTGCGAAAATCACGCCCCTCTCTCGACGATACTCGTGCGTCGCGTCGAGCACACCCCAAGATCCGACGGTACAATAGAGACGATTGCACAGCCGATATGTAGTATTATACTGCGGTGTAGAGATTCAGGGGTCTCGCGCTTCTCTCGATTCCCGTTCTTCTCCAACAGGCTCGTTACTCATTCCGTTCGACGTTCCCCCGGGATTCGGTGCGGAAAGCCAAGACCGGTGCTCGTTCGATTCTTTGCTGACGCTCATCCACGAAGATTCGATCTTATCGGGACTATTATTGCCAAACCGCAGAGACTCGTGCCGGATGAAGAGAAAATTATTTCAATTTCGAGGTAGGAACCTTCAGTGGGAAATTTGACCTAGAAACATAGTAGATAAACTTGGGATTGGAAACTCCTCGGTAATTATGCTTTTTAGAAGTATATATCAGTGAAAACATATAGGAATTTGGAAATTCAATTGAAAGAATAGGTTTTTCAATAAATGAGCTGTTTACTGCACTAGACATACAGTTTTTCGTATACATTCGGGGCAGTTGCGGATACTAATGGAAATTTTGATATAGTAAGAGCGAACCCACGCGTTACACGCAGCTGTGCGGCAGCCTCTACAACCCTTTATTCTCTTTTTAATCTTTGCGTACTTTTTAAGGTCTCCCTCTCTCACTCTCTCGAGATTCTTTTCTCTCTTGGATCCCAGTCGGCCGACTCTTATAACGTTCGGCGTGTATATTTAGGCTGGCATTAGGCCGTCCCGAGTGGGATCTCTGGTTGCTTATTAGCGGTGGCTTCGGCATATTGCCTACCGTGCGCACACATCGCCTCCTCCAGCCCACATCCACAAAGATTGATCCAGTATCGTTGCTCACGAGTGGTGTATTTGACCGATTAAAAAAGAGATGAAAAAATCTAATGGTACTTTGTTTTATGTACTAATCTTGATAGATTATGAATATATTGTTAATTGCGTTCAACGATGAAATTTTATAAAACCTGTTCTATTATCGATAGATCTCTGTATCTCTTGAGAGTGGAACAGAAGAGAGGAATACGAGTCTCAAGATAATCAGGAACCGTTTAAAGTTAGAGGTCGAAAGGAACTGGAAGCTTTGTCAAATATTTGAAGTCACTTCCTGTCTACCATCATCGTGCGAGTCCGAGATTTCTCACGCGTGGAAAATTCATACCTACGAAGTGAAATACCCGGCCAAGTATCATCGTCCCTAAAAAGGACCAGCAGAGATGGAAGAACTGCAGGTAACGATTTTCCGGAGGGAACGATCGGCTGTGTAGACGTATTCGGGATGCGTCAACCGTTTTTCGACTTGATCGTAGCGCACAGGAAACAAGCACCACCGGTCTCCCAAAGGCAAAAACAATGTTCCATCTCTCTCGAGCGTTTTAGTGCTCGTTTTTAACTCCGCGCTCCATCCGCATTTGTCTCACTCTCTCAGAGCCAAGAGTTTGCTCTCCTTGTACTCGCACAGGTTTATGTGAATTTTTATTTATTTTTTATCTTTCTATCCTTCCTTCACCTCCCTAGCGAGATGCCCGCCGATTCATAATTTTTTTGTTGACCCCCCAAGCGTCGTTCTCCAGGTGGTCCCGCGTGCCTCGAATCCGTTTAATCGCGTCTAACGATCATCACCATCATCATCGGTTGTGCCCGGCGCGTTTAATATCGTTGGCGCTGATTAAGATCAGCCCTGAGCAACGGCAGCCGAACGCGGTTCCCGTCGAAATCTTCGGCGCTTGTGTTTGGCAAAGTCACATCCTACGCAACCAAGGCACACACGCCACTACGCTCCGGCGCCTCTCGGGGAGTTAATTAGGAATGAATTAGTAGCAAAAGCGGACCCCTGCGATCGAAAGTCGTTAGTTGCTGCACCGTGTATGAGTAAAAATGTACCTCGTCATAGACCGGATACATCCTCTTCGAATCTTCTCACCTCAAAGCGAGACCCTCTGGACTCTTACAGGCGTGAGATGCGTTCACCACAATAGACCAGGGCCGCTGGAAAAAAAAAAAATTTGGTAAAATGTAAAACAAAATTCCGTGTATCTTATAACGATGCGCTTATGCTTAAAATGTCTCCCTATTCCTCCGTTTAACTGTGCAGGATGACTTTTTGTCGTGTTAGTGGCAAAGTGACTTTTGTAGGAACCAGGAAGGCCGCATTTCTTCCGCGATACCCGACAGCGGGGCATCGGCCAGTTACGTGGAGGATCGAGGTTGAAAAAAAAATCAATGACTAAGAGGAATAGACACTGAAGTGTAACAGTGCCTCGTCCGCTGGTGACTCGAGGTCACGAATACAGAGTAAGCTCATAGTGCTATGAGGAAAAGAGAATTTAACGAGACTGGCCAAGCCGCTGAGTAAAGAGATGGTTTTTCCACAACAATGAGATACTCGCAAGAGGGGGAGGGTTCGAAGTGAGACGGCGAGACACCGAGTGAGTCCGAAGCTCTTGGGCCCCGTGGAGTTTCGATGTCGTGCCGTGAGGCTATCCAACTCGTCGTACAGCGGCTATAGCTCGCTGGACACTGCGTCAAAGGGAAGACCCAGGGTAATTGAAGTTAAACGAGATAGCTCACCATTCAGGAGAACGAAAAGTTGACAATGAATCCGGGTACCTCTTCTCTCTATACTCCACTTCCCGTCTCGTTGAGAACGAGCGCGCAAGCCTCGGGCGACAGACAATGGCTCTGCTGGAGTCGTTACTAGCTGGTGCTCCTCAACTGCAAACTCGCAAAATCCAATGCCCTGTTGCGTAACCGCCGACATTTTTCCAGATGGCGAAACGATGAAAAGAAAAAAAAATGAAAAGACACAGACGAAGCTGTGTTCGAAATAAATAAAGCAAAATTTTAACTAGCGTACACACTGCTGCTGGGATAATAAAACGAGATTTAATTATTGTAATAATACCGTTACTGTTATTACGTGCGTACGCAGGGTAGTGTTTTATTTGTTGACTGTTGGTCCGATCACAGGCGTGGTCAAACATATTTACTACCTTCGGAAGAGACGTCGAGTTCTGGTCTCAGCGCCGAAGTCTGCTACCTTCAGTCCTCGTTTTTTATCCCTCTGGTGTACAATACGTATCGATGGAACGGATAATCACTGGTAGATCGCTCGCCTCACGTCCTACCGTACACCAGTGATTTTTTTTTTTTTTTTCAAGATCTCGCACGCACACAATTCTCTCAGCGTGTCTCTCTTATTTACACTGACAACTACCCTTGGTTGCCGTACGCGAGATACCTCCTCGGCATATCGACGAATCTTTATCGGTGTGGTAAGCTTCGGATACTTACGCACCTCCGTGTCACGCATACGCGTTGCGCTATAATAATGTATAGATAATATATACACCGACGTGAGAGCGCCTCTCATACCGTACACACGAAAAGGTAACGATATATATTCTCGTGAAGGCTTTTAAGTTCGAAAGGCGTTTGGTTCGTTAGGTCGACTATCCGTTGAGTAAGTGGCGTCGATGTATATTCAACGAGTAGGCGTTCTCCCCACGGTTTTATATACGTCTCTGCTTCTGGGGGCCGCGCTTCGGCTTTTCTCACTTCTTTATACTGTATATATCTATATATATATGTATATATATACATGTTATGTATGTATTTCCGTCTCGCTTATTCGCTCTTAGGTTTCATATAGTATTTGAGTCTGCTCGACCATTCAATTTCTTCGGTTCTCTCTTTTTACCTTTCTTTCGTTTCATGCATGGGCTGTCTTCGGCGTGTCGTACGCCAACAGTCGATGTCTTCGTTATCTCGTTTGGTGGGGTCCACGAACGAGCCGAGCACACGGGCATCAAACGATGTGCAGCAGGTACCCCTCTCGTTCGAGAAAGCGCCGCGTCTCTGGCGCGCGACCGCTCTTTATTATGCGTCCTTCCGTTCCCTCTATCCTCCTCGGAGCTTCGATATGCTGAAGCGTATGATACTGTAACCAAAGATCAGAAGGAGAACGAAAATGAGAAAAATACAAAAAAAAAACAGATGCTGCGCTTCCAACGTGAAAATCTCGTACTGTCGGCTTCGTGCTGCAATGAAACGCAACGAATAATCATGACTATACAAGGATAAGTGTTCGGGGGAATAAGAGGAGTCAAAAGATGTGCGTGAGGTGGTAAGTCTGTGGTATTAACGTGAGGGAGTATGTGATTCTGAGGAGAACTTGGAAGCACCTGGGGCCAAGTGGAAGAGCCTGGTGGACAACAATAGACACTGTTCATTTCTCAGCAAATATGTTGTACGTATAATGAACAACAGCAAACGTTAACTAACGCGTATTATTTTTATTTAACACTACAATTATTATTGCAATAATTGGAGCAATAAGCAGTACTACCCTCCCGGTGGTGACTTCCATATGCAGATGGACACAAGTCGACTAAATCAATTTTAGGCGATCAATGTACTGTAAAAATTTTTATGAAAAAAAATGTCTTAAGAAAAAAAAGGACAATGCAGTATTGTCTTACTTAACGGTAGGCAGACAATTCATTTATCTAAACTTCAAGGTTTCGCAATCGTGTATCTACAGAAGATAATGAAAAAAAAATTGGAGAAAACAATAATTGCGTAATTCTCTGGTTACATAAAACCGATGAAAAACCCGATAAACGAATACTTACAGATGATTAATTCGAGGAACATGAGACTTGGGATTAATGAATTTTTATATCTTGCTATATTTTGTAGTAGCAAAGTGGTCATACGATTCACATAACATAATAAAAACGACAGGAGATTGTTGAGACCAGTCAAACGTATATTGATAATTTAATTTGACTATTTTATTTCTGGACTTTAAAAACCATTGTTATGGACTTATTCAATTTATGGTTAATTTCATGAACAACATATTTTTTTCACAGACCTAAAAATTTGACTTTGGCATCTGGGATACATTCTACACTGTGTTCCAGTGTTCAATTTCCGGTCTGGATGACTTAGGTGTTCAAGAAGGTCATCATTCATACGCCTCTGAACTTCCGGATGTATGTTGTCTTCAACTCCAATTCATGTGTAAATTGACAGTTACAGCGGACCGCTATTGACCATTAATCAAGTCAGCAGCGAATAAGTTACAGAATATACTAACAAGGTAATGGCTTAGAAATTGAATAGATACAGTCAACACTCAGTCAGGCAGATCAGGCCAGAAAAACTGCTTGCGATTATTTTTCTCGAAACTTTTTTTTTGTCAGTGTGTAATTAGTTATTATTAATTTTATTATTTGAATTAATTTATTAGGGACTGATCTGACGGTGTTAGCAAATTTATCAGTTACATTCTTTCGAGCTGAAAAAAATGCTACATATTTAGGAAACATGTGCTAGAATTTACCTACGATACAATAAAATAAAAATTGCAATAGGTATAATATTTGAAGAATACTATGTTAATCATGCAGATTAATGGAGAAGATTCAGCGCATGTACGAAACAATACAGCAAACTATTAGTCATCCACAACTAGCCATGCCTCTTCAAAAATATGTGGATAAAAAAAAACAAATTGGATTTTCTAACAGCTTAACAGTTATAAACGTGACCAATTGTTCATTCACGTTTTGTTGCATTGTAACAGAGGTTAAGAACTAGAATCGGTCTCACTTCACTGGTGTCAAACCTTTATATTTCTCTTTTTTTAAAAATATAATGCATGAATTCATGGATGAAACAAACAACCTTTTCTTGTACAGGTCCAAGCAATGGAGTCTCTTCGTCGCGTCCCGCGACCACCGAGCAACTCAGAATGTTAACAACCCACTGTGACGGCGGTTGTCGCAGTTTACTGCCTTTATCAAACGTAAACTCGTATTGTGTGTGTCAAATATTAGCTATGTGATCGAGGTGGGACAACGTGAATTCCATCCACCCCAGTTTATAATCGTGGTGCACTGTTTCCCACAAACATGAAATAGAATACATTTGGGATTCGTGAAATTCGTGGTATACGAAAAATCTTGTTACGTTGTGACTTTTAATATTCGCACTACGTGATCGCGTAATTTAAAAGAAAAATATCTTTGGATAGGCTTTTCAAAGACAATACATTGTTTCCCGGGAATGTTTTGTCGAAATATCCACTTTAGAAAAGTGGGACACTGTATAGTAGTCGATAAAAGTAAAAAAAAAAAAAAGGCGGAAGGTCCTTTCCTAATTATTCCGTGACAGAAAAGAGTCGGATTTTCTTTTTATTGCACCACCGCAGCGTCTCCTCGAACGGCGGTAGACATGGTTTCGTATATCTTAACAAGCAGGTACCGAAGACGGTAGGTTTACTTTGGTAAAGACAATAGAACGTCTCAGCGATTTTGAATTTGCTCATGTTCGCGATTAGTTCTGCCGATGGGTACTCGGAGATGCTGAAGAAACGTAGGCTTCACTGGTAACATCTTGTATCATTCTTTCGTTCGACGGGAAAAAGAAAAATCTACAGTGAACGCTATAATCGAGGAACATTGATCGCTATATATGTTTGTTAACCACTTGCGAGCGTGAGAGACAGTGTCCTCAAAGTCGACGGGCGACACGCGACCAAATCGTCTTCACTTTGATGATCCCGACTGCAGATTCGGTTGCCTTAGTAGTTCATTTGTTGAGCAGAGCGATAGTGATCGTTGCCGCCGTCTGGCGCGATTCGAAGCTTCGCATGAGCAAAGGTTCGGCAGCGAGACACCACACCGTAGAAATCGTGAAGTCTCGACTACAGTTCGCAGAGACTCCCCGAGGACACTTAAAGGGACACGTCGTTCAGATGCTTCGTTAGAGGGAACGATTCAAATGAGTCATCTCGCTGTCGAGTCAGTCTCTCACTCACCTGTGTTTCTTTTCCCTTCCAACAGCGAAGATCACGAGACGATCTTGGAAGGATTTTTGGCTAGTAGTTCGGTACGATACTGGATCGTCGACGAGTAGATGATTTATCGAAACGATTTATTTTTTCAAATATGCTGCCACATAGGACACCGTCTGTATTTTACCGGTACTTGAACTACTTCATTCTTTCTTCGGGTATGAGAAATATTCGATTGATTAATGCTTAATTCTCAAGATCTATACGGAGGCTGCGAGGAACATGGAATTTCGAAATTCCAATTGTCAGGAATGCATGGTTTAGAACCGGGATCATCGGAGAATCTTTGTCGTTCGTCACGAGACCCTTCCTAAGGGCTTTCGTGCATATGATGGAAAAGAGTGGGAAAAGCGGTGGTCTCTTGGATGAGGGAAGAGCTCATTATCGTTGAAGCTGCGGCGGGTTATCCGCAATCTCGATCTCTTCCCTCACCCCGTCTGCTTTCCTGCTTTCGAAAAAAATATCTTGGATAACTGGTGGCTTTCAGTCTCTCCAGAGGTCCACGACTTGGAGATTTACCGATTTGTACTCCAGTTTCCCGTCGTTCGAGAGTCGTAGGAGAGGATAACTTGGTGAAGAAGGGGGGTGGGTAGAAATGTGCGGGGAAAGAGCAAAGCAGCCCGAGGTCTTTGGATGTCCCGCAGGCACGACCTCCCTTAGCGCCCCGAGGAGATTCGATCTCTTTTTCTCCGCTTTTTTGGCCTCCATCGTTTATTACTCATTTTTCTCTCTCCATTCTCCGACTGTCGTAGGTTCATTGGAAAAAACAGAAGTGACATACCGCGAACACTAAAAAGTTGATAGAAGAAGAAGATACCCTCGATGGCGCTATCGAGTTTCGCTGCTGCTGGGATGACCGATGACCTTCCCGCTGAGAGGAAGCTTCGGACTCCGGCGTGAATGTCTCAACCATCAGAGACACAGCGCAGTTGAGATGGTAATCCACTCCTAGATAAAAGTTTCTTAAGTTGACAAACAGCGGGAAAGTTTCCACCTTGAATGTTCTTTTATTCGGCCGCATTACTCTAAGGGCACGTCGATCAATCGTCTTGTCATGTTCGTTCTCACCTAACGGCTTTAGGATAAATGTTACGTTATCACCTTCGATTGTTCACGATGTCAGAATGATTACGGGAATAGGGTTTGCTAAAACAACTTACCATTTTGTTCTTGCAGAGTTGCTGGATCGAAATCTAACTTGAACACGTTTAATCAACTTTATCCACGGTGGCCCGTTCACGGTTGTCCATCGGAATGAACAGCAGGCAGACGGGACACAGTCGTAAACGTCACCGCGTGTGCAAAGAGCTCTACCAGCAACGTAAGTCCGAGTAAAGTTACAGGGACGAAAGGCGCACCGCGGACTCCGGAGATCTCAGGACGCATTATAATATCTCGTTCCCATCTTTTTGCGGTTGGACATACACGAACACACGCTTGGTAAATTCTTTCTCTCTTGTGTGTGCATGCGTGTGTCCTCGGTTCTACGGAACACCGACGTAGCCAATGTTTGACGTGGAACGAACGTACGGGGGAAACGTGCGAGAGCGTGCGGGCTTCCCTTTCTGTCGTTTCTCTGTCCACTGACTCCGCAAACGGCCCACCCACGGTACTCTTCTCTCGTGTCAAATTTGTATAAAGGAGAGGCGTGCGCGCTTGACGTCTCGATCGTTCCCTCTTTCTCTATACTTTTTTTTCGTTCTCACTTCGCTATCGCGGATGCGTTACGGCTCTGTCACTCACGTACGATAAAGCTATAACCCACATATTCCTCACCGCGTGTGGGAGAGATGTATACGAGCAGATACACAATACGAGGACCGGTAAGGGAGAGTTGCTAAATGAAATCGAAGGGAAGACCGTAGTCCGCGTGAAACGTTCGCGCGCGGATCCGAGGGCGAACTCTCGACGTCGGCGGTGCGGACCACCCGCGAGGCCGAGCGAGGTTCCTCCGAAGTCAGCAGAGAGTACAATCGGCGTTGAGGGAAGAGAAACAGAGAGAGAGAGAGAGAGAGAGAGAGACCCGTTGTAGAAGAATCTTATGGCACAAACGAAGGTGTTGGGACATCTCATTCACGAGAAAAGAGAGAGAGAAACTGCCTCCCCGCCCGAACGTTTATATTCTCGTCTTCGTTTCTTCCTTCGCTCGATTCTCATGTATTCCGGCACTCTCGCTGTGTACGGACTGCATCCGCGACCCCCGTCGATCGTTCTCTTTCTCTCTTACTCTCGCTCGTTTCTCTTTTTTCTGCGAATCTTTTGAGCGAGGTCTTCGCACCCGGTCCCAAAAGACGAAAACACGCGGATCTGAAAGAAATTTCGTCGCGTGAGAAGGAAGACGGGGAGAACATGGAACAGCATCACTGTATATTCTATAGGGCCAAGCTATAGGTACTTAATACCAAAACGCGTGTGGAACGAAGCGGCGCTGACTTCCTGCTGCTGTCAGCAGGAGATCGGATGCTGTACATAGTATCCGTGTGGATATATGTGTCGGTAAATGGACCGCAGGAGGAATTCATTTCGAAGTAGCCACTGACCTCTCGGAATTTTATGATTTTATTTATAAGCTCGGTCTCTTCTTGCAGGGAATTTGAATAAATTGTTACCAAAAGAGAGACTGTTGAGTCAGTGAAAAGCTCAATGTTTTTCTTTGTTTTGTTTTCATTGGACTAAAAAATACCTAAATTGCATGAAGTCGTTAAATAAAATCCATTAGATACGCTCGTTGTAATCTTCTCGCATCGAATGGATTTTTTAGTGTTCGAGCTCCCCAATAATCTATTAGAAGTTACGGTCGAAATTCAGTACTATCGCCCACGTGCAAGCCGAAGATTCCGGGGGCCAGGATCCCGTGGATAAAACGCCGGATAAAAGAAGAACTTCCCTTCTAATTATCCCGCGGGCTAGTAGCAGACCGAACTGCATCAGGCACTTGTACGCGCCTCGGCCGAGTATATGTTTCGTGTGTACTACGTGTGTAGAAGTACTCGTGTGTATACGGGGCACTGTAATATCGCTCATCTTCCTCTTCGTTTCGTTCGCTCGTTTTTAATCTTCGTCTCTCTCTCTTTTACAGAGCAGTTCCCTTCTGAGCACATTCGCCAACTCTCGCGGTCTCTTGGATGAGAGAGGATCGGACCGAGAAGGCGAGGAGGCTCTCTCGCGCTCGCGCGGCACCGATGCAGCGGAATACATTATAGACTCGTTCCGTCGGATCCGGCCCCCCCATTAAAACGTTGCTCCTTCGACCGGCGGGCAAGGGCTCTCGTTTCTACTCGCTGACGATATCCTCCCAGAGGGGGCGAAAGTGGAGAAAGGAAGGACAGTAAAGGTATTTTTTTCTCTACTCCAAACGAAACTCTACATTCTCGCGGTGATATGACGGAAACATGTACACGACGAAAAGGTTGTCGGGGGGTCGAATTGTGACGAAGGAGAAAATCTTAGCTATTTATGCGACGGATTTTGGGACGGAGGGTTACTCCCGAAATTCAGTTTTATAGTTACCTTCGTTGAATCCGTAGTTGCGCTCTGTGGATTCGGTATACGACGAGGGGAATAAAAGACGACGGGAACTGCTATACTGACACGGTTGTGTATAGGGGATAGAAACAAGCCACCGAGCGACTTCAACGGCCGCACAGCGCGTGGCTGGCGCGTTCCTTGATCCCCCTCTCTTTTCTTTTTATCGCTCCCTCGTTCCGTCGTTACTTTATCCCGGTCTCTCGTTCGAAACCTCATTCGTTTGTCCTGCTCGCACTCTTCACGGTTCGCCTCGGGACCCAACTCGCGCGTACTTTGGCTCGAAAAAATTCAGTGGGCCTTTCCTTTCGCTTTATTTTTCAGAGCCGTGCTCTCCATCGTTCCCTTCGACCCACGAGCTCTGTCGCTGCTGCTACTTCTACTACTACCTGTGTATAACACACACTCTATATCCAATCTTTCTCAACGTAATTAAAATAAATATAATCTTGCATACATTATTCAGCTATTACCACTCCTCTCAAGTATACTGGGAGAAACGAAATCATTGATTATTTATTTGAATAATAATGATTTTTGGGTCTGTAAGAAACGATCGTATAATATTGTAGATTGAATATTGTATCGGGAACTTTCATTCGTTCCCATGTGTGAGCTGTTTTTTTCTGTGTGAAACAGGCAAAGAGAGAGGGAGAAAATGGCGACTTGTATTAGGGCTCGAGGCGCTTCAGGTATTGGGCTTCGTTTTTTTTCTTTCATAATCTGTCTGTGGAGCCATGCCCGAAAACGTTAAAAACACCCGACGGTTTTTGAAGGGTGCAAAAGGACAGTGCAACGTTATTCAGGTATGGGGTGCGCTGGTGAAAGTCACGGGACTTTTGGCCAGATCGAAGGGAGCGAAGGGCGGAAAGGAAGGAAGCGAACTGACGATACGAAGAGGAAAAAATAATGCGGACGTGCGAGCCCCGAGGGCTGGCAACCCTCCATCGGCTGTACGGAGGAAAGCGTATAGTAGTAATTGGAATAAATGATAATGTTCGAGCGAGCGAGAGTCCGTTGAGTCATCGAGTTTACACTCTACGAGTTTTAGCGTTTGCGTGTCGTATAGCGTTTTTCAAAGGCACGGCGAATGGCCCTCCGCGTGGAATATCATCAAAGTTATTATTTACTACGTAATTGAATAACTCGCGCTCGTGGATTATGCGTTAGCGTGTTTCGGATCAACTTTGTTTCTCGTAATCATTCGTGAAAACAAAAAGTTTGCGATTTAATGGATTAGAATAAAGTTTTTTCAGCATACCATTTACCTGGAATTGATCCTCGGATCGATATATATGTTTTGTCCAGGATGGTCGTTGAATTGACGTATTCGTTACTTTTCCACACACCACAGTAAATATTTAAAAAATGGCTTTTAGTGCCTGTCGAATGATTTGAGGGATAAACGAGGGAGATTTCCTCGAGCCCGTGCAATTCGTCGGTCTTTTCGGTGCACGAAAATTGGAGTTAATTTTCCCAGTCCATGGTTGCTTTTTCGTGTTTCCTCGATTAGAGACACAACTAGCGATTAGTGCGGAAGAAAATGATGCGTCGAGACCTTTTTCTTTTTCGGCGCTATGTTCTCGCGCGAAAGGGAATTCAGCTAACGATCCAAAGCATCTCCCTTAGCCATCGCGTCATTATCCCTGTCAGTGTCATCGTGCGGTTCGACAAAACAACAGAGGAAATTTAGAGTAACCGCGAGATTTGGAGCGGAGAGCTCGACAGCCCTCTTTCGGATCTGTGTGGACCGCAACACGCCCAGCGAATCACCAAGAAGACGAGATCAAACGATGCGAGTTGAGAAATAATTGCGAGAGAAACCGACACAGAAAAGACGTTCGACGTCTAAATCGTCCAAATGCTTCTTCCGGTCGATTTCGTGCATCCAATTTCTTCTACTACCGCCGTAGTACTATAATATCCTCTGTCATTCCAAACTGCACCATTTACGGAAAAGAAAAAAATCTACAACCCAGAATTTACGTGTTTAGGAAATCGCGTGACTGCCACGACCACAACGTGACGGACTGTGAGAAAAGTAAATTGTGCAACAAGGATCAAACTTTGGTGATCGCGACGAGTGGTGATGTTCGCTGCCCGAGCAAAGCGGGCGGTGGATGCAATTCGTCCAAACAATATGATATTTTCAAACTACAAGTGACGTTTCGTACAAGGCTACTTCCATCACTTTAATTTCCTCTCGCTGTTGCATTAAGCACGTGTGCCATCCGACAAAATAATACACAATAATTTTCGTCTACTCTCCCTCTATCGACTCTTCCCTCAATAGGTTCGTTAGAAAGCACTTGAATCTCAGTACTACCTGGCGTCTGATAGTTTGTCACTGGTCGTATCCCTTCGGTAATACCGTTCGGGCAGGTTAGTAACCCGAAAGCTACCTGGCTCTTGTCCATTCTCTTTAATGATGGACGATAGTGCACCGGCACTTTCGCCAAGCAATTTTCTACGTTTATAGAGGACGTTTTCGGGCTTTTCGAGTGGTGTATACTTGGATCGATTGATCGATCGGTAGACACGTTCACGGACCGGTGAAGCCCCTTCGGTGAATTGTACGCCATGTTCTCCGTGAACAGTACCGTTAAGGTCCTTCCGAAAGCCGGTCGGACCTCGTACAATGTTATAATACTACAATGAGAGATTCGAGGATTTTTGCTCTACGTGAGTTGCAGAGTTTGGCACTGCGGGTATCGAAGGCAGGAAGGGCGGTACATTCGATCGACCATATTTCGATGTGGGTACCTGACTTTCGTTGAGTCAGGTGCACGAAGGACGAGAATGCCGGCAAACCTGGGCGCGCTCCTCTTTTGCCTTCAACGACATATAAATAAATTGCTCGATGGTTACCTGCCTCGGTATCTACAAGGCAGATAGAATCATACACATCGTCTCGAAAGCGATTCGACGACTTTTATGCACGAGTCGGCACGAAAAACAACAATGACCGAACGAAATTACCCGTGTATACAAGGTGCAATTAAGCAAGGTGGAATGCCACCTCGTTCATCCTTATGCCCTGTTCCTTATGACTCCAATCCTCCTTCGCATTCATTCTTCGGTACCAACCTTCGGGCACTTTTCTCTCTTGGATAATGGTGCAATAAAACTTGTGCACTGACTGGTCCTTCGATAATCCCGTTGTTTCATTGCCTCGCTCCTTATTCGATCCTATCACTGGTCTTCGAACGTGTTTATAATAATTTTTTTTTTTCAGTTCAATTGCGGACGAGCTACTGATTTTTGCTCGTGAGAATTTTCGTAACTCCACGAAGAATCAGTTCTTCGCACCGTATAACAACAGAAGCGGCCCGATGCGAACATCAAAGGATCGAAAGCTGCTCCGCCTAGGGTATCCCAAGTTGAACCACGACGGAAAGTTATCGCCGGGATTTAGTGTCCCGCAAAAGTCAGAGCGAGTCAGTTTTTTTTCGTTCACCCGACGATGTGAATTTTTAGGTCAGCGATCGAAGTTTCAAGACATCAGGAGTGATGAGGTAAAGTAAACACAGTAAATTCATTGCTCATATAACGTTTGTCTCATATATTCAACGACATTAATCTGCCAATATAATAGTTTACATGATTTAAAGGCACTGGCATATTGGATTTTGGACGAAAGTGTCGCACATTTTTTTTTCATCGTAGTCTCACCATTGACGGGACGACTAGAGAAATAACGTTCCGTTCACGGACTCGTTTTTTTTCTGCATATACTCCATATATATAAATAACTTACTGAGCGATTCGAAAGAGATAACGCACGCGCATATACGCGAGGATGCCTTAGACATCCTGCGATGGAAAAAAGATCGATTACGTTACATTTATCACATCGATCTCGCGGAAATTCTCGATTCGAACGAGAAAGTCATCAATGTTTCTCGTTCGCAGGGTATTACATAGTGTCACGTCTCTCTTTCTTTATCCTTCTCACTCGGTATCTATCAAATCTCAATCTTAACTTCGTAAAATATCTTAAACCGCAACTAACGTTAATATACAATATATATAAAAAAATTATGTACAAATTAATGTTTCTTCGTCTCTATCGATTATCTTCACGCGCTCCGCTGTACACAATTTTGAGCGTGGGAAGGGTTGCTTTTCTCCTTGCTTTTTATCATTGTTTAATACAATTATTGTATTGCTCCTACGGCGAATGGTTCGAGCTCTTTTTCACGCGACAGTCTCCGGCAAATTTTTTTTTCTATAGTACTAACTTATAATCAGTACCTCGTCGATCGGATCGTTCTTCTTGTATGAGAGAGTTTATGACTAGATCACAGTAGATGGAACAGCCGCCGTTCAGTCGTTGATTCGGTTATCATTCCTCGTTGTTATTTCGTCTTTTTTTTTGTCATTTCTGTAATCATAGAGAAGAATAGAAAACATTAGTGTCTCTGTGTAATTATTATTAATATTTTTCAGATAATTGGGTCGATTCGAAGGTAACGGTATTTATCGTTCGAGTTATCCACGACCGAAGAGAGGTGAAGAACCAATACAATCTCTCCGGTGGGAGATTTCGGGTCGCAAAAGCGTTACGTGAATCCAGACTTTGAGGGTCGAGAGAGGGACAAACAGAGAGAGAGAGAGAAAGAGAGAGAGAGTAAGAGAGCGAGAACGAGAACGAGAGCCGAGACTACAGGTATACATATACACAAAACGCTTCAAGCTTGATGCAGGGGATGATTTTCAGGTAAGGGCGGTTTTACGAAGGGACTACTCACTGGGGTCCCTCGGGCGAACGTTCCTTCTTCGCCGGAGTAGAAAGAATGGTGTGTACCGGTTGAAAAACCGACAAAGAAGGGCGGAAAGATCGGGGGAGACGAGGGAGGGACTGGGACTACCACGACTGGTATATTCTGAAAGATGCATTCAGGTTAAACGCAGCGCGCGAGGCGAAATTGTCCTCGTAGATGCGAGAGAAAAAGAGAGAGAGATTAAAAGACTGAAACCGAGACAAGGTGACCCGGGAATAGTATATGTGTAAGCGTGGATATACTATACACAATATACATCGAGGTGAAAAAAAAAAAAAAACGAAACCGAGAAAAAGACGAACTGCCAGGGATCTCGTGTTCTTTGGAGACCACTGGCGAAGAAGCCGAGTGAACCCTCTGGTGTTACACTGTCTGATGAAAACTGGAAAGATTACGTTTCCTCGGCGACGAAACAATTTTTTTCGCATTGTTGGATGATCGGGCCGCGGGATTGGGGACAAGTCGAGCTTGCGCAAGAGATTAATGCCCCTTGGATTAAGATAAGAATTAAGAAAGAATTACCATGAGGAATCGAATTTTTTTTTCTTTATATAAAAAAAATGTATTGACATGAATAGTCGCTGTAGTTTTTAAACTGCGAATCGAGCAGCTCAGTTAAAGTAGGCAGAGTCGACCCCGTGACGAAATTTAAGAGAGGAAGGAGGAGGAGGAGGCGAAATACACGAAGGAGGAGAACGACAAAGTTCGGGGAGGAAGGACCCGAGAGACCGTGAAAGAAATCGTTCACAAAAGCGTTGCTTCTCTCGGGATGTATACATACTCGCGCGCGAGCGAGCGAGCCCCGAGGTACAGTAGACTGAATGGAGTCTGCGATTTGAATGGTTGCTCTGCCGAGGGGTCCCTCCATTGTCAGACCAAGGTCACAAATCTATCCAAGAAGTTTTCTTTCAACTTCCTTACGTTCTCGTGGTCGATATCGAGAGAGAACGAGATGCCTTCAACGCGAGAGAATTTCGTCGATTCGCGGCGGCGGTGGCTAAACTTACGCTCTGCACCCTAGTGGGGATAGGGAATAGTCGTTGCCGAAATTTACGGCTCTGTTTGTCGTCGGAGTCGCTAAGAATGGACAGACCCAACGGTGAAGCGAGAAGAATCATGATAAATGGATTTAACCAAGACATACCGATAACAAATAATTAAAAAAACACACGGTACATCAAATGTGATAAAATGAAGCGATGAAATATATAAATATATAGAATACAAACCTTGAGGATAGCGAAAGACCGAGTCTCGGACGGTGACATCAGACCTCATTGGCTCTGCTGCCACCACGAGATAACGTCGAGTAGTTCCTCGTCCTCGGGGCTCATAGGTTCGTAATTGTCGTAACTGTCGCCGTGAGTCGTGTACAGCGGACCGTTGGTCGATGTGCTCCCGTAGCCTTGACTTCCAGCTGACGAGGCTTCAGACACAAAGCTCGGCGTCGGTGAACTCGAAGCTTCGGAGCAAGGTGGCGGTACGAAGGACGATGAGCCCGGATTTTGTCTGACGTGCTGATGATGTCTCTCGCTGCTGTGATGATGTTCCGTGCGATGATTGCCATCCGTGTGCCCGTTGTCACCGCGTGATCCCGTGGACACGACACTACCGGACCCACAGGTCGATGAAGCCGGCGATGACGTTGAAATCATGCTGGAACCATCGGTGCCGTCGTGATCGTCGAGGAGACGCTGAAGACTCCTTATGTACTCGACGGCCATTCTCAATGTTTCGACCTTGGATAATTTCTTGCTACCGGCACGCGAACCGCCGTGTGTACCGGCCGTATTACCACCGAGTGCCTGCGCCACGCTCTGCGGTATGTGCTGCCTGAGGGTCGCGAAACCGTTGTTCACCTGTTTAACCCTGTTTCTCTCGCGTGCGTTTCTTCGTGCTACCGAAGCCGGCTGATGGGGCACGGTGCCATAGGGTGTCGGTTGATACATCTTCGTTCTCTTGCAGCCGTGCTGCTGCATCGACGATTTAATATCGCTGCTCGAACCAAGCCCACCGGTCGAGACGATAACGTTGCTACGGTGATTCTGTCCGTTGTTACCGGACAGCGGACTACCGGTAACACCACTGTGAAGACCGGAGTGGTGATGGAGGTGATGGTGCTGCTGCTGTACGCCCAACATTATCGGCAATGCGTTCTCGTCGTTTCTCGTCGACGTTCCCACTAAGGTCATATCACACAGATTCTTGTTGTTGTTGTTTTTTTTTTTCCACCGACAGCCCCTCCTCTCGGTGCTGTTGCAGTTGCCTCTACACTGGCAAGCGAGTCGATGGTCAACGCTTATGCGAAGACCTTGACGACCCCGGTACGCGATAAGTTTATAATATCGTTTCTGCTCGTCGGACAGTCTTGTTTTTATTCTTCACAATCGTTTATTTTTACGTTCCGAGTAAAACAACACCGGTTGTTTTTTTTTTTTTTTTTTTTTGGATCTTTAACCGTACGATCGATTAAGAAATTATGATTGGAAAAAAATGCGCGAACGTTACTCCGATTTTGTATAGATAAGAGTTTCGTTTTTTTTGAGATCCAAAAAGCCCGATTTAGCACCCTCAATGCTTACGGTCCGCTTGTGGCTTCCGAAATGCCTTGCTGTTGAGGGTTCGGGGCCTTATATAGCCGGGCGGGCACGCGCCGCTCCCCACTACGATGTCCCGTATACTCGATCGGGGCCCTAAAGCCCCCTGTGCTCCCCTCTCTACCGTGCCGACGTAGCTGCCGCCTCGTCCTCGCACCCTCCTACTCTTCTTCTCCATCACGGACCCCTCTCGTCATCCCCACTATGTTCCTATCTCAAAGGCCCTACGATCGTCGACCGAGATTCTCATCTTCACGAATTTACCCGCTTTCAACGGAACCGCAATCCTGGTCCCATGATTTTTCTTAATTCAGTCGATTCTTCTTAACGAGGGTGCGACCTGAAATTCTGAACTATAATTGACCCCAATCCTAATCACAGTTCTCAGTCATCCGTACTCATACATAAAAATAATAAGGGGTCCGTTGAGTCATTGTGAAGTTCGGACATGAAAAAAAAGTACGAGTCGTTGACGAACAATATTGCAGAGAAAAACACTGCCAATCTCTTTCCGCCCAAGAAACTGAAAGAAAAAAAATTTCAGTTTTTCTATCGAGCTTGCATAGAACTAAATTTGCTTGGTATTGAAAAAAAATGCCAAATAATTTGTTTACATCGTTGAAATATTTTAATATTATTTTCATTTAATTTGGTCACAGTTGAAATCGTCGAGAGGTGTCCTCGATTGAGAGGCACTGTTGTCTCTGGAACCGCCGTGCGCACGGAGGGTCCGGCATCCTCACCGGGGGCAGCATCAGCAACAGTAGAAGCATCAGCATCGGCATCGGCAGCAGCAGCATGCCGGGGAACGAAATTTGAACAGTTACCGCGGTAAGAAAAAAAGCTTCGTCCGAACGTGCGCGCCCGGCCGAGCTGGAGGAAGGTGGGGAGCCGCGAACCATCTCTCGCTGGACCCGCGATCCTACACTCTCACACATGGTTGGTTCATCGGTGGATTCTGGATGAGGCGCAGAGGAACGCACGAGGGGAGGCTGCTCCGGCGAGACGCGAGCCGTTCTCCCTTCTCCTGAACCGTGGCGCGCGCCGTACCACGGTCAGGCTCCCCCTCTTCTCGATAGCCTCAGGTTCTACCGCGTGCGTCCGTGCGAGAATCTTTCGATGCTATACTCTCGGCCCGCGCGCGCAGTGGCCACGGGTGGGAAAGAAAGAGACGAGATGACCGAGCGTGCGCCGGTGCACTGCGTGCGTGAGTCCGTGTGCTCCTGGCTCGCGAGCTCACTAGGCGCTGCGCAGGCTCCTCCACTGGACGCTGATCGTGTACGCGTCGCTCGGCGTTCTCTGGATGCAAGGCGTTCTCTCTATACACAAGCTATTCCGTGCGTCGAAGATACGCACACTCGACGAACAGGTATGCGTCCCGTTCGCCGTCTCTCATCCCCGCGGAAAAAAAGTGCTCTCCTTTCGTACGATGCCAGCGAGTTCGGTGGCGAGGAAGCAGGGAAGCCTGTGTAAACGATGATTATGTCGTTCGAATCTTGCCGCTGTACTTTTGCGTTTCGCCAGCAGGAAACCTATACATGCCTCTCTCAATGGCTTCATCCCGGGCAATCGTTTTGGTGTATCGCACACACGTGGAGAGAGGGAGAGAACAAAAAATACCGAACTAATCGCAACATGCTTGAACAATGGTATAAGGAGAGCGGCGAGAGCTCGTGGCGAATAAGGAGCGTATACAAAAGGGATAGGGTGGCAAACGTAACAATCGACGCCGTGAATTTTCGTTGTTTCGAATCAGAGTCGACTTTATTTATTCTTTTGATTTTATTTGTTTCTCGAATGCTGCTGGGTGCGCGCCGAGATCGAATACTATAATACCGCGGTATACAAACGCATCTCTTGGCTTTATATGGCACGGTACGGACATTGGCAAAGAGATACCGCGAGCCTACCGGTAAGAGCAATAAATCGGATGGCACTCGGAGACAAAAGCGAACGAGCGAGCAAGCCGAAGAAACGAACGATCGGACGAATCCGAAGCAGGTAGTCTCTCACGGCGATTCACGTCGGTTTCTTCTCGTTCTTGGTCTTCTTATTTTTCTTCGCTCTTCGTTTCATTCGTCGTTCGCTGGGCAGGCGTTTTCTGTATACGTGGGACCGTAACGTTTATGCGGGGAATCGATTGCGTCGCGAGTTTCTCGTGAGGACAGAGCCAAATCCATGACGAGAACAAGGAACACGAGATAATCATCACCTTTTGCCAAAGATACCGAGATAATGACATTAAAACTCTCGCATCGACTAGACAATAGATTAAACTCTACGATGAGATGAAAACTTCGTTGAGATGTTACGTAAGCTTCTGATCACAGGACAGTGCTATTTATTACGCAGCACGATTAGTAATCGTGTGGTGGTTTACCGCTTCAAAGGTTAATATTAATTTGCAAAAATAGAAAAAGATTTTTCTGAACGTATTAAATATACAACTCTGGCAGTTAGGGGTTAAGTAAAATTCAATTCTGCTCACCGATATACAGTGTAGGAACCGCGGTTACGAGTTCCACGAACGGAAAAGTCATACCGAGAGTAAAGGAGATAGGGAGACCGGAATATCCACGCGGTCAGAGGACAGTACCGAAGAGAAGAGTACAATGCTTATACCTGCTTTTGCGGTTGAAAAATTTGTCTCGCCGCTAGGAGGTATCACTTCTCTATACTCGGTTCTCGTAGCTCGAGCTATTCGCGACCGGCTGCACTAGACGGCCGAAGAATCGTAAATCTTGTCCCTTGCGTTGAGGCGCAAAACAAATTTAAAAAGTTGGGTACCGCCGGATTGCTGTTGCTCACAAAGAAAGACGGATAATACAGTGAAAATTCGTCGATCTTTTTATCATAAATAGATAAATAAATTTATTCTTCGAGAAGGGATGTAACGAATAGTTCCTTTTGCACGTTTAATCGAAACCCCCGAGGCAACAAGATATCTCTGGGGCATACATGGAACGAAATCGCTAATTGGGCAAACTACGAAAAAAGTATTTTCAAATTTCGAAAGGTATATTTAGGTACACAAGCTTGAAAGACCCAGCTCCCACCTTCGAAGACATCCGGGTAGCGAGGACTTTATTTATGCACAATAGTTGTATTTTAATCGGGACAGAGAGGTGCGACCGAGACGATAGCGTACCTCGTTGCACTTGTCGTCGATCGCTGCGGGAGTCGCAGCATTTATGGTTAAACAGATTTGCCCAAGAGAGAGAAAGCAGCGCGAGAAGCAGAAGATTTTACGAGGACCTCGACGGGGGGCACCTGGCCTCCCCGTGGGTACCAAAGACAACGAGGCAGAGATGAGAACGAGGCATGGCAAGTCCTCCGCTAATCGTTACCATTTTCTCGCTGTGCCTGTTTCTCGACACTAATTCCGAGGTGCATACTGCTACTTTATGCCCCACGACGAGAACTGCGTGAGGCCGTACCGAACATTGAAACACATTTGTCCGTAACGGAGTGCCCCGCAGGTACTCTTGCACTCTGAGAAGTAGCCAATTCTACGGAGAAACGAGGTCAGAAAACTCTTCGAGAGACAGAGACCTGCTGCTAATTACTCGCCCGACCTGCCGACCAGACAAACACTATTGGGTTTACAAGGCTATTCAAATTGTAGGCGTTTTTGCTCGACTTGATTCCCTATAACAATATGCAAATCCCACTAGTCAATATTAAGTGACGATCCTATTTTTTTTAAATGTCTTCACTTCAGTCGCGCCCAAATCTAAATATTAAAATTTTTTTTTTATTTTTGCTAGAATCAGGAATCACATATCTTGGTAGGGGTTGAAACGTCTACCTCAATATGTGATACGGTAACTCGGGTCAGCAGTTTTTCGAAAATAAACGCTTCTTAGAATACTGTCTACGAAGCGAGAATAATTCTCACGGAGGTCGTGCGACCGCGAAATCTAGAACGTGAACAACCTTCCGAGGTAAAAGATAAAAGAGTAATCGGAATAAATGCTCGAAGAATTACGAAACAATGATATGGGAAGTCAGAAAAAATATAGCGGATAAGAGTGTAGCAGGAAGGGCATAGAATAATTCTCTTTTTACGCTCGGACATTAATGAGGGGATTACCTCGAACATACCCTTGAGTCTAGAATGTATAAGATAATTATAATTCCCCAGTGAAACCAAGAGAAAAAACGAAACTTTTAGCGTTCACCGCGTGCAGGCCGCGAGGACCGGCCAGAGGGACTCGCTCGGCGAGATGCACACACACGTGGGAGGCAGGGGGTGAACAATGCGCGCTGGCAATTATCGTGAAATTAATTACTGGCTCAGTGGCGAGATGAGCGATGCCCGCCGACCCTCGACCAAGTAAACTCCCAATCAAAAGTGTTACAGCTTACATCCCACCTCGTCCGTAAGACCGCGAGCCGTAAGACTAAAACCATCGTGCGCGCTACGATGAAACGTGAACTATGTAGCCTCTTCGGTGTACTCGGTAAGCAACAAAACTCGCGATCGCAACACAGAGGGTTGCAGGCGCGTCGCTCTTAAAATGATGAGATTTTCATCTTAATGTTCGAACGCCGTTTTCATTGATGCGGGTAAAATATTTTCAACCTTCTCTCGGTACAAAATTCCAGCGCGACGATTTTTTATCTAATTTATTATCTACGTCTCGCCGCGCGTTTCACCGATATAAAAAAAATGGAAAAACTGATGAATCCGATCCAACTCGAAGATACGATCATTCTCTCGCGACATGACGTGTATATCGAATTTATAAATATATGTTATAATTGTACGTTCGCGAGCCACGTTGGAGTGTTAGTAGTCAATTAGTAAAAGTGTTCCGAAAAATATAAAGTGCTCGCTCTCGTTATGCACCAGTAACAGGGAATGAAATTGGAATGGGGAGAAGGAAATACACGAGCGTACTCGATTATCTCTTCGGCTCGTTTATTATTCTCTCGGCAAATTCGGATACGCACTATATTCGTTCACTCCGTCTCTCTCGGCACATCACGCCTTTTCGGGAGGTTTAATTGCCCCCACGTACGACACGTGCTGCCGGGCCGCCGCCGTAGCGCTGCTCGAGTAATATTCTTGGCGCGGCACCGAGTAGCGGGAATATATTCTCATCGATCCCGAAACCGAAGAGACTTTTCTCGTTCTCGCTGGAGAAAGTGCCCTCTCATCGGGAGTCGCGCGAGTGTTTGGCAAAGGCGCTGCCCCCCCGTTGCATCCGATGAGATGTGCGTACACGCATAGCGCTCGACAGAGTGTGGCCCCGGGCGATCGAGCGTCTCGTTTGCTCGTATCACCCGACAAATGTGGAACGATCGTAATCTACGACGACCCACGAGAGCAAATAAAGAAAATTATCGATCTTCAATAACAGTCAAAACATTTGGTCGTGCGATAAATAACATTAAGGAAAAGATTTTTTTTTTTCATAAAAATATCGTCTTCGCAAGACGGAAATAATTTGCATGTTGTGTCACCTGAAGGGAATCAGGTGTGCGCGGTGCGAACGAGGGTAACTACCTGTTACGTTCGAGTCGGTGGTCTCGTTGTGCATGCGTCCTTCTTCCCCGAAATATCGATTTCTACACATGCGTCCGCGGGTGTGTGTCGTCATGTTGAAAATATGTCACCGGCAACAGGAACAGAAGCAGGAGCGAAGGGACACACCGGCAGGCCGGCATCTGTTCCCGGAGCTCAGTGCGGACCGGCAGGGCACAGGTTATTCGGCCGAGCCATACCGAGGGGGCCCAGACGCGGCGCATTGCCATACGAGCGTGGCGTACATTCAAGAAAGAACAGAGTGTGGTCTCTCGGAGAGAACTTGCAGGAGTCGAGACAGCAGCCAGCAACAGCAAATTGGTTCGTGGGCCGGGGGGGGGGGGGGGGGGGGGTGAATAGCAACACACGTTTCTATCGCACTGGCATGCGATACTACTGTGTGCTACGCGTATCCGGAGACATGTGGGATTGTACGGTGTATCGGGGAGCGCTGGAACCATGCATAACGTACGTGACATATGCCAGTGTTTTGCACTGTCCTAGCACACTTCCTGTCGACTTGCAGGTTCACTGAACGTCGTGCGAAGTATTTCAGGAAGCTCAAAGTATCTTTAATCATTTTTCTTTTTCTATTCTGAGGGACAGCTCGGAAATAATGTTGATTGTATAGTCGATTCGACCTGGTGTGACTTCCACGGGTATTCCAGAGGAGTAGAACTCCGAGGGGTTGAGATACTGTATGTTATTATCATGTAACGTGTACGATTAGGGTTGGCATACAAATTGTCTACCACAGACCGTCGTGATTAATAACTGGAGGGAGTCTCGATTAAATGCGAAGAAGGTATCGGAAAAGACACACGAGAGAACCCCCTGTCTTGCGTAAAAGAGCACAGATTCATCCCGCGGGTTTCTCTGATTAATGATCCCCGACACGTAGTAAAGGCGACGCGTGCTCCCACGCGTACGAGCGTCCCGCCCAGCCCTGTCGCGGCATGTGCGTAAAATCAAAGATTTCCGCGAACTCGGGGATTCGTAGTATTTAACAGGCGAACGGTTTGTAGGCACAGGTACCGCATCGCCAAGTGCACAAGGATATGCGCAACGACGTATGGATCGCAACGAAGTTACTGCAAGCTTACCAAATAATGGGTGTGATGGGATGACGAATGATTCTGTAACGCTTTAATCGACTACGACTTATTGAGAGATACACTTCGCAACGACCGGTTAGCAATCTCCCGCCTCATTGTTGTATCCGTTTTTTTCTTTATTGTCGGACAATTACAGAAATTAAAGAATCATTTTTCAAGGTCTAAGAGGCGTGGAGAATCGTTGCTGGATGCCCGGTGCGTGTGTATGGTATACATTATCCAATGATCCGGCGTATCACGAACTATTAAGAAAAATCGGACGAGCCACTATTATAACTACGGTATATTATAATGCGATTTGTGTGCGCGAGAGAGCGCGGCACGTCCTGTCGGAATCCTTGAAGCGGACAAAAGCTTGAAGAACCTCTCGCGCTTTGAGACCGCCCCATGGCTGCGGGATATCGAAACCTTTCTGTTGACTTTCATTATTCTCCACTCTTTTTTTCTTCATCTGGAGACGTTTTTTATTCTCATTATTTTGTACCAGGTAAATCACACCGTGGAGAGTCTTGTTATAGATCTCCATTTCGACACTGAGATAAACGGAAAGGCTCTCTGTACGAGTCACTCATTGACAATGGCTTCCATTCATAAACAGAATGGTATGATCGGTACTACCAACGTGGCACACGAGCGAGGTGAGACGGACCTTATCAGAGTGACAACCTCGCGAGAAGAGATTAAATTATCGATCCGTTTGGCAGTCTACACGAATCCTCACGAAGGAATATTTCCTACAGCCGTAAGTTTAGAGTACTCGTGGATTGGAGGCAGAGCTCGCATTTGTTTTCCGTTTACGATTTCGGAGAGGCAAATAAAAATGACGGTGAAGAGGAAGAGGGGTAAGAAAAAAAAGTGCAAATATTTCTGGATACCCTGGCCAATCACCGCAAACTGCAGTACTATCGGAACGAAAAATCGTATAGCGACCGGGGAAGGAAAGTAAATTCAGTGGATGGCTGTGGCAGGTTCCTGGCAAAAGTCTCGAGTAGCTTCGACCATAGTGTCTCTGGTCTGCGGACTTATCTAAACAGACCGTGAAAAAAAAGACGAAAAGCCCTTTGCGTTCTTTGACGGTGAACCGAAGAAATCTCGGATATATTCGAGATAAGTTAAATTACCCGCCGGCGTATTGTTAAAGGAAGCTTAGCGCTGGTGGACGAGAAGCTTCGGGTAACGGAAAGCTCTCCGTCAACCTGCGTGATATTCCAGTCTCTCGTTCTCCTTTGGATTTTTCGCCGACGCTCTCTGTCCCAATTGCATCCTCACACTGATTCTTCTTTTCTCTTCTCCGCCAGCACTTACCCTCTCTCTTTCTCTCTCTCTGTCTCTCTGCTCGTGCATGCATCTTGCAGTGTCCTCGTGCCCAACTCTAACTTCGCGATTCAGTTTCTTTTGATATTTTACACGTTTTATTTATTTTTTCTACAAGCACACCAATTTAATGCGTTTATCGTAATGCCTTTAATGGCACGGTTCCCCCAATAAGTTGTCGGTAACAGAAACGCGTGGCTTAAACATTGTACGTAGTATGAGGCGATGTACAAATTCCGCCAAGAGAGATCACAGGTGAGATGTCAAGGTTCAGGTACGGTCAAGGCCGGGAGCCCGCACTCTCCGTGTCCTCGACACTCGGATCTGACCCCGAGAGTTCACCGCACACCGGGCAAATCTTGCACCCCGAGATCTCGACTCTGCGAGCAATCACGGCTCCGTCTCTCTCGTTTACTTTGCATTTTGTATATTCGAGCCATGCACCGTTCTCTGCATACTTCGCCGATCATTTTTTTTTTCTTCTTCCAGTTGGCATTCATCCGCCTGCAGATTCGAGAGATCTCCGAGCAATAAAACACTCTCGATAAGACCTCGGGAAAATCCTTCGAGCATCAGCGTCGTAAGCGGCATTCGCGAGTACCTATTATCGGGCTGAATGCCCGGTAGAGGCGCGTGCGGGACAGCACGCCAATCCCCGTCTTGGCCATCGTTCTTTCGGGCTCTTTCTCGAATATCCTCATATCGCGGAGAGTCTCGTGCCCAGCGGCCCGACTCGCGGCTCTTCGTCCTTCCAGTCCATTCCTATCGCCGATCCCCGCGGGCTTTTGCGTGTGTTATATAGCGACGCGGCTGGGGCACGCGCGATACTCGCCTTCCCTTTCGAGAGAAAGAGAGAGAGAGAGGAAGAGAGGATCGGGAATTCGTATCGGCTGCATAAACCCGCGGTGGAATGCTGTTCGCACTTTTGCGAGAGACAATAAGCAGCGCGCACGCCTCTTGGATGAGACTGCGGATCAGACGAGCCGACTGACGCTTTGGCGACTTCTTTAACGTCGTCCCATACCGATCCTGCTATTTTCGGAGTTTATCTCTATTAATTAGGAGCCCGAATTCGCGAGGAACAACGTGAACTATAGAATAAGAAAAAGTCCCATCGCTGCGGTAGATACACACAGAGTCGCGAGAAATCAAGGGACACTGTTGCGTTGGAACTACAGAAAACATAGGTATATAAAGTTCTAATAAAACTCTTGTTTCTACAAGGCTATTATAATAATACAGTGATTCGATCGTCCCGACTTGGACGAATGTATACGTTACAGATAAAACGCAGAAGGATCTTAATTAGGGTCTCGCCATGTTAATCGTACAATTTGTAAGTCTCCACGGTCGCTCTTTTAGTTACAATACTGTGGATTGTCTGTTTCGTATGTATACTTAAAAGAAAAAATATCCGCGTATACATACAAAGGGTTGAATTACTGTATTCGAAAGTCTCTTTATTGGATATGTCGTTGTGAAAATGTCGTCGACCGGGAGGGGGGGCTATGATAATTTTTCTTTTCGTGCAGTCGTCTTTCGCGGAATGAGGATAATAAATTGGTGATTTAGGGTCTGTGCGTTTCTCGTTGTATGCGTGGAGTGTGCATCTTGAATCCGGTTTCGCCGCGTGTCTGTAAATGCTCGAGGGAAGAGAGAGAGAGAGAGAGAGAGAGAGAGAGAGAGAGAGAGAGAGAGAGAGAGAGAGAGAGAGAGAGAGAGAGAGAGAGCGAGTGAGATTCGTGACTTTACTGATGAAGACGGTCGCGAGACCACCGGCGAACAGAGTTATCAATCCGGGTTACGAGGTTAATTAATCTATCAATTCTGCCGATTTTTTTCTTATTCTATACTTCGGTTTCTCTTGTCACCGCGTGCGTCTACTCTAGGCGTCGTCAGGTTTACCTGGATTTTGGAAGACGAGAAAGAAGGACTGGTATGCGTTTCGAGATTGGAATAGAATCCCGAAACTAATTAAACGATTTCAGTGGTAGACGCGCGATCGTTCGTACAAACGGCGAGTGGGGGGGGGGGGGGGGCGGCATTGTCTTTCCGTCGCTTCCACAGATCGTAATCAGCCGGAAAGAAAGAAATAAAGAAGAGCGAACAGAAGGGTGGTCCTTTCGTCAGTCGTTAAATCATTTAGATAAGTTTAATGAACGAGGCCGATTTCTTACGATAACATGGCTAAGCGATTTCACCATGGGAAAAACTTCGTTGCAGGTCACATTCGAAGGAAGGAAGAATGTCGTATCGGTCGTGAAATTTTCGAGGATACCGCGTGAGCAAAAGTGGTTCGGTTACCGGATGAGAGACAAAAGCTCTCAGTGTTTGCGGATAACAAGACATTTTCGGCTGGATAGTAGGACTCGTACTCTTTTATCGGATGTCTAAACCGAAGAGAGCGGAAGGACATTTCTTTCTTTAGCTTTGAGGTACCCACAAAGTAGCCCATTTGCGGCTTCGCTTCGGCGAGGACGACAAAAGGATACCGACGTCGTCACGCTTTTCGGTGCTTTTGAGGTAGTTGCCGAACGATTTCACGCACGATGCGACAGCGTGAGGCTTTTACCCTCACCATATCCAGTTTTTCTCAACAAAGTTGCCTCGTTTAGTAGCGATCGAACGGAAACACGAATTTTCTTATAGATATCGATAATACGAAATAATGAGTAAACCTCGAGGAGACAATCATGAAAAGCCGTTCTATCAGAAGGTTTATTCAGCGATCGATCAATAGATAGGAAACAGTAGCAAAGTGGTTTGATCTTCTCGGCACGATCGCGTTCTCCCACCCTCGAGTCAGCAGGAATTCGAGCTAAATCGATGTTCATCTTCGAAAGCAGAGATGACGGCGGGCCAATGGCCGTCGACTCGGAGGTCCAACTCGCACCGCCCTGTACGAGGCGATGCTCACTCAGGACCCAAGACAGTATCTTCGGTCTTTGAGCGAGCTCTACCGACGCCGGCTTCGACTTTCGACGTGATTCTCGATCAGGGTAATTTCGTAATCGTTCTGACTTATTAACTATGAGGGATAATTATGATTGGTTTTCGGCCAATTAACGACTCTCTAAGCTCGAGGCAGCCCCCAAAGCGGAGTACCAAGTTCGGCTCGGGATCAGAAGTTTAAAGACAGTCAGGTCGCGAAGGCTATCTCGAAAATCTTTTCTGCTCCCGTCCTACAGCGTTTCTTTCGCGTTCCCTCCAGCGCTCTACTCGCTGGGCCTCGGCACCTTCTCCGCCCTCCATCGCGGTGAATCGACGGTTAACCGAAGAAAAATTCCACGGTAGACTTCTTTGACTCACCTCGCGATTGAGAGGGACCTTCGAGGCCGCTGTCTCGTGCGCCTGCCTGCCCCTATATCACCTTAATTATTCTTCAAATTCTTTCGGCTCAATAAATAGTAATCAATGCTGAGTGACGAATGTACTTGTCCGGTGTTTCTTCTGTGAGATTTTCTGCCTTCGAATAATCGCGGCTTTACAGCTTTATCATCCAGTAATTTATTTCTGCACAAGGTTTTTCTGCCCATTCGATTCAAAGTTCTCGGAACAAATCGTGCGGCATATATTTGTGGTCGAAGAAGGGTCAAAAGAAACGCATAACATCTTAACCCTTTGTTATCACACAAAAATCAGGGGGTAAAATAACAAGCATGTTTTTTGATAACTAATTTTTTCTAAAAAAATATCTATCGTATTAGATCAGTCGCGCTGTTTGGTTTCCGAATGATCGACATGCAAGTTGATATAAAATCGGTGTTGAATTCGATAGAATGTTGAATCGGTTAGAAACGAGCTTGATCGCCCTACGTGCTTCGATACCCATCCTCATTACTCTTTCTCCGACTCACGCGTAGCTGCCGTCCGCATCGTTCGATTCGGAAACTGGTCGGTGGTCGTAAAGCATACCGCGAGGAGGGAGAGAACTCGCAGTAGGTACACACGATGTACGATCATCGAGTATCAATCTCTCCGTCCGCCGGGCACGAGCTGCTCTCCTCACTCCGTATGCAAGTTAGGCAGCGCTTGTAACTCTCTCGTGTCTACAAGCTCGACGAAAGGTAGCAACTCGGGCTAACGATCGAAGCGGCCCGTGTGGTCGTGAGTCTCTCCTCGGATCGCGGATCTTCCACGTTTGTCTCTACACGATAGCAAATCGCGAGCGGTGTTGTTCCGTCTCGGACGCTTTTGCCACTGAATTATTTTTCTTTTTCTTTATTTTAATTTTTTTTTTTTTTATTTTCTTTTCTTTTCTCAGCGCCAAGGCACGAGCGCGAGAGAAGAGGTAACAGGAGGGTTCGCGAGGATAGAATAACGGAAAGAGATAAGTCGAGAAGGAGAGTGAATTCGATGAAGAGGGAGAAGGAACTGAGGATGTGAGATAAAGAAAGAAAGATAGCCGGCCTCGACGGCGCGCGAACGGCAGGTGGAACTTCGGCTCGAAAATTTACTCGCGTTTCTGGCTCGGGTCCGCGCGCACCGCGGTGATGGTGTGCGAGAGAGCGAGCGATGAATTTCACGTGAGCGTCGTATGAGCGCCGCGGCCGAGACAGCGCGCGTGCAACTTGCAAGAGACGTTCACTTTCCGCGAATAAAAAAAAAAAAAATCCCGAAGTAAACCGACTGCAGCGGATAAGTGCGACGAACGGGAGATATGCGAAAGAGAAAAGGAAATCGATCGATATAATTTGGAATCTCCTCGCGGGGCGAGGTACGAACAACTTTGAACACACGCTGCTAGAAAGTTTTTTTTTTTTTTTATAGAGCAGATAATTTACAAGTTGCAATAATTATAATTGTAATTTTCGTGTAGAAGAAACCCGAGAGGTAGAAAATTTGCAGAAGGTTCGAGTTGCAAATTTTGACTCATAATTTATTCATAATGCGCCATGTGAGGCTTATACGCTTTTTACAGTGCAGATAGCTTGCTGATGATTGTCGTTTTTTCAATCGCTGTTTGAGCCGTAATATACAAATAAGAGGCAGATGAGGAAGGAGGAGGGAGCTTTGAAGTCGAATGATTATAAACGACGAACTTGGAGCGCTGTTCGTGGACCACGCGTCGTCGACGTCAGAATTATTAAATACAGCAGGACGCCCCTTCGTTTTTCGATACATCATTCGCGAGGACACCTCTCGGGAAGACGACGACGAAGTGGAAGAGATGCGGGTCTCCGAGGCTACCAATTACCAGATCGCAGCTGCTGGCCGTGTCTCGCGAAACGCGACATCGGCGAGCGTTGGGAGATCCTCTCTGCGTGTGCCGACCGCGCGCGAGCCAGGCGGACGCAGAACGAAAACGGAATCGCGCCTACTTTATGCCCCGGAGAGATATCAAAGCTTACCACTTCACCCGGCATATTAATAACCAGTTGGAATTATTCGAAACTTGGGCTAATCCTCGCAGGATTATTCTTCGATGTGTAGACTGTCGATCCTGTCGTTAAATTCGTGAGGAGAATATGCATTTACCGGCGACGATTTCCGAGGAACCTTTGACCACCGGGTGCCGATAATCGTTAGAGGGCTGTGAAATGTTTTTTTGCGCCGAAAGTCCACATTCTCGCTGAAGAAGGATTCGATAAAAATGATCCCGTGACCGTGCGGGCTTACGGAGCGAGAGAAAAAGAAAATCACTGAAGCGCGATAAACTGTTAAACCGAAGTGGCGACGAGGTGCCGTTAGCACCAAACATTTTGCTGAGGATTAGAATGGACGGCGAGAAAGAACATCGGAGCGCCAAAATTTAATAGCCTCTTATCTTCAAGTTGCTCGCGCCTGAGGCGTCAAACGAAAAGCTACGATACCGCTTTCCCGAGAGATTCTATAGGTACGATGATGTAACATATGTACGCGGCTTTGCTTGTTGTGCCAGGGAGTAAATAAAAAAAGAACTTGTTCGGCGGGTGCAAGACAGTGGGACAGGTGCGTACTCGCATCGGTACGAAAATATCAATCGACAAAGAACGAGTGCGATTTTTTTTTTTTCGTTTCTTTGTTAATGAGCCTCGTGCGTCCCACACCGTCGCGTGCGATGTTACTGCACGTTTCCCGAGTACTTTGTAATGCAATTTCTTCGCTTCGTATTCTACGGTTTCTACGCCTGAATTTCGGTGCTTCGGGTGAAACGAGGCAATTTTCCAAGTCACGTAATTCAATGACGATTCCGAAGGGTACTGAAAAATGGAGAAAACAGACGATATCAATAATCTTTAAGACAAAATAAAATGTCTGACGAATTTTATGATATATCGACTGAAATAAAAAAAAAAAAAGCACAGCCTAGAGCATACCATGCAAAACTGTATGGGCGATATAGTTGCCTTTCTCGGCAGTCCATACATATAGCATGTGCATGTAGTTGCGTACGTAGAATTACTACAAAGTGTATATCTGTATTCAGGAAAAAAAAATTAATCGGGAGGGATTAACATTCGTGGATCTCGTGGACCTGTAACATGGTATCCGAAACGTGAGAAGTAGTCGGGACGGTGGAAGTGTTGCGTGGTATTGGTGTAACTTTGCCTGTACGGTGCGTGCCGACGATGAAGATGACGATGGTGGTGGAGGGCGCGTGGCACTGTGCCCGCAGCTGCAGCTGCCGGCGCTCAACGACGAGGACGACGATATTATACCGAACACAACGACACAGAAGCACACGCGCGCACAGCAATACCTGCTTATGAAAATTCTATGTGTTCATACTACCGAAGCTACGGTGCGTGCGTACCCGCGTGCCTTCACCGTCGTAACAACCTCCGGGAGGCGAGCGACTACCTTCGAGAACGTCCGTGGCGCGCGCCAAGACTCATTAACGCGAAACTCGTCGTCTTCGGCGAAACACTTTCTCGAGATTATAACGCCGTCCATCTTCGGGCCTTATTGCGTTTATGGAATCGTACGGAAAGCGATCTTGTCGGTTAATTAGCAATGAATGCACGATATCGTTTATCATCCTTCATAGTTGAAGTATTTAATTTCATGCCTTTTTTTTTAGATACAAGACGGCATGACAAATGCAAGTATCCTTGGCATTGTCGACGTTGACCAGAAGTGGTTCTCCGCGCCTGGGGAGACTGGAGATCCAAACGGGCGAAGCTACCGTCTTGAATTTTATGGGAAGGAAAGGAAGTTACGGTGGCGAGAGACCCATGGAAACATCTCGCCGGATCGTGTATCAACGTCTCGCCGCGGCGCATATCCACACGTTTTTCGGGTGCCGCTTTCTGGTACTTCCGCGACGATAATTCACTTCTACCAGTGGGTTTACTCTCTTCGGTTCGTACAGGCTACGATACTGGTCCAGCGATGCGATACTCGTATGCAGCAGAGGATCGTGTCGTAAGTTATGGCCGAGAGGGAATGGAAGAGAGTCGAAAGAAATACTTTCAGAGTGCTACCGGACCCCTCTGAATACCATGCGAGATGATACCAGCAGTTACAACGAGGAATAGAGATGTCCGGTTCGCTGATGGCGGCAAACGGCTCCGAAGAGGTTGTGCGATTCTTTTATATATACACACACACACATACACACACAAATACGGATATGCATACAACTCGTAGAGGACCCTCGCTCTTGTGCGGAAACCAATTGTTCGCCTTGACGCGAGAGCGATCGGTCGTCAACGCGAATAATAAACCAGCTCACGGGTCTACACGCACGGCATGCCTGTAATAAAGAGTCTCCGACTCGCGGGTGATATAGTACGAACTCGGTGGGACATCCCCAAGAAAGGATCAGGGGGTGGGGGCAATGAAATTTAAACGTGAATGCTCGAGGAATTGAAGATATAATAATGGCTGGGGTAAGGTAGAGTAGGAGTGGAGTGGCGAGTTCTATATAGTGGGTGTAGGAATGGATTGCATTATTGGGGTTTACAGCGGCTTAGCAGATGAAATAGAAAGAGAGGAGGCCAGTTTGACAAAAGAATTCTCACATATGAATTGAAAGAATTCGAACCATAAAGCCGGCCATCATAATGAAAGAAAAAAATGAAAGCAATCGCTAGCAATTCAAAACCATGCAATCATCCGTCGATTATATAATATTTTAGGGCAAAAAAAGAAAATTAGGTAGAAACTTTGCGCGAATTCGACACCGATAATTCGGGGTGAGCGGTAATTACCGGAGGAACACGATACACGAAGAAGTATACCGCAGATTGTACCAGAATTCTTTACGCGACTTAAAAGTGTTCCGTCTCAACTTTTCTGCTGCCGCTACGGCTGCTGTTATTAAAAAAATTGGGAATCTCGTGGAATTTATAAGCGGATTTTCTCCGTTATTCTGGAATGCTCAGCAACACGATTCCTTTAATGCTATCAATAAAAATGACAAATTTTCTTTATCTAGTTTATTTATCAAGTCTAACAAACGACCGGAAGATATTAGATATCGTTAATGATAGAATGAAGGTGCGTACGGAGCTGCAATTATTAAAAATAATACTCTTGCGGCTCGTCGAGAAGTGGGGGTCGTTGGCGCGTGGCTCGAGAGGATTTTTCCCTCTCTTCGCTGTTTCTCTCGTTCGTCTCGAGCACGTTCGCCGGCAGCGTGTGCATCGTACAAACGAACGGACCCTTGGGAACCCGCGAGCGCCCGCGCCTCGGCGAAACACAGAGACAGAGAGAGAGCAAGAGAATGATCGAGTGAGGAAGAAAACGAACGCGTCTCGTCGCCGCCGCCGCCGAGTGAGAGCAGATGTAGCTGTACATATACACTTCTCTGAGCTCCGCCACGGCGCTCTTACGATCGCGCGTCGCGTCGCGCGCGGGTACCACACGAGAGAAAAAAAAAGATAAAATGAGGATCAGCAAGGAAGGAAAGCGAGAAAGAGTGAGAGACGGGAAGGGAGCGTGAGAGTCGAGCACCTGCCCGACGACTCCACCGCAAAGCTAAAGTCTGAAGGCACGCTCGTCGATGATGGGCGAACGAAGATGGCCCACAGGGCGCCCCTATGCCCACATATCCCTGTTTACGTGCGCCCCCCGTTCACGAAACAGAAGAATAAGACGGAAAACTCGAAGAAGAAATGCTCGATGGTTTTGCGAGTTGTCGATCTTTACGGTTTTTCTTCATTCGTGCGGACATTGCTCGTAGAGAGGATACGACGAGCAAAGAAAGGAGGTTTGGTTTATCGATTCTCTTGTATCAGTTTATTCAGATAGATAGTTACTCCGAGTACATCGAATCGTCGATAAATCTGTCGTGCTTCCATTGCTGCACATATGGAATTTCTGCTAGACCGACGTACGACATTGCAGGCTGATAAATATTCGGTAAATATGTCTGAATATAGCGAGAGTAAAACGAAAGTAAAAGTACACAGAGCCTTGGTCAATCGACGCGTGGACGACGCGTTGTACACGGGCTTGGGGTAGGAGGTAAGGGGATTATATTCAACCTTGAGAATTGCAGCGTTGCACTTGGCAATCGTGCGGTGAGCAGACCGTCGCTAGACATAACGCTAGACCGGTCTCGCGGGAAAAATCCGCGCGATTCACCGACATCGTCGTCGGGCTTCTTCCTCTCACCGCTCGAACGTGTTGTCTCGCTCGAACTTGCAAACACATTATCCTACTCGTTTTCTGTATATCCATTCGTGTCTCCGGCTCATCTCGGACTGGGTTACTGCTGCCTTCGCGATCACGAGATACTTGCTTTTATCTTTTATTTCCATTTTCTTCGCTCCGATCATGCGGGTCCATCACTCTCTTCCCGGCACACGAGCAGCACCGTTGCCTCTCGCTGCAGAATACGTACATACCCACTGGCCTAGCAACCTGCTTCTCGTTTTCACCGCCGCTCATCCGTCCTCTCACTTTTCTCATCTTCGCCGCCTCGATATTCTCTTTACTTATTTTCAAACATTTTTTTCCTCATATATCAGCTTATTTTTATAAGAAACACCCCGTAGAATGCAATTAGCCGGCAAAGTGCGTGTTTGCAGAGATTATAATGTTCATTTAACCATTGGTTCAACGGTCGAACAAAAATGGCAACGATTTAGAATTGCCGTTCTATGAAAAGTAAATTATCCTGTATGTTCGTCAGTGAAAAGTGGACGTTGCACTAGCGGACCGTTTACCGAACGTCTTTTGCTGTGACTCCGAGGGTTTTTCTTGTTCAATACTATTCTTGACTGCCGGAGAAAAAGAAGTGCACTTACCGGTTGGTACCGCGGGCGTTCGTGCGAATTGCAGAAATTGCCTCGTGCACGAATATGAAATCGCAAGCCTGGCCAACATAGCTCTGCTTTGTGTAATAGCTGGCCGTGTGTTTTGGTATCAGACTCGGCGCGCTGGTCCCGTACGCGCCACCCGCGTTTAAAGCTTAACGCACGACAGGAGGAGGGGACACGAGGAGAGCGAGAACGAGGAACGGAGAGTTGGCAGTCAGAGGTTGGCGCCCCGTCCTGATTACACTCGGCATCACCTGCCCCCCCTGCAGGTGGTTGCATATCCACCGCCGTGTATATATACGTAAGCGCGCACGCATCGGGATTTTATCCCCCGGTCGATCGATAGCCCAAACCAAACACCCGACAACAGCAACGGCGAAGCAACAGCTAGAAGCACCGTCGATATCCATGTGCGCAAATTGGCACACCCTCCAATAGTCTATTGATATTTCACGTGTGTCGCAGTCACCCCCGCGTGACCGTTTCACGCAACCCTTGGCCGATGCTTAGTCAGCTTCGATGAAACAAAAATAACGAATGGTCAAATGTTTACCTTTCATAACCGCCTTCGCATTGTTTCATAAACAAAATATAACATTTATTTTTCATCTCATTTCCGGGATAACCGTAGCTCCCACTTTTATATTTGGAGGAAGCTCCGACTCTTTCTTTTTTTATAAGATCAATAATTCTATTTTATTTACGAATTCGTTCGAAGTTTACGTTAAGGCCGAATGTGCGATGACAAATTAAGAGATACAGAGCGCAGGGGTGCCTTCAGCCTGTTTCCAAGAATTGTTCGTAACGTATTCCCCGGGCTTCGCGTATCGCTCGCTTGGCCGGCCGGTGAAGTTTTGTTTGATCTGCGATGTTTTATCACTGACCGTGGAGAGAGCGACGTGTGATACACGCCGTCGTTCGGCCTCTATGCTCGTGCCATCGCGTATCCCCCTGTGCACACAGATTAGTACACTTACCTCCCCTTCGAATATTTTTTTCCTTAGCCACCCTCGAGTTGATCGGCACAACTGCACGGATCCCTCGTGTAGTCGCGGTCAGACGTACTTACGGATGCACGTTGCGCACGAAAAACCCCGGCAATCGTAGGGAGTGCGAGCACCTGGCCACCCCCGCGCTCCATGCGTTCCTGTACGCGCAGCCACCTACCCCTTTGACCGGTGCGCTCGAGCGTCTAGCGTATTGTAGAGGCGACCGGGGACAAAAGTAACACGGCTCAGTCGTAACAAGCAACCGTGGAATGCGGCGCATGATCGAATGCGTTTGATATGAATTGAGCAACGTTGTGGACAACGTTAAATTATAGTCCTGCAATCACGTTATAGCTGAGTTTCCAAAAATAACAACTCGTTGAAAGGAAATGTGATTCACGAGGGCAGAAGTGATTTTACGGCTATGCGGATCGTGTCGGCTAGGCAATACAGTGCAAAATATCAGTACAAACAAATCGCTAAAGCGATCAACGTTTAAACGGGTGTTCTTCGCGACTCTCTGCTGTTTTGTGCTTGCAATTTTTCAAATAAACACCTAAGAGTGGATCGATGATATGCCATTGGATGCCTAAGCGTTGAAGCTCCGCGTATGTGAGGCAAAAAATTTAAAAAAAAGGATTTTTTGTTACTTTTCCCCCGATCTTCTCCGGTAAACGATGATTTTGCGAGCACCCGGTCCAACTATATTTCATACACAAGGTAAAATATCACATTGCCAGCATAGTCACACAAACAGACGCTCCGAACGCGGACAGACATGCGGGAAGTTTATTGAATGCAGAGAAAGAAGGCAAAAAAAGGGAGGAAAGAAGAAAAAAAGCAGCAGAATGTAACGATCGGCTTCACCGAGAGGCAGATGCATCTTTCGATACACCTATACGTGTATCGAATAGGTGCACGCGAGAGTGGAATAATGCGGAGGATCCGGTGTCTATAGAGGTACAACTTATTTTTCGAGGACGGGTCTTCCGCAGCGATCGTCGGAGGAAGAAGTTCGCCGAACGCTTCAACCCTTTTCCTCTCCGCGACAGAAGGATGGATGAAAAGCCGCGCGAGGCATATTCCACTGTCGAAACGCGAAATCATCTCTCAACGGGGGTGCACATTCGCCTTCACACCCCCGTTTACCCTTTTTTCTTTCGCCGGCCGCGACTCTCGGTATATTTGAATACCCGAGTGAGACGTCAGCTCGAGGGACAGCTGCAACCCACCTTGAGCCAATGTGCGAGTTTTTCTCGAGTTTTTCTGGCCTCCGGATGAGTCGAAGATCTTTGCACGCGGAGCTCGTGCGAAGAGAGCCCGAGCAGGTGATGCCGGCACGCGACCTTTCCCACCCCTTTGCCATCGGCCGAGAGCGCATCTCTCGTATCCTTCCTGCCGTTGCACCCTTCGCTCTTGCCATTTCTTCTCTGCGTTTATGCATCTTTTAACTGTTTTTCTTTTTCATTTCTGTATGTGAGGGGTGTCTCGCTTGTGGACAGCGATCATTATGCACGCCTCGCGGCCGGGGAAACCCTTTTTTTTCCTGCCGATAGGCCTGAAAAGCCGGAATTATGAGAATCCCGATGCCACGGCCGTGTATGCGGTCGATGTAGCGAGGATATCTGAGGAGATCGAGGGTAAAGAAAAATGAAAGAACGAACTCGCCAGATGCACTCTCGGGGACCGCCACTTTTCTGCGAGCATCCCTTAAAGCGGGGGTGGACCACCTACCGGGGCTCGTGTCAAAACAGGATTATCCCTTCTCTTGTAGATTTTTCAAACTGCGATACACGCTTTCCGAGGGAAGAGGTATCTTTTGCGGTCTTGTCAAATTCTTTTTTTTTTTTTTCCTAATACAGGAATGAAATTATCACTGTAAAATATTCACACGCTCTGATAATTCGCCGGCGTATCGTGTTTTAAAATAGAGCTCCGAACGATTATCTGTTTCATATCAACAACGACTATGGGACAGTAGGCTTGTTGCGGACATGCTTTAATTTATCTGTTGGGGTTGGGTGGTCAACGATGCGAGTAGATGTAATTTCGTGATACAGATCGCGTTGTTTCGAATATTCCCACGGCATTATTATGGTTTTGCTCGTTTCGTTTTCGTGTTCGCCGGCACGGGCAAGCACGCACTAAATTTTCCGTGCTAATAAAGAATATGAGAATACTATATGTGGAACAGGGCCCCACACCAGTGTTCAACGAATGCACCCGTTCGATAAAAAAATATATAAAAAAAAACAACGATACCCTCTGAACTTTTGTCGATGTTCTACGCGTGGGGCACGTAGACTAATTACACGTGTAGTCTCGTAGTACACCGGCCACGCATACCTAGTGTATTACACTGTACCCGAATGCAACGGACTCGAGCTAGCCGCCCCCCCGGTACGTAAACGCAGGATTGCGCCAACACAGGACTATATACAACGGTTCACTTCTCCCGCCCATGGCATATGGCGATTTCCCTCGAACCTCGAACTTCCAACGGTTTTGAGACCTACCGAACTCTCTCGCCCTCCCGCAACTCTCATGCCCTTTTTTCGACACTTGAAAAAAGCCTTTCTCACGCACTTCACCGTTCTCCCGATACGAAACATCCGACGAGCGATTTTCTTGTTCTTTTTTTCGGTAATTTGTTTTTCATATTGCTCGAGAGTCGTTACTTGGCATCCGGCGGACCTTGAAGTTCTCGAATTTTCCCCACGATTAAAAATGTCCTGGAACGTCTTTAAACTCCACCTAATGTCATTGAATTTTTTTATTCCAACGTAAATTTGACCTTCTTTCGTAACATTTTCTTCCAGCTACAGTCCTAAAAAATATAAACGAAAACGCTTATGTAGGACATATTGTTGCGTAAATCGCGCGCGATGTGCACATTTTCATATTTTACAAATTTCCTGGAAATTTCTCCTCAATGTCCGAAAATTTCTTACAAACTTTTTACTTAAAGCTATGTCTTATTCTCGTAGATGTTTTTTGAACCGTCGTTACGTTATCGATAACAACCAACTCGTTTTGTTTCTGTGCAGTATACTTTTACGTCGCTCGTCTCAAGAAACTATTCACCCTCCTTCAGCGAGTTCCCTCGCTCCTAGGTCTGTAAATGCGCCTCTATTTTGAGGCTTGTACGGGGAGTGCATAGCTTCCCCCCCCCCCCCCCCCCGCCAGCAAAACGACCGGGGAACGTACTGTATGGCTCGACCGCCGACCACATGTCATCGTGTACTTGGTCGCAAAACTTATATCGGTTGTTGCAGAGAATGTACTGCGTGCCCAACAGTTGCGGTGTTTAAGACTGTGTGAACGAAAGCGAGACTTTCTTAGCGAGGAGTGCATCGACGCTCGAGACGAAGTGAGAAAGAAAGTGAAAGCCAAAGAAGAATAAGGAGAAACAGGGAGATAAGATTCTCGACGAAGATCGAACCGACGTATCGGTCTAGCCACGGTCGAGCAGAGTTTAACGATCTCCCACGGTGGGACGCGTGGTAGAGAAGACCGGGGCAGAATGGAACGCTGGGGCAAGACGGACCCGTGTTTTTTTCATAAAAACTTGTAAACGTGATCCGTTTTGCCTCGCTTTGTCATCAAACTTTAGTATACACATACGGTAGGGATTTTTCTTCCGCGATATACTGCGAGAAACTTTGCGGTTCACGGAGAAAGGAAAATGCGGGTGGGAGAGCGCGAAATAATTTATGGAATATAAATGTTTCGAGGGTTGAAACATTGGGTTGTTAGCTAGCTAAGAGCAACGGAGCAGCCGCGCGTGCGGATATAAACGCGGCTATTACTATCTGTCTGACGCGTTACAGAATCGACTCGGTAGGCGAACGTTACAGGTAGACGCCGTGTGCGCCGCTCTCGAGCACGTTTGCGCGAATCTTGATGGATAATAATAATAGCCGGAGGGCCTTGGTGTATAACATCGATACGAGAGAGAGTAGTCCCTCGTCGATAATACAAGATAATTCAAGCATTATCCGCGCAGTTACTTGGCTCTTCAATTTTTGTTTTCTCCCGCATGTTCGACTGTAAGAGTAAATTACCGACGATGAAATATTCGAGTCCGGAAGGCGAGATGTAGCAAAATTCAATTTTGCTCACTTACCATTCGCTCCCGTTCGGCGTTAATCGCCCATGCGAACGACTTTTGCGCTCCTTCGCTCCTCCGAAACGTAACGAAACGGCCACGAAGGCTTTGAGGTCATCCTCATCTTCATTACGCACTGCAAGAGACCGAGAACTGTGAGACGGGCTCTCCACTTTACCTGCATCGAGCGAGCGCTGAGGGCAATTCGAAGGCGATTATTCCTCGAGGGCGCGCGCCGACGATCATCATTTCACCTTCTCTCGAACTTTGCTTCGCGCTTGTCTGGCAAACTGTGTAACTGGTCTCTCGGACGGAGACCCGAGCACCCGCGATAGCTATTGCATTATTCTTGTAACTCGAACCGCGTAAGGCTAATTGGAAAATTACAATCGATACGCAAAAGTTTTTTATTTTAATTCTCGGCTTTGCAACGTGTTTTTTCTTGTAAAGGTAATAGTGCCGCGCTCTCCACGATCGATCATTTTTTTTATCATCGAAATTGATTTCGAGCGTTCGGAAGAGCCTTCGATTTCGCTCTATCTCCTGAACTCATTAATCTTTGGACTACCATTCTCTCTCTCTCGTTAGCTTCGTCTCACTTCCACTTTCTCACGTGCCTCTTCGTCGTTTTTTTTAATTCATTTTTACACAGTTAATTCGAGGAAGCCCGTAACTCGCCCCTAAATTCTGGGTTGTCCAGCAGGCGCCGTACGAAAAAACAATGTTAAACTCGCTTGGACGAGATGAGGATCGAATGGCTAAGGATCGCGCTGCTGGTGGACCATATGGTGATGGTATGGCGTGCGGCATACGCGAAGCGGTTCCTCTTCGAATATTTCGGGCCACCGTCGCGAGGACTCTGCAGTTATCCACCTACGAGCCGCTGCGCACACATGCGAGTTTCATGTGTACCTTAACGTATGTAATAGTACGCGGTGTTCGATCGATCGGATCGCAAAAGCCCGATACACGATACGCGTCGAACGAATCTAAGCCCTCACGGCGAAAAATGTCCTACGGCATCTTCGATCCTCCTACCTGTCCGCCTGGCCCCAAACAGCAGGAAGACAGAAATGAAAGACATAAAAAGACGAAGAGATAAAAGAGAAAAAAATTACCTTGAGAAGTCCGCATGGCGTTCGTACGAGCGCATAGGGATTGTGTATACCAGCGGCACAATATGAGCCAGCAAGACACGATATTTATCGTAGCCTCGGGATTCTTAAAAAAAAAAGAGAAAAAGAAAGATACTCTTGTACAGAAATTTCACCGTAATAATGGCCACATAATATTCTCATACTTTCCGCTGCGAATTGTTCGCGAAGACAAGAAGGGAACGTTATAAATTATCTTATCATCGTCGTCGGACAAAAGCTGTACCGATCGTAAAATTTGTCGCGGTATTTGGCAATTGTCGTGGCGTTGAATTATTCTTTACCATAAAAAATTGACTCCCTCTGAGATATATATCATACTTGTGAAATTTATCTTTATTTAATATATTTAGTATGAAAAGATCTGTGTCTTGATATTCACAGAAGACTCGGCCGCTTTTAAAGAATTCGCCGCGACGTTGAACTCATTCCTCGTCTGGCCAACTGCTTCCCCGCTTATTTAGGTTGCAGATTGCTTCGGTGAGTGGACACGGCCCGGTCTCCGGTGGCTTTTAATTTCAAGCTCGAGTCACAAACTCTCTTTTCCGCCCCGTGTACGCTCCGGGGACCAGCTTCGTTTTGTCGCAGACGCGTTCGACGCTGCCACGGGCGGCGGTCTGGACCTCTCGGTCCGGTGGGGCAGAAAAAAGAAAACTTCTCGACGGCGGGCAAGCCGGACGACGTATGGCAATATAACGTCGTGGTTGTAACGCCGTTCGGGCACGAGTCACGTCTAGATACTCGGGGGGGCACGTGCAGCACGCGTGCTACGCCAAAACACCGACAAAAGAAATTCGCGAGGGGTTGCACCGCCGACTACCGCGTTATAAACCGCCATGGCGCGCACATTGCACTCCGAGTCGCGCGCACTTGCAACGAGAAACACGAGCTCCGTTGCGCGTTACGAAAATAATATAACGCGAGGGATATGTCAAGGCCACGCGGTTCAAGTGTTGCAGAGCGGGAGTCTGACACGTTGGACCAAAAACGAAAGCAGACGGACGCTGGACGGAACTTCTCGGAAACGCAATATCCTCGGAACATCGCTTCATCGAACCGTGACTATGATTCTCGCTGCAAAAAAAAAACGATATTCTCATTGTTCCCGGGTGAATTAACGTCCGCTCGAGCGGAACTCAAACCCTTGGAGATTAACGTTGCAGGGATTACGAAGATAGTCACCGACTCGAGTTACATATCGCTGCAGCGATTACACAGAAACAAATTAATCGTAAGAATTTATCCGAAAGAAATTTTATGTTTGCTGCCTACGTTGCGAGGTTGAGCTGACGGACAACTCGAAAAATGTATCAACATTCGAGAGATATACGAGATACGTTGGAATCGAATCGAGTCGCTTGCCAGCGCGGCCGGTCATCGTTCGAGGATTTTAACTTATTTAATTTTTTTCTTGCACTACTCGTACCACCACGTAGCCCAGTTTCAGTGGAGTGATTTACAAGTCGCCACTCCAGCGTGAAGGCAGGTGAGCGTCAGGCTCGAGCGACATTCGAGTAACAGCGGTACTGCTATTGAAAGGCAATACAGGAGCCAGTACAGTAATTGTTCCGCTGCGTGTTTGAGCTGTCCGGAAAAACTCGTGCCGTGAATTCCGCCTCGATTAATTACCGGAAGTTATTTTATTCACCACATCAATTCGTTGTGAATCGACGTACGTGTATTTTTTAAACAGCGCGTTAACTTGCTGCCCCGTAAAGGTAGACTGGCGTAGGATATTTTCCTGATGTTGGGTCGTAAAAAAAAAAAAAAATACAGCCGGTCATCGCGGAGATTTTACATTCATTATTTTTGCTCGGCGAGACTATTAAGCGATGACCCAGGCTAAAAGTGCGTGCGGTCTTCGAGGCTCATTCCCATCAACTTCTGTACCCCGGTAGCTCAACCCAGTTTTAACACCGAAACAAGAGAGTGGTTCGCTCATTTACTTTTTTCCACCTCATCTTCTCTCGAAAAACTGCGGGAGGTAAGAAAATGAGACGATGAAAATGACGTACCCGCCGCGTTGATGATGAGGTCTCCGAGAACGAAGTACGCACTGCTGGTTAGCCGAGGGTGACTGGACAATTTTTTTTACGTCCTCGTCCACGCGCGCGCTTCGTCTCGGGATAAAAATATCGAGAGAAGGAGGAGAAGAAGAAAGAAATTGGGGTGAGGATCGAGATGCATTCGTGCGTAAAAACGATCGTCTGCGGGGGTCCGAGTCCGCGATTGCCCATGGCCAGCAAGCACGGGGCCAGGAAGCATTAAAGGCCCGGGCCGCTTCGACCAAAATTTCGTTCGGGGAGTTGCGGCAAGAAATCAGCCGGACGGATCGTTGAAGACCTGGGACAAAAAACGTCTGGGTTGCCGAAAAAAACAAAAATCAAAGGCCCCACCGTCCCGCCGACTCTTCCTCCTTCTCTCTCTCTCTCTCTCTCTCTTTCTCGAGGATCTTGACCGCGCGAGGTCATTGGAATTTATATCTTTAAACGGTATATATTCTCCGTGACGAGAAACAAAACGTGACGAGTATCGTGCGAAGGCTTCGCCTGCCGAAGCTCAGATTGGTTAATCTGATTGGGTCGGAAAACATCATAATTTTCTCAACTGCTCAACAAGTTACCGCAATTGTTCTTCACGATAAACTGTGCTTGGTTACATTCTTTAATGGCTGCTTTCCCAAAGTGGCAAATGCCGTTAAGTCCCAAAGGGTTTAATATTATAGGCGATACGGCCCGGTGTTAACAATAATAATAAACCCATAAGTTGCATGTGGTACTGCACAGAGTAAGAAGAAAGTTTATTAATACAACGTGGTTTTTGTTACCGCAATAAATATAGTTTATTGATATTAGGATAAGATAACGAAACAAAAATTCCAAGACATTGCAACTGTAAAGACAGGCATTATTTTTTATATAATAAAATAACAACATTATAAGTTATAAAACACAAATGCAGTCAATTAATCTTCAGACAAACATATACAGAGCTGAACTATTTTTGTCCGTGCGTAGAGAAAATGAAAAAAATCGTGCGAGAAAATTTCCGAGCGCGAACGAGCAAAGAAATTTGAATGAAATATACTCCATCGGGTCATACAATATCGTAGCATTCGTGCCGCTCGCGTCGGCATCTAATCGTGTGAACCTACCGATTATACGACCCGCAACACATACGCACACTGGCACGCGGCAAAGTGCGAGGTCGACAGCGCCCGACGACGCCGACGTCGTATAACACCGCGATATACACGCTACCTCACCGGCGATGAGATGTTATGCTGCGGTGCTCTGGCTCCTGGGTGTGTTAACCCACAAGAGATAGTAAAACGTATATAACGGAATTGTACTCTCGCCGCCTGGCACGCGTCCGCCTCCCTCTCCATTTTCTTCTCCCTTTACATTTCTTTCTTCCTTCCCTTCTTGCTTTTTTTTCCTCCACCCTCTCTCGCAACTTGACGCGCGCGCGGCTCGCGTGGGCGTCTTTGATATCGAGGGATATATTTATTCACGCGTCTGAAGCTGGGATAGCGCGGGAACGAAGGAAAGACGGAAGGGAAGGAAGAAAAAAAAAGCGTGTCTCAAGGAGGCGCGGAGACGGGCGCTGAATCGCCTCGTTGTATACCGGCCTACCTTCCCTTTCTTCCGACCTCCGCTTCTTTACCTTCTACCCTCGGAAACCTCGAGACCCCGCACAGGACACACACAGGAAACGCTATCGCCCGGCAGCATCGTATCTCGAGCGTGGCCTATCGTTTGCCCTATCACCTCTCTTATTTGCGCACACAAACCGCCCGCGCTTCGTGTACCATCCTAGAATCAGCAGATAAGCACCGGCACGCCGCTCGAGAACGTCGATATTTCGACGGCGATCCGGATCGATAAATTCTCTACAGAGGTGGCTGGACTCTCGTATCCGCCGAGACGGCCGAACGATGAATGGAACGGCGACGGGCTCGTGCCTCGAGTATGAATAAGTAATAGGATCAGTTATCGTCGCATTTAATATTTATCTACTGGCGTTAAAAATAGGCGACACTCTTTTCATACTGATAAGAAATTCACGAGTTATTCGGTCCCATCGAAGTCTTGATTGGCAACTGAGAAATACAATATATTCTGTCCGTGCATTCATTGAGATCGTCGAGTCACCTTCATATTTTTAAAGTTCAGAGTTAAAATTTTTTACTTTAAAAATCACTTCTTTGTAATTGAGTTATTAGTAAAACTTTTGAACTAAATTAAAATTCTAATTTTCTATTCTTATGCGAAAGCGCTAGGCGAATTTTTGTTTTTAACTTTTTTCAACGTCAAAGTCGTCTTTGAAATTCATGCAAGACGACTGTCTGATTCAGGATTAGCGCATGAAAATAGAAGATCGTTTAGCGTACGTTTCTGGAAGAAAATAGGCGTTCCAAACCGATTGGTCGAAACATTGTGGAGTCACGATACATCAACTTTTCGCGTCTCATTCATAGACGGTTATCCTTCAATGCACGCATCCGGACATTTCCTGTACATACGATTTTTTGGCGTTTTGGAACCGTCCTGAATACTTTTTATAGAAATATCACATTTTCTGTTTACCAAAATAAAGCTCTTACGAGGAAGCAAAGATAAAGTAACAGCACTTGCGCAGTGAGATGACATTGGGTATAACAAATATTTGATGAGCAAGAAGCGATCCAAATAATTTTGCATAATGAACGTAAAGGTGTATATTACTCAAACCTTCGAAGAGATTTTTTTTTTCGTTCCATTGGCAAGAAAATAAGTCGTTTCAATGCTGTGGTACGAGAATCACCGCATAATTTGCGTAATGTTCGAAACAACCTTGCGATCATGGAAATCAGAGGTCTCTTGTCATGGTGTATAAAGACACACGCGTTCCTCCAGGCCCGCGAGCGTCGTGCGCGGATAGTCGCTCGTGCCCGAGATTTCAATGGTTTTCTTAGCGTACGTTATATATAAAAAAGAAAAACAGAAAAAAATGTTTTTTTAACGAGGCGTCACGCGATGTCATCCGTACGCCACATTCTTGCGGTCGGATCGGGTGGCACGCGATACGCCGAGGAATCTTCGAGCTACGTGATTGCCGATTAACGAACGAAATTGCACGGCCTCTCTAGACGCAACGCCTTCCATCCCTCATTTCGACTCAGCTTCCGATAAAAATAAAAAATAAACAAAAGTTTCAAACACCCAATCATACTCGTGCAGCGAGAGAGGACGAAAAATGAAAGAGCCGCGAATCGATAGGCAATATACGGCGCGGTTGTACACGGAGGGTAAATGAAAAATAAAGAGTGGAAAGGGAGCGCGGAGGGGCAAACTCGAGAAACCGAATGGAGCGAAGTGAACGAGGTACGAGAGAGGCGAAACTTCGGGCATGAGTCTCGTACGTAAATCAGATTCGAGGTTGTAGGAATGGCAGCTGGGTACCAAACGACATCGGAGTGTGCTGCGAACACGGTTCCACCTTACTATATACAACAAGATATAACCTGACGTACTACTGCCTACCAGCATAAAGTTTGCGTCAGTGCTCATACATGGATAAATCGCCCGCTGGGAAGCAGAACTGGCGCATCCCACAACGTTTGGTATGCGAATCAACGTCCGTTACGCCCTTCTGGTTATCAGCGATCGATGTATTTTGGAGGGGCCACATATTCATACATTCTTAAGTGCACATAGCAAACACGTGTTGCGCGAGACGAGAGGAAGGGTTGTTGCTGCCCTGCTCCTGGAGAAGTCACGAGCATCGAGGCGAAGGAAGAATACACGAAGAAGAAGAAAAGAGGAAGAAGAGCGCTGTCATCGCCGTTTTCGTTGGTATGCAGAAGCCGGAGCTCAATGCCACATGCTAAACAGCAGCATACGTCCCGAAACCCGCTGATCGGAAGGCGGTGTATATCGTAACCTACATACATAAGTACGCAGGAAAATCCTAGGAAAAATAGGCGATTATAAAAGAAAAATTTTTGAAAGACATCTTGAAGATCTCAAATGGAAGACATAGAGGCCAGTATACATGGACGTCTATCTAGAAGACACAGAAAGGGAATTAAACGACTGTCCCGACCAACCGCACGGTCGAATGGGTTTCAGACCTTCAATTTGATTGGATCAACAAATTAAGTGGTTGGCCGCCTACTAGAATATTGGCTTAAGCAAATTACCTGGAAGTTGTTCAACCGTGCGGTTAGTCCGAGCAACGAATTATTTTTCCTCGTGCATGTTTATCGGGTAATTTTTGCAGGTTTTAAAATACCGTCACGATTCTTGTCTGTAGATATAGTTCGGTAGTGTAATTCAGCGATTGGTAACTCGCTATCTCCTTCTGTCCCGCAAAGTGATTCATAAGATGCCCGGTAATAAGAGGTCTACGAGACTTGGTAGCGCCCGCCTCGAACGGTAGAAAATGATATGCAGAATTCGGCCTCCGCGTTTAACTACCGGCTCATGCGTTACCAACACATTGCGAGTGCGAGTGCACGGAATGATGGCGAGCGTATTCGCAAGGCTCACGTGAGTCTCGAAGGAAAAAACAACGAAATGGGTGCACGACTGCGCCGTGCTGTTAATTCTCGCCTTTCGGGGTCTCCCTCCGAGTCTTGTTTCCCGGGCACGGGCCTTGAATCCATTCGGTATTCCCGACGTGCCTGGCGTCGATGGGGGATTTTGCTGCGCAACCACAGTGCAGTCTCGCCAGCGGCAAGAGCGATCATCGCTGAACACTCCCGGACCTTCCAGAAATTAGTAAATCCCACACGCAGACGAGGCTGCGCGCGCGAGCTTTACGTGTTGCTACTGTGCAGCGAACTGCATCGTTTGGCCTCGTCCCTCTCGTCTCGCCGCGTTAGGATGCGGCAGGAATAAGAAGATGTGAGGACGAAACTACGGGCAGCGCTTCGTCGCAGATCCTGCCGGGAAAAACGCAAAGATCTTTCTCAGAGAATTTTAGATAGACGAATACATTGATCTTTTGTTGGAGTGAAAGAAAAAAAGGTTTAGACGTACATCTTGAAAACGATTAGTATATTTGGCGGTTCAGCTCTTCCCTATCTGTAGAGAAAATCGAGACTCGGCCGTTTCCGTCTCTCGGTTCGGCTTACCTCTATCTGTTCTCGAATTCGTTTTGTTGGCGAGATATTAGATTAGACGACTATCGAAGAGGGCGACAGCGAGATACGCGCAACCATTTGCGAGGGAGTATATTGTAAGCGGTTTGTTTCTCATGTATTTTTTTTACGTGAGACGAAATTTAACGTGGAGCCGAAATAAAAGAAATGAGGAGTAGAAAGAAAAAACGTAACTCACTGCAGTCGTACGCCTGCCCGTGGTTTCTTTTTAAGTGAGGGAGATCTCGGGATCTCTCGGAAGATTACCGGAAGCCGGCAATCGAAAAAGTCGGATGGAAGGATCCGAGAACTTCTCGAGGAAATTTTTCCTTTTTCTTATTATAGAAAAACCCTTCGAACGTATACTGTTATAAGCCGATAAGATCGCTTTATTTGTAGATAGTAATCGCGTCATCGAGGTTACGAAATGCGAGGCGTCGAACTCTACGCATTGTTACGTGGGGTGTCGACGATCTGTCAGGGTGGAAAACAGTATGTTGTCGCGAGATCGAGGGGATTCAGCTGCTGCCTATGCCGTGCATCCAGTCAGCTTTGGCAACGGAAACGCATTATGGTTTAAACTTTTTTTTTTACTTTTTTCTTTGAGGCTTTTTTTTTATTACGACGAGTCGATGCTCTCTGGAAAAATCTACCCGTATTTTTTGCCCTTCTTCGCTTCTTTACCTGATCCACAGAAAAACTGGAATACACGTGGATACCGCAAGAAAAAGTTGCCTAGGTCTAATTTTTTTACTCTGGCACAACCCTCTAACGTTTTATTCCCGTTACGGACATTACAACGTAGCAACTTATTTCTGTCTGCCGTCAATTTACTTTACTTCAATAATCGTCCATGGAACATTTCCATTCGCTAAACGTTCGCGTACATAAGATATTTACGTTCCCATAAATAGTTTCATTAGCTCAATTAAAATTCTATAAAGTTGATAAACGCAACGAAATGTATCCAGACGACTGTTCACTGTGGATTTTATTTATTCGAATTCCCAGCAGCAGCGGAACATTTTACGAGCTTATGAAAGATTGAAGAAGGTGGATGCAGCGAAACGAGGTAAACAAGGTCACCGGGGGGTGACTTGGTCTACTCGGTGGAAGAGACGAGAATGCAGCTTTAATTAATGAATGACTTTTGAGTTGAGCCGACGATATCGTTCCTCGCGATCGCGCCATCAATATATGCAAACACCCCGGGAGCGCTTCTAATAGCACACTATAACGGAAAGGACTGAGCTAGTCTAGACGTTGGAAAGATCATTTTGCGTCTTCCTCGAGTCCGCGTGCAGTTCTATCAAGCTCTGCTGGACGTTTCTTTTCCTTCTCTATCCATACATATTTCCGTTGAGTAAAACGATGCGTCAGAGAAATAATTAGCAGGGTTTCACCGCGGGTGCACACTCGTCTGAGTGAGGAAAGCCACGGTCCCGCCACAAGGATATCTCCCGCTAAGACAAAGGGAAACGAAGGATACAAATGAAAATTTCATCTACACAGGCGGGACTCAGCACGACAAGGGGGATTCCCGTGGTCTGAAAATTGGGCGAACTGCACTACGGGAATCCAGTCTGAAACACCCCGTCGATGTTCACTATTTTGAATAATGCTTCAATATTTTCCTCGCTTCGCGAGCTTCCCATAAATTTTCCAAGATCGTACGTTTTTATTCAAATGTCCGTTTCGGATCATAAGCGAGCCCTCTTTGGGGTACACAAGGAAAGTTCTTTTGGCGCCCGAATTCGAGATACAATTTTTTTTTTCTCAGGCCACTAGTCGGGGGAGTTTTGGACCGGAGTTTCCTAGAGTATAATTCCCATTCGCGTTTGAAATCACGCGAAGCGTAGAATCCAAATTCGCCACGTCCGGAAGTTCGGTGGATTGTACGAGGGAGCATGAGAGAGAGCCACGAATATATACATACGCGGTCCATTGATCCTCGTCGCTGCGGATACCCACTCTCCTCTCATCTACCTCTTTCGATTTCTTTTCTCGATTCTTTACGGGGGAGTCCGCTTCTCCCTCGGTGCCATGGCGACCGCCGGCCGAGGTAAAGAATGGGAAAGATTGAGAAGAAAAGGGTTGTCCCGCTGACGAAGAGTAGAGTTGACGACTACCTCCGAGACTCCGACGACGGGCTTGTGTGCCAGGTGTGGGACCGGCAAAACTCTCGAGTCTCTCTCTCATCCCCGGACAAATGGACTTGTTCGACGAAGTGACGTTTCGCTGGCTGCTCTCGCAGACCACGCGACTTTTTTTCTGTCTCTCTCTTATCGTCAAATTGGAAATTTCTCGGGCCTTGTAAGTCGTGCATTAAATCTTCGAAAATAACTACATTACCACCGATGGGAGATTGCGATGATTGAACTTCCTTTTTCGCTCGATTTATTACCAATTTAAATGCTCCTCGAATATTGTAACATGTCGTGTCTCTGGGAAGTGTTCCTTACATATACTTTGTATCGTCAGTCATATCAGATAAAAAATATATATTGACCGGCCAGTTAAGCCTTTTTTTCCGTCCCGTCGGTGAACGAAGGTAGGTGAGATTACTTAATCACCGACTCTTGCCTTTGATTAAAATCCGATAATTAATACTGCCGTATTTTTACGTTCGTGGTCTCACCGCTCAACTTTCGGAAAATGGAGTCTCGAGAATCTCGCTGGTGTTTCGGAGGAAGAGAAATTGGTATACGCATTATAAACTGGATATGTGCCGCTGAGAAGCGGAAGGGCGTATGCCACTTGGTTTCACAAGTTACATGGTGAAGGATCCGCTGATCCGTTCCTTGGCAGTCGGTGTATGCGTATTAATGCCGAAAGTGTACGAACGCGAAGATACGCGGCGCCGAACGAGGAACACGTTTTTCATTTACCTTGGCTAATTTACTCGCTCACGGAATACGACGCGGTGGCGAATGGGCCCGCGCCGGAGAGTTCCGCGAAATTCCTTCGACGCCTGTGGCCTATCGAAGAGCTACTCGAATCGCCCGAAGCGAGTAATCGGAGGGACATCTCGAGAACGGAACGAGAGACAGGGGTCTTTCGTCGTTGTCTGATAAAATTCGTACCTCGTACAATCGCTGCTGATCTACGTAACACATGATAAATTCGCTGAAAAGAATTATCGAGAATTTGTCGCTCATGTGGACGACTTCCAACGCAAACAATGCAAACAAACACAAGAAGTTGAGAGATACGGTTGTACTGAAGATTTTTGTGTCTCGGCCGTTTCAGTTTGTCTTCAACAAATGCCTCAATAACATTGGTAATAGTCAACTGTGGGGTCGCCTGTAACAGTCCATTCTGCCTGATTCTACCAGCACCAATTACTTTTTTTTAATACCAATGCCAATATATTTATTAGAAGTTACAAATAATCCCACTGCCTGTTACGATTGAAATTACCGCGGCCATTTTTCTCACCCATTTTCTCTTGCGTTCCAAGGGACGGCGTTGGCGACTTCTTGCTATTTTCTGCTTGAAAATTTTTCGCTGAATACCCAAGAGTAGGTTGATGACCCACCAATCGTCGGCCCGAGCGTTAAAGTCTCGCGTTTGTCGGTAAAAAAATAAGAAAGGATTTTTGTGACTTTCGTCGCTGGTCTCCTTTATTATCCCCAAACTTCACTGGCACCAAACATTCAAAGGTTCGATTAATCATGTCGCTTCGAATGGTTTCGTGAAGAGAGTGTCGAGAGGCGGGATTGAGACGAAGAGGCTGGGTAAGCGCGTGCTGTTTTGCCGTACCGCGTGGACCAGTAGGCAAGGTAAAACGTCACACACGCATGTATCTGTATAGGGCCGAATCGAAGCGTGCGCGTCTTCGTCATCGAGCTCTCCCGCTCATGCGCGCGTCTTGCTCAACGAACCGACTAAAGAGGGGGGCACCAGAAGAACGAAGAAACACCATAGCAAGTTCTTGAATATTTTACGCGTAAGGCAGGCAGCTGCCCGGTGAGATCGGATCGCTTTCAAATTATCCGGGCGACTTGCCTCGGAGTGCTCCCGCGCGTTCGTTTTTTCGTTCCTTCCTTCGTCTGTTCGTCCGCATTCTCTGTGACGCTTCTGTTTTCTCGCTCCATTCTCGTTCGCGTTTCGGTTATGTGTGTACGCAATTTTCGAATATTGTGCACAAAAACGGCAAACTCCGTGGGTCGAACGTTCGCCGCGGATCGTCGTCGACAACAACTCGGTAAATATCGTAGCGCGTGTGCTCCGAAATCGTGTACCGCCTCTCTCTTTCATTATTTAGTCGGCGACAAGTGGTCGCATGCGCGACGGACAACGACTTGCTCTTCCTTGCCGCAGCCGAGAAACGTTCTCGCGGGGCTTCGCGACTCTCTTCGTTCCGGGCACCTCAATTTTTTTGCGTGTCCTTTCGTAACTTTGCCTTATTTTCAACGCGTTATGTAGCGTGTAGGGGGCGAGTGGGGACAAAATAGAACGCCGTTGCAGCGGCAAATATTTTTGCCCATTTTATTTTCAGAGAACCCTGCCGGATGAGCACCGTCTTGCCCCGCTCTGACCGATTACACGGGCGTTATTCCCGGAGTACTCTTATTAACGACAAACGACGGTCCAACGAACCTGCTTGTACCGCAAATCGGGGTACTCGATACTCGCGGGCGACCCCGATGCGATGTTACAGAGTATAATGTTGCCGAAAAAAATTTCTCGCTCGGCAGGGGTGCCTTGTCTCGTTTTCGTGATTTTTTTTATTTTACTTAGAGAATTCATGGAGTGTCAGCTGCTCCAGTGGAGAAGATTCACTTACGAAGAATAATAAATATTCTCGTCTTCATTTTTTTTTTTCACTTTTTTTTCGTGCGGGAGGTATCGCGTTACTATCTTTGACGCAGCTGCGGTTCGTACGGTCACTGCTCACTTGACGGATTAGCGAAATCGAATGAACGAACTGACTGAGCGCGCAGGAAGTGGGATCTGATGCGGTAATGAATAGTGCAGTCTGTATGTTTGGTGAATTTTGGTTCCGTCTTAAGTGGATCAGCGAACGTAAGACAATTTGGCCAAAGCCGCGAGGGGTAAAAAAAAGAATGCTGAAAAACTGGAGGGGAAGAAAGATAGTGCAGACAATGCCGTGTTGCGGGGGGCCTGCTTACTCTATATCTCATGCGAAATCGATACCCTGGGAAGGTCGCCACGGTGTTCCGAGACGGAGGCCGGCGCGTCGGTCCCTTTGAAAATTATACATCTAATTCCGTTTAGCTTTTTTTCTTCTTGACAAGTAAACATTTTTTTACGTTCATTGGAAAGATACGTCCCGAAACTGAGTTCCCGTGTCGGGGATAGATGAACCGTGATGCGTTGGAAAAATCGGAGGGTGGTCCGGAAGTATCTCGATCCTTTCAGCAACCTCTAGACAGAGAGGATCGAACTGCAAAGAAAAAAATCGGGAGACCGATGCACACTGGGAAATGTAGGATACTGGGGCGCCATTAGAATATTGTATGGCGAAGCTATCCGTTAACCTTGGAATATCGAAGAGGAGGGCTGGAGCGATTTTTGTGAAAGGGCGATCGAGAGTTCTCACGATGGTTCCGATGATGCACGAATATTCTCAACTTCGAAATACGGCTTATTTAAATAATGAATGTCCCTCAAATTACGCGGCAAATATTAAAGGTTTTGAAGTGCAAAGTTATTCGTATACAAGCGAGGTAGAACGAAGGGATTTTTCCTTGTACCTAGATATCCTCGGTAGAGAACGGATCTCGACGCATCAATTTATATTCCCCATACCGACCCTTTTTTTGAGCGCTAACTTTGCATATAAGTTGATGCAAATATTGAATCTGCGTTTTTGTGGCTCTTTTCTGTGGTACAAAGACTGGAAGAGGAATACATAAAGAGAATGAAGCACTTTAAAAAATCAGATTTTCGCAAGGTAATTATACATTCCACGATCGCGAGGCGAGGAAGAAGATCGCACTACCAGGTGCTCTTTCTATTTTCGATGGTAAAAAATTGAAAAAAAAAAAAAATGAAATTAAAGGGGACGGATTTGAAGCTCGACGAGAAGGACCGGGATCGGGCAGGTAGCGGGAAATCTGTCGGGGGAATAATATTCGGGTCGTGAGTGATGCGAAGGGGGGAGCATTGTACCTCAGCATTGTTCGGTTGAACTCACGCGTCTCTCGGAGCCGGAGAAGGCTTCGCGCGTAGAATGGCATTAGGGACTGATTCTAACTCCAAAATGATTTTGGGACAAGGGTGTAGAGGGGAACGAAGAAAAAAAGCGGTGGAAAGCCGAGCAGGCGTCAGGCAGAAAGAGAACGAGAGGCAGATCCGATCCCGATACATCTCTCTCGTTTTCTCGAAGCGAGAACTTTGAGAGAGTGGAGGAATCGAGCTCGGAATTCTGGACTTACCTGGCTCGTGGTACGAAAATCGACGTACGAAAACCGTGTGGGTTGTGGCTCGAGTAGAAAATCGAGAAGGACCTGAGAAAAAAGGTCTTCCGAATGTAGGTTACATACGAAGAGACTACCGAGGAGCCCCTTCTTCGGGGCTTGTTGCTATGTATAGGGTGTTCATTTTTTAAAACTAACTCCCTTCGATATACGAACTTCGTCGAGAGAAAATCGTTTTCTATTCGCCACTGGATATCTCGAAACTTTCGACATACTAGTTTATTTTTCATTTTATTCCTTTACCTTGCGCGTTTACTACAGGGGTGGCAGTAGTGGGCAGGTAGAAAAGTCGTTGAACGATATCGCACGGTCGCGAGCCCCGAAGAGACAAAGTCTCTCGTACGTGCTCCAAATAATATTCTCCATTGAAGACTGGACTAGGTCGGCGAGAAAGAGAAAATAAGCATGCGGAAAAAAAGATGGAAATCCAGTACTGAAAACAGGCTGCAGGTAGGGAACCGTTAGCTCGATGAACGCCCTAAAGTGCGAGTAAGAAAAAAAAGCTGTACATAATTCCCGTCGAGTATAGTTCGCGCAATTCTTTATGGGACACTTTTTTCGGGGCGTACCACATCTCAGCGGCATTAACAAACCCCTTCGTTCGCGTAGGGTAGATCTCGATTCAACCATCTCCTGTATTACTTTCACGTGACTATGCATGCCCTGCACTCTTACAGCTCCGAAATTTCTATACCCACGAATTTACGAGCCATCGAGCCAGTGCGTTTAAAAGAGTCACGTGTCGTTGAATTTCTCATCGACGATCTACACTCCCATAAAGCGTTATAAATTTCAATCACTCCTCTCTATTCTTGTCAGGCTTGTATCCACTCTAACTAATATTCGCATCGAGATTTTTCCGTTTGAATTCATAGCCCTTTCGTTCGAGGTAAAGGCCTGCAGCTCCCAAGAAAAAATTATGTAATCCACAATACGTCTGTCAAGTTTATAGATGAATATATTTCCACTGATGGAATTTTTTTTCAATTGATAAGAAAATACATATATATTATTTCAGCTCGATATTGAAGTCCGCACCGTTAGATATTGATATTGATACCGTACGAAATTTGTATTTTGCTTCTACACATAAATATAATTTCATCGAGGCCACATTTTTTTTATTCGCCACTTCTTATCTCAAACGTTACAATCTGTGACCGGGTCGATTTTTAGTCGAGGTTCTCTGGTTTGAATTTTTATTGTCGTGAATTTGAAAATACGAGAGGCAACGATCCGGAAACAATTCGCATTCAGGTATCGGGATCGAACGTTGCACTTTGGGACGATCCGCGACTCCTTACCCCCTGTGGTTTAAATGTCGTTTCTCGGCCCGTGAGTTTAGTCGATAGTTTACGATTCGCTTAGGGTTATATTATAATACATATTTCGAGCTATCTCCCTCTCTCCCATAAAGCCCAACGCCGCGTTCGGAAATCGTAACATTCCGATTATCGCGGGAGTCTGAGCGAAAAAACCGTGTATGGGGATAGCAGGCAAAACCCACGGGTGTGACTCTCCCCGAGATCTGGATTTACGAGGTCGTAAGTCGAGCGCAGTCGCGTGGCTCTCTCGCAGTCCAGCTCACTTGAGTTCGTTTATATCTACACTTACCGCTCTCTCTCTCTGTGCCTCTCTCTTTCCCTCTCGCATCCGAGACGCTTAAATCTTTTTTCCTACTTCTTTTTACCCGGAACTGGTCCTTTGGGAGCGCACGCCTACGGGAGAGACGTTACTTTCAAACGACATGTTAATTTTCGGGCGCCGTCGCTTCCCTTTTGTCGGCACGTCCGAGCAGAAACGGCGGCAGCAACGTAGCTCCGAAATCTAATAACGAAAGTCCACAGCTCTCTGAGATGGAAAAGTGGCTGCGGAGGCGCCTCGTGCTCGTAAACTGTTGACGAAAAAGTAGGCCACAAAAAATTCAATTCTCCGGCTGAGTCTACAACGTATCGCCAAAAAATGCCCACCCCCTTGGAGGCAAAAGGGGCCGAGACGGGCGATGGAGGGATGCAGGAAAAAAACGGATTTCAATTAAGGCGCACACCGTGGCGTGGCAAGCCTTTTGGAAACAAAGACGTTCCGGGGGGGGTTGAAGAAAATATCCCGGCGAGCTATAAATCTATCGGCAAAGGACCCTTTGAGCTGCGAGATCTATTTAAACGGGGCGGGTCGTTGGCACACAAACAAGAGACGTGCACTATAAATCTAGAAAGTTAAACAGCGGTCTGGAGATCTTAATTCATTTATCGTAAAAAAAAAATTATCGCGGATTAGAGATCACTTTACTTAAGAAAAAAAAGATGCCCATCTCCGAAGTTCCAATTTGCTTGTACGATTCCAACAGACTAATCGGCCCTCCGAGACATTTTTTTTTACATTAACACACGTAGTTTCCGCAGTTGGCCTTTGACCCTCAAGAACTGGCTTCGTAGTCTCGAGGGTCCCATTAACGCTCGTGTAGTGTCCCTTCCGTCGGAAGTCCTCGAGGGGGGTTTTCGGACACGTTTCGTTTGCACACAGTCCTCCCCCGCGACGATCACAGAAGCTGCAGCAACAGGCGGAAGGACGATAGACGCGTCGGAACAGAAAACACAAAAAAAAAGAAGCAGCGGTCTGCCTCGCTGAGCAGTCGCTGACGGCCGGGAGTGCACGAAACTCGAGACGGGGGAAAAAGTTTTCGTACGACGAAAAACAGATTTTCTATTTGGGTGTACACAATACATAGTATGTACATATACTATATACCGGGTATGAGTAAACGGCGCCAGCAACGGACGAAGGGAACTGCTGCGATTCCCACCGGGGAAAAACGGGATCTCATCCTTCTGCCTCGTTCCCCTTAGCCTTGGCGCTATGATGTAGACGGAAGGGCTCTCCTCGTCTTGCATGAGTCTCGAGGAAGAGACCGACGTGAGCTTAATTGATGCGACAATATTTGTGCCGACTAAAAGTCGTCCAGTGCCGTCCGGTGCCCCAAATCGATTTATTTAGGACCTCGCTCCGAGGCCGGGGACAGTTTCAGTCGGGGAACCGCATCGTACTCGTCGTTC